>OX637308.1:15393434-16593434 GCA_951799385.1 Hyppa rectilinea | reverse complement strand
CATTAAATCGCCATGTAGAAACATCTCGCTTTGTTTCGCCGACGGGTTGGGCAAATCGCTATAATTATTTATCTTTATACAATTGACTGGTCAATACCGGTATTGCAAATTGTCTGGGATCCGGTAAAACCGTGATTACGGTTTTACCGGATCCCAGAATACCGGTATTGAAAGCCCTAGTTGCATTCAAAATAGAGAAGACAAATGGGCCCTTCAAACTCCTGAACAAACAACAGCTGAACTACTGAAGATTATAATATTAAACGGAAAACGTTGTCTGGAAAATTGACAAATTATGCTTTTTCACGAACCTAATAATAGATGTACGAATAACTGGCGACAAAAATAAAGGGACTGGTCGAGAACATTTGGCTAGTAACAACAACGAAATGAGGTTGTTCACCGAAAAATCTTTAATCACGTGTATGTAATAAAGAAAAATATTATTGGCAGAACATCTTCGTATTAGTGGTCTTCTTAGGGCGTCTATGCCAATCTAAATGGACTCGGCAAAGAATTTTTCTACATGTTTGGCGCCATCACTAGCGTCCATCAGTTCCTGTAACGTATTAGTAACCTGTGTCTGAACAACCACAGCAAAATTATTTTAATATTACTCTAGTGTGAGAATGAGACAGAGCAGTACAGGACGCATAATAGCTCCATCTCTTTCCCCCTGAGTAATATTAAAATAATACTGCTATAGTAGTAATAGTTAGTGCATCAGACACTGGTGGTTTCTAATAAGTTACACGAAATGATGGACACTAACGATGGCGCCAAACACGTAGACAAATTCTTTGCAGAGTCCATTTAGTTTAGTGGTGGTTAGCACCCTGTTATCCCGAGTTTAATTTTATTTGCATCATAAATTCAAGAAGTATTTCAATTTATTTAGGGTTCTCATATCTGGTATTTATACCTATTTCTAATTTTATTTTATTTCCACAGTTAAGCTTATTGATCCCCAAAGGATTCGTAATGCTTATGCTGGGTGTGGTCGCTTTTATGAGAGCTTGATTACAGATCTGAAAAATGGCAGAATAAAGGTTTATGATTTACAAAAGCGTGATGTGTTAATTTGGAGACATCCTGTTTTTCAGCAACATTAAATATTTAAATCAGATAAGTAAATCAAAAGAGTTTTATTTATACACTGGAGGGACATTTCAGCCTGAATTGACCTTGTCTATTCTACCTACCGAAGCCCTAAATTACTTTTTCTAACCAATAGAAGCGACCTTGGTCACTGGTTAGTCGAGGACAAATGGACAATTTGTCAAATGCAAATAATGGATCTCTCGACGCGATTCATTTAGATTAGCAAGGCAGGGCTGGGACTGGCTTTGCTGAAAGCTAAAAGCACATTAGCCTTATTGGATACCACTGAAGTGAACTGATAGCAAATCTACAAAACCAAAGCGGAATCTATAGAGTTTGACGTAATAGTCAAGGAAATTATTTCTTAACACGCGAGATTTTATAAGAAGAAATAGTATAGAAATAATGAATGATGAAGAAGCAAATGGCTAAGAAATTAGTTAGTAATAGAAAATCATTAGAATTTTATTAATATAATTTATTTGAAAGCCAGACAGAAGAAGATATAGTTACGATAATCTGTGAAATAGTATGATATGAAAAAGAATATAATGATATCGAGTAACGCAACAATGAAGTAACGATAAATAGAATAAATGAAAGCTACACTACAAACAAATTCGATCATCAAAATGCAAGATTGTATCGAATTACTGATAGATTATTGACTATTAAACCATTTACTTTCTTTTTGAGGTACATCCGTGATTAAAATTATGATGAGCACCCGGATATAAGGAGTTATATTTTGGCAACTGAATTTTAATCGTTGATTGGAATGCCTAGTTAATATCTTACATTTAATAATGAAAAAATAATTTAACTTGATTGACTGAATTAGAGACAGACTAGAAATATGTGGTGTAGATAATGAGTTTTAAAAGATGAAAGCATGAATGTTTAAAACACGATTAGTAAAACACTTCTGCGTGACGTTTCGTAACACTAAAGAGTTGAAAACCTTTTAACACAGTTCAATGTCTTCTTCATACTTTTAAAAGCTCTCTGAAATTATTTTGAAGAATATTATATCTTGGCTCGTAAAGTAATAGTGTTGCAAGATAGCGAAATATTCAAATGATTGCCACAAATTAAAACCCAATGGGCATTCTGCCAATTGTCACAATTAATTGCCGCACGTAGATACATGATGCCGATGCCAATGACCCTTCATTGACAAGTTTTTCATTGACGATCAAGAATTTAAAATCAAAACCCTTTTTTTAGGATGGGAAATCATGAAATGAGACCTACCGCTCTGGGTGGAGCGAAATGGAGTGTGACTGTTACTGAATAAAACCTATCCATGTTCCTTCCTTAACCCTTTATGTTCTGGGGTAGCGGTAGGTAACCTTTTCAGACAATCCCGCTTAAAAATCATAAGCCTAGCCTGTCATGCTCGCGAAGGAGGTGGCGGGATGGGAGAGAGAATCCCGTCCCAGCCGCCGCGGGAGACGCCCCGGGCGTCGGGAGACACGTGACGACTCCCGGCCACCGTAGGCGCGGGCCTGCGGACGGTGAGTAATGGGTGACTCACCGCCCGATCAGGACCAGGCCCGTGTCGGACGGCGCGTATATGTTCCACGCGCGCCTCAAAGAGATGTCAGCATATGAAGGGGCTCCTTAGGGTCAAGCCTGCCGGGTAAGCGGCATTGTCCGAAAGGGTTACCGCTATCCCGGAACATAAAGGGCTAAGAAAGGAACATGGATGGGTTTTAGTCAGTAAGAGTCTGACACTCCCTTCCGCTCCACCCAGAGCGGGAGAAGTCATTGGATGATTTCCCAGCCTTAAAAAAAAAAGCCTTTCCCTAACTATGTAAAGATCATCTAATCGAAAGCCGCTGAAAACCACTGTTTTACTTGGAACAACCGCCTATTTGACCTATATTTTACAACTGTATTAACAATTATACAGTAGCCGAATTCTCAAAGAACCTATGACCATAGAGAAAGAAATCCACGAACGCTTTTTCATTCATGAATTTCGTGATAAATAGATTAGAATTAAAACAGTAATAACACCATCTCTATATCAATATAATATGTAATATTTCTGTCACTTCTATCAATAAAACGGAATGGTTGGATCTAAAATAATATTTAGTAAGATAATTCCATTTCTCAAAAACCTCCCGTCAGGTTCCAATAAATATCGAGTTTACGGACTCTGAAAGACTTTCGACATACCGTCTATAAACACGATTAACGATACTGTAAATAACGTGAGACTAACGTTAGATAACAATTTGTGCAACGTGTTTTTTCTGGACAGCTGGATACAGGAACTGGGACAAACTACTTTATTTCTGTGCCCATTTGTCTTCTTATGATCTTACTCGTAAATATCGAAGGGATGAACAATGTTGATAAACAGAATTTGAAATAAATTACTGCTAGGGCAAGCCTTTGAAGTTGGGTGATTAAGATTCTTGAGTTGTTTAGGGTATTCATAATGTCCTTAAGAGAAAATAGATCTTCAATAAAAGAAATAGATGTGCAACAGAAAATGCTCTCTTGGCCATTGTGCCTGATTGTGAGCATTCAAGGGAAAACTGGGGTGATCTGATAGAGCAGCGTTTATATTTAAATTGCTTGCTTCCCTCTTTTAACTCTGCTCTTATTCGAGTTACAATTTGTAATGACCTTCTGGGTCCAATTCAAATCTGCATCCCATTATCCACTTCTCGCTGGCGTTACATTTAGTTAAATTTGATCATCCTAACGGCCAACACGTAATCAAACTGATGCGAGTAATTAGCGTTTAACGAAATTTATTTATTTTAATAATAAGGAAGCAGTATGTAATGAATTACTTAACACTAGACCAACATCAAAGCGTAACACAGGAACAAATATGGAATCAGGAAATATAATTCAGGTACAAATTGGAGCTAAAATAGCTCAGTGCAAACCAGCTCGCATACCAGGAGTTCAAATGCCGGTAACTCAGACGCACTAATTAATTCCTGAAGAGTAACATTGTGTGGAAATGTGAGCCAAATGGGCGATTGAATCAAGCCTTTATTAGCTAAATTAGATGAAGAACAACACAGCTAATATGCAAATGAAACGATAATTTCTACAGAGAATGATTTTCTGTTTAAATTAGGTTTTGTTTGAAAGAGTCTACTAATGGATCCAAATTCTCTTATAGTTGAATGAACTTGTAAAGAGGAGTAGAGGTTCAGTGTCGTATCTCCAAATGTTGATTTCATGCATGTTGCTAATTTTGGAGTCTTTGTGTTCCAAATAAAGAGTACTGCATACCATTTAGTTCACAAAAGCTTATACTACTTAGTAAAACAAATCAGTAAAAACGAGATAATACCATAACGAATTAACTACAGACGCGTTTTATCTCAAACAAGGAGTCAATATTATTAAAAAAATACCTATTTAAAATTAGAACGATTCATCAAGTGAATAATAGCAGTGGATCACTAATGAAGAATGATATTACAAAAAGAGGCCATGTTTTAACAACCAACCCATAATTAAACATGAGCGACTGTCCAATGAAACATATGGCAATGAACACGCAAAGTTTGGGAATTGAAACTAAATAATTATGGGTTGATGTTAAGCAAACATGTGACTCATATTATTATAATAACAGAAGCTATTCATTTTAACCTTTCATAATATTATTACTTTTGGTAAAATAGAATCAACAACGATTTGGACAATGAACCTAATGAAGTGAATACGATTCCAAATATCTACACGTACTTACATGTACCGTTACTTGTAATGACAGAGACGAATCGTCACGTAATGTATACGATTCTTGGGTGACGTAAACATGTTTGTCTAGCATATATATTTTTTTAATATGCTCTTTTCCTTGGCCATCAGAGGCAAAAGAAGTTCTAAGCTATTTTTATCATTGGGCTTGCATTCACTGGTGCTTTGTTAACAGGACTGCAATAACATCTAGATCAGACTTATGATTTTTCTTACTTTTGGTGCCAACTCACAAGGCACTTGTGTTAACTGGATTAGATTAGTGTCTGGAAACAATGGCCAAGAATTGGACTAACCCAGTTTTTCTTAAGTACCAGAGACAATAACTACGATAGCGTGAAGGACATAATACATTTACAACTTTTTATCCTTTTGTTAAAAGAAAATCAACTAGTTTTGAAATACAACAAAGTGCCAATGACACTGTCGTTTCTCAAGTCAGAATGACGAAATAATGGTAAAATAATAGCTCTAATAATAGATGTAGATAGACACAGCAGTTGATGATTAACTTAAATCACTCCCAAATTAGAGAAAAAAAGTACGCACAGCAAACAGAAAAAAAATAGTCAAACGGCTTTAATGATAATAATTAAGTAACCTCTTTAAACAAATAAACCACGTAGTGATCTTGAAAAGAGACCTCCCTTGATATGAAGGTGATACAGAACCCGAGAAAGATTTACGGACCATTTAATGTATACCCATATTTGGACGCTTTCGTCTGGCCTTCCATGGAGACCTGAGTCAGAGGCCGGCAGTAACCGTGTACCGTCGTAACACTGGCCACTAATAAGGAAATCTGGATGAGGTGTAGCATTCCGTGTCTATGTTAATTTAAAACTAGACGTGCCGAGTTTGGCGCGAAACTGGCGTAATTTTGACAATGTGCCACATATGTTTCAATTTCTTTGTAAGGGAAGGCATTTGTCACTATAATCTGCGAAAATATTTAGCGAATGCCTTGACTTCATTTTCAGTACCTATCTGTTTCGTCAAGGCAGTTCTTTTAACGTTGTTTCGGCTTGTTTGATTAAGGTGCATTTAATTAATCTAGCTATGTATTTTGATACTTTATATCTCTAAATGTATGATTCATGAAATCTCCTTTCGTGTCGATGGTGCATCTATGTATATTATAAGGTTTGGAACGAATAGGCGGTTTATGGCGGCTTCAGAGGCGTTGTTTAGATCTTGAAGGGTGCATTGTACACAGACATTTAAGACACTTCGCTCAATGGGTCGTCTTAGGGGCTGTTCAGCAGATGCGACCGAGCCTGATCATCATTACGATCACCAAACACAAATACAAACAATACCGGGGAATAAATAGTGAAGGCAAACGACAATTCATTCGGTTCTGATCGATCTTTATGTATTGAGGTTTTAATTAGACTCTGGTTTAGGGCAGATTATAAATGAACAACATTTGCATAAATATTGAAATGATAATGAATTCTCTACGGCAGTCTTTGGTACTGCTATACATAAACATAGACATAGATATGAAAACGTTCTGTGAATAAACAATCAAGTTGAGAGACTCAATGAAATAACATATGGCCGACAGATGCATAAACGTGTTACCATACTAACTATAACCGCAGTTTTATGGATATAAACTGAATAATTGCGTAACACGTTATCAGTAGCTTCGGGTATCGTTTTGACAGTTCAACTACATTCAATGCGTTATTTACGTTGATGGGCAGAGAAATTTTTCGAACATATGAAGCAATGGATTAGCCATATCCTTCAAAATCATTCAAATTGTGATTGATAGTGTATTACGCAAAAAGGTGAGAATCTCTTCTCTTACTCGAGTAACACGCTTCTTTCAATCGTAATAACATATAGCAAAACATCTGAATGTTTATGGAAATAAGTCAAACAGCAATTGCCATTCCGTCATTTCAAATAAACTCGTCTATCATTCAGCGCTGCTCTAGTGTTCTTACAAAATATTGGCACACAACAGTGTGTGATAAATCCAAATACATTGGCACTAACATTTACTTCCTCAAAGTTTTAAAAGTGTTGTCTCTGAAGTCTCTCAATCAACCTTTTCCGTGTCATTTGTTTCCCACCCAGGTGCGACTGGTCATTCAGGACTTGATTCTTAATTATATCCATCTGCGCAAGCGACATTATGTCATGACCTCGCAAAGGTCGATGTCGAGGCGACTTTATCTCTTTTATATCTTATATCATATACAGATACACGACTCAATGAAAACTTGTTTCCCTCAAGATGAATCGTCTTTCCGATTTCGATGTGGCGAGTGTGCCAAGGTTGTAATTCTGTTTAATTATATTTATTCATGCTTAATTATTACATTAATTAAACATATGATGGAAGAAGAAAGTATGGCTGTTACGTGAAAACTGTACACCGGGGAAAAAATTTCCTAATCGAAACATATGTTCAGATAAAACTCTAAATAAACATTTTCAATAGCACTACAATAATACAGATAGTAATAAATCTAATAACACAAGCGTATGCGTACGCGCATGCACGACACACAGATGCAAATCACATGGCGTCCGCGGCTTTATGTAATCCCTATGAGTGTCGTGACCTTGCGTTAATTACTTACAATAAATATGTGCTACGGCAAATTCAATATCGTTTATGTGTCCATTAAATAGATATAAAACGTGTTTGTCACAGATTCTAAGAGCATCATAAAATGCTAGATGAAGAATTGGTTTATGTACATGGTAGAAGCAGAGAGTTACAAATAAAAGAATTGATTAATGCTATAAAATTATATGAACTTAATGTGAGTATCTAATAGGGATAACCAGATATGACAATCTTAATGAGGGCAATTAATGGTTGTGTAAGAGCAACTAATTAATACCGTATATATCAATCACTTGGGTTATTAGGTTATTGCACAGATCACAAGAATGATAAGAGTTTTAGAAAAAAATACATAGACGAGCTGGTGTTTATAGTAATTTAAACTGTTGGGTATCACAAGGAATTGCTAGAAACAATGAAACTAAATAAGTAAATGCTTCTTCTTCGTGTCTCTGGCACGATTGATGTCAGATCTTTTTGGTCAAAAACTTCGTAAATATATACATACTACTTAGGTTTTAAATACTCTTAATTTTATAAACTTGGTAGTTTATGACATAACGAGCATTTAAATCGTTTAATTAATTATTTGCCTTTGTTTAAAGTGTTAAACATTTGTTAGTAATTGAACATTTTTTATTCACAAATAATATATTTTGTATAGCTAAGATTTCCAGAAGTCAAAAAACCGTACGAAAACCGTACAACGTTTATGAAAGGCTTTTAAGAATTATGTGCCTACTAGATAGAGGCCTCAGTAATTTTCAATTATTCACGGAATTTTAATATCAATAAAAATACTCGATTTGTTACGCTTCACGATTCTTCAAAAGATCTTTCAACTTCGACCATACAACAATTATAAACAAGAGACAACGGCGACGAAAGTATTTTATGTTAAGCTATTTTTAATAAATACGATAATTAATTTCAAATCAAGCAATTAAGTCAGTACTGCAGTTGATAATTTAAGATAACGCATAGATAGACAGAATTCAATCGATGATTGTTATTATTTGTAGCAATAAGTAGCGTTTAGTTACCGCTTACAAATTTATAAAATAACTAGAGATATAACATATACAATAACACGCCTGGATTTAAACATCAAAGACATACGACAAATAGCTACTTGTCACAGGGATACAAAATTCACTCCCTTCATAGCGGGCTATTAATTAGGACAAGCAGATGGGATTAGACAACCCACCAATGAAAGTGAAAGTGGACGCCCTAACTTCTTCTACGATTTCTACGAATGTCCCCATTTGTAAGCACGGTAGTTGACTTTAATATATTCCAAGAATATTTAACAGGTTTACAGAATCATTTTGATGCTTTTCATTGTTTCATTAACCTGTCCAATTACAAACTCTAGCGCACACAACCTCTATCAGACCTCTGACAACACAATCCAATGTAGACCATTTTCGCATATAACACGACCTTACAATGTCACTGCACCGCATTCCGTTTAGTGATGAAATACCACATTTAGCAGCTAAACGCTAAATTGCAGACGTGGGCTTGGCTACAATGATAACTTAGTCTTGCCTTCCACAAAGATTCTGGCCATAATAGACCACGCAGACAACATTTTGTTACATATGAAACGAGTTGCGCGGCCACTTAAGATACCAGTAGCCCTATATTATTAAAACGATAACGTAGCACATATTGTTTACGGCAAGATCTTTTCTGAAACACACTATAAAGCTGATGTGACAGTAAAAGTTTTCGTACAGTTTGGTCACCACCCACGAGGTCTTCCAGGAATAGACACCACCGTCATAAAAGAACGGAACAAAACCGCAAACCCGTCAACTAATGCTAATGAAACCAAATTAACCTGACTACAAACAACAAGGATGACTTCACTAGAAGTACTCTATAAAACATCACAGCTTTTGAAATTTAATTGAGTTGGATGCTATTAAACGACCATACGTTTTAGTTAGGACAATTGCTGTGCGAACTAATCATGGAAATACACAAACGTGTTGACACATCAACCCGTTAGACGGTCAACTAAACACTTCAAAATAGCAGGCTGGCAAACATCACTTGAATTACAAAAGAGAAATGTACATCTGTACGGTTCACGCGACGTAGTAAATAAACACACATCGAGAGAGGAGTCTCACGATTCGACATGGATGCACTCGTAGAACACACATGAGAAAATAAACATTAGCACCGGGAAATGATAGTGTAGACGTAGTTATAATGTTACAAACAACCAGCTGTAGACGCACTCGTAATTACGGTAAACAAACACAAACTGAACGATAGACACCGATAAATATCCGTTACACAATTTTTACACCATTAAACAGATTTAATATTGATTAATACTCACAGCCGGGCGATATTCCGTTCTCCTTCATAGCGCAGCGGAACGGATAGTAAGTGCCTGGCAGCACCTTGCCATACATTGTTCGATCCATCTTCGGCCAATCACAGCTGTCTTTGAGAATTATAACACCCACAGGAACAACAACGGCGTCAGCGCGCCATAATCACAGCCTACACACTATTCGCGTAAACGATGTCCTACGCGACGAAATGCAAAACACTTGCAATTAATATACAGTGCACTCTAAGTAAACAATTACTGATTTATGCACGCACGATATTGGGCTATAACAAGGACGCGATGCGACTGAACGCTATCGATATAGTTTAGTCGTATTAATGGTCATATCGAGGATTTTAACTTTGTTATCGATAAGCGTAGTGATAAGTGATAAGGCAATGTCACGGGGGCGAGGTCGCGGTGCTCCGAGTAGAGTATTCGTCAACGCGGCGCGGTCACAACTGTCGTGTGGTGATGCCGGTGCCGGCGCGCGCGCAGCCACACCGGCTACACTTCCAGTATTATTTATACGCGGGGACGGCAACAAATCAATGCATTTGTCAAAATCGATCCGTTTGTTCCGGCTCCAGTAGGTACTGAATTTATCGAGGAAAATCATAAAACGAACAATAAACTATTTTAAGATCATGCACCAGATTCTATACGACTTAGAAATCGCTTTACTGTCCCTGTGCATTGCTTTGAATGATAGATCTTTTGATGCCATATACTGACTTCAGCGAGGTGGCAAATTCATCTTAAATGTTCAGCTAGATCAAAAGAACCGATAACATGTTTACGATAGATTCTAAATAATGATAATAAAGCAATACGTCTCGAGGAAATGCCTGTAATTCTCAGTTCTCAGTTGGGAGTTGGAGTTGTCAGCAAGCGAGAGAGAGGGCGATCAATCATGGATTCCTTGGCGAGAAAAAATCTAATTTCGTGTATCGTTCCCGCCAAATTTTACCGCACCCAAGCCACATCCGGCGGCTATACGATGCGCACGCTTCTTTTGACTTAAGACATCCGGCTCATCATTCCACTCCATCACACTTCACTGTAAGTTTACGATTGTCATTATAGACATAGCGACTACGACTTAGATCTATTTGAAAAGAAAGGGCTATAAAGTTAAATAACAGCTCCCAAAGATTAATAGGTATAGTGTTAATTAACTTTGAGAAGTCATTAAGATTTGTAAAAGCTAAATAAATATTCATAAATTGCCGTGAGAGTGCACACTTTGCACAGGCATTCCGTAAATTGCTGCTTTTACGCGAATAACTGCTAAACATGGACATAGGAATTTCTACAGCGGAGTGCATTTTACAACTTGTCCATTTTACGATCGAGTTAACTGTTCTATTGTTCCCCGGCTGGTCCCTAATAAGGAAGTAAATATTTGAGTGGTAGGTACTGGCACGGTGTTAACTCAACTCTCAACCCACTTGCATGGCAAACTATCGTACGGTGCAAAGAATTAACCGCTGTTTGCTAAGGCTTCTACGACTTACTTTATTACCTCTGAAGGTGTGTTATTTTCCATGCTTATTATTTTTTTCCTAACAGAATTTTCTTGCATCAATACATGGTGTTTTTTTTAAGTCCCATAACTCTAGATCTAGATAAATGAGACCATTGCAAAGAATCAACGTGCATATGAATTATTTTGTTTTAATTTTTCATACAAAATAGTTCGACGAAGTCACGATTATTAGTGTAGGTAAAACACCTTTACGTGAAATATAAGAACGTCTCATTTTCTTAGCTTTAAATATAAATGATAGGTTTGGAAGAAAATTAATTTTTCGTATTTATCACTGATATTTAGAAACTTAAATTTTGACCTAAATTAATAATGATTGATGATATCTTCGAAACTATGCATTTTTGGACCACATAATCTAGGACTTTTTGTTTTATTTTTACTTACAGAATATATACTCCAGAGTTATGGGATATCAAAAAAACAAGATTTATATTATAAATAATATTGTATTCAATCTTTAATCAATCGTGACGACTATTCCGACCTTGATAGGTCTTGAACTTATGGTCCCTAAACGCGATTAAAAGTTTGAAACTTAGCCAAGAACAATCGTTCTAACTGCCAAGGGTATTTATTTTAAAAATAGTAAAACATTAATGAAAGTTCACAACGGTAGCTATATAAACAACCGACCAAAGAGACTACAACTTGCTTTTCAAAGTGTATAAACTCCACAACACAGCTACATGCATGCAGCAAACTTCCCGAGGAAACTGTCACCAATGTCTAAATATTATTTTCAATGGCCATTTCTTATGAAAACACTATCAATTGCAACATATAGAAAACCGTTTTCATTATTAACATCGACGCATGTATCCGGGAACACCAAATATTTAAATACGAATGAATTAAAAAGTATAATCTTTAAACGCAATGTTCTGATTTTGAAATGGATCAAAATTAAAATAAAGAAAACGTTACAAATGGACCTTTTTCCAACCAGTACGTTAGGGCTGGGTACACGCGTGCGACTGACAGATGTCGGGAACGCGTAACACGCAACTCATCGTAGTCAGTGACGGTGTGATGACGTCATTAAACTGTGTATTGCAGCCTTATCCATGAACAGACCAAACTGATACGATTTAGGTCAGATAGGGAAAGTTAATGGTATTGAACGGAAATTGGCAGACGTTACGATTTATCAGCTGTGAGTCTGTCACACTGAGTTCAAGGCTGAAATTGTAATTTCCAAGTATATTCTGAGATCATAAAGGTTCCAAGGTTTCTGAGATCACTCATGCATTGTAATAAACGTGATGTAATTTAATTCACGGTCAATACGGAAACTCTTACTCCATAAACAATTCAAGATCTAGATAACTAGAGGATATAATATATATGTCATGGCTTGAATGTAGTAACTTCTTTACAGAACTTGATCTAACACCAGTATTTGAATTAAAGCAATATTAAACAAGTTTGGATTATCAATATAAGTACCACAGACGTACAAATTACAATGTCCACTTGAAGGACCAAGTGCGGTAGCCAATCCCAGTAATAAGAAATACATAGATAATTACTAGGAGAAACTAACGATAACCATTAGCATCAGAAACTGTATACGCCTTCGTTTTTTGCAGTCTTCGTCTTTCCCAAACAAATATTGTTAAAACTCTACTTCCTATCACTTGACCAGTGTATAATAAAAAAAAAAATGTATTGATCCACTGTCCAAAGCTACGTGGTTCCAATCACACAAGATAGGTGTGTCGTCTATTACAACATTCCCCAGTGCACGTCGACCACTAATTAAATTAATTAGGCAGGAGCGAAGCACATTAAGCGTGGTATCGCGTGAACTGTGCGTGTAAAATGTGGAAATGTGACACCTATGGTAATGACATCGCGTTTTTTTGAAGTTTCGGAGTTGGGTCTAGAGTGTCGAAGGCCTTTGGAAAGTCCAAACGCTCTGAAAGGATCGGGTTCAATGCCAAATTAGATATTAAATTAAAGTATGAAGAAGTACTCTAACTGATATATCAATCTCTCTCTTCATCTTTATCCTTACTCATTCTTCATAGCTCCCTCCTAAACGTAATACCTTTTTAATTATGTTTGCCACGGGTCGAGTGGCGGTTCGCACTATCATAAATCCGTTTTATGATGCTTTATTAGGTCATCGGGTCAGGATATTCCTTAATCGGAGGTTTTATCTATCCACGTCCTACGCTATTTTTAGATTGTTAGGTTATTTGGGTTACAATTTTTAATTGTACAGCAAAGTTTGTGAATCCAGTGTTCGAAAGTGTTTGGTAAGTAAATCTTAATGCTGCTTGCATTATTATTTAAGTTGTTAAATCTATCACTGACACAGTGCAACAAGACAAATAAGTTGTCTCCCAATGAAATGTAGTCACACCAAAAAATACTTGCAAAGGAACGAAGTGGAGTTACAAAACTGATAATTAGCAAATGTCTGGCAGTGGACTGTGGAATTTAAATTATAGATCCAATGATTTATTTTCCTATACGAGAACTTTCATAAAATAATATAATAACGTTGATAAAGAGCACAAACAATTACGTCTGCTGTTTTTCTTGAGGTCATTGCATTTATTAAATTATAACAATTTAACTGTTCACGATTAAAGGCCTCAGTGACCACATTGTCTTGGCTGCCCAAAGGATCATCCGGCAATTTGTGTCAATGTTAAATATTGGAAAATAAAGAGCTATCTTTATCTGGAGAATGAAAGAAAATGGTTTTCAAGGAAGTTTACGTTTGCTAGTGGAGATTGATGTGCTTTGACGATAATGTCGTATTCGGTTATCATGTTATTGAAGGCTTCACTAGGCTTAGGACCTTTCAACAGCATGCTGACACATATTGAGATCTCACCAAGTTACACCATCAAATTAATCGATTATTTTCGTCGTAGCTCAACAACCATTTATCTCGATTTCAACTCAAGAATCCGATTTATTGGCCTGTCAGTTCACATGGACATTCCACGCTGACATTTAACAGATTTCTTGCATTCCCCTCTGGGTTACTTCTCGAGTGTCTGATTAATCCCTACAGCTATATTTTTAGAATATACGTGTAGGTATGGGACTACTGAGGAATTAACGTACATCATAGCTTGTTAAGATATGGCTGAACCACTTAACGTTGATTGGTTTTTAATAGGAAATTGCGCGCCATATTGTGTAGTATGATATAAGCATATAAGTAATACTGATGGACTGTTGCAATATCTCATTTTAATCTTCTAGTTAGTGGGAGCAGTCGAGTGTATAGTCGTGCTATATAAATAATGTTAGAGGATAGTTGGGTGGAGTATTGACAACTTTCTCATGCCATTTGTCGGTCTCTTTCTTGTGTCCATCTGCAATTGCTATTCATGATAAGAGCGCCCTTGTGTTTGCATCTGTTGTTAGTTAATAGTCTTGTTGTTCATTCAAAGGTTATGTGTGAGATTATTTTTATATCTCGCTGTTCTCATAGGCATTGGTCTTGTAAGACGTAAGCATGTTTATTAGTCAACATTCATTCGCCAATTCTTTACGTTTAAACTGTTCTTGGGAAACAAGCTCTATGCAATGTGTTTTTCGATAGTTTGTTAAAACAGACCTCGACGACATATTGCTAAATCATAGTGTCAGGTGGTCACTTTTGCCGGGTAAGCGCCTAAGCGGTATTGTCCAAAAGGGTTACCGCTACCCCGGAACATAAAGGGCTACGGAAGGAACATGGATGGGTTTTAGTCAGTAAGAGTCTGACTCTCCCTTCCGCTCTACCCAGAGCGGGAGCAGTCATTGGATGATTTCCCAGCCTTAAAAAAAAAAAAAAGGTGGTCACTTTGATCAGCAACCATCAACCGAAGTTCTTACGGAACTCGCATTTACTTTTGATAATAAATAATGACTTGGGTAGTTAGTTTAACCTAATGGCTTTAGAAATAACCCCTTGATGACACCCCATCGCCTCGCGGTGATTAATGACCGCCGTGTCGGTCCCCACCTTACAATCTATAAAAGCTATTATGTTATATGCGTAAATGTAGCTAGCTATAACATACATATTATAATCGTCAAATCATGTTTGCGCTATCATTATACGCGAGTTATAACATATTCAATTGGGAAAATTTGACAATTTGGGATAGCGTGATGCGCTGGTGTCTGAACCTACTAATCTACGAAGTACTAGAATACCTCTAGCCTGTAATTATGAATTCAGGGTTATTTATTTTCGATTGGATTTATTTGGGATAACGTTCTTAAAGTGTACAGTTATCTAGGTTTACCTTTTTTGGACCTGGTCTATGGAGTCAGGTTAGGGTTCGACATTATCCACACTCATGATTCGCATATGTAGGGGGTTATTTTCAGAAATACTGATCCGATTCCGAAAATGCTTTCACTAATGGGAAGCTACATTATACCTGAGTTGCGGATATCGCGGGCAAAATGCTAGATAATTATAATTTGATTGGCTAATTTGCGTTTGGTGGTGTCAAAGAACTCATTATCCCATAAAAATCAATATTTATTGTAAATGAATTCAGGACGTGTTCAATATTTTATAGCATGTGCGTAAACTCGAATATTGCGCCACATTCCTACAGACCTGTTTCGAAGTGCGTCGTGTCTCCCTTGAAGATGTTGTGTAACATACTAATTAGCGCCATATAGGTAGGTCCTTGTATAAATGTCTACGAATTAAATTGGGCGTTGTTAGTTGATAATCTTTACGTAGTATAAAACAATGTCGCTCCCGCAGTTTGTACGCTTAGATCTTTTAAGGTGGGTACTGACGAACGTTACAAGGTGTAATGTAACATTCGGATCCAGTGTGTTACGCATCGAGCATGTTTACGCTGTGTTCTAAAATCGGCGTAACATGCTCGTCAAAATTCTGTGCTCCGTTTTCGTAACCACGTAAAAGTCAAATCATAAAACTGCAAATGTGTCTTTTTATTACGGGAGGACACTGGCTCCTGCAACACAGTTTTAACTAGTGCAGGAGCCAGAGAATTCCATACTCTGGTGTAAATCTGTTTTATGACAATAAATAATTTTTGTATTTTGTATTTGTATTAAAGGATTCGCCAAAGAACCCACAACCAGGTGGAGCAACGAGCGGCTCGTTGCTCGCTGTTTCCCCGTAACACGACGTACTGACTGCACGAATGCTCGCTGTGTAACGCCGGTCAGCACCCAGCTTTAAACTTCGTAACGGATTTTAATGCGGTTTTCATCAGTAGAGTGATTCAAGGAAGGTTCATACGTATAGCTTCACTTTTTTTTTTGAGGTTGGGAAATCATCAAATGACTTTTCCCGCTCTGGGTGGAGCGGAAAGAAGTGTCAGACTCTTACCGAGTAAAATCCATCCATGTTCCTTCCTTAGCCCTTTATGTTCCGGGGTAGCGGTAACCCTTTCGGACAACCCCGCTTACCCGGCAGGCTTCGGCCGTAACGGGCCTCTTCCTTATTGCTGACAGTAAGGCCCTAGCTTCATCTGACGTAATTTTACGTCGCCGATCTTCGGTCCTGATTTGTAAGGTGTCAGTAGTTTGAGACTATGGAATAATATACAGACGCCAGCACATCAAGATATCCCAAACTGTCAAATTTTGAACATGAACCTTATACTTTAGTAATAAAGTAAGAAACTATCAAATCAATTTGTCTCTCTACTAGCGTACTACGACGAAAGATCTATGTCGTAAATTACATCAGATAAGTTTGGATTGGACCTCAAGGCTTGGGCAGACGGAAAACCATGAAGTTGTGATTACAGACAGCAGCAGTACTAGCCCTTCGTACAGCGCCACTTGCCCCTCTCAAAGATTTTGATAACTGACAGAGTCGCGACACAATACGGCGTTACGCGGTTAGATAGAAAACTTCTACAGATTTTACAAGGGGTGACACAATGGCCGGGTGGTTTGACATATTTAATGCCATAATAAAACATGTTGCAGCAAGTAAACTTAAAAGCTTTAACCAGGTCATGTGGTTATTGTAGTCTATAAATAGCTGTTGCAAACTATGAATACAGGTGAGAATAAACCATCAGGATTTATTCTCACCTGATCAGAATACACACATCAAAAGTGTCTAGGGATCAACATATATTTTTGCAATAACTTTTCTCTTGATTGATATTAATTTAAATTTTCTTTAAGGATTCATCAAATAAAGTGTTTTCGTTTGTCACAGTAACGATAAACCAAGTCACCTTTGCATTAATAAAGAAATTTGCCATTTTCCTAATAAAGGGATTTTTGACATTTGAACCACTAACATTAAAGTTCGAAAAAAAGACTGAAATAACAGTTTTCTTTAAAATTTTATTGGGTAACTTAAACAATTAATAATCCGTGTTTCTACCGCGAACACTAACAACACAAGAACATCGGTTTGGCATACTCAAAATGAGTTCATCCAAATCACGCTGTGGAATGGCCGCCCATGTTCGTTGCAACAACAAAAAAAGGTCTTCTTGCAACTGGATACCCTCCATATTCGGCAGAGCTCTTCTCTGTAGCATATCCCATGCATGCTCAATCGGGTTCAAGTCTGGCGACTGAGCAGGCCAGGGCAGGACATTGATGTTAGCTGCGGCGAGAGTCTGTCTTACAACTCTTGCGGTGTGCGGTCGTGCATTATCATGCATTAACTGAAATAAGGGACCGATTTGCACTTGTAGAGGAACGATGACGTCAGATACAATCGTCTCAGCATAAATTTGAGCGTTGAGGTTGCCTCTGATCCAAATCAACTCAGTTCTTCCGCCGATCCAAATACCCGCCCATACCATGATGGTTCCACCACTATAAGGATGGACTTCCTGGCAGGATTTTAATCGCTGTTGGCGTCCAGGGGTTCTCCAGTGTCGTATACGTCTTGTATCCGGTCTCATACCAAAACGAGACTCATCAGAAAAGCACACGAAACGCCATTGTTCTTCTGCCCAATTTCTGTGTTCAAGAGCCCATTGATATCGAATCCTACGATTGTGCATTGCTATAGGTGGTACCCGTAGCGGTCTTCGGGAATGAAGGTTCACTTCATGCAAGCGGTTTCTGACTTGGTCGCTAATTAAGTTCCCTGAAGAGTGATGAAGCCTCACGGCTAACATCATGGCGGTTATTGTTGGAGCTCTTCGAGTTAAGATTTGAATGTATCGGTCTTGTCTCCGTGTGGTGCAGCGATACCGTCCTTCATGGCGCTCAGCCACGGTACCAGTGCTTCGGTAACGTGTCCAAAGTCGACTGATAACACCTTTTTTTGTTGTTGCAACGAACATGGGCGGCCATTCCACAGCGTGATTTGGATGAACTCATTTTGAGTATGCCAAACCGATGTTCTTGTGTTGTTAGTGTTCGCGGTAGAAACACGGATTATTAATTGTTTAAGTTACCCAATAAAATTTTAAAGAAAACTGTTATTTCAGTCTTTTTTTCGAACTTTAATGTTAGTGGTTCAAATGTCAAAAATCCCTTTATTAGGAAAATGGCAAATTTCTTTATTAATGCAAAGGTGACTTGGTTTATCGTTACTGTGACAAACGAAAACACTTTATTTGATGAATCCTTAAAGAAAATTTAAATTAATATCAATCAAGAGAAAAGTTATTGCAAAAATATATGTTGATCCCTAGACACTTTTGATGTGTGTAGTTGATGAACAAGTGATGACCAGTGAATTAAATAATCTCCACATTCATCTTGGAATACTTCACCAAATATGAAGTTTTTTTCAGAGATGCTAGGAGCCCAAACAACTCTCAAACATAATTGTGATCTCATAATTCTTTGAATTTTGAGTAATGAATCATGAATGAACACGCCCTGGCTGGTCCTGGCCACAATATTTTTAGAGATAAACAATAGGTAATTAATTCATATCATGAATGAAATACAATTGCAAGGTAAATCATAAATATAGTAAATTTTCCCTTTCCAAGTAGGTATTTCCTACACTAAACTTGATTAATGTTTTATTCAATAAATTTATGAACATTCAAAGATTATTGTTTAAAACAAAATATCTGACAATATATTATTATGGAAAACTTGAACAGGTCACTGACATAATTTTATGTCAGACACTGTTTATCTTTTATACTTGTGTGCTCAGATAAGGAAGAGTAAATTAAGAATTGGTCATCAAGTTACAAAGAAATCACTATTAGCCTGTCTCTCTGGCAACAATAGAATCATCATGTAGGATAATCTGAATCACAGAATCCATATGTCTGTCTAAGTAAAACAAACAAAAAAATTGAACTCAGGAAGTGACAAGTTATTAGCATTATAACCAAAACCCGCATAAAAGTTCGCACCTACACTCGGCTACAGTGCCATGGATAAGACTAGAAGGTCCGACAAGGAGCCAATATGCAAATTAACAAGTTATTTTAGCAGAACACGTCATTTCATATACACAGCAATCCAAACAGGTTATGATAAGACTAAACTCACCTAAATCATCCATTGTTTCTGCAAATACGAAGTCTCACCACTCACTTACACTATAACTTGTACCTAACACTATTGTTAAACTTATACTAAATTAAACAAGCAGCAAAATACTACAATAATACTGCAAATCAAAGTTGAAAATTACGGCCCAAATATGGCAATTTAGTTATTTAGCATTTTTTGGCGAAATGTTGGCGAGACTGCAAACTTGTCAAAACATTTCTTTTCTTGTTCCTGAACGAACCAGAAAAACAATCTAAACTTGTAAGATTAATGAATAAATAAAATTAAAAATTATTTAACATCTTTTGTTATCTGAACGGTGACTATTGGACATAATAAGTGCAGCACATTAGGGAAATAAATGTTATATTTTCTTTAGTTTCAAACAAATCGCTTTATTTAGTTTCAAACGAAAACAATTGCACCAACTGCACAGAATTGAAGAACTTAATGTCAAATGAAGAACGTTCCGAAACTAGTTCCAACTAGTAGTACTCACATTGTAGTTGCTATAAACAGTATAAACCATTCTTGCAAACATAAAAGCACAAAGGAAAATTACAACTATAAATATAGTTAAGGAAGGATATTTTAATCCAAGTAGCATTTATTGAAGAAAGTTAATTCATACCTACTTTACTTAGCATGAAGGGATTGCATTTTCAATTCCAAGTTTTAGAACGTTAAGTACTTGCTGTAACTTTTAGGTGTATTGTATTGATTCACCGCAGTTGCTGTCGTGTTTATAATACGCCCTATTTCTTTTAATTTCCTGTTATTTGTAGAGGCAACGAATTCATTTAATATGAGCGGTCCAGCAGGGGAACAGCTAACCCTAGCTAGGGATATAAAACGAGCTATCGAATTGCTCGAAAAACTTCAACAAAGTGGTGAAGTTCCTGCTACGAAGCTTGCAGCACTACAGAAAGTGCTACAAAGTGACTTCTTGAATGCTGTTCGTGAGGTGTATGAGCATGTTTACGAAACTGTTGATATTCAAGGCTCGGCGGACATTAGAGCTTCCGCTACAGCTAAGGCCACAGTGGCCGCGTTCGCTGCGGCTGAAGGCCACGCACATCCACGGGTTGTCGAGCTTCCGAAGACTGAGGAAGGTCTAGGTTTCAACGTCATGGGTGGTAAAGAGCAAAACTCCCCTATTTACATATCAAGAATCATTCCTGGCGGCGTCGCCGATCGTCATGGAGGCCTCAAAAGAGGAGACCAGCTGTTATCAGTCAACGGCGTGTCTGTAGAGGGAGAAAATCACGAGAAAGCTGTGGAATTGTTGAAGCAAGCTGTTGGTTCAGTGAAGCTGGTTGTTCGATACACTCCAAAAGTTTTAGAGGAGATGGAAATGAGATTTGACAAACAGAGGACAGCACGGCGGCGCACCAATTACAACTAAGCATGAAATGACAGACAAACAATGATACATAGTCAAGCTATGATCAATGACTATTTTTGCAGGTGCCAATAAAGCTACAAGCACATGATGAGACATGGGATGACATGGTTGGTAATCCACAAGGCAGACTTATTACTAATGACTAGACAAACTATGTCTGAAAGGGAATAAATGTAACTGTGCTACATCAATAATTTTTAAAACAAAACAGTTTTACTATAAGTGGAGAATAAGAAACTTATGGCACATCATTCACTATCTAATTTCAGATTTAAATAACATAATTACTAGCTGCAGTCTATATTTTGGTCAAGTCTAGACACTTGGAAAATGAGAGTTTAAATAAATATTGCTGTACACTGTTCTTATAATGGTGATGCTCTGGAAAAGCTGTAATTATTTTCATGTTGTAGTTAAATTATGCTCAGCCTTTCCTTTAACACTTTCGCTGCCAAGCACCCGGCTCCCGGGTCGAACGAAAATTCGTTCAGGTGCCCACAACCCGACTCCCGGGTCCTACATATAAATAGTTATACGTGGCTTGTGGCCATGCCCAGCACCCGCCTACCGGGTGCAAATCAAAACGTGCTACTAGGGTTGCCAAAAATAAGCTAGGTGAGAATAGTATGTACTTTTGAGTAAGTCTTTCATCAATTATTTATTTACTTTAAATGTTGTACGATTTAATATTATGCTGACAAATCTCTAAGAAACATACTAAAGTGGATTTATTATTAATTGCCTTTTCATCATAGGTACCTATACAAGCCTATGGCGCCACGCAATTTTAATGAGATTTCTTGTTATTAGGTAACTATTTTTCTTTATCTGCGCGTGTTTTATTGAGGTAAAAACCGCCGCTGAAGGTTTAAAAAATGAAAACAAAGGCATCGGTTTGGTTTTATTAAGATTAGAAACAAAAGAGGTAATGTTAAAACTTTTCCTTATCTGTATGTGTTCGTTCTATTGAAGCAAAAACACTCGTTAAAACATGAAAACAAAGGTATCAGTTCGGTTGTATTGAGCTCAAAAACAAAAGAAGACAAATGTTTAATCTTTTCTTCATCTGCACGTGTTTTATTGAGGTAAAAACCGTCGCTGAAGGTTTAAAAAATGAAAACAAAGGCATCGGTTTGGTTTTATTGAGCTTAAAGGTTTTTAATCCCTTGCTGGCGATTTAGACGACAACTGTTTATACAACTTTAGCTACCTTACTTTAATTCACTTAGCTTAGATAATTCTGTTGTTATGCGTGTGAATCATCTGGCATCAGAGGGTTAAAAATCTGCATTATTGGCTGTATGAAGATTTGATATTTTGACATTTAAAAGTTTTTGACTAACAACAAGTTGAGATTGAGAAGGAGGAGCAAGAACATTAGTACAATGTTTTTCGTTATTTTGTGGAGTGTGTTACATATAATTTCACAGAAAGTATTCTTTGTTCTGTATTGGTTACATCTCCGATAAACATTCTTGGATAAAAAGTGTGGTATCGTATTCAATAGGAAATACATTTCATAGGTTATCATGAAACTTAAAAAGAAAACCAATTAAAAAGAAAAACACTACAACTGCGAATTAGGCAAATCATGTAAGGTTCTCTTGGCGTAAGTGTTATGATTTTTAAATACCTAGAAAAACAAATAAAAATATAAAAAAGAACCGTGTAGTTTATTTCTTTCAACAAAAAATTAGACGTTCGACAACCCTACTATCGCTGGCTGGTCGTGGGCGTGGCTTAGTGAACTCGGATTCGGGTGCTGCGGCATAGTGGTACCGTTACGTAACCGTTGCGCCGATGGACTCAACAGATGGGTTGTTATAGATATGCGAGACACATTTTGTGGCATGCCAATAGACATGCAATAAATGTGCTTGGCAGTGAAAGTGTTAATAAACTCTGCTTTATTCTTATGTACAGAGGCCAGCACATCAAGTTACCACAATCTGTCAAATTTCTTTGATAGTATTTCAACTTTAATGCACAGACATAAGGTTCATTTTTAATTGAGAAAATTTGACAGTTAGGGATAGCTTGATGTGCTGGCATCTGTACTAAAAGAATGTCACTGACTTAGAGAGGGAAAAAACTTTGGTATGATGCCAAAATAATGATAGGGAAAATTAGAGGCACAATTTTATTGGAATGTATTTGATATCACAATTTTATTGTATCTAAGTCATTAAACAAAACTTGTAGTGCACCAAAATGCATTAAGTATTATTTACGTAGAGTTTCTGGCTCATTTTTAAACCGGAATATTACAGCAGTAGCAAATCAGCCTTACATGTTAGCTTTGATCAACCTTTTGACTGCCATTGTCACATATACGTGACAAGCAATGCCCGCTAAAACACAAATATGTGACACTATCAACACAAAATAATGAAAACATCACTTTTGTGTGTGTTTATATAGATATCTTAAAAATTGAAGCTCTCATACGTATTTAATAACATGAAACCAATTAAAAGACACCATGGATATTGGGAAATGCTTGAGGGCATGGGCATGCGTTATGCTCTGCCGTTCAAAAGGTTAAAAGCAACTTTGTGTTACCTAATTATACTCATGTATTAAAGACTTAAGGGGTAAATAAATAATAAATATACATAATAATTGCACCTATTATTGTGTTGATGGATTAATTAGTGTACATTAAAATACATTGAGTATTTAACTCATTTATTAAAATTAATTAACATTTTAGAAGTACTTAATTGATGAATATATTATATTATATTTAAAAAAATGTGTAATTGTAAAAGGAAAAATTGTTATGAATTTATTTAAAGTTGTCAGTATTTTAGGAGGTATAAATAAAAGTAAATATTACAATATTAGATTTTATTTTTTTAACATAATACACCTTACAACTAACTTCTTTTAAAATATTCTGCCTACCAGCTATCAAAACCACCAAAACCGAATTTTCCATCATTTTTAACCTTTTTGGTGGGACCTTCTTGTGTCTTGGTGGCTTTACTGCTGCTTGGTACTGCAGGTGGCGCCACTTCTTGTAAATTAAGGTATTTTCCCACTCCATCTCTGAATACTTTTAAGGGCTGTTTCGCCTTTTTCGGCCTTACTTGTGACCCTTCAGTTTCTGCTTTCCTTTTCAGCTCCTCTGCCCTGTCTTTGACAAGCTGTAACAACCAATCAATAATTATAAGAAAAACACAAAACATTTTGAGGAAACCAAACATGCTTGACGTATACCATATTTCTCAACAGCATGTAAACCTAAGTCAGAGGCCCATGGGCAGCATAAAAACTCTGATACCAGGTTAGTCAATAACCACACGAAAAATGTAGAAGAAAAAGAAGATCCTCAGGACTCAGACTGCTAGTTGACTAGTACAGTCACAAGCATAAATATTCAATACCTTACACATGCAAGATTTAAATAGATTTTCTCCTAAAGTAGATCCAAACATAGTATCATGAAATAGATCTTTTCTCCAAGTTGAAATTTTTATTTCATGAGATGAATACTTGAACTCTTTGAATTTAGCAGAACAGTAACGTTTAACTTGACTGCCCCATTGGTCTAGTGGTTGCAATACTGTTGAGCATTAGGTCCCGTGTTCCATTCCCGGGTTTGCCAACGTCAACGAGCCCAGTTTTGGAGCGCAGCGTGGTATTTCGTATTCGGTCAGTTCAGCCCAAAACGCTGCGCTCCATAGCTCTTTGGCAAACCCCAAGGCGGAACTTTTGCGATTCGGTGAGCGACCAGGTCTGAGCTGACCATAAGTTAGGACTGGAAATTATACTGCAGAGAAACAACAAACATTTTAAAGAATATTACCTGTTCTTCAGCCTCAGCGAATGGATCCACGAACACCTGCGCGACCTCTATGACAATGTCTTGTATAGGGCGGTCTTTGTTGTCCACCTCTATCTGCTCCATGGCAGTCAGGGTGTCCATGCCGCCGACTAGCTTGCCGAAGATCGTATGCTTTCCGTCCAGCTGCTTGCACGAACGGAAAGTTATGAAACTGGAATGGAACAGTTTTAAATCATTTTAAAAAGGCAGGTGTTGAAGTTTACTAAAAACATACTACTAAAGGCTCCTTCGGTATGCGACGACGTCCTTATATATCATTATTGAAACTTAAATCTTATGTTTTAAGAACTTTATTGTAACATTATATTTTTTATATAACACTAGCTGACCCGACAGACGTTGTCCTGCCTCAACTATGATACCTACCTACCTTACCTATCTACCATACCTACCCTACCTACCTAATCACTTAGGGGTATGAAAAATAGATAGTAGCCGATTCTTAAACCTACTGAATCATCATCATCTGCTTAGCCTTTACCCAACTATGTTGGGGTCGGCTTCCAGTCTCACCGGATGCAGCTGAATACCAGTAATTTTACAAGGACTGCCTATCTGACCTCCACGACCCAGTAGCTGGGCAATACGATAGGTACCCCTTGGTAAGACTGGCTGTCAGATTATCGGGCTTCTAACGACCAGTATCGACTGTCAAAGATGCACAAATGACAGCCGAGACCAATGGGTTAAGGTGCTTTCCGAGACACGGATATTTTGTATACTTACTTATACCTACATTATTATTTATATAACATATTTCGATTTATGTAGAATATAATAAACGACTTTATTTCAAGATCAATACAAGGTAATGTAATCTATTTACCATTTACATTAAACAAAATTACCGAAAGTGCAGTAATTTCAACATGTCTTGAACTCTTGACAGACGGACAACAAAGTGATCCTATTAGGGTTTTTGTATATTCCGGTAAGCGGGATTGTCCGAAAGGGTAATCGCTACCCCGGCATATAAATGGCTAAGGAAGGAACATGGATGGGTTTAGTCAGTAAGAGTCTGACACTTCCTTCCGCTCCACCCAGAGCGGGAGAAGTTATTGGATGATTTCCCACGCTCAAAAAAAAAGGGTCATTTCCTTTTGTACCTCAAAAGGAAAAAACCCATTTTTCCTTTTCCCCCGGAACCCTAAATACTAAAGTAAATCCACTTACAACTGTGATCCATTAGTGTTCGGTCCCGAGTTAGCCAATGACAGCACTCCTCTGCCCGTATGATGCAGGTTTGGTTTGACTTCATCTTCGAAAGGTTTCTTCCAAACTGATTCGCCGCCCAATCCCGTGCCAGTGGGATCACCTCCTTGAATCTGGAATGGTTAAATCTACTAATAGCCTGTATTTCGACACATTAGCTTGGATATTGAAGATAGGTCACGCCAATGAACTATCATACATTGCAGAACTTCATGAAGTTAAAATAAATTCTTTATACAAAAGTTAAAAGTCGAAGAACAGGGTGTAAAGTTCACTCATCCTCCATAGAAAAAGAAGGTTCCTCCGACCAGACGGATGTTGTTTCTGGTGGGCCCGACTTTTTTTTTTTTGACAGTGGCATCTCACAGTTCAACCATAGGGTTTTCTACTGCTAAACCGGACTTGCCTGTGGATGCCACAATAGAACTAGCCTCCAGCCAGGGCTTATTGAAACAAACAAACTAAGCGACTACACGCTAAGAGAGCCCCCTGTGGGGTACGGAGCTCGGCTTAGGGCGGCGCTGGGGGAGGACAGCAAGGGACAGGCTGGATCGAACGTACTCCGAAGATTGATGTCGGGATGCTGTATATAAGTATGATAGTCGCGCAGTAAACTTTGCTTGCGCGATGCAGGATTTGATGTGACGCGTAGTTCGCATAATGGCGATGTTGATGCCGCTACATTGTCCATATAGCAATCTTCTTCTTCTTTTCATGTGGTTAGTGACTAACCTGGTGTCAGAGTTTTGATACTGCCCATGGGTCTGACTTAGCATCACATACTGTTGAATAACTCCATTCAAAAATTATTCTCATGGAAATCAACATCTTGCTCATTGCGCACTCGTAGCGTACAGACGTACACATTAGCAATATTTAATAACATTAGTCATTGTATATTGACCTCCTTTTATGCATTACTGACGTAATGTATCTTAACTTTGTGTAATTTTTGCAAATAAATACATGGAAATAGTGACATTTTATGATGGATAACAGCCCCTTTCATTCAAGGGGGGCAGTCCCTTCTGCTTCGCCAGTGAAGACGACGTCGGTCAAAGCCCAAGAATCTCTGGAAGTGGTCTCCACTCCCGAGATACAGAAATGGATGACCAATATTGAACTGCACCTCAATGAGGTGTGCTCTATTGCTGCGGACGGGAAACTTAACACGGAGCAGAAATTAATAATTTCAAACCTGTGCCGTAAAATAGGATCAGGCACCTCTCAGATGGCAGTCCTATACCAGTCGTTAAAGCAGAAAGCCGTCCACGCGTACAATACGATCGATGCCATGCAAGAAAAGCGCGACCTGTCTGAACACCTCTCGGAGCTTAAGAAGACGATACAGGAATCAAGTAATACAGGAAATGTTTCTTTTGCCGAAATGGTGAAGAACGGGCCAAACAGTTATGTGCGCCCAAACAACGTGAGTTCTGTTGTCATTTATCCCGAAGACAAGTCCAAATCCAGTAACGAAACAAAGATTCTTGTACAGAAAATTATTCGCCCCGATGATATTAAGCTACAAGTACGAGGTCTCCGTAGAACAAAAGATGGAGGCGTTATAATCAGCACGGAGACAAAACAGGACGCCGAGAAGCTTAAACGTGCAGTACAGGCTTCGACATCTGGACTTACTGCTGACGAGCCCAACAAGCGCAAGCCCCGCATCGTGGTCATTGGAGTGCCAACAAACCTTACCGAAAATGAGGTTTTTAGGTATATATTTCAACAGAACATAGCAGATAAAGTTCCAACAGTGACTATGGAAACTTTTTTGACGTTAATAAAATTGAGCCACAAATCTGGAAAGAAAGATGCTTCGACCTGCAACTACGTGATTGAGGTTCCTGCACATATCCGCAAGGCCCTAATTTCCCAAACGAGGCTCTTTGTAAATTGGTCGTCTTGTCCCGTCAGAGACTTCACATTGGTGACGCGATGTTACAATTGCCACCAATATGGTCATGCAGCGAAGTCATGTAGAGATGCCCAGCCAATATGTGGTCACTGTGGTGAGGCAGGTCACACGATGTCAAACTGCGCCAAGAAATCAGACGCAACAAAATGTGCCACTTGTTTACGTTTTAAGAAGCCCAGCAATCATAAAACCGGAGACACTGAGTGCCCTGCTAGAAAATTAGCAGAAAATCGTTACATTAATTCGATTGATTATGAGGGCACCTAGTGCATGAGTCACTTCAAGCTCAAGGTTGGACTTCCGTGTTACGCTGCACTGTCCTACAAACACTCGGACTATCGCTGTCGAAGCAAAAATTACAGTCGTCTGCTTTTATAAACAACGCGCGTGTATATTTTGTGCAACATACACTCTAACCTAGTTTAAGTTTGTGTAGATCATTTTAATTTGGATAATTAATTTTTCAATTTTTGTCACTATTTATTTTACTTGTTATACTTATTAAATATTGCTAAGAATCCAATTTTCCTTCGAGGAATAATATTACAATAAGCATTTTTTTACCGCCTGCGACACAGGTATATCCTAGTGCAGGCATATTTTTAACATTATGTTACCAATTGTTTTTCCTAAGTTTTTATTTTTGTATTCTGCCACTTTACTTTTTTGAATAAATTATTATTATTATTATTATTATACCATAATATAACAGAATTCCATCTGCTAAGAATAGTTTTTATGTTATGAAGCTAAAAAGCAAAAGTATTTTCTCGCTTACCATAAAATTCCGAATGGATCTATGAAACTTGGTGCCATTGTAGTATCCATTGTTGCAGTGCCTTATGAAGTTGTCGCACGCTTTCGGCGTTAAGTCGCAGTATAGCTCGAAGTTTAAAGGACCCAGATTCGTCACCAGTCTCACATATCCTGGGGAAATAAAGAAAGAGGGAAAGATGTGAAAAATAGTTTGAGAACTGGGTCATTATGCCGTGCCTTGGAAAGCACGTTAAGCCGTTGATTCCGGCTGTCATTCCTGGATCTTTGACAGTGGTTACGGGTAGTCAGAAGCCTGAAAGTCTGACAGCCAGTCTTACAAAAGGGTATCGTATTACCCGAGGCAGTCACTTCATGTAAAATACTGGAATTCAGCTGCATTCTAGCAACATATAGTTGGGAAAAGGCTAGGCAGATTGATCTGGGTCATTATGGATTACCTATCAATGGCAGTAGATCAATGGAGCCAATAGATATCTATATGGTAAATTGGTAAATGCATAGCACACTAAATTCGTTATTGTGGTAGGTCATGCACTAGGCATTCAACTTAACTTATGTTAATGCATACACTGCCACTATTTTTTGTCAGGTGCTATTATAAGCTCAGTGCCTTTAACACGCATACGTGTCGCCAAAATCCCTACTGAGTGACTTCAACACGCATTGCCATGTATGGACAATAAACACATATTTGTGTGCAGGGCACTGTGAGATAGAACAGAAAACACAGCTGTGTTCATGGCAGTGTATTGGTCTTATCAGACTTAATTATACAGAATGAAATAATTATAATAAACTAGCTTGCGCCCGCGGCTTCACCCGCAAAATATGGCGACAAATTATACACATAAACCTTCCTCTTGAATCACTCTATCTATTAAAAAAAACCGCATCCAAATCCGTTGCGTAGTTTTAAAGATTTAAGCATACATAGGGATATAGGGACAGAGAAAGCGACTTTGTTTTATTATACTACTGGCTTCCGCTCGCGGCTTCGCCCGCAAAATATGTCGACAAATTATACACATAAACCTTCCTCTTGAATCACTCTACCTATTACAAAAAACCGCATCAAAATCCGTTGCGTAATTTTAAAGATTTAAGCATACAGACAAACAAACAGACAAAAATAGCGACTTTGTTTTATACTATGTAGTGACATAACATCACGCGTTTAATTCCCGAAGAGTTAGGCAGAGGTATACCTACTAGGTATAGTACACCCACATTTCGCCAGTTATGTGTTAGTCCCATGTAGTAGGGGAGAGCCTATTGGCATCAAACAGGCACAAATTCAGACACCAGGGTGCTTCTTAAATTCCAGATGGAAAACCCAATAACACATTGTCCAAACCGGGAATCAACCCAAGACCTCAAAGTCAAAGCATTTATTTCAAATAGGCACAAGAAAGGCACTTTTGAACGTCAAAATGAACAAGAAATAGAATTGATTCTAGTCGCCCCTTCCAAAATGTAATTTCGTATGGACAAGAAATTCCACCAATACTCTTTTACAATGTATTGTATACATGAATTATAAAACTATAAGTGAAGACGATGCACTCATGCTCAGTACGACTAGACTCTAGACCAATGAGACAGTCAAATTAATATAAGCTAATTCATATTAAGTCAAATAGTCAAAAATGTTTTGGTCAGAACTGTTTTAATGGATGCTTATAGAAAAGTGTTGCAACAGAAAAAGTCTTTTGTAACCAACCTTTTTTCTTGACCATATCATATTTGACATCATCTTCACAGATGATAGCTGCTTCATGGACCGTCTCTGGCATCATAGCAGTGGAGGTGAAGCTGGCAGCCACCATGCCGGTAGAGTAGTGAGCTGCGTTGAACTTATCTGCAACCTAGTATAAAAATCTTGCTCTATGAACTGGCGCAGTCTGTCATAATGACTTTAGAAATATGATGAGTTATTTTATTGAAGTGTTTTCAGTAATTATTTCCCAAAAGGTTACTAAGGATTTACGTTAAAGGGAATAGTAATCAAAGTCTTGTTTGATCTCCTTCTTTCATTTTTTCCTCGAATACTTTTTTTTTTGTGAGGGTGGGAAATCATCAAATAACTCCTCCCGCTCTGGATGGAGCGGAACGGAGTGTCTAACTCTCACTGACTACAACCTATCCATGTTCCTTCCTAGCCCTGGGTTACAGCTACCCCAGAAACAATCCTGCTTATTCCTCTAATACTGTCATGCATTTATGCTGTGGTAAAAATTTTGTCCAGACAGTAGGGTTGTATGGCCCTGTCTACATACGGTGTCTTGTCGATATGGTGTATAACAGTGTAAAAAACGTGTCTCTCAACAAGCTTGCATAGTGGTGCACTGACAGCCCTGCGTACTGCCTGCATGCTTCATATAAACCATAGTTTTTCATCGCAAACCAAAATGTGTGCGTACTAATGAAGCTAACTGTCTAGTGGGATGCCTTTTGAGTTATGAGGCAGCAGTAACAGGATTTGTCAGTTCACATATCCAATCTATTATTTTCATTATGGTACAAGCAAGCATATTAAGCTGTTTTTCAGATCTTTGACAGTCGTTATGAGTTATCAGAAGCTCGAAAGTCTGACAGCCAGTCTTACAAAGAGGTATTGTATTACCCAGTTACTGACTAGGTTATAGAGGTCAGATAAGCAGTCGCTCCATGTAAAATACTGGTATTAGGCTGCATCTGGTTAGACTGGAAACAGACCCTAGTTGGGAAAAGGTTAGGCAGATTGATTTTGGTACAAGCAGGCTATAAATTGCTAGCAAACACAGGAAGAAAGGTGCATGTGGTGGCAAGAGTCTTAAAGTAGTATAAAAAAAAAATACCCACCTCTTTTTTAACTTCTTTCTTCTCTGGAGCTTTGTACTCCTTCTCCAGTTCTTGTAGGATGTCTTTTGTTTCATTTGATACAGTCTTGAGTCTTGCATGTGGGTCTTTTCTCATTGCTATTTCCTCTGCAAAATAAACACTAATTACAAATATTGTGGTGATACTTGTCTGATAGGACGCTGGAACTTATTCTCCATCTTGAAGAGAAGCATAAATTCACTAGCAGTTTGTTGTTTTATTCTTTGTTAACTATTTTGATAAAAACATCTTATAATAATCTTCAGAATAAGAAGAATTATAATAATACTAGCTAGCCTGCGGCTTCGCTCATGTGGATGGCGGTAATAATCCCACAGGAAGGTACTAACGGGATAAAAAGTATCCTATGTTAATCCAGGTTATAAACTACCTCTATGCCAAGCTTCATCCAAATCCATTCCGTGTGAAAAAGTAACAAACATACAAACTCACTCACAAACTTTCGCCTTTATAATATTAGTATGATTTTAAGACAAAATAGTTATATTTATGTCATGATTACCCTCTATAGAATGTTTAAGGACAAAGATAATAAACAATAAAAAACTCATAGTATACCTTCAGTTTCCACCTTCAAATTATTCTTAATATGATGAAAAGAAGAAATATTGAACTTGTTCAAGTTATTGGGATCCTGTATAACAATAATATCGGTCCGGGCAAATGGAGTATCATTGATGAGGTCTTTCCAATTCTTCCCTTTAATGTTAAGTTGTTCCACAGCCTCATTTGAGTACACATTACCACTGGTTTTAATAGCCACAATGTACGAGTTCTTCGTAAAAGGTTTGAATAGAACGGCGCAATGGAAATCCCCTTCAGCATTCTTGAAGAAGTTCAATTTTGTTAGAGTTTTGATGTCTTGTTTCTGGAAAGATTATTTTCATGTTTTTACAAAGGTTATTTTATACAGTTTAACCAGTTAGGATGTTTGGGTTTCACTCTCAAGGCAACAAGTACTTTTAAGTGCATGAATGAAGAAGTTGACTTACTTTGCCTGTAACAGGATTTACTTTGAACTTCTTTACGAACTCTAGTATGGCTTGTAACTCGAATATATTGCCATCAGAATCGCAGTATGGGTCTTCGAAAGGCTGAAGACATAGGCAGCAATGGTCGTATGGTAAGCGTTTGAAAGTAGTATCCTCTTCTTTAGGAGTGCCTGATCTTTTGCCACCATACAGAGTAGTCCACTCCGTATACGTGAGGTACCTAACAATTCAAAAAAGAATTTAATGAAACATTGGAATACATCACTGAAGAAAGGAATATCTGGTAGCGTGAAACTTGCATTTTATCCTTCTGATGCTGTCGTTTACCCATTTTGTTAGTTGTTTTGTAACACTTTTCGGAAAAAGAAAATTAATCAGGAATAAGTTTGTTTTAGACAGAAAAACACAAAGACCAAAAATATACACACTGAAATTGACCAATTCAAACTGTCAAACAAAACCTATGATATTCAGTGCCCGTCAAATTGACATTATGACACTATTCTATAATCTCCGAAAGGTGTGGTCCGGTTACAAAAGCAAGATTTAAATAGCATCTTGAGCATAAATGCTTTAATTTCGTGCGAGATGGGATTTTACCCGGTAAAAACCCAAAAGTGGGTAAATTCTAGGGAAAATACCCGGGAAAATACCCGATTGGGAAAATATTCGGGTTTTTTAAAATTTAGCTTATGTAATGTTTAGATATACATACATTAAATAGTACATAGTTTTTAAACTTTATTACTACTAGTTAGAGCTTATATAAGTTGAAATGACGCACTCCACTACCACTTTTACGTAAACAAGCTTTAAAGAATGACTTAGATAGATAAGCTTTAACGCTAGTTAGTTAAGACAAGTTTGTAATTTCTTAGAACCTGTAACATTTATAATACCTAGCTATTGGCGACCAATAAACCGCTCGAAACTACCTGCCCCCACCCCGGGAGCACGTACTTTCGAGCCGGACAATAGCCAGTACCTAGTAATTGTCACATAAGTGATCTTTCACAAGTTGTTTTGGCTTCATACCGTGGGCACTTGTGTTAGTTTCTTTGATTTATTGACGACCTGGATTTTGTTTTGTGGACTTTTGATATTATAGTGATTAAAAACGTGATATACTTCGGATTGATAACTAGTGCTATCCTTACGGACTTCGATACCTACTGCATCCCATCAACATAAATAAACCGGTAAGTTTGAGCTTATTAGAAATGTAGAATACTTTAAAACATCTGTTTGCTTCTGTTCTTACAATTGTTTTTTTTTTCTTTTTGCATTAGATCACACCATGCCCAGAAAGAAAAATAACGATGTATGGGAAAACTATTTCCATTCCGCAACCAGTAAAACGGTTAAGTGCAAACACTGCGAAAAAGTTTACATGTTTGGCAATGTCAACAAGATGGCCCGCCATCTGTTGAAATGTTTTAGATGTCCAACTGTTATCAAGAACAAACTAAACAAAACATCTGACGTTAACGCAACTGCAACAAATCTGCCTGTACAAGATGAATCGCAGCATGGAACCTTACAAGATAACAGTTTGACTGATACAAATTCTAGTACTACAACTTCAGCAGAAAAGAAACTTTATCTAGATCAGCTTTTGTCGAAAGCAATATTTGTTTCCGGTTCTCCTTTTTCCATTGTTAACCATCCGCTGTGGGCACGATTTTTTAATGAGTTGCAACCACTTTACAAGTTACCATCCAGAAAAGCAATCTCAACTACACATCTGGAAGCTATTTATAAAGAAATGGTAGAAGAAATTACAGACGAACTGAAATCTATAAATAATTTGCATCTGCAGTGTGATGGCTGGAGCAATCAGCGCAATGAAGGTATTATCAACTTCATTATTGCAAAACCCGAGCCCGTTTTTGTCAAAAGTCTTAACACTCTTACCAACCGACATACAAGCCAATATCTTTCTCAAGAGATTATCAAAGTTATAAATATGTATGGAGGCCACAAGTTTGTAACTCTTATAGGAGATAACGCTAATAACATTCAAAGAGCATTTCAGATGGTAAAAGATGTGTATACACACATAATACCGCTGAGATGCGTAGCACATACATTAAATTTACTTTGCGAAGATTGTCTAAGACCAGAACCTGTTAAAGCATTTATATCGATTGCCATAGAGACCATAAAAGCAATAAAAAGAAGTCAAACTATGAGTGCTTTACTAGCCCAGATTATAAAAGACAAACGATCAGGCGAAACATTAAAATTGCCAGGAAAAACCCGATGGGGCAGTTACTGTACTGCTATAAAAAGCTTGAAATGTTCGAAAGTAGCATTACAGACTTTAGCTGTTCACGAAGATGCTACTATTTCAGAAGAAATAAAGTCAAATTTATTGGATCTCAATTTTTGGAACATGGCCGAAAATTGTATAAAATTGTTGGAACCGATAACTGAAAAAATTTTCAAACTTGAAGGAAACGGAATATTAATAAACGAAGTATACATGGCTTTCAGAGACATACAATCTACATTTAATTTTGTGCTACCCGAAATTTCTATTTTAGATGACCAGCACAAACAAGATATAATAAATGCTGTAACCAGGCGAACAAATAACTGCATCAAACCAATCCATTATGCTGCATATTTGTTAGATCCGAGATCGCAAGGCATTGAACTCGATGAAGAGCATGAAGTAGATGCCATGGAGTTTATACATGAAGTGAGCCAATCACTCAATATTGATGTTGGTGTAGATTTAGCAAATTATAGAGCTAAACAGGGTTTATGGGGCAGACCATTTATATGGAAAAATGTCGCAGAAATGGACCCAGTCGTTTGGTGGAGGGGACTTTGCAGCTCCAAATTGCTGAGTAGGGTTGCAGTACGCCTTCTGACTGCTCCCTGCACTTCCGCAGCAACGGAGCGGTCATTTAGCACACATGCTCATATACACAGTCACAAAAGAAATAGATTGACTACAGATAGAGCAGCAAAGATAGCTTTTATATCCTATAATTGGAATCTTTTGCACAAATATAATGATGATGACAACGACGAAGATGACGAGACCTTGTCAACCCCTAGACAGTTGTCTAGCCCGATGAACAGCCCAATTAATGACCCACAACCTTCTACATCTCGTGGAAACCAAGACATAGAATTCTGTGATATTGATGATTTATATGATGATCATGACAGTAGCGATAGCGATTAAAATTTTGAATGAATGAAACGAGTGAACGAAAAAAATATTTTTATAATTATTTTCTATTTTGTAATAAATAATTGTGATTGTCTATGTTTTGTTTTATTTTTTATATGCAGAAACATGTTTTACAATCCTACTAGTAGTTTCACAGATTACCGCGTTTAAACAAACAAAAAAATCGCTTCAGCTTTATTGTATTAGTATAGATAATGAAAATACCCGTCTGTTGGGTTTTTTCCCCCATAAATACCTGGTATTTACCCAAATGGGTAAAAACCTGGGAATTTTCCCGTCGGGTTTTTTCCCACCGCCCATCTCTCTGCTGCATCACCTTTCTCACACACTTTCCGTAATTTTCTCAATCGATTTGATATTATAAAATGAGTTTTATCTTCAGTATATTATTTGTGCCTTTATCCAAGTCCAGACCTTCGAGCCTTTTTGAACTTTATTTTGTTGTTTTTGTATGAACTTGGTCACTGAAAAAAAAATTTAACCAGTCCAGCAGTGAACTTTGAGGAATCATTTACCTAGCCTTTTCCCAACTATGTTAGGGTCAGCTTCCAGTCTAACCGGATGCAGCTGAATACTGGTATTTTACGTGGAGCGACTGTCTGACCTCCACAACCCAGTAACTCGACATTTCGACAATACGATACCCCTTGGTAAAACTGATTATCAGACTTTTGGGTTTCTCACTACCCGTAATGACTGTCAAAGATCCACGAATGATAGGCTAAGAGGAGTGAGAGGTCAATTAAAATAATGCCCTTAGGAGCTGAGATTAATATTCTAATTTCTAATCGATTATGGCTGGAAAACTAAAATAAAAAAACACCTCTGGTAGTTTTTATTATGCAATGTGGGCAACACTAGCCTTAAAAAAAATTAAAAGTTTAAAAAATGTCGGAATGTGGTTGTGCTTCGTGTAATTTTTCATAACTTCATTAGTTTAATTACTGTTTAGTGCTTATTTTCCTAGCAATACCCTAGCATAATTAGTTTAAATCAATCTGTAAGTATTACAATACCTGAGATACTTTTTACATGTATTTGTATTATAACTGAGCTTGTGTGCATTCCGTGAATTTCAGTGGTTGTTTGTGTTGGTGAGGGTGACAGACAAATGGATGAAATGTGGTAGAAGTGGATTGAAGCTCTGAAAAACCTTGCCGGAACACACCACACTCGAGTTTTATCTTTGAATAAGGTATAATTAATTCACCTCTCATAACACGGAGTGGTATTATTGCGGAAAGTAACAGACTGCCTATTTACGCTTTGCAGTGCGGGCCATCTAACACGGAGATTACTCTAATACCGTTGTACAAATTTTGCATATGTCGTGGATGAATTTCGTTGAAAACTAACTATTACGTATCGGGAGCCGTCTTTTTCACTCAATTGGGTCACCGGTGAATCAAAAAATTGTAAATTATCGGATAACGCCAGCCCACAAGATGGCCGACTGTTATTCGTAAGGTACAAATAAGTCTTTTTCCATTACGTTTTGCATTGTTATTTTGAGTTAACTAGTTCAGCAATTGTCAGTAGAGCATAGTATTTTTTATTTGTTTAAATGCTGATGTTTGGTATACTAAGTGCAAGGATTGGGAATGTCTTTGTTCTAGTGATTTTGTTCTTGCTTGAAATAAAAAAACATGGTCATCTTTTGTGATTTTGTAACTAAAAATGACTTTCAACGTAGTTGTAGCTGCATTTATCTGACTCACAATCAATGCTTCCACAATGGTGAATGAGTATCATTTCTCATTTTCATGTCATTGCACTTTCTAGAGTTATTTGCTCTTAACATGTTGTGTCATCAATCTTGTTTATTTTGGGAGTCAATATTAGTAGAATATTTATACAATTTTTAAAGCCAATGTTTATTCCTTTGTGAAAACATGAGAGCATGTGTTCATCAGACATTCTTGCAATCTTCCTCACCAATCATTACACTCACGCAAGCTTTTTATTAGCAGCTTTTTGGTGTAGCGGAATGAGTCGTTTGGTGCTTTTAGATAATGAGCGGTGCGTCTGGTTCATCAGGGAGTGGTACGGGTCGCGGTAGAGGCGGTGCTGGCTCAAGTGGAGCCCTTGCAGAGAGTAAACCAGAAGTAAAAGAAAATAAACCAAACCCCAAGATGTCGAAGGCACTCGGGACATCGGCCAAGAGGATCCAGAAGGAACTTGCAGAGATTACACTAGATCCACCACCAAACTGCAGTGCGGGACCAAAAGGAGATAACCTGTATGAATGGGTGTCCACCATCCTAGGACCGCCTGGTTCGGTGTACGAGGGTGGGGTTTTCTTCCTAGACATCCACTTCTCACCAGAATATCCATTCAAACCCCCTAAGGTAATTTTTTTTCTTATATTTCAGTTTATTATGTCAGTATTTTCTTTCACACTAGCATTGTAAGTTACTCTTCCCCCTATGTTCCTTGGAGTAATTATGGATGGTACAGTTAACAGCAGCATACTTACTTTCATGTGCCCTTTGTTTGACTTGGCCACAAGTGTTGAACTACCTACAAAAGTTTTGTTGAAGTTATGAATCAAAAGGTCTTATGTTAAGCAACAGTAGTTTAGAAGGTTTAATCTTATTTGTATAATGAATAATGTTGGAGATTCCTGAAAATAATTATGAAGATATTTTGATAGGAAAGTACTGAGTTGAATTTTTTGGATTATCTTCTGATACCTACGAAGGAACTGTTAGAGAAAAAATAACTGGGTTTCCATTACATACTTCCATTACCACCACAATAAGATTAATATCTTCTTTGATGGTTGAAAAAATAGTTTTAAATTACTTGCTAGATAGACATCTCTAGTTTTTAATACAATGGAACTAAATAAATAGAAAGGAAATGACTAATTAACCATACAAACCATTTAAAGAATTAGAATTTGGAATTGAATACCCATCATATTGAAGAAGGCGAAATTTTCATGCAGATAATAAATGCGCGCGCGCTTTTAGATGTTAGATGAGTTGACCTCTATTAGTAGCAATTTAGATAACTTTCAGAATCCTGGTCACATTTTCGATGTTAAAAGAAACTCATTAGAATATTTCGAAACAACCTTTAGCCATTACCCACCAAATCTGTTCAAGCAACATTATGGAAAAGGAACCAGCAATATCAATCATGGTTTATTAATTCCACCCCTTGCACAAACTTACCAATTACGACTATAGCATCAAATCAATGTAGTCTCCCCAAACCCCAGTCGTGTCTAGCAACGCCCTAACCAAGGTCCGAGCCCTACGAGGGGTCGAGAGACACCCCTAGTATTTAATTAGTGCTGACATCCCTCTCTCTGCACTCGCCATTGTCCGACAAATCAATCAAGAAATGCCAGACACGTCTACAAAGTCCATTACACGTCGTGTTTATTTAGAGGTAGTTTAAAATTCGGCATAGGTAATAGAAATTAACTTTTGATTCAGAAAATTCGAAAATTTTGTCTCCGTTTTCAATGAACTTCATAATGAATGAAAATAGTTGCTAGAATGTAGGACGAGGGCAATCCTCTTAAAATACAACGCGGGCGCATCTCATCAATCAATGTCACGCATCATTTTCTTGATTCATCAAAATGTATTGTGCATCACACCAACACATTATCCTCAAGCGATATCCATGTAGACAGAAAAACTAATTTCGAAATTAACGACCCGCGATTTTTGTACGCATTCGCCTCAATATCTCGGACGTATTTTTATCTCGTCTAAATTGGATCCTAATTATTAGTTTTTGTTTAATGTCGGAACAGGCAAAAGGTTCTAAGAAATACTTCTTGGTTAGAGCTCGACTTTCAAACCACCTTTTCTGCTGTTACCAAGGGTATTAAATCGAGTTATGGACAACAGATTCATTGGAAGAATTAGTTACGACTTTTGTAACATGTATCGCCATGTGGGTTTAAACTTTAGTGGTAGCTATGAAGGCATTGTGTAAAGCTTTAGAGGGTTTCCCTCATTAACAATATTGTTATGTGGGGTCACCCTTACAGAGTATAGAATTACGGGCACTTCATTAAGGCTTATATTGCCACAAATGCCATTTGTTTCACCTTATAGTTAATATGACACTGATTTACCTTAACTTGATACATCATGGTAGTCGCGCATACCATTTTTAAACATTGCCCTTAATTCTCTTGCAAATGGCGTGAGACGAGATTCATTTTCGTCCCTCCTATAAATAGCTGATTGCGTCATCAAAAGTACCTGTATCCTTTTCCGTAATTCAGTTTCCTTTATGCGAATTTTATTGGCATATGATCTTTGGTTATATCAGATGCTTAAACAAAGATTTTCTCGCTGATCATGGGTCTAAAACTTCTAATTTACCAATACAAGTTTTTTTTTAAATCGTGGTTCTGTCAACGTTCTGTCAAAGACCTTACTGTTTTCGGCCAACTTTCTCTTTTCATACATATCTCGGTGTCTTGGGCTATATTCTGAAAAGTTTCGCGTGATTGAACTCGGCATGTTATTTTCCGTTGGGGCAATATCCTGACTGATTTGATACGGATCTCAAATAGACGAGATGTATCGTGATTAACCGTTGTTTCTCACCACACTGACGTTGATTTTTCGTAAATCTTTTGAACCTTCCGAGTAATTGGGATTGCTATGTAGACGGTGTCGATCAAAGACAGATAATAGTGAGTCATTTAGTATTTTCTGAGAATTACAACTCTTTGGGTACCTACCACTTTTCTTGCCCTGCAAGGACTGACTGATTGCCGCCGAAGCTCAATAATTACTGTTTGTTTACTCAAGATCTGTGCTATCAGTAATGTGGTGGTAAACACTGATAGATGCCGAAAGGTTATCATTTATTAACTTCTTCATTTGTGATTCCATATTAATTATTCCACTTATCTGTTTCAGGTGACATTCCGGACTAGGATATATCATTGTAACATCAATAGCCAGGGAGTGATATGTCTGGATATTCTCAAAGATAACTGGTCTCCAGCGCTGACAATATCGAAAGTTTTACTATCAATATGCTCCTTGCTCACCGACTGTAATCCAGGTATGATTTTTTTTTTAATAGCCATTAACATAAGGCATTATTTATGTGCAATGAAATTATTATGTTAATAGGATATTGGAATCAATTTCAGACGTCATTATATACAACAATAAGCTAGATGTAGTTAACATTTCCTATGTGACCATGTTGTTCTTCCATACTACGCAATGGTTTTGAATGCGGTTTTATTATCATTTAGATAATTTAATTGTGGAAGGTTGATTTATAGAATACATTAATGTTAAAGTCATGTATAATTAAAGATATTCCAATGTTTTATGAAGTCATAAAAACCGTGCGAAGCCAGGGCAGGTCGTTAGTCTACTATAACCATTATTGCGTGGTCTGATGCAAACATATTCATTGTTGTAATAACAAGTGAACTTTCAGTATAAGATAAGGGTAGCATTTACACCCTTATCAGTATAATTATATCAGCCCTTTAGCTTCCAACAAGAGTTGTTTTAGTAATGCTAAAAATATCGAAAAAAAAAAAAAATAACAGAATCTCCGCCTATGTTATTTAGAGTGATGTCGTGATGGTACATATAGTAGGATTATACCAATATTTACTAACGAATCAATATCTTATTCTATGCAGCATGTTAAGTTTCTAACAAAAGCTTAGCTCCATACTATCGAGAGGTCAAAGGCCTTGCGTCCTCAATGTCGTCGTGATGTTTTGTTCACGCTTTAATCCTATCGCCCGTGTTTATTTATATCGATACTAGTTTGTAGTGCGTTGTTAATTAAATATCGATGATGGATGGTACGGGAATTCTCATTAGATAGATAAAATGTCGATTCAATATTTATCAGAATTTTGTCTATTTTTTGTGTTATTTACTTATTCACAAATAGTGACGTTCAATGACTTTTTTTATAGCAAATTATTTGATTTGAATGTCTATCATTAATAATAATAATATCCTTGGACATTTCACACTACGCCGTATCGTCCCAAGCTAAGCAACCTAATGCTTGTGTTATGGTAACGAGATGGCTGATAAACTATTTATATACATATTTTTTTTGTAAATACATACATATTATAGATAGGAAAACACCCAGACTCGTAACAAATACTTGCAGGTCGTACAAATATTTGTTCCGTGCGGGAATCGAACCCGCGACATAGTGCGCAGCAGTCAATCGCTCAACCACTGCGCCAACCGTGTCGTCATTGGCAAAAACTAAGTCATAATCGTGGCGAATTTATAAACTAAAGGTAGTAGCCGTCTTGAAAAACATTGACGAAGTCACTGATGATTTTCTTCCACCAATTAATTACCCATCCATGGGATATTACGCATTTACGAGAAGCATCTATTAATTTATATGATTTTCTAACAGTGATGTTTTGCCAATTTCCAGCTGATCCTCTAGTGGGCAGCATTGCGACGCAGTATCTCCAGAACAGAGAGGAGCACGATCGCATCGCGCGCCTTTGGACCAAGCGCTACGCGACATGATTGCGCTGCCCCCGCCCGCCGCCACGGAACAACCTACAGTATCATACTCAATACCATTCTGTTCTAAATCCATCCTGTTCACGTAAATGTAAGCTTATAATGTTATATCCGATCACTGCGCGCCCTGGGACACATTTGTTAACATCCAAACTCACAACGCTTAACAAATGTGCCCCACCCTGTGCGATGTTTACAGCTTAGTAATTTTTAGTTGCAATTAATGTGATGTCAACATGCTTAATGACGGTCTGAAATAATTTTAGAATGATGAACGATTTAGTTGTGAATTGAATGAATTTCTGTTAATGTTTCTAGCTCTGTGTTATATAAATACAGTGATAAGTTTACTAATGAAAGTGTATCGTAGGTTTAACCAGTGATTTGAGTCAATTTTGCCGCTATAACGCGATGATCTCATACACTCTTCAACTGTTACTACTTATGTGTAAGTATGTCTGGACTATGCGATGCCTACTATTATATATTTGGGAATATATCGCATTTTTTGTCCCATTAAATGGTTTTTTATTTCCGGGTAAAACTTACATGTTGTATTGGGTTTAGATTAATATTTTCAAAGACAATATTTTACTGCTGTCAGTGTTTCCCAACTTCAATTTTTTACACATTTGAGTAAATCGAAGTCTTTTGTCACATTTTTTGTTCACAACACGAGAATAATTACGAAAATATTCAATGTAAACACTAATGCAAGAACACAGTTTTCTTCCATGTTTTGTATGACATATACATTTGCTACCTCCGCCACTGATGTCTTCAAGTGAGTTACTGAATGATTGTAATTTCTCTTTCTTGTTGTGAATATTTTTTTGTATTTCTTGAATATGATAGTACTTATATCTCTTGGATAGAGTGTGACAGAACTGGCAGCATTGACAAGTACAAACTAAGACGGTTTTAAAAGATTCAAGAACAATCAATCCATTATTATTGACTGCTTTTGTAATTATAATTAGGAAATCTATTTCAAGACGAGGCAAATCAGTTGCTAATTTTCTAGTGAGATGTCACGGGCTGAAGAAACATAGCTAAATTATAGTTTTGAAAATGTATAAATATGAATGGCTTGTGTTGGAGGGTCAAATTTTAGGTCAGCCGGTAATTTGAAGTACTACGTATTATATTTATTAATCGAATCTAGTTTGGTTTTTATTATTGCTGAAGCCGAATGAATGTCACTCTAAAGCCTTTACTTGGCTGAAAAGGAAGAAAAGTTACATTAGATAGGTTTTTCAACTTAGTCCATTTTTGTTTAGGATTAGATAGTCAAATTATTTGGAATTTTAGGACTTCGTAACAAAAGGTTTTTTTGGGGACATTCTATTTGTTTGTTTTAATTGTGCAATCTAATGTGGTTCTATATAATAAATAATTGAGTTATATTTTTACATTATTCACTATAATATACAAGTTTAACATTGATTGATTAGAATAGGTCTGGGATATAATAATTAATAACCTATTTATTTTTGTAATATGGACTTATGAAAATAAAAATTACATACTGTGTTTTCGTTATGATCGTTTGATGTAAAGTGATTCGACAATATGTATTATGCGGCGTCGTCATGTAAGCAGCGGACTGTGGATTTGATATCATGTTTTACTTGTTATCACATATCAATGTAACACGGACGAAGAAATAAAATGTAGATTTATTTGTTTTAAAAATTTCGACTACTTTTACCATTATCTTGATGAAGTGCCAAAACTCTGGCAACATTGGCCTCTGCTCCAGTCTGACATCTCCAACTTTTCTAAAATATTCCGTTTAGTATGTAAACAGTATTAGGATGTAAGTTATTTTATTGTCTAGATAATGTATAATGTATGTCTTAACCCTAGTACTAATTAGAATTTTAGCGTTGTAATGATTTTAGTTAAAGGTGTATGTATGTCGCGCGTATATGAATGTTTTGGTGATACCGTCGTGAAAATGAAGATTTTATAAATTGGGTGATATCGCGAGTGTTGGAACTGGTGCTGTGAGATTCAGATGCTTGCGACATACAGCAGGTGAATACTGCCGTGTATTCGGGACTGGTATATTTTGTCAATGTGATTTTTTAATTGTTTTATACTGAGACTCGAATGTTTTGCTTGCAAGACAACAGCTGTATTTATCGCGACTGAAGTTCCTCGAAATTCAACGTTCATGCTCTGATACCTAATAACCATCCTTTGTTATTACAATTTATATCATGGTATAAAAATAAGAAAATAAAAATGTGTGTAACTAGGACACTGAATGCTGTTTCATTGTATTCCTGATTAAAACTCATTTTTGGATAATGCAGATTTTATTATAAATATACACGACCTAGAACACTTTCCAAACGTTACAATCAACTAATTGTTCCGTTTGTAAATTAGATGCAATTATTTTAATTCACTCCGAAATTATCATTAATTATGGACTTTGCAACCGGAGAGATCGTGTCTTGTTTGTGACATTGCGTCTAATCAACAAACGAATTGTACAAATCTAATGTAATTATATTTAATAATAAACGTGCACCACTTCTACATTGGTTAAATATGAATAGTAAAAGGTACAATAATTATTTTAATACTAGAAAATTGAAATGAGATTAAGATATTATGTATAAAAAGTAGGAAATTCCGATAAAGTTTTGGCATAATGTATCCATTTCTATTCGAAAAATCAGTCTTCTACACTGAGCACACTTCATTGTGAACTTTAAGAAAACCAGTGCATTGTGCATTATCACCCCATCACTTGCAAATATATATGGCAAAGTCGTAAAATTACACGCGTTTTATATTGACGATACAGTACCTCCTGATACTAATGTTGGAGCACTTACGTAAACATTTAAATCTTACAATAAAATGAACAAATTATCTGGAATAACAATAAAATAAATTATTTCAAAATATACATAGACATCATAGAGGTGTATTTGATCACAACTTATTAAAAAAATAAAGTAGGTATTTGTTGAAAATATTGGGCACTGCTATTACTAACATCTAAATCTAAGGATTATGCAAAATACCGATTCAAGTTTTTATACGGTCTCGTACTGACTGCGAATGGAGCGAGCGAGACAGCAGGCGAATATGACACCAAGCAGCTGAAAAACAAAACTAAAGTTATTCACTGTTCTTAAGTTCAATCAAAGTGTTAATTAGAATCAAATACAACTTATCTTTGATTTTACTGGACTCCCATAGGGTAAACAGATTTTATTATACAAAAATCAAGGGTATAAAAAAGGCCTTGATTTTGCGGGGCAGGCCAACAAAAAAAAAATCATTCATCAATTCAATCATTCAAAATTGCCTGACTAACGTTTGCCAAAGATAAACAACTTCATTGAAATAGAGTGCATGGAAGCTACCCTCTATCGGCCTCATTCATATGTTTGTTCCCTAAAACACCCTTCGGCGTTTGTTGTAGCAAGGGGCTATAATACGGATGACAAAGTATTTACCTGCACTACAGCAACCCCTATGCCCACTCCGCCGAGCACCATAGCCATATCCTTGAAGAAAATAACGAGCTTGTCAATGCAGCCCTCTTTGTGGAAGTGTTCAGACTTGTCGGTGCACGGGGCGACGACATCTCCAGTCATCTCCTGGCCGGAGCAGCAAGTGCTGGGCAGGGTGATATTGTGTTTAGCCCAGTCTTCGGGTCCGTTGATACCGCAGCATTGCAGCTGGAAACGGAAAATTGGACGGTTAGTTTGCACCTGAGTGGAGAAAGCTTAATTATTTTGTAAAGGGCAATTAATTTACTCGGTAGCATTTAAATGTCTTTGGTTAGGTTACACTGTTGTTGTTAGGTAAGGCGGCATAGAAAAACACGGAATTCTGTTCAAATATTTTTGGGAAGTAACATTGAAAGGTTGTAAGATAGTTACGTCCATCCTGGATTCCTAGGGATCAAAAACCCAACATCTGTTATAACAGATCATTTATAAATGTACAGTCACGATTGCTTTAGATTAACAAAGAATTGAGCACACCACATGGCTACATGAAAGCGCCTTATGTTCGGTAGGTATTTACCTTTGCACAAAGCCAACCAGTATTCACCAATAGTAAATAACTGCAAACAAAGGAATCTCCTGCTCTTGCAAGGATAATGTAATCAAAATTGGAAATGCTTGTTTTCGCAGAAGTGTGTTGTGCATTTAACCGATTCGTTGCGGATGGCACGTTTCAGTGCCATCACTTCTTTTTAAGTGTGGCGTCAGGCACGGATATGTGTCATTTTGAAATCGATGATAACTCCTTCAATTAAGTTTTATGGAAGTTTTACCTGAAACCAAACTATCTTCATTTTTCACGTATATTAAGCTCGTAGCCTTCGTTTCTGGATACTGTAATATTTTTAAAAAAATAGGGGGCACCAACCTTTTTGGAAGTTGAAGTATTTGATATTAAATCATCATATGATAATAAATTATAAATGTATTACAGTAAAGCAGCTAAATCACTTTGCTGCGGTTGTCTTTAGCTTGTCTTCTATAAAATTTTACACCCGCTCTAAATAAAGATAAAATTTAAACAATAAAAGTATTTATATAGAGATGTTTGATATTTTTTTCTGACAATAATAATTTTCACATTTGTTGTGTATCCGTGAGAATGTTTGGATGTTTTTGTTTTTTCACACAAAAACTACTGAATGGATTTCAATGAAATTTAGCACAGGTGATAAGTCTTGGTCTGGAATAGCACATAGGCTACCTTTTATTCCGATTATAGGTTCCTGTGGGACAACGGGAAACAAATTCTACGCGGGTGGAACCGCGGGCATCGGCTAGTATCAAATAATCATATAAAATAATTATATATTAGTACTACTATCATTATTATTACTATTTAATCTAACTTAGCAGTTTTTATTTGCGTAGTTTAATTATAAACAATTGAAATTTGTTATGCAAAAATTTTTAGACCCAATTTAATACCTCATAATCAATCAAATTACTAGGAAATGCAAAATAAGTTGAAAAGGTTGAGCACATCTGTATTAAATAAGTCACTTACCTTCCATTTCCACAAATACACTTGTTTCGCCACTTTTTATCGCTTAACACTTTCACCGCCAAGCACATTTATTGCATGTCTATTGGCATGCCACAAAATGTGTCTCGCATATCTATAACAACCCATCTGTTGAGTCCATCGGCGCAACGGTTACGTAACGGTACCACTATGCCGCAGCACCCGAATCCGAGTTCACTAAGCCACGCCCACGACCAGCCAGCGATAGTAGGGTTGTCGAACGTCTAATTTTTTATTGAAAGAAATAAACTACACGGTCCTTTTTTATATTTTTATTTGTTTTTCTAGGTATTTAAAAATCATAACACTTACGCCAAGAGAACCTTACATGATTTGCCTAATTCGCAGTTGTAGTGTTTTTCTTTTTAATTGGTTTTCTTTTTAAGTTTCATGATAACCTATGAAATGTATTTCCTATTGAATACGATACCACACTTTTTATCCAAGAATGTTTATCGGAGATGTAACCAATACAGAACAAAGAATACTTTCTGTGAAATTATATGTAACACACTCCACAAAATAACGAAAAACATTGTACTAATGTTCTTGCTCCTCCTTCTCAATCTCAACTTGTTGTTAGTCAAAAACTTTTAAATGTCAAAATATCAAATCTTCATACAGCCAATAATGCAGATTTTTAACCCTCTGATGCCAGATGATTCACACGCATAACAACAGAATTATCTAAGCTAAGTGAATTAAAGTAAGGTAGCTAAAGTTGTTTACAGTTGTCGTCTAAATCGCCAGCAAGGGATTAAAAACCTTTAAGCTCAATAAAACCAAACCGATGCCTTTGTTTTCATTTTTTAAACCTTCAGCGACGGTTTTTACCTCAATAAAACACGTGCAGATGAAGAAAAGATTAAACATTTGTCTTCTTTTGTTTTTGAGCTCAATACCCGATATATTACTTTCCTCTATGAGCTCAATACAACCGAACTGATACCTTTGTTTTCATGTTTTAACGAGTGTTTTTGCTTCAATAGAACGAACACATACAGATAAGGAAAAGTTTTAACATTACCTCTTTTGTTTCTAATCTTAATAAAACCAAACCGATGCCTTTGTTTTCATTTTTTAAACCTTCAGCGGCGGTTTTTACCTCAATAAAACACGCGCAGATAAAGAAAAATAGTTACCTAATAACAAGAAATCTCATTAAAATTGCGTGGCGCCATAGGCTTGTATAGGTACCTATGATGAAAAGGCAATTAATAATAAATCCACTTTAGTATGTTTCTTGTCATTTGTCAGCATAATATTAAATCGTACAACATTTAAAGTAAATAAATAATTGATGAAAGACTTACTCAAAAGTACATACTATTCTCACCTAGCTTATTTTTGGCAACCCTAGTAGCACGTTTTGATTTGCACCCGGTAGGCGGGTGCTGGGCATGGCCACAAGCCACGTATAACTATTTATATGTAGGACCCGGGAGTCGGGTTGTGGGCACCTGAACGAATTTTCGTTCGACCCGGGAGCCGGGTGCTTGGCAGCGAAAGTGTTAAAACAACGTGCCTGACCGTTCACGTTAGATTTCACATGTAAACTAAAAGTACTTATTCGAGCTTTGAATACGTAAAAAAATGTCAAAACACTGTTTTCTTTTCCGCATGGCTGAAGACACAGATGAGTGTCATTTAATCGTATGGCGTTGGGCACTGATCAGTGTCACGTTATTTTTGTTCGACGCCACGGCTAGAAGTTAGTGAAATTAGGCATCGCAACGAATCGGTTAATAACGTATTACAACGGAAGGATTTTATTGCCTCCACGAGTGGAGAGTACTTTACCTCCAGGTGAGGTTAAAAATACCACCCCGTATAGCCGTGCCGGTGCCGTTAAGAGAGAAGAAAATAGTCCCAATGTGCATTGATTTTTCAAATTAAGTAGTCTGTACCTACACCATAATTTTATTGAATGTTTACCAATCTTAGGCTAACCTTTTTAGTGATCGCCAGGGAGACTGAAAGTGGTCTATAGACCAATGGCCAACTAGGCAGATGGGCAACTAGCTTTATCTCTCTAACTGACTGACCCCTTGACAATTCAAAAGTGCCTGTAATTGGTTTATTTGAAATAAATACTTTGAGTTTGAATGCAGGATTACAGAATTTACTTGTATGCGTTTTGGTACAGAAAAATAGTTAACTGCATTCACAGATTTTGTAAAACTGGTTTAATAGGTTCTAGCTATGGCAATTCTTAAGTGTTTTTTATGTTGCCAATAATGAATACCATATTACCACCTAGGTACTTTTGCCAAGTCTGCTTTGTTGTAAAATAAAAGTGTACGTTTTTGTTGGTACTTACGTCTGTCTGAACGATGTCGAAAGTCCTGGCGACGTCCTTGTTAGTGGGGTACTCTGCGATGGTCTTGTTCAGGTGCTGCATTATGGAGGTCTCCATATCCTGGTGCTTCATGTACCCTGCGATGCCGACAGCCAGCTCAGCGACGAAGATGATCAGCAGAAACACTGAGAACTGGGAAATATAATAACATAATTTTAGATTTCAGATTTTAATTCAATGGATTTGTAAGGGAGGCACAGGGCCGGCCGTTTTGGCCATGTTTGGATGTGGCCGGGCCATTGTCAAAGGGCTTCTCGATAAAAAAAAACACGACATAAATAACAAAATGAATGATGACAAATAGATAGGTTTTTGGTGAACTAGGCTGACAGCATCGTGTGCAGCTGAGCTGAAGACAAGAAGTGTTTCACGGTTGGAAACTAACTTAGAAAATGCAGTAGTTATTGTGTTCGTGCTCCTATATTTTTTTGAAGGCCTACACATTGGATTACAACTACAAATTAACTATGTTTGACACTATCGTCACCAAGTAGGTAAGTACATGAAAAGTTTGTTCATGCATTATGAATCAGGAAAATAACATTTGATTACACACAGACTGGTGTTGAATGTGCTGATTGCCGTATGTGGAAATGACGACACGATCTACAAAATGAACGCATATCTGATCGTCCCAGTTATAACAATTGCGGCTCTTTGTTTATTATCTAGAACATCTTACTTATCTTCTTAGTAATTGTTATATAGAACATGTCTATAAAAACCTAGTAAGTAATGATGACTTTCTTAGGGGATGACGTCATGACTGGCAACAAACGTTGGCTGGACGCCCTATAATCTTTTTTAGAAAACCTAACACGAGGCGAGGTGAATGTGTATTGCGTGCCGAGTTTTATCATAATGATTTACACGAACAAAATCTGACTGGGTTATTACCTACCGAACTAGCGAAATGTGAGTGGAGGTATACTCACATTTCGCACTCATAGTACTGTGAAGACCAGATGGGCCTTCACTTTAAGAGCTCTCAGTGGTAGAGCTCGTGTGATGTATTGTGTAGGGATTTCAATCCTACAAATAGAAACACGCGGGGCAGCAGCTATTGAATTATATTATCTATCTATGTAAATAAAAATCAATTACTGTTCGTTAGTCCCGCTAAAACTGGAGAACGGCTGGGCCGATTTAGCTGATTTTAGTGTTGAAATGTTTGTCGTGGTCCAGGGAAGTTTTAAAATGCGAGAAAAATTAGGTGGGTAGGTAGTTAAGTAGGGTAGGTTAGGTATCATAGTTAAGACAAGACAACGTCTATCGGGTCAGCTAGTTTTAAATGATACATGCGTTCTGCACGGCTACTAACAGAGTCCATCTATTACCTATGGCAACGGTGCCGATGTCGACAATTCTGCCAATGTCTGATGTGTTATGAGAAAACGTGTGAAAAAAAAAAGGAAACAGCCAATAAGTATATCAACAAGAACAAATACAAGTTGATTGATGAATAATCGAACTACTATGAGACTTGTTCACGGGTATTAGTATACTGCAACAAACAGATAAAGACAGAGTCATTCACTTCTTTTATAAAAACCTATCAAAATATTCTTTCATTTTTAAAAGGTCGAATGCTGCCAGTTATTCTAAAACCAACCAGCTAGGATCCATATAAGTTTCCACCTAGGCTCTACAGTACCTATGTACAGGTGTAGGTATGTATACTATACCTGCACAGAAGTGTGTTCCGTGTACTTTGACATTTAACAGCCCCCTGATTTCCTAAAGCCTGATTGATCATGACTCCTGGCAGAAAAATTCCATTTACCCCTCAAATGTCGTATGAACCCCATAGGTTCATAAGAAAAATTCTCTCAAAACGACAATAAACGTAACCGTATATTAAGCCATTTGCTTATAAAAGCTCAATCTTATAAGCAAACAGCTTCTATCTAATGGGTTAATATCATGTTAGCTTGTTGTCCAAAATAATGAAAACCCTAGTGTACATGACAACAAATCTAATACGCTTTTACTGAGGGAAAATGTTTGCAAAATATAATTATGGTAATCGTTCATGCTTCGTGAGCGCAAAATTATCCAAAGGCATTATGAACTCGTGTACCTATGTAGGTAATTTACAGGTCAGCAACGAGTTAAATTGGTAAAAAACAGGCTAATAGTCGAATGAAAACCCAACAACAATTCGTGGAATACAAGATTTACAATTGTTATTTTAAGATGAAAACCTTTTGGAATTCATCTTATTCATTGTGAGTTAAAAGTTAGAATATAAACGTGTTATTGTATCGGTATATGTAAACAAAAATTCAACAAATAATTGAACATAACAAAAATACAAATTCAGAATAAAATTGTGTGCGGAAAAAAATCAACATATTTATTTAGCACTATTTACTATCACGAGATTACAAACTCTGCACCCATAAATCATTAATATTTCTGTTCTTATTATTTTATTATTGACATACATAAAGGACTTAAATATTAATAATAACTGTTTACAAGTATATAAAACGGGAGGGAAATCAAAGGGCGGCAAACAATTCGTCCACATCACTGTCAACAGGAAAAGTTCCCAAAAGGCTAGCAGCATTGTCACGTTGTATGACAATGCTGAGCCCTCAGGTCACGTGAGAAGTCAACCAACCGCTTGGCGATGTGTCGAAAACCCCCATGGACTCGGACCCCATGGCCCTAGTGTTTCAACCCCAAACGGCTCAAATATGAAGTCCCAATAAGGCTAGAGTATTAGGTTGGGTATTTTATTTAAGTAAATATGTTCAGAAATAAAACAAGGCAGTTTTAATAAAGTTCTGTCACAATAACAGAAAAAATAGTACGATAGGATAGGTAGAGGCTTTACGGGAATAAAGCCAAAGGTACCTAGTCCCTTGAATCCTGTAATCCTGCAGAAATATACCCTCTATCTACCACTCTACGATACACAACACTTTATATCAGAGGAGGTAAAGTAAGCATACTATTTGTTTGATTTACTTTGTATAATATTTGAATTCATTTAAATGATTCTATTTTCAGTTGTTGGTTGTCAGCTAGTGCAGCTGTCACCTTCTTGAATTATTTTCTAAATCTAAATAAATGCTTGTAATAAAGACGCGGAGGTATCACTACTATAAAAAAAAGTCGCTTTCTCTGTCCCTATATCCCTATGTATGCTTACTTTAAAACTACGCAACGGATTTTGATGCAGTTTTTTTTAATAGACAGAGTGATTCAAGAGGATGGTTTATGTGTATAATTTGTCGACATATTTTGCGGGCGAAGCTGCGGGCGGAAGCTAGTTAAACATTAAAGCATTGTAAGGGCAGTACTTAGTTGGGATAACGTTTTAATTAACGGTGAAGCACCAGGGTAGCTCTCGACATTCAAATTTTCATAAGTACGTTTTTCGTAATTTTCAGATCATTGTGACGTTGTATGTTGATCACAATATTATTCCCGTAACAAGTATGTATTTACAGAATAATAATCATTATAATTATCAATACAACTCTCTTTGTTAGAATTGCCCTCTATCTTCATGAAATATTTATTCCATACCGTAATGTGATCAGCGGGATTGTCCGAAAGGGTTACCGCTACCCCGGAACATAAAGGGCTAAGGAAGGAACATGGATGGGTTTTAGCCAGTGAGTCTGACACTCCCATCCCCTCCACTCAGAGCGGGAGGGGTCTATTGACGATTTCCCACCCAAAAAAAATACCGTAAATTGAACTAAGACAATTGTATTGATGATTTTAATGATTACGGATCTTCAAATGCGTACTTGCTATGGCTGGGTATCTTATTTTGAACAACAAAAAACTTAATATTCACTTGCAAATTGCAAAAACCGTATGAAAATTAGAATTTAGCGTGTCCCACTTTTTTTTGAGGGTGGGAAATTATCAAATGAACTATCCCGCTCTGGGTGGAGCGGAAGGAAGTATCACACTCTTACTGACTAAAACCCATACATGTTCCTTCCTTAGGCCTTTATGTTCCGGGGTAGCGGTAACGCTTCGAACAATCCCGCTAACCCGCCAGGCTTTGGCCCTAACGGGCCTCTTTCTTACTGCTGACATCTCTTTGAGGCGCGCGTGGAACACGTACGCTCCGTCCGGCTGCCCTTAAGTATGTACTTTCAAGTTTTAGTACTTAAATTGCATTTAAAAAGTTCCATCACAGTGAACGGGGTTATCACTACATAGTATAAAACAAAGTCGCTATTTTTGTCTGTTTGTTTGTCTGTATGCTTAAATCTTTAAAATTACGCAACGGATTTTGATGCGGTTTTTTGTAATAGGTAGAGTGATTCAAGAGGAAGGTTTATGTGTATAATTTGTCGACATATTTTGCGGGCGAAGCCGCGGGCGGAAGCTAGTGTTATCTAAAGCAGTTTCCGCCACATCATTAATCGGTTATTGATTCCTGCATCGCATACTACGTGAGGGCTCTCAAAGTGGCCCAATAACCTATTTTAACCTATTTTTGTCTAAAAATACATGACCTACAGAAGCTTTGTCTGAAAAAAAGCTATTCTATATTTTTCTACAACACTCTTAAAGTATTGTAAACAGAAAAGTAAATAATAATGTTTATTCAGTAACCACACGAAAAGGAAAGGATTATTATTATTTACTCATTATCAGGTAACTAACAATAGAGTCGTACTAATTATTTGGCATACCATTTTAATAACATAAAAAAACAAAATATATGATATTAATATGATATAGTGAAAATATACCTATAACTCAATAATTATAATTTTCTAACCGGCATAGGAACAGTAACATACCTGATACCTGCCACACTATCCCGGAAAATAGTGAATAGTTTTATTATGTATTTGCTCTTGCTTGCAGCTATTTAATCTATAATTTAAACATATTATTTCCTCATCACGTGATTCAAGTCTGGTCACAACTGTTTCTATTGTTTATTTTAATATTCGTCACCGGCCAGGTGCGAGTCTGACTCGCAGGGTTCCGTACCATTTTACAATATTTAACACTACATATGAAAAAAAAAACTATCGTTATGTATGGTAACCCCTTAATTTTTTTACATTATTTTAGGTTTTGTTGTTAAGCGGCAATAGACATATACAATCTGCGAAAACTAAAATCTATTAAGGTTCATGAGATACAGCCCGATGACAGACAGACAGACGAACAAACTGATAGCGGCGGCTTAATAAATAGGGTTTCGTATAGCACTGATACGGAAACCTAAAAAGTGAATGTACGGCATAATTTCAACAGGTAAGCCCATTGAGGAAAACGAAGAACAGGTATTTGTATCCACGTGCCGACTGCCGGCAACCAGTTTCAATATTAGCAAAGCGAATTACTCTGTGTTTCTTAAAACTTATGTCTGTCTGAACGAGGTTACGAAGATCCGTTATTCGAATATGACGTCGGTCTTTCTCGCTTAGAGGGAGGAGCTATACTCATGGTTAATTAATAGAGGCCTGTAATTGTCCGCATCAAAGCAAAAGGCAAATTAGCACTCTCAGGAGCAAGGATAATTTAATTACTTAAAGTGGATGCGTCAGGGTAGCCAGGCAAAATTCAAATTTTCACACGTTTTTTAGAATTTACACTGGTTGCTTAGTTTGTGACGATATGGCGCTGTGTGAAATGTCCAAGGACATTATTATTAATTTGCAGGTCAGTGTTAGATTATGTTGATCAAAATATGATTCGCGACCGCAGCAAGTACGTATTTACAGAACTGCATCATTAAAATCACCATAATCAATTTACAGGGTTGTATCAACCCTGTAAATTCAAATAGCCCCATGGAATGACTATTCCATTAAAGACATTTGAGGTAAATACTAGCTTAGTTGAATTGATGATTCTTATGATTAATTCTGTAAATACGCTGGCTACCTAGGTGCATCTACCTTAAATTGGAAATTGAGAGAGCAGTAATGTACGATTTTGGACCTATAGCTAAGTATCAAGTTTTCGTACGAAAGATGATGTAAAGACATTAATTATGAAGTTAGTCGATTAGATGCGCAGTAGACATTTTCGTCCCTAAAAGATCCATTGCGTAGTCAAACAGCTAACTTCAGGACCGCCAAGATACGTCGGCCATACTATAATTGGTCATTCATAGTTTTATATTAAACTCTGTTGAGCAACGAACTACCAAACTCCATAGCAATTTAAATACAGTTTCAAAATGACATTAAAATCGATGCGCGTGAGCATAACCGGTCAATCCTTGACCACAAACGCGGTTTATATCTACCCATTGCAAGGTCAGTACAAAATATTGTGATTCATTGAACTAAAGTACCAAGATTGAACATACTGTAGATTCGAGTATATTGCTTTGATATCCCACTGTGCGCCTTAATGGAAGACTTGTCTATCTAGGAGTCTATAACAGCTACTGCTAATGAATTTATTTAGGGCGAGCAGAATTTCATTTATGTTGACCTAGTTCGATGCTGGAGATTTTCTTCATTAAAATGGCTTTTCCAGCTTTTGGTAGTATGTTGTTTTGAACTGTATCGGCGGCGATGAGTCCGATTTCTCAAGTAAGTGTTAATGGGAGCTGTATGACTTTTCAATGTTGAGAAACCGCAGCATGCTCTCCTTAAATGCACAGTATTTTCACCCATATTTTCAAATTACTACATAGTATAAAACAAAGTCGCTTTCTCTGTCCCTATATCCCTATGTATGCTTAAATCTTTAAAACTACGCAACGGATTTTGATGCATTTTTTTTTAATAGATAGAGTGATTCAAGAGGAAGGTTTATGTGTATAATTTATCGACATATTATGCGGGCGAAGCCGCGGGCGGAAGCTAGTAGTATTATAAAGCAAAGTCGCTACCCGCGTCTGTCCTAATTTCTGTATGTATGCTTAGATCTTTAAAACTACACAACGGATTTTGATGCAGTTTTTTTTAATAGATAAAGTGATTCAAGAGGAAGGTTTATATGTATAATAACATGCGATTTCCGTCATCCACGCGGGCGAAGCCACGGAATGAAGCTAGTTATACATAATTATGACAACATACAATTTGCCCGCTCCAGAAGTGTTTATAATTGATTTATATTTATATGACAGAAACATGGTATGTTTACGAGATGTTCATAATATTGCATAGTGCCACATGTCTCACCTTTTTAACGTTACGGAAAATCGATGTATAACTACACGAGTTTACAATTAGCATTAGCAACATTACATTAATTTTTAAACTTGCTGTGCGGACTAAGATTTTCGAAGCTTTAAATTCAGTGCTTAACGAGATATTTTCTCAGACTAGCTAACAGTAACAATATTTATTTAAACAGGTGCTAGCAGTGTTGCGGACGGCGCAGATTAGCTATCACTCGTCTAGTTTATAAAACTGACTGGGTGACCTAGGAACGGGTTCTGAATGGAGCGTTTTCAATATTACATTTTTATGTTATTTGAATGGCATTTAAATCGACAGCTAACCTGCTATTGAATGGTCGCCATCTTGCTAGAGAAATCGCAGATTCGATATCTTAAAGACAAAGCTGACACGTGACCACAGCCACACTGCTAGGCGTTAGAAATATCTATTTCTATCTAGGGATTTATTTACAAACGTTGCTTAAAGATAAGTAATGATTAGAAACTGTTTAACCATAATTTTTTGATGTTTAGAAATTTCTTAACTTTCAGCAGCGTTTATAAAGGGGTTAGCGTGTAGTTACCTACTTTTGTGTAGTACCTACCTACTTTCCAGAAAACTCTACTATTATTTTAACAAAACGTTTTAATAACGTTATTTTCTTTAGCAGTGTGATCTTGTGTTATTGCCCGCGCGACCTTTGCAATCGATCGGGAGTGCAAATAAGCAATCATTAGTACGATGCTATTAGGCTTATCTAGAGGGAGAACATAGCTATGTATCTCTTTACGTAAGTTAATTAAGCTAATCCGTCATTTAGTATGCTGACGTTAAGTTTAATGATTTGTTAACTCGAAATCTATTCGCAGTTTTACTTAATCTTACATGTATTTATCTTCTAGATGTGCTGAATATTAATATGCTGCTTTTTCATCTTTCGTGTGGTTAGTGACTACCCTGGTGTTGAGAGTATTTATGCTACCCATGGGGCTCTGACTTAGCTTCACATGCTGTTGAGATTTTTTTTATGCATATGCTGCTTTGGGAGCTGGTCCACAGACCCCAGTATATTTGCAAGTCTTTAAAAGTACATACATGTGCTGAATATTTCCCTGAAATACACAATTCGTCTGAATTGCGGTAGCAAACCCACGACATACAATGTACCATTTACTGATGACATTAATGTGGCTTCACAATGCTGTAAATGATTCAATGGCGGGTTATTTTAATGTCAACCTGACTCACCACCCAACGCGATAAACGTTATAAAACAATATTTATGATAATGTGGAAATATTACAAATAAATGGTTTTGTTATGTTGAATACGAGAGCTGTGCGAGAATGCCAACGTTTGGACACCCAAATTGCTCTCAAAACAAATGACGGAAGATGTTTTTGCTGACGAAAAGAGTTGGATGTAATTTAAGTGTTGACATTTAATATTTTTGTAATTTCTGCATCTTGTAATTCTTGAAGGATTGACTGAACCCGTGCGAATCGTTTTTAGGGTTCTGTACCTAAAGGGTAAAACGGTACCCTATTATTTGGACTCCACTGTCCGTCCTTCCGTCCGTCTGTCACCAGGCTGTATCTCATGAACCATTACAGTATTAAAAAGTTGAAATTTTGACAAATGATGCATTTCTGTTGAAGCTATAACAACGAATACTAAAAAACAATAAAATAAACATTTAAGGGGATCACACATGCATTTTTTGCCGTTTTTATGTATTTATTTTATGTTTTTTTTCCTTATGTACTTCCTAAATCTAATCTACAAACATGAATTGGAACAACATCTAGATACAATGATAATGTCACGCAAAAAACAACAGTGAATCATTTTTTGTATTTATTTTTAAATGAAATGAAACGAACAACATCCTTCACAGAATTTACACGTAGATATACAATCGCTATCGGTCAGCACCCGTCTGAGTGCAGTTAACAAGTATACGGCAATAAGTAGGACCCTTACACATTGGTGAATTAGTAGGGCGATTTAATGAGGCTGACACATGCAATGTAACGGTCCGTGAATGAGAAATACTGCACGATTCTTTGTGTGTGTATGAAAGGTAACCTCATAAACTGCTTCACTTGTTTCAGCAATTCTTTTCATGAAACAGAAGGGGACGATGTACAATCACGGACTTTAATTGATGAGCTACTTACAAACTTTTCAATTCTGCAGTTTTATAGATTCACGAGATTACACGACTTTACACGATTAAACACGAACTGAAACCGCATGTTCGCAAATAAGATGACAAATGACTAATAATCGAAAATAGTATTATCCAAAGAGGTTAATAGAGATTATAAATTAGGTTGAATACGTCTAACCAATCTATTTTGCTACTGACCTCTTTTGAATTACAGCTCATTAGATAATCGTTTTTTCTGAAAACCTATCCGTGACAGTTGAAATGTCAAGTGGCTCAACAATTAAAGTCCGTGACTGTACGTTACTCCCGTCCTCTAAGAAATATCCCAAGTAAACGGATCGATACTCGAGAGCGCTGTTTAACTTAGTAGTAGTAGATTTACGTAGTTTTTCCACAAGCAATGTATGAAACTCTTCGTTTTCCGAAGCATAGTATATTTCCGAGCAGCCTTGCCAAGTTTTCTGGTTTTGACAGCTCGACAGGTTTACGGTAAAAGGGGATTTAGAAATGTAGGCTAGCCGAAGATAAAATGTGTTGTTATAAATATATGTATATAGATATTGTTTACTAAAATATATATACTTATAGTAATACTTTTTTTTTTTTTTTTTTAAGGCTGGGAAATCATCCAATGACTGCTCCCGCTCTGGGTGGAGCGGAAGGGAGTGTCAGACTCTTACTGACTAAAACCCATCCATGTTCCTTCCGTAGCCCTTTATGTTCCGGGGTAGCGGTAACCCTTTCGGACAATCCCGCTTAATATATAGTAATACTGGGAGAAATTGAATTCATGAGCAATATTTGAAGGGGTCAGAACAAATCAGCTGTTCCATACATTATGCTCGCAAAACTCGTCAAAATGTAGGGAACGGCAGATTTTTTTTTTTTCGCGATTTCAGGTGTATTCCCATAGTAAAAGTTATTAATCAATGAATTTTCACCCTGAATCCTGTACTATACAGGGTGAAAATTCATTGATTAATATTTTAAGGGGTTATTTGCCAAGTATACAAACTCACGCCTATGGGACCACGTAGTCTATGAGTAGGCAGAAACTACAAAAATTCCACCTGCCAAGATCCTTACGTACTCCTTTTGTTTAATTTTCATTCTAAAAGTACCTAGAATAAATAATTGGACGATTTCATTTGTGTTCATTGGCAAGTAATTGAGCCCCCAGATCAAGTTCGTCTAGACTGCTAGATCAGTTGAAGATCGTTAGCCAATTTGTAATTGTTATTTACGCCAAAGATTGAATTCAGGCCATAAAAAGTTTCGGGCATCGATTAATCAAGTCCATCTATCGTTGTACACTGCTGGATATAGCTTATACACTGCCATGAACACAGCTGTACTGTAGAAGGTTGAAGACCTTCTACTGAGGGAGCTCAATGGTAGAGCGTGTAATTTGTGCGTATTGGTTTTTTCTACGCTATGAATTCAAAATGCAAACACACAGGATGAGAAACACCACATATATTATGACGAATACATCTGCCAAGCCCCGCGGCCCGAGGCGAACTGTCACTTGTACAAAGAACAATCCACTCGTTTAAATATAATTTAAGGGTTCGAATGCCGTCAGATTATTACCAGCCATGTTCAACATAAGGTTTCACCCAGGCACTACACACACGTGGTCAATACATTCTTGCTAGATTCGATTCAAGAACGTTGAGGAGTTCTTTGTGCTCGTATTGACAGAATCGAAATTTAATAGTAACTGATTGGCTTATTGTGTCAACACTGATCGCCAAGTTGCAGATATACAATAAAAAAAATACATTGTGATCCATTATAAGCCAATGCCTAAACACAAATGTGTTTTTATTGTCTATGCATTTCAATGTTGAAGGCACTCAGTACGGAATGAGTGTTAAATGCACTGAGCTTAGAATAGCACCTGACAAAAGATAGTGGCAGTGTATGCGATAGGCCTCTCATAGACTGCCAAAATACTCTAGTCCTTCGTTGTCCGAATCCCAGTCCCAGCTTTTTAAAGCGCTGTGCTAAAAATAAGCTTCATTACCATCAACCAATCTAAACCCTCAATTCGTCACCAGGCAAGCAATTCATTACAACAGTTATTTTTTTTAATTGTGTAAACGAACAGGAAATTCCACATGTCCGCTGTAAGCACGTTTAACTGTGCTAGCACAGCTAATTACTTTATCTGGTTATCACGTCCGCGCATTGTTTTAGTAGTTTTGATTATAAAAACCTAAATGATGGCGTATTTTTTATTCAATTTGGTAGCGTTAGAAATTTAAAATTATCGGAAATATTTGGCTATTTGGAAAATAAACTATTTGCTTATCCCATTTAGTAATTTTTGTTGGATATCCTTATTTGATTTCCGTGTGTTAAACCCATATGTGATGGGTAGGTTTAGGAAAAACAACAGGAAGATAAGATAGCATCAATGAGGCAGCCAATGAGCGCGCTGTATGTGACTCAACTAGGTACTCAAGGTATAAACTGTGGCATTGTGCACATTCTAGACTTTTCTAACGCAACCACTTAGGGTTCATGTGTGTGACTCTTTGAGTTGTTAGCTCGTCATTGTGATTGTTAGGTGAATGTTGTATAGGTACAGAGGCCAGCACATCCTACCAGCTACCTCAAACTGACAAATTTCTTTAATAGATTTTCAACTCTGTTACAAGAGCATAAGGCTCATTTTCAATTGGGAATATTTGACAGTTTGGGATAGCTTGATGTGCTGGCGTCTGTACATCGTCTTCAAAGCAAGCGTCTATTGAATTGAATTAATTAAAAAAAAAACCTGCCAAGTGCTAGTGGACTCGCGCACGAAACTTTCCGTACCATCTATAAAAACGGCAAAATAATCACATGTTTTGTCTCATACAACAAACGTGATATTTTTGCTCGTCGCCCCTATTTGCCCTTAAATATTTATTGTATTCCGTTTTTTAGTATTTGTTGTTATAGCGGCAATAGAAATACATCACCTGTGAGAATTTCAATTGTCTAACTATCATGGTTCATTAGATACAGCCTGGTGGCGGACGGACGGACGGCGGAGTCTTAGTAATAGGAACCCGTTTTACCCTTTGGGTACGGAACCCTAAGAAAAAAAAAACAAAAATGTTTGGGATGCCTATGAAGCGAGGTATGTTCGGCAAAAGAGGCTACGGATAATGTGAATTAGCTTATCGCAAAAGTTAACATCCGCTGAGTGAAGCGTGAAACCGAACCTAATCTCATTCCAGCACTTCTCCGAATCGACGGTCAATTCTAAGTTCTGTGAAATTGTTGACTGACGCAATTAGCCAGATTGTATGTTGATTAGAAACGTTAATGAGTCTGTGGCTTAAAGTCATTAACTATAAGTAAATTCCAACGACTAATAAATACCTATTGACACTTGTACATCTTCAGGACCTGTCAAACTATTGGCTTAACAAAAGTAAAAGCAAAATCTTCAGTCAACCCACACTATTTAGTCGAAAATCTTAGGCTATTAGGAACACAGCGATATAATAGATGCTTTTAAAGTAGAAAAGGATGTGGCCATTTAACTGAATGAGATGACAGTTGCGTGTCAAAGGTCGCAGGTTGACTTTATCAGAGTCAATTGGCCGCTGCAGGGCTATGGACTGCAGTACGAATTAGTTCTTACGTTTGTTTATTTGCTGTTCAATGTTCAAGCTTGGATGTATTAAGAGTTATTGAGATTAGGGAAAAAGGTCCTAAAACATGGTATTTGGGTGGGACCAAACATAATGTAATTACTAAACTCATTATTTCTGTTTGCCAAATTCGATCTATTTACAGAAATATAAAGTTAGTCTTCTGTGCTTATTGTAGGTGTTTAGTGTGAGGATGGTAGTAGGAGGTATACTGTAGTTTCTGCCTACCCTCATGGCAAAAAGGCGTGAGTTTGTGTAAAATACACCTATGTATTTAGTGTTAGTCTGATATGTTATGAGGTTGGCATAACAAACGGAATTATAAATACGACTAATGCAATATAATTTGTATACTGATAAAGTGAACTTTATGTCCTTTGAGAGAAACGTCATAAATACGCTCACATTTTCAGTTATCTGTTTACAATTCTACATATAGACAAGTCAATCCGCTGCGCACGTCATGTGATGGTGACTAGTTATGCAATAAAGCTGCAATTTGTATTACAATGTGTTTTGAATGTATGTTAAACTAGCAAACGGTTTGTTAGCAGCGCTCGGGGCCGAAATCGCGAATTTATAATTTGTATGGTTTTATACCTTAGTACTTGGAAATAATTCAGCAATTATTTATGATAACTATCGGAATATCGATTAGGTTAGGTTATTTGCAACTAGCTGTCCCGTTAGACGTTGTCTTGCCTTAACTATAATACCTACCTACCCTTCCTTCCTACCCTACCTACCTAACCTACCTACCTACCCACCTATCTTTTCTCATCTTTTAAACCTTCCCTGAACTACGACAAACATTTCAACACCAAAATCAGCTAAATCGGCCCAGCCGTTCTCGAGTTTTAGCGAGACTAACGAACAGCAATTGATTTTTATTTATATAGATTCCAGGGACCATTTAGTTCATTCCAGGACAGCATTGCACTTGCATTTAGTTGACTAACTAATTACGCATCGCATTGCAGTTCTTAATTACTCATTGCACGTTTAACCTCGTGATTATTGCTAATCAATAATGCCTACTCGAAGTACCTATCAGTTATTGCTCCAATATAGTTGTAAATAGCGTTTTATTTTGGAATGCGTAGTTATGTCTTTGCATTTTAAATACTTATTCATATTGTTAACCGATATCCTCCGAACATGCACACATATTTTGCCAGTTATATTGAATTATCATGTACAGAGCCTCAAAAAAGATGTCACATAGACAAGAATTCATTATTTTCGTGCTGACTGTGTACCTACTACCTAATGGGGCAAGTGTCAATCGCTCCGTGTCGATTCGATTTCGAAAATTGTTGATCGAACAATTCGCTATCTCAGCGATTCGGATTATCATGAACGCCACTTGTCAACGCATTTGCAGGGGAATATTGATCGAGTTTCACACCTTTTGACATTGTCTAGCACTTACCGATGGAAAACTATTGATCACGTGACATTTCGAAAGATTATGCCAATTCCATACATTTTGGATTTATCTAACTTCGTTACCGTTAATGAAAATGTGACTTTGTCGGATCCCTGGCGGCAACTACCACCTCATAAATCAGTATTATCTTAATATGGCTTCACATTAGGAAAGAGATGGAGCTATATCCCCTGTATACCTTCATTCCTTTCTAACTCGAAGTTCCTATTAATAAAACAATACTGCTCTTTGAAGGTGGCCCTTGATTGTATAACAGTTGTTTTAGCTACAAACTGCTTGTACCTACGTACTAAGTTGCAAAAAATGCAGGTAATATAAATGAACGGATCTTAATATCTTATACTTGCAAAACGGTTCCGTAGGTCTAATTTATTCCGCAAAGAAATGCGGGCCTAGCCTGGCGAATACATGATACCCGCTTGATTAATATACGAGCGACAACCACGGATCACGACTTGAATTTTAAGTCAATTTATATTGGTGTAAAGAACTTTACGGACGGGTTTTGATTGCCATAAATGATTAACTTTAATTACCTATCTACCGACATTTTTTCAAAGAAATGTAATTAGTAATTTTTGCTCATTCAAATACAGATAAAAACGTGAGAGAGCCGAATTTTGTATTTTATTGATATTACCTATAGGTGTTTAGAAGTTTTGTCTGTCAAATGTAGTTGGTAGTTTTATTACTTAACCCCTCAATGTCGTATGTACCCCATAGGTTCAAAAGAAAAAAAATCTGGAAACGACAATAAATATAACCGTACCTATAGCTTTTATAAGCAAACTGGTTCTAATTGGCGTAATGGTTTAAGTATTAATGTTTTAGAAGTTCTAAGGTGAGCCAATGTTATCTCAAAAAATTCCAGAATGATGAATCTCGACTAACAAACAACTTATATTTAGTCGAGATTTGTATCTAATCTCGCTGTTTTAAATATAGATTCATGTCTGAACTTTGTTCTACAACAAAACTTCCAATCACACTGCAGTAGGTGGTAGGTTCAAAGATGGTATTGATTACAATACTTATGTCGATCGATTCAGAGAAAACGTCCAACACTGAATCCGGTTACATAAGTAGGAAGTACTTATTAGAAGTCCTTCACGCTTTTCGTTCCGGTAATGAGAGGGACAAAACAATAGGCGCGGTGGTACCGCCCGATCGATATTCCAGCGTTACGTGTAACGTGGTTTATTTACAAAAAGATGAAGCTAGTTAACGGACATTCGATGTCCGCCAATTAGAAGCCGTATGCTTATAATAGCTTAACGATTTTTAAGGTTATATTTATTGTCGTTTCGAGAGGTTTTTTTTTATGAACCTATGGGGTTCATACGAAATTTGAGGGGTTAATAGGCACCACCACAAATATTGCATTTAGCGCTAAATCTTTTCAAAATATCGTTCCATTTCTGCCCGCACGAAATGATAGATTTTAAATACGTTTAGTCTAGAGTACAATTATTATTATTGTTTTGACATTCAACAAACATGGTTCAGTTAACTCCAATTTTATTCCGATAAAGCTAGTTCAATCGAGAGACTGTTTTATATGATAATGATTCTGCATTCATGATGTGTTAGTACCTATATTCGCAGTTAGTTGGCAAGCCAGTTAATAATAACTAGCTGTAAAACTGGTGTTCTATTGTTTAAGGAATTCCGTAACATGACGCAAATACCGGATACTTCCTCCACACAACTAGATAATAATTATCCGGTTTTTTGAAGTTTGATAAACATAATCAGCCTATAATGTTCTTAATGCTGGGACACAGCCATTTGTTAAAAAAAAATAGGTTACAGCGGAAACGGCTAAAGAAATAGAAGTCTACTTCTTTCCCATGAAACCCTGCACTGGATGAAATATCCAATTGTGGAGTATTTGCCAAAGAAAGTAATTGGCACACAGGGTAAAAAGCAGCAAATATAAATATTTACATTTGCTTGCTTTGTTGTGACTGCAGTAACCGAGTAGTGCTCAAAGCATAGACATTAAAAAAAATATAAAACAATATGTTTTAATGTCTCAAGTAGGTAAGTATTTAATATTTAAGGCTTTTAGTTTGTATGCTAGAATAATGGTTAGCTGCCAACTGAGTTAACAGACTTTTACTCCTCGGAATAGAGTCTGGCTTCAATTGAACCTCAGAAAAGGCAAAGGGAGGAAAAAATTTTTTTTTTCAATCACACTAGTGTTCCTGCCATAAATTCAGTTTGTTAGGACATAAAACCTAAACTATTTTAAGGTATATACATAAATTCTGTTCAAAAATCTTCTGTAGACCACAAAGGATTTGTACTGAAGTTCAGTTTACTATTATTTCCACATTAAGTCATTGACTGCCACGCAGCAGACACAATAGAAAAACTATTGTTTGTCGGACACACGGTGACCGCGTTGGCGTTCAACATGTTAAAGAACTTAAAGAGTATCAATCAAGCCAAGCTGCAGATAAACTTAATAACAAGATCTTCTCTTCTTTTCGTGTGGTTAGTGACTAACCCGGTGTCAGACTTTTTAAGCTGGCCATGGGATGGACTTAGCTTCATATGCTGTTGAGAAATATCTCTCAGACATGCTGGTTTCCTCACAATGTTTTCCTTCACCGATTTTTAAGCAAGTGATAATTAATAACAAGATAAATATTGTGCTTAAAACATAAAATAATACTCACAGTCACTATCATACAGTGGTTTTCCTTGACAGCACCGCAGCATCCGAAGAAAGCAACAATGAACACAATCACTCCAACAATGATCAGGACAATGGGTCCTGATGTGTAGAAGTTCTCATCTGTCAGGTCGATGTAGGGTGAGGAGTTGAGCTCTACTTTGATGCCCACAATCAGGATTATGAGACCCGTGATCTAAAAGAATGAAATGTATTTAAATGTGGGGTATTTGTGAAATAAAATATGTAACTACTGATATACATGTTTTTCTGATAAACCTTTATTCGTTATAACATTAGACAATTAATAATAGTTAGCACTCTTTCGTTATTTCTATATAGACGTATATTTATACTCATTATTTCACATTACGTACGAAGCAATTTAATCTATTTACCATTTACATTAAAAAAACAACTGTGCAGTGCAGTCAACAATATTACACCATAACTGTCGTTTTTTAGCTGTTATTTTTCTAATGTTATAATAAACGAAGTATAGGTAGTCCACAATTTTATAGTGTATTTTTTGGACTTCATCATCATTTTACTAAATGAATCTAAGTAAATTTATTAAGATTATTATATTTTCTATTTATAATCCTAGAGCTGCTTGCTAGCAAAAAATATCCTGGTGTTCTCCAGAAAACAGATTTCATATTGTATTTGGAAATACCACAAGTTTTAATACCAAAAGTTATAAGTTGTGCAATCTTTCCCAACTTCCTTGTAAGTAATGACTCATCATTCATCATAATCATAACATAAAGGTGTGAGGGTATATTGCTAATTGAGTGGCCTTTTAATTTTCACACTATATTTAAAATCAAGCCAATTTAACAACACACTTCTGTATTATATCTGACAGTAGTAATCTCGGAGTTACTTTCATTAAGGAATAAGAATTATTCAAGCGCATAAGTTGAAAAAATCGAAGGTGAACAACACACAGCCTTCAAGAAAAAAAATGCTTGCTTACCGCGAACAAAAGATTGAAGCAAAACAGCAGATATTTCACACACGACATTCCTGCGCCAATAGCCATGTTTAAGTCTTGTCTTTTCTAATTTTAAATATTTAGATCTGGAACAAAAGACACCAATATTTTAAATCCTTTCTCTCTATACGGTCGCGCAAGGTAAACATCGATTGGAGACTTGCGAGTGTTTGCTTGACGGCACAGCCAGGTGAATCACTCTTTAGTTACAATTTGCACTACTTATAGCTTTTTAATAATAGCTATACAATACCGCTTCTCGTTTATTTATATACCGACAATATCAAAACAAAGCTTACCGCCAAATTTATCTTTTGCGATAAAACAATAGCACACGAACGACGTCCGATATACGCCGAAAATAGCGACTGTCTGTGTTGCCATATACTTCCAGTGCTACCAACGTACCAACTCATACGAAAAGTTTCCCACAAGATTTTTAAAAATTCCCCTAAATATAAGTTAAATCATTCGTAACTCAAAAACTAAAACGCATACATATTGTTGGTATTTTTTTTTCATAAAAAGAAAAAAAGAGGGAAAGAAATAATAATAAATGAATGAGAAAAGAATGTGGCTTGTAGTCGTAGTGCACTCCATTCCTCCCTCGCGCACGCCACGTTTGTTCGAGAATTGAACCGCGGTGTAGAGAGGACATTCTGTTTCTACTGCTATTCGAATAAATTGCAGATTTTGTTTGATGCCCCTAAAAATATCCTCAAAAAAAACTCTGCCTCTGAAAATCCCTAAAAAATTAACCCTTCTTTCCTCTTTTAGGGAAAAAACTCCCAAGTTGTCACCATTGTTATTATTTATTACTTCACAAAAGTATTAATTATTAGGGTCGGTTCACATCTGACGGAAGATACGTCGAGCGTATCATCGGTCGCGTATATTCGGTCAAAAATGGTGTTTTCATACCTGAAGGAAGATGCGTCTGACGTAACTTCGTTTTGCCACATTATTACCCGTCTATTCAGTTTCGACATTCACCATCTACAGAGCGGTTGTGTTGTGTGATAATTAATTATAAATGAAGCCATCGAAATAAAAGCTCAAAATACACGTGGCGCGAGTTTGCCGCTCTTACGTCGGCAGACAATGAGTTGACGGAAGTGGAATAGACGCTGTAGCTCGACGTAATAACGCATCATCGGTTAAGTGTGAAAGGTTGAATGTTTTCTCATATAACTGTTCTGGCTTTATGCGGCAGATAATACGCGACGCATCTTCCGTCAGATTTTAACCGACCCTTAGTCTTGAGATGAACAAATGTTGCAAGAGTATAAATGTTTTAATTTGAAATTTCCCGTGATGATCAAATCACATGCCTCATCGACTTTATTTTCATTATGCAGAACCAGCCTCCAGCCCTGGAGTATTGTTGGAGCGCCTACGCAATTAACCTTAGCTTTAAGTGTTCCGTCCTATTTACCTATTAAGTTTTTGTTATGTGCTTGCGCGCACATACTTCATGTCACTATTCTGCAAAACATTAAAACACGTACACGTAACCTGTGCCTGCTGCCTTTTATTTAAATCTCGCTAATTTCCGCACATATTGGACCGTCGAGCCGGATGGATTAAATAGCAAGGATCTGCTATTATTAAATGAAGATCAAGAAATTAATAGTGGAATTAACGAATATTAATTATTTCGTACAACGAGGTTATTGACCGGCAGTGTGGTATGTGAATCAAGTGCATAAAATAAAGCGGTGTTAAGTCTAAGGTATTGATAATATCGTCACCCAACACTCAATCAGGTAGTATAACGCCAATAAAAGGATTTATAAGGTTAGTCTTATTAATTACCGATTGTATTCTGCGTAATTAGTTTGTTCCGGTACCTACCGTACCATTTGCATTGTGATAGTTTTATTGTCATTATTTTGTATCTGCAGCAATTAAATTAGAAATCACACTTATTAAAGTGAGTAATATTGATTTATTACATTATATTGTTTAATTTAATTGTCCTTGCCAAAGTAATTACTAATCACGTTAAGTATTTTTGCATAGGTAGTAGGTACCTACTTAGCAGCAATATAATTTAAGAGTGTTAGATATTGTTAATTATTGTTTACTGTTAATGTAATTACCGTATTATTTTCGTTATCGTGTTGTTGTACTTAATACAAGTCATTATTATTTTATTGAGATTTGCATAAGAATAGTTAAACGAGTAAAATATTATTGATGTAGGTATTCACTAATTGGTACCCATAGGTTGAATCATAAGACATACGAAGGTACCTACTTATAATATTTTTAAAACTTTATTGTATAAATTCCAGATTTACACTCGAATCCCAGAATGACCGAGGAAAGGGAGTTAATAAAGAAGCGAGGGAGCTTCAAAGGCCGATTAACTGCTTTTGTAAATTATCTGGACGCGCTGGACAATAAAACGTTATCTAGTTCTAATATAACGGAACTACAGCTGCGTACAGGTAAAATGGAGTTGTTATACCAACAATATGATGAGGTACAGTTACGTATGGAGTGTATTGCTGATGATATTAAGGCACAGTTTTCTGAGCGTTCTGATTTCGAGTCTCTTTATTTTAAGTCAATGTCCAAGGCTCAGGAATTTGTGAATAATTATAATAAAGATAATGAATCTGTCAGTAGCAATAAAAGTAATTGTGGTAGTACTTATAAGCCCGTTAAGTTGCCCACAATCCAATTGCCAAAGTTTTGTGGATCTTACAATAACTGGTTGGAGTTTCATGACACCTTTACGAGTCTCATTCATTCCAATGATGCTATAGACGAAATCAACAAATTCCACTACCTTCGAACGTCTCTGGAAGGATCCGCTGCCGTAGTGATCCAGTCGATTGAGTTTTCGGCTACTAATTACTCTGTGGCATGGAAGGTATTATGCGAGCGATATGATAACAAGAGATTATTAATTCACAATCATGTTTCGGCTATTTTTAACATGGAGTCAATTACAAAGGAATCATCTGTCACATTAAAGAATTTAATTGACCAAATAAATAAACACTTACGAGCATTGGACACTTTAGGTGAGCCTGTTAAATATTGGGATACCCTTTTAATTTATATTTTTACTCGAAAGTTGGATAGCAGAACGTTCCGTGAGTGGGAGGAGTACAAAGGTCGTATTGACAAAGATAGCAAGATTACCTTCGATGCATTCCTTAAATTCATACGTGAGCGCGCTGAGTTAATTGAAACATTAGAATTATCGCGTAGTAACCAGCCTCAACCTTTTAATAAATCAGGGGCTAAGCTGAAGTCTATGGTTACCATTCAAAGTGGTGGTAATTCTAGCTTAGATTCAGGTACAAAGGTCTGTCCCAAATGCAAAGGTGACCATAACTTGAGTGAGTGTGCACAGTTTCTCGCAATGAGTAACGAAGCTCGTATTAAATTGTTGCCAAATTTTAAAGTGTGTTATAATTGCTTTCGTTCGGGTCATTTCGCGAATCATTGTAAAAAGCCAGGTTGCAAGCTGTGTAAGCGCAGGCATAATACTCTTATCCATGTCGCTGATTTTAAACCTAGTAGTCATAATAATATAAATAATAACTCGTGTGATAACTTGTCGCCGCGATCGTCTTCGACGTCTTCTGTGACTGAGACGAATAATGTCGCGTTGTCGGCCAAGGTCACATCTTCGCACAGTAGTGTGAGTCATGATGTGTTATTGTCAACCGCATTAATTAAATTACGTGATCGTAATGGTCGAGAACATGTTGTTCGTGCAGTTCTTGACAGCGGTAGTACATCATGCTTTGTGACCGAAAGATTATGTCGACAGTTAAATTTAGAGACTAGGCAGATAGATAGGTCGATATTCGGCATTAATAACGTGACCTCGCACGTAGGTAAAACGTGTCGTATTAATATGACGTCATTAAACAATAGTTTCAGTACTGAACTTTATTGTTTCGTTTTACCATCAATAACTAGTGATGTGCCATGTCGTGAAGTAAATCCATCTATTCTGAACATTCCGTCTCATATTTGTTTAGCAGACCCTACTTTTTACAAGCCCGCTCATGTAGATATTCTGATTGGTGCTGATGTCTTCTGGGACTTGCTGGGGTCGCAAAGAATCAAACTAGGTACTGGTAAGCCAATTTTATGTGAAACCAGGTTAGGCTGGATTGTATCCGGTCCTATTAGTCGTAATTACGTTGCATTGCTTTTAAGTAACATTAGGTGTAACTTTACTAAAATCAATTCTTCATCTGACGACGATTTCGATAAAATACGAAGTGATTTAACTCGCTTCTGGCAGTTAGAAGAAGTAAATAAGAAGTCTTCTCATTATTCGCCAGAAGAGAAAGTATGTGAGCAGCATTTCCTAGATAATACGAGCAGATTGCCTGATGGTCGTTTCTGTGTTCGTATTCCCCTTAAACACGATCCATCTATTTTGGGAGATTCAATTAATAAAGCTAGTCATTGCTTACAGTCGTTAGAACGTAGGTTAAAAACGAAATCTGATTTTAGTAAAATGTATCACGAATTCATGTCTGAGTATGAGTTACTAGGTCATATGACTAAATGCAAGCAATCTGATTTAAGCCCTTCTGGTTATTTTATTCCGCATCACGGCGTATTACGTGAAAGTAGTACCACTACGAAACTTCGAGTGGTATTCAACGCAAGTTGTCCTTCTTCAACTGGCGTTTCATTCAACGATTTACAGATGGTTGGCCCTACCATTCAGGATGACCTGTTGTCGATTCTTCTCCGCTTCAGACAGCACAAGTATGTTTTGTCAGCAGACGTCGAGAAGATGTACAGACAGATAGTCGTCCATCCGTCTGACAGATATCTGCAGCAGATATTGTGGCGAGGTAAGGCCTCTGACTCCGTTCATTTTTATCAATTAAACACCGTCACCTATGGCACGGCAAGTGCGCCATTTTTAGCTTTTCGGTGCCTTCATCAATTAGGGCTCGATTGTAACAATCAGAAGGTTGCTGAGGTCATAAAGCACGATTTCTATGCCGATGATCTGTTATCTGGCGGTGATGATTTAGAGGAGGTTAGATTTATCCGTCAGGAAGTCACAAGTGTACTTGCATCGGCTGGCATGCCATTGCGTAAGTGGAAATCAAACGAGCCTCAATTATTGTCTGAAGTTGATCAATCTTTGCTTGACTTAAATATCGGTTCTAGTGAGCCTGACAAGTTGCTCGGGCTAGGTTGGTATGCAAGTTCAGATGAGCTAGTCTTTTCCATAGGATCAACTATATCCTGCAATAGTACCACTAAACGTGATTTACTTTCAGTGATTGCAAAGATCTTCGATCCTTTGGGGCTGTTGTCACCATTTGTAATCACTATGAAAATGTTACTTCAAAGACTGTGGCTGGATAAATTGTCATGGGATGATCCATTGTCTCCTGAAATTAAATTACAATTGCAGACCATTACCAAAACTCTGCCTCTTGTAAATGAAGTTCGTGTTCCTCGAATTGTTGTGTGTCATGCATACAAGGAGTTGGAACTGCATATATTTACAGATGCGTCTGAGCGTGCATATGGCGCGTGCGCTTATGTGCGCAGTGTTAATAATGAAGGTGAGTGCATCGTTCGGTTACTTATGGCCAAAAGTCGAGTGGCGCCAATTAAACCTACTACAATTCCAAGGTTGGAGTTGTGTGGCGCTGTAGTGGGAGCTCGTCTGTGTGAGAAGGTGTTAGACTCACTTCGTCTTAAGTTTTCGCGCATCTTTTGTTGGACTGACTCGACCATCGTGTTGGGGTGGTTACAGATATTGCCTTCAAAACTTCAGCCATTTGTTCGCAATCGCGTCGCTGAAATTTTAGAGCAGGCGGGTCACTGCACCTGGCGGCACGTCCCAACCAATGAAAACCCAGCAGACCTATTATCTCGTGGTGTGGATAGTAGTCACCTGCAGGGATTAGATATGTGGTGGTCAGGTCCTGACTTTCTCCAACATGACTCAAGTAGTTGGCCTTCGCAATTTAAATGTTCAGAATTAGGCTTACTCCCAGAAACTCGAACTGATGTCACTTTAAATGTTGTCCTTGACACTAACGATAAGCCATTTATTATAAATTTTAGTCGTTTTTCTAAATATTTGAGACTTTTACGGTCCATGGCATATGTGTTGCGATTTATAACGGCGTGTAAACGTCAATCGCCACACAGTAAGTTTTTATCTGATGACGAATTAAAGAAAGCATTAAACATTTTAATCTATCAGAGTCAACAAGAATCATTTCCCGAACATAAATTACTTTTAAATAAACAAAGTTTGCCAAAAAAGAGCGTCCTATTAAAATTGAATGTGTATTTAGATGACAACAATCTAATGCGTGTCGGAGGACGTCTCGATAATTCAGATTTTACATACGATAAGCGGCACCCTATAATTATACAGTCCACTCATACTTTTACTAAATTATTATTTGATTTTGAGCACAAAAGGTTAATGCACGCGGGCCCACAATTATTATTAGCATCGATTAGAGAATCCTATTGGCCTATTGGAGGACGAAATTTAGCTAAAGCTTGTTATCATAGATGCGTTCTGTGCCAACGTATGCAGGGTAAGATTGTTACTCCATTGATGGGTAACTTACCGCGGCAGCGCCTTCTTCCAGGTGGGTATCCGTTTGAAAGTACTGGTGTTGATTATGCGGGCCCTATTATGAGCGCTAGTCGTCAAGGTCGTGGATGTAGACTCGTCAAGGTGTACATAGCTATTTTTATTTGTTTTACCACAAAGGCTGTGCATTTGGAGCTTGTGAGTGACTTGACGAGTCATAATTATTTATTAGCCTTATATCGGTTCATCTCACGAAGAGGTAAACCAACTCACATATACTCCGATAATGGAACCTCATTTGTTGGTGCGTATAACGAACTATCTAAATTTTTAAAAGTTAATTCTGATGCTTTGAGTGAAAGCATAGCTAATCATGGAATCAAATTCCATTTTATTCCCGCGTATACTCCACATTTTGGCGGTCTCTGGGAAGCGGGTGTCAAATCGGCAAAATATCATTTGCAGCGAGTGTTGGGACAATGTAATTTAACTTTTGAGGAACTTAACACCACGTTAGCCCAAATAGAGGCAATATTAAATTCACGCCCACTAACGCCACTGTCTTCAGATCCTGCCGATTGCACTCCATTGACACCAGGTCATTTTCTCGTCGGCCGGCCACTCACTTCATTGCCACGGAAAAATTGTGAAGACCAATCTGCAACCCATCTTAGTCGTTACCAACGTATTGAGCAACTCCGCCAACACTTCTGGACTAGATGGTCTAAAGAGTATGTTGCAGAGTTGCAGCAACGGACAAAGTGGCGTTCTTGCAAGGATGGCTTAAAGCTGGATTCATTGGTAGTCATCAAAGAGGAGAATCTTCCACCTCTGAAGTGGAGACTAGGAAGAGTCATTGCGCTACATCCAGGTACTGATGGAATTTCCCGCGTAGCAGATATCAAGACCTCTACTGGAGTCATCCGGAGGGCCTTCAACAGGATATGCCCACTACCTGTCTCTTCAGAATCGGAGTCTGGTTGAAAGCACGGCTTTCAACGCCCGGGGGCATGTTGGAGCGCCTACGCAATTAACCTTAGCTTTAAGTGTTCCGTCCTATTTACCTATTAAGTTTTTGTTATGTGCTTGCGCGCACATACTTCATGTCACTATTCTGCAAAACATTAAAACACGTACACGTAACCTGTGCCTGCTGCCTTTTATTTAAATCTCGCTAATTTCCGCACAAGTATGATGTGCCAAACAAAAAACAGGCTACTTCTCATTGTTACTTAGTTTAAGATTAGAATATGGAAAGTCTTATGATTTTTAAAGTCAGCGATCGTTGTGCCGATTGCATTGTTATATTCTCTGAAGTGGGTGATAAACATGCGAACTTTAAGTACGCGGTTTTTATGATCGCGAACTTACTCGGCTCGACGTCGCGTCGGTGACACACGAGAAGCTGGCTCACACTGTATTACCATGGCATCGACGGCAGAAGCTTTGTGTTATATATAAACTGACGAAAGCTCGTCTCGGCTCGTACGTGTGGCTGCACTGCGAGCTGCGAGCCGCCAATTTTTTTTAGTCAGTTCATGCCGATGCACGAGGAGGGATAAAGATACAAATCCTAAATAACAGAAAGCTTCTTCAGTCGATGACATGATAATACAGTGTGAGCCAGCTTCTCGTGTGTCACCGACGTCGAGCCGAGTAAGTTCGCGACCTTAAAAATCGCGTACTTAAAGTTCGCACGTCTATCACCCACTTTAGATTTGGACCGGTTGGATCGCCGGCGAACTTGCGCGGCAATTTTAAAGTACGCGTATTTTAGGTGTCACACTGGCGAAAAAGGTCGTCGAGCCACAATCCGCGTACTTACTCGCACGTCTATCACCCACTTTAGCCGCCAGTAGCTTTTGCCCTCTTCCCAATACCATTGGATAAGTATTGTCTATGATTTTATAGGCGTTTTTTAAAATAGGTACTTATTTAAAAATGTTATTTCAGTATAAGTATTTAAATGTATTATCTAAGATAATAGCAAGGTGTAAACCTGTTGTCCTTCGTTTAATCTTCGTGCCCAATACCAATGATTTTCTAAACCACGAATAATAAGCCTGAGGTTAGGTTTCTGAATTTGGAGATTAGATGGAAATGTCGAGATAACAAAGATATTGGCCGTGTATGATTGATAATGCATCATCTCATTTTTAGTCAACTTATCTTATTCAGTGAATAGGTATAGCACGAACATTTTTTTTAAAATAAAATATAAATAAAAAATAAATGGGTTTCAATTTAAAAATGAATTTCAAAGTTCCTAAGGTTTTAAAGTCAGTGAGGTATTCGTTGGCAGCTGTAAATGGAGTGTTTTTGGTAAGTTGTGATAAATGTTGGCCTCGAATACTTTCATTGTCAATTTCACCCGCGAACAAGTTGTTTATCGATACCTATCTTGTGTTTTGGAAGACTGGGTTTAACGGTCTCGTGATCGAGTTCTCGTCATCTGGACAAGTTACTCCAACTACTTGTCATTAAGCAGTGTGCATTTTTAATATACTTAAATGCTGCTGAGCACTATAGTGCCTTCCTAGGTTTGATGCCCAGATTTGGCAAAATATAATTAGGTATCTACATAATTCGATATGAGAGTAGTAAGTATTTGTTCATGTCTCTTCGGAGTAGGTACCTCCCTAATACATACCTACCTTTTTTCACGCCTAATCAACTGAACCAATCATCCTGAAATTTTGCATATACATTATCAGGTGTACAGACACGGGTATAGGGTACCCTACATCCCGAACAAAACACTGTTCCCGATGTAAACAACAATAACCTTCTTTTGACAAAAGATGGCGCCACGTGTCTTTCGAATTATGATTGAATTGTTTTAATACTAATATTATTACTACTATTAAAAGCAGAGTAAAACCCGAATTGATAATTGAATTCTAAATGCACGCGAGCAAAGCCGCGGGCAAAATCTAATAGATAAATAAACGACGAATATAAATATGAAGTATTTGCTATTGAAGAAGGCAGGCACTGATAAAAAGATTATGGGATGCAAAACGAGAGATTAGGTAACTATTCTGTTTTCTTTTCTGTCTGGTAAACATGTTGATTTCTCAAAATTTCCAGCTCAAGTTTAACCATTGTAGATCCATTCACGTATTTGAAACTCAAGTTACCTAAGTACTTTGTTTTCGGGGGAAAGCTAGGAGTAGTAGAAGATGCAAGTCAAGTCATACATAAAAGCGTTTGGTATATTACTATGTGTATAATTTGTATTATGTTTGTAGGTGGATGTAGATAGGTTAAAAATATATACAAGATCGAATTCCGTGCTCTGTGATACAAATGAATACCCTAAGTGTGTCTAGGTAGGTATAACTATTTAAAGTCAAAGTACAATAAGATTTGAGAGCATTTTGTGGACTTGGGATAAGTCCTTGATTAGATTAGTCCTGTAAATTAGGACTAAGTATAATATTAGGGCTTATTTGATTATTGCAAACAAAAGGATCTTTTGGCGCTCCAATGATATTGGAGTATGACATGACTGTGCAATGTCACTTGTCAAGTGTATTAAAAAAAACCAAGATGGCGGCATTACTTCCGATTTTTCCCTCGTATGAAAATAACCTTGTAGCGCTACAGCATAATATACGTTTAGCACGACTGGGTTGATCACACCAGTGAAACTGAACGCGATCAAAACTTTATAAACCCCGTTTAAGGGCTGTCCGTGACATTATTTTCTTTGGAATATTGACACTGCCAAATCTTAAACGCAGCTTCGTTGAGCTACTATTAATTACGTTCAGTTTCATTGCAGAAATTGGCACTAAATTAGACAAACAGCTTGATAGCTTATAATTATTACAGAGGATAGGGCGATCAACTGGGCTGTACCTACAGTTAAACGTAGCTGTACCTATTGCTAAACACACTTGCAATTAGTAATTAAAAATTAAAAATATTTCTAATCAGATCTTTCTTTCCAGCTCACAGGTTTCCTACTCCTCATCGTCGGTATAACAGTCTTGGTAACATTCTCGCAGTACGATGCTTTCGTCACGCAGCGGTTCTTCAATGTGTCAGGTTTTGTGGTGGCTACAGGTGTCATAATACTACTGGGATCCGGGCTCGGAGTGTATAGCGCCATCTCGCAACAATTCTACTTTGTGGCTGGTGTAAGTACATATTAATATTTAGAAAAATTAGAAAAATAAGATAATAATACTTAATAAAACAATAAAGTAACAAAGAAAGACCCGTCTAGTGAGCTCGAAGATTCTGGCGCTTTGTTTAATATCTATAAACCTACTGGGTAGCAGGACGTATGCGCAAGACACTTGCGCAAAATTTACTCTCGCGAACGCCATTTGCACGAAAAGACACTGTTCCTGCAAAAGCTACGTGAAACAAATCCTCCTTACACATAAAATCTCCTAGACTAGGTACGACTCCCGGCCACCGTAGTCACGGGCCTGCGGACGGTGAGTAATGGGTAGCTCATCGTCCGATCAGGACCAGGCCCGTGCCGGATGGTGCGTTCGAGTTCCACGCGTACCTCTAGGAAATGTCAGCATTATGGAAGGGGTTTGTTAGGGCCGATGCCTGTCGGGTTAGCTGGATTGTTCGAAAGGGTTACCGCTGCCCCGGAACACAAAGGGCTAAGGAAGGAACTTGGATGGGTTTTAGTCACTAAGAGACTGACATTCGTTTCCGCTGCACCCAGAGCGGGCGGGGTGGAACAAAAGGTACCTTCTGAACATACCTTTATGATATATGTATATATTTTTTATTGTTCCATATTACAATACATAGGTGTAACTTTATTCTAAAGTCGCCAAACTTTTACGTTTGATGGCGAAATGATATGATTGACAACTAAAACCAACGTTACTTCCTCAAAATTATCAATCCAGTCGTTAATACAGTATGTGGTGCTTCTGCTGGTGACGCTGATCTTCGAGATCGCGATAGTGATAGCAGCCTTCTCTCTCAGCAACGATGCAGCCGGGGAGATCAGGCTGCCGATGTTGCAGACTCTCCAGCAATACGGCACCAGGGCGGAAATCAATAAGCTGTGGGATGATCTGCAAATAGGAGTAAGTGACAGTTTTTTAGGTACTTGAAAAGTTAGTTGAAGAAGCATGTAACTGAATTGAGAAAAAGGTCGAGTGACCGAAAAGTTCAGCATAATATATTTACTATCCCAGGTTAACTAGATTCAGTCATGGTGTCCTTATCAGAAACTGAGAGCAATGATTTAATTGATTGTAAAGCTATCTCCATCCAAAACGTACGGACAGAGTATCCTCTACAATGAATGAATATTGATCAAGATCTTTGAAAGGTTCAATATCAGTAGGAATAATTTTATTAATTTGGGATGGAACACGTTATTTAACGAGTTTTGAAAAAAAAAACCATTACAAAAGCAAGTGACACAATTGATCATCATCTTCTTCGATCATTGTCTGTGGTTATTTTCTTCCATACATCTTTCGCTTTTCTGCAAGCTATTTCTGGCCATTTTCTTTTTAACTCTATTCCATTAATCCTATATGGTCTTACCCTTCTTTTATTGACATTCACAATCATGCTCACTCAATCTTTTTCTTGTCACGGTCATGCTTTCTTACTTACGCATTCAACAAAGTAGGCTAGCTATCCGTCAGTTTTTCTTCTTCTTATGTAACCTTATGTAGGTACTCCTCCTAGACACACATATCGTTGTTTACCTTCTTATCTCAGCTGATAAATTTACAGGTTAGGTAGGAAAGGGTCAATGCATTATGCAACTAAACTAAAACTGGTGAAGGGCGGACGTTTCTGGGGAACTTTCTTATATGTATAATTCTTTATGTTCTCCAGTATCAATGCTGCGGTGTTGCTGGTCGTTTTGACTGGATATCTAACCAGATCCCGGTCAGCTGCTGCTTCATAGACTACGGCACAATCTCTCCGTTTGAATGCACTAACTCCAACGCGTATGACGTCGGCTGCATGACCGTTCTGGGCGAGTCGCTGTCCTACAACGCCTATGTCATTGCCATCTGTGCGGTGGTAGCTTCATGTTTGCAGGTCAGTAATGTTAGTACCATCCAGTCCTAAAATCAGATTGCTCAGTACTATTTATTAAAGTAGTTATTACTATTATTACTGCTTGAATCTTCCGTCTTAAGAGCATCTTGAACAATAATGAAACACACAAAATCAATGGCGAGTTATGTTGAAAAATGGGCCAATAAAATGTAGGTAACGCTTTCCAATTTATTCGGATAGTCCTATATTAGAGGTGTATCTAAAGGATTTTTTAAAGGCACCTTCATAAACTAATCTAAAACGCTAAAAATATTGAAGTTATGACTGGTTCCTGTGTGATCGATGTAAGCAATCTTCCACCATCGCTCGAGTATCGCTGGATACGCCGTGTCGCATGTAGTGTCAATTGAGTTAATTAAGATCATCTAAGATTCCTTTGCCTTGACCGTTCTCAATTACAAGTAACCTGTACCGGACAACCTACCTACTTATAGTATGGATTATTTCATCGTAAATCGTTTCGACCAGTACAGCGGGCCAGGTATTAACATCATGATTTTAAGAACCCAATTATTATAGTCGATCTCTTGTTTATAGTGTAGTATTAACATCTTTCTCCTCCAATAGTCGTTTGTGGAGTAGTGTTTTCCTTAGGTTATTTAAAAGGCCGTTTCGAAATGATTCGTTCTCGACACAAAAACAACGGGTGGTTCAGACTAAATTGGATACTCATTGATACCCAATTACTATTAATTTTATCGTGTTTTACCTTTTAGGCCATTAAAAAACAATAACAAGTTTAAATATCGAATTGTTTTCTTTTTCAGGTACTACTGTCATTGATGGGCGGTTACTTAGCATATAGGTCGAAGTTCGAAGAGGTCGAGTTGGAGTCCTAAATAAATATTGCGTATTAAACGGATTTTGTTTTATTTTTTATTCACTAGTGTGTAAGGAGCGTAGCAGATGAGATGGTGCACTATATTTTCTGCCATGGGAAAAAGGCATATATTATGTGTATCTACTAGTGTATCATTACATTTATATTACTCTAATTGAGAGTAAAGACTAGGAAACGAATGTACCTACCTACCAAAATTGAATCCGACATGATTAGTGATAAGATTTCAGCAAACAACAATTTTCCAAATCATACATAGTTTAACTTATTTTAATTGTGAATGTTTGTTTTATGACAATGATTCCATGACAGACTAACATGACGTACTTAAGGTGCACCAAGTAGCCCGCGAAATTCGAATTTCTTGCGTTTTTTGCAAATTGCAAGTCGGTGTCAAGTTGTATTTTTATTAAAATAAGATTCGCGACCATAAAAAATATGAAGTTGGTATTTACGTTAGATTTGGTACCAAATGTATTCATTTGAAATCAATTCTAACTATATACCTACATGCAGTTATAATGCTAATAAATATACAAAAAAAAAAACTTATAAACAGACAGAATATACGCTAGTAAAGAAACACAAAACATATTAGGCATCGGAAAAGTATCGTGATTCGTGACGGTCCAATTATTGCACTTTGTCAGTCTAGCTCTTATTCGCCAAGTGTGCAAAGAAGTTAGTACCTACCTACCTATGTGCGCTATGAAACTTCGTTCTCAAACTCAGGCAACTATTTAGTCCCTATTCATAGTATATTCAGGAAAATGACGGTTGGCATCGTTCCCAGCTTACATTGTATGAATAAAATGTTCACTCTAAAATGGAAATTAAAATGGAAAATTTCGTTTTTCTTATCGCAACCTGCAAGTAACATCGTAGCCGTTACGAGCACTACGAAGCGAGTTAAAATTAACACATTTTGTCATATCGACTCTAAATTGCAAGCGAGCCTATTGTGTGTATTTTCTCTGTTCCTAAACATTGTTTTTAAACCTTATAAATAATTCTGTCGTGACGTTTCTATCGATAAAATAATCTATTATTCATAGAGCACAATTCCATTTTCAAAATTTAATAACCGTGTTACGTGTGTGGTTCCGTTTGAAATATACATCGTTGGAGAGTGAGCGACGTTCGCCTCCGATGAGATAAATCCGCTTGTTTTCCTTATCAAGATTAATGTACCTACCTATAGTGATAAAAATATCCGTAACCAGTTAAGACGACGACAGTGGAAGCTGTCACGCGAGCGTACACGTAGCAATTTGAATAAATTACAACAAAATGTGGTCGAAACTGTTTACTACTGTTAAGTACATACTAGTGACTGTCAATTTTCTGTTTTTGGTAAGTACTAAGTGTGTGTGTTTTACGCTGTTATTGTGTTACGGGAGGTAGTTCCATGTTATAGTGTCGCTTGTGATTTACAGATCACTGGCATTATTATTCTATCGGTCGGCGGGTCCGTACAATCGGCGTACAATGGCTACCATCCGTTTCTATCAGATAGATTCTTCTCTCTGCCAGCATTCTGCATCGCCACCGGAGTCATCATATTCCTGATCTCATTCCTCGGGTTCTATGGAGCCTTCATGGAGAACTACATTGTGAACATGGTGGTAAGTGGAACAAGTGTTATCTTAACGTCATTCGATGGCCGTGAAAGCCTGTTATCTCATAGTCTGTGTTCTGTTCTGATTTGTGTATACTGAACGGTGTAAACTGAACCTAGTGATTTAAATGATTCATTCATGATAATTGGCGCTATCATTCGTTAGTTCGTGGTATCGAGCTGCTCTGAACACTGACATAATTTACAAGTAGCCAGACACGGTCGAAACATTTAAAATACTTAAACAGATAGCTTCTAAGTTACGCAGTAATTTAGTCCCTTAATCACTGGTCATAAATTTTCTTCTTGATTCCAATGTCAACAGAACCTTTTGTTCTATTCTAGAGGCACATTATCACTGTAATGCTAATATTCTGCGAGGCTGCGTCACTGCTTGAAAGTAAACACAATTATCATGATTGCGAGGATATTCACGAGATAATTACATCATTATTTGTCGGAACATAATGTTTTTGACATAAAATGTCTGTTGACGCATGGCTGGGCTGCGATGTACGGAATTAGAACTCGGTTTACTTTTTGCTCGAAGTACCGGCCGCCTGCCCTACATACGTTCTGATGAGAAGGAACGTCCCAAAGAAATGTCAGTAGCCTAGTAATAAATTACTACGCACTTAATCTCTAGAGATAATAAAAGCAAATAGGTACTGTAATTGTTTAAATTGTATGAAACTTTTTGGTTTTTGGTATCAGCAAAGAGAAGACTTAAGTACTTGAAACAAGTGATTAATGATGAGTAGGTATTTCAGTCGAGATCGTGACATGTTAAGTTTACAATGGCACACCAGACACAATGCAATTTAAGAGTTACAAAGACACTTTACTTCGCTAACGAAAACAAATGAAGGACTACCGAATAAACGTGATCGAACAAATCACGGGCAAAAATAGGGTTCTCACACTTTTACAATTCATTGCCAACTCATAGGTCTCGAGTTTGAATCCTAGGCACGCACCTCTGAATTTACGAATTCATGTGGGTATTGTATAAATTATCACTTGCTTAAAAATCGGTGAACGAAAACATTGTGAGGAAACCAGCATGTCTGAGAGATATTTCTCAACAGCACGTGAAGCTAAGTCAGAAGCCGATGGGCAGCATGAAAACCCTAACACCTGGTTAGTCAGTAACCACATGAAAAGAAGGAGACAATTCATAACATTTTATAGCTAGACTCACTTTGCCCAGACAGACTTTACTTTGTATTATTTTCATCACCACTGCTCTCAAAACGGTGAAGGAAAATATCGCGAGGACACCGGCATGTCTTAGAACCAAAAATTCGAAGACGTCCACCAACCCGCACTGTATAAATTATGGCCCAATCTCATAGAGAGGAAGCCTGTGTCCTAGTAGTGGGAACATTGTAGGCTGATGATGATAAGAGCATCTTTCTTGGTCTCCAAGGTAACTGGGTGATAAGCTCCGTCAATCTTTCCGATCAACTAAAATACAAAAAAAACATGATTCATTTAAAATTAAGAGAATGCATGGGAGCAGCGGTGATTACGAGTTGTAGGTTCGAACCCAGAGATGCGTTTTACTTTTTGTAAATTATTTTGTCACCATTGTTGTCAAAACGGTGGCGGTGCAGGGACACATTGTAAGAATCTGGTTTGTCATAGAACCAAAAATTTCGAAGACATTTATGCAACCGCACTAGGCCAGCGTGGTGGATTTCAGCTACGGCCCACTCCCTCTCTCCGAGAGAAAGCAGTGGGAACATAGGCTTATCATGCAATACATAGTCAGATCACAAGTTAATTTGGAATTTAAACATGTCATTGTCGGTGATTGCTTAACCTTTTAGACGCCAGAGCGTTAATGCGACGTTCCATCCCACGTTCGAGTATAATTCTTCTTGACTTTAGCCGGCGCTGGCGTGTTGGGCACGTTTTCATTTGTCGGCTATATCCGAACGCGGCGTTCAAAAGGTTGAAATATGAATCCTAATGAACAATAAGTCTATTGCGTAGTAAGATACAAAGCTGTACTCAGAAATGACAAAGAAGTTTCTGAAGATGTTATGTTTAAAGATAAAGGAAATGGGCACTTGTAGATAGTTAGTACACCTACCTACAATAGGTGAGTATATGAATCATCAGCCATACGCAAATACTGATCCCAATACTTGCAACAGATACTGATTTCATGGGGCAAGTTTTAAGTATGAATGCGAAAGGAGAGTAAGAAAGATCAAAGAAATGATAGGTATGATAGCATCTACCATCTAATCTCTTCACCACCCTTGGTTGACTGGTAGAGAATATGCCTAAGGCATTAAGTCCGCCTTTGTACCTTTATTGTGTGAAAAGTTTAAATAAATAGGTACCGGCTATCGCTAAACATCAGCGCTGGGGCTTTGTCTTGCATAGGGTCGAAGCATTATGCTGAGCGATGGCCGTTTTGCGTGGATGTGAAGGATATTTTCCCAATTTGTTTTTTTCTACTAGATCATGTTTGCCGTAAATAAACGATTTTTCTTTTTTTTTGCTTTCTATGATTGGACTGTATGTATAAATGATAGATTTGGCTAGAAGGGCTGAATAGGTAATGAAATGACGTTTGATAGTGATGTATGGAAGAAATCGAGACAGCGAGATGATGACGATCTAGATTAAAGGCTCCAAGAGGCTTATTCTGCGGAGGTAGTCGATTGTAAGTCCAACTATAGTTTCATGAAAAAAGGGTTTCATCTTGTACAACAATTTTTCGTTTCTTCTACAAATGGAAAATTTCCCACAGAAAATCCAAAATTGACACATTATAGCCTAGGGTTGTACATTATGTCCGGCTTGTTGTAATACATGTGGCAACAAAATATATGAAGGTAACATATAGGTATTCATTTCGTATATAGTCACTGTTCTGTATAAACACGACTTTTATTATTTACTTTGCCTGCAACACGTTGTGCAGGCGGTTTTGCTTATTTATTTACCCTTGAGTTTACAATTATTAGTAAGTACAGATGTTGGCAACACCGAATCAATTTACTTAGGACGGATTTTACGAAGCTAAATGTTATCTGCATACATAAATCTAAATCGCATTCAAGAACTGTCAGTGCGGTCATTGTGACCGAATTAGGACATTGACAAATCTTAAACGCAGTTTAGATTTGCTAATCGCGTTCAGTTTCATTGGTAAAATTGGCACTTTATGTTATGGTTTAACAGTCAATACGTTGGAATCTTTACTTAGATTCACACCCAAAGTCGCTATGTTTTTCTGTTTGAAAGGATTATAACTGTAAATAAAACGAACGTTAGATAAGATAGTCCACACTGGCCTCACACCTGTTTAAATACTTTTTTTACATCGAAATTATAAAAGGAAGAATCGGACAATCCCGCTTACCCACTGCTCCACATAGGCCTCTATTTTCTTGTGCTAATCCCCCAGCTCCTCTTTTTATGTCCGGGGGGGGGGGGGGGGGGGGGTGCTTGCTAATGTGGGTCTTGCAACCACTTAAAACTCCGTCTGTGCATCTACTTTTGCTTTGATGGGTGGGCTGCGAGAAATCTTCTCGCTCCTATGCCAGCCTCATCTAATTAGGTATTTCATAGGGTAGACCATAACGTTACTCTTTATGAACTGTCAAAACACTTATCAAAGGTGAAAATGAAATTTTCTTGCGCTTTTTGCAATTTGTAGGTTACGTTGTATCTTGATTAAAATATGATTCGCGGCCATATCAAACATGTAAGTATAAGGTCGCGAATCATACAAGATTCAGCTTATGAAGATACTGTCATGCAAATTTCAAAAAAGGGAAGAAAATTTGAATTCTCTCAATAATAAAGTTCTGTAGTAACTACCAAAGCCCTGTGCGTATTATCACTGGCTTAAAATAGGTGAAGTAAAACATCGTGAGGAAACCGGCACGTCTGAGAGATATTTCTCAATAGCATGTGAAGCTAAGTCAGAGGCCCATGGGCAGCATAAAAACTCTGACACCAGGTTAGTCACTAACCACTCGAAAAGAAAAAGAACAAAGCCCTCAGATTTGTTTTTTTTACGTTTAATTTTAAAGTCAAATGCACTTAGTGTAGTATCTAGTAGGCGTATCATTAAGGGTCGAAGCGGGTAGCGTTCTGTAGTCTGCCTACCCCAATGGGAAGAGTTGTGAGTTTATGTTTGTATGTAGATATGTAAGTACAGAAATCAGTACATCAAGTTACCCCAATCTGTCAAATTTCTTTAATAGTTTTCCAACTTTATTATAAAAGTATAAGGTTCATTTTCGATTGGGAAAGTTTAACAGTTAGGGCGTAGCGTTTATTATAACCGTTTATAGAATTAAATAGTTTGTTCAGCTGTTGTTACTGTGTTTTGTTTTTATTGTATCTACTTATGTATTGTCAGATAATAACAATCTTTGCAACAAGGTGTTTCTTTGTGTATCAATAATTAAATATCAGCCATTCAGCGTTAACCTGTTGATCTTTTACCCTTACAAAAAACCGATACCAGATTGGGGGCGATGCTAGGCAAGTCTTTTGCAATTGATAATTCCAGATTCCGAACTATGTGATGACTGCATTTTCTTAATGGATGTCGTACCTGATCGGATCCAGCACACCAACCTGCAACCCGTGATCCAGTCAATAATAATAATAACGTTACAAATTACAGTAGGTGCGAGTACAGACGCTAGCACATCAATCTATCCCAAACTGTAAAATTTTCGCTATTGAAAATTAACTTTACACTTTTGCAATAAAGTTCAAAATGTATCTAAGAAATTTGACAGATTTAGGTTGACTGTACGCACCAACAATACCGACATAATACGGTAAACCACAAACTAAACCCTGATTTACACGATGCGATTTAATTGCGTGTGGCATACATACCGTAAGTTGATGGTTCAGAAGAAGATGCACTGTCTAAACAGTGTAAAAAGGTGTAAGTAATTTATTGTATGTCACCGACAAGAAAGAAAATTGCATAGTGTAAATGAGGCTTATATAACATACTTGTATGGTGCCTCAGAACTGCGATTTTTCAAAGTTATGATTACGTTCCAGTGTGAGTATATTACTGTAGACAAGAGATTTGTAAAATAAAACATTCGCGAAATTCTAAACAGTTTACATTAGCTATTAACAATCTTAAATTCATTCTTGAACTAGAACGATGAGATGCACATGTTCCTTTTACAATACGATGACTAAGGAAGAAAAAAAAAAAACAGGGTTTTCTTAAAACCATCTCTTATAAATCAACCAGTATTGATGGTAAAGAAAGGATTCTGATTAATTTAAAAATGGAAGGATTGGAGGGGATACTAAATTGTATGGAAATTTGAGTTTTGTCTAAAGGTCTTCTTATCTTCAATCATCCATATGACTATTCCCACTGAATGTGACTTCTAATCTTAACATTTCCAGTTCGCGGGCGCCATGATTCTGATGTTTATCTTCCAACTGTCCGCCTGCATCGCTGGGTACGTGCTGAAGGGCAACACAGTGGCGCTGGTGCAGCATCAGCTCATCGCCACAATGGACCTGTACGGCGTTGACAAGAGCATCGAAGTCACCAAGCTTTGGGATCAGGTTCAGGAAGATGTGAGTATTTCATTGATTGATTTCCTTCCCATGTGCGGTGAATCTGAGGAGTTCTAAGTGGAAAACGCCGCGTCTTAATATTTGTAGGTCGTAGGCTCAAACCTGTCGGGCCTGCGGAGGGTGGGTAGTGGGTAGCGACCGTCAGATCTGGGCCAGACTCGTGCCGGACGGCGCGTACGTGTTTCACATGCGCCTCAAAGAGATGTCAGGATGTGAAGGGGCCCGTTAGGGCCGAAGTCTGCCGGATAAACGCGATTGTCCGAAAGGGTTACGCTACCCCGAAACATAAAGGGCTAAGGAAGGAACATAGATGGGTTTTAGTCAATAAAAGTCTGACACTCCCTTCCGCTCCACCCAGAGCGGAAGGAGTCATTTCATGATTTTCCAACCTCAACAAAAAAAAGGCTCGAATCAGTGGCGTAGCTAGTGTTAAAGGGGTTTTAACAAAATATGTTGGGGAACTGCCGCGAAACTCCAAAGCTACATGTAGGCAGTGTTAATTGCGATTTTACTAACAGAATAAAATGAGCTATAAAACTGCAGCATCTAAGGAAAATTAATGAACACTCGAATGGAATGGATAGGTTAGAATTTCAGTGTGATTTTATTAAATGAATGAAAGAGCTTGAGAAATGGACCGCGCCTGGCTCTTCAGCTTTGGGGCCCCGTATCACTGATATGTCTGATACCACGGTAGCTACGCCCCTGACTCGAACCAACACAGTTGCTTTGCGCAAATTATTTCATCCCCACTGCTCTCAAAACTCAGAAGAAAATCATCGTGAGCAATCCTGCATATCTTGGAACCTATTAGCAGTCCACAGCTGGACATAGGCCTCTCCAATTGTTGGCCATTCAGCTCGATTCTCGGCAGTTTTCTTCCAGCTTCTATCAGCCACCTTACAAAGATCGTCGCACCACATCTCCTCGCCTTCTGTATGAGCATTAATAGCAAGTATAAGATACGACACAGGGGTGTCGGCGCGTGATATGGTGGCGTATAAAACTAGACGCCCTCGTCGACCTCTAGATTATGTTTATTTTAAGTAAAAGCCGTGCTAAATAACCTTTTCAATGTTAAATGTAGGTCGGTGGAGCAGGCCAAGCCTTCTAGTGAACGTAGTGCCTTTAATTAATAATGGCAAGCTACCATTAGTATCTCACGACCCTCACCTTGGCCAGTTATTGTAGCACGCAATATTATGATATGTTTTCAGTGTACACGTAAACCTTGCTGAACATCACGCCGCCATTTCTGTAGTAGTTTAGTATCTTCTTCTTTTACGCCTGGAGTTTAACTAGATTACTTTGGCCCAGCAGGTGGCCACGCTGGTTGGAGTAGGGATACTTTTAGTACTCCAAAAAGTGGGTCATCGTCTGATCCCGAAGACTGCACTAGCACTGGTGTCAGAAGAACCATATTTTGCCTTTATGAAAAATATGACATTGCACTAAGCTATTTATCTTACTAATATAATGAATGTGGAGAGCTCGTGGCTAGAACAGCCGCACAGGTCGATCCACCAGGTTAAGCTACGCTTGCCGGGGTTAGCCGTGGATGGGTGACCATCTTTACATACCGAAACTCTTCCGTGCCTTGGAAAGCACGTTAAGTTGTTGGTCCCGGCTGTCATTTGTGCATCTTTGACAGTCGTTACGGGTCGTCAGAAACCCGAAAGAAATCTGATACCCTGTCTTACCAAGGGGTATAGTATTGTCCAGTTACTGGGTTGTGGAGGTCAGATAGGCAGTCGCTCCTTATAAAATACTGGTAGTCAGCTGCATCCGGTTAGACTGGAAGCCGACCCCAACATAGTTGGGAAAGGCTAGGCAGATGATGATGATAATAAATGTGAAAGTTTGGATGGATGTGTGTGTGGATATATTTTGTTACTCAATCACGTCAGAAAGGCTGAACGGATATGGATGAAATTCGGTACAAAGATAGATTATAAATAGTCTATCCCGGTGCACGGTAGTAGGTACGTTCCGACATAATGCTACTGGCATTGTATTTTGAGAGCGAAATAAATTTATAAAACTCTTTTCCAGTTCCAATGCTGCGGCGTCAACAATGCCAGCGACTGGTTCCAACCCCTGGGCACCCAAGAGACTCAGGGCCTGCCAGTCAGCTGCTGCAACCACGTCTACGGAGCCGTGGCCATCTTCAACTGCACCTTGGCTTCAGCCCATGCCACCGGTTGCTCGGAGTCCTTTGGATATTGGGTGCAGTCCCATGCAGCTGGAATCGGCATAGCTGGTATCTTCTTGGTCTTAATGCAGGTGAGAAACCTTACGAGAATGCACTTGTCTTTATCTATACTAATATTATAAAGAGGAACGATTTGTATGTTTGTGTGTATGATTGTAATGGAAAAACTCAAAAACTACTGTGCCGATTTCAAAAATTCTTTCACCATTAGAAAGCTTAGTTTTCAGGAAGTAACATGAGCTACTTCTTATCTGGAAAAATAACGGGTCCCGCGGGAAAGAATAGTTTTAAATAAAGAGAAAACCGAGGAAAAATCTACCATTATGTTACCCCAAGACTATTATTGTTAAGATTTTTAGTTACTTCTTCAAAAATGTCTTTAATTCATTAAGACTTTTAACAAATTAGAGAAATTAAAAATGTGGATGCTTTTACATCAAATTGCAAACAACAAATTGTGATCTAAATAGATTGATCTATCCAGTTGAAGTATATATAGCCTAGGAACATCGATACGTAACGTCAAAGTTATTTTAATAACCTAATCATTGCAATTACTAGCTCAATTACTTTAATTAAGTAGTTTGGTAATCTTAATTAGTCGAAGCAGAACATTACGAAACTTTAGTTGCAAAGAAATTTAAATTACTTTCTTTCATTTTCGTATTTATATTTGTTTTTTCAGGGTCTGGCTGTAGCAGGTGCATTATGGATGGCAAAGATATCTAGAGAAGAGCGAGGCGCCTACCCTTAACCTCGAGCTTATCCTTAAGTTTGATATTATTCTAATTAGTACCTGCAGTAATGTTTTACTAAAGGAGTGTCGTTCCATATGAAATCTGTGTAATTCTGAACAAATAATGATATTATACAAAAGGAAAAAAATATTTCGTACGTATTTATTACAATTTATTAGATATAGCAAAGCACTTGTATTAAAAAACAACATATTTATTTCATGTTAAAGATACAGAGTTAATACGACAGAGGGGCTTTCCTTTAAACTGCCTATACTAGGTACCATTTTGAACCTCTGTACCAAAAATAAATTAAATAGGAGCAGTAGTTTAGTCATAAATGATTTTTTAAGTTTTTCCCCCTTTGAACGCGATGTATCTTTCCTAGCGCTGGCGCGCGCGCGTCGCGTCGCTGCCGCTTTGTTACAGTTACAAGGTCAGTTTTTATTTACAAAGGGTGGTTGCGTTTTACTCTGATTTGTAAGCTATTTAGTTTATTTGAAAAAAAAATCTTCTGTCATATCAACTCTGTATAACGAATATGTTGTAAGATAAATTTCAGCACGGGGATGTCAATTAATTACACAATCTGCATTTTTATCTAGTATATTTATGTCAGCTTTCCAACAAAAGGTATGCGCTTCGTAAATCTTCGTGATTCCGAAGTAGCACGAACGTAGTGCCAGAGAATATACCCCCCCTCCCCACCTGTCATTGTGTGCTTGTAGTATGAAGTCGCAAACATCTGTCTTTCAAAAGACTTGAAAAGTTTTCAGGACTACCCTTTCAAATAACCATACTTTTATGAATTGTCATAACGCGGCATTTGTACAGAAACAAATTGATTGGATTTGTCTTGTTTGCACATCAAGCTATCCCTAACTGTCAAATTTTCTCAATTAAAAATGAACATTATGTCTTTGCAATAAAGTCGAAATACTATCAAAGAATTTTGAAAGATTGTGATAACTTGATGTGCTGGCCTCTGTACGTGGTTTGTATTAAATATAACAATGTGACGTCACAGATTTTTAGAATCAAATGGAATAATCTTCGCATAATATTTAATTTCTGTACGGTGATGGAAGTTTTTAAGACGAGTGGTCTTTTTTCTATGTGATTTTATATTTGACCATTTCAAATTGTAAATTCCATAGAGTTAATAATCTGTACATTTTTTAATCATTGTAATGCATGATTCTCGAAGCGCATACTTTAATAGGGTTATCTGTCCGTACTAGACAACTCTAGAACATTAGTATATTTTTTAAATGTTATCTAAATGAAATGGCATCACAGAAACTACTTTTTAGTACATTATACTAAGGGATTTTTTCTTGCATACGATAAGTAAAATGCAGTTTCTAATTATTTACATAGGTTTGGAAATAGATGAAAGAAGAATGTTTTTAAAAGTAAGCAATCAACATAGATACAAATCCAATAAGTCTGTCTAAGCATTTCCCATCCATGTTGGGGTCGGCTTCTAGTCTAACCCGATGCAGCTGAATACCGGTATTTTACATGAAGCGATTGCGTATCTGACCTCCTCAAGCCAGTTATTGGGTAGGTAACATACCCTTTGGTTGGACTGGTTGTCAGGACTTTTGGGCTTTCGAAGTTTTGACCCGTAACGACTGTTAAAGAACTACAAATGACAGCCGGGTCCAACGGTTTAACGTGCTTTTTGAGGGACGGGTCTCAATAAGAATCGTATTATCTATTTAATTCCAAAATAATAATTCTTAAGAGTCAGACAGTTTTTTAACATTTATGCTGTAATTAATAATCAGCGGTCCCTATATTGCCATGCTTGTTATTAATTAATTGTTGTAATGAGTATTGAATGAATAGTGCCTATTTGTGCGTTTTCGTTTAGGTATACCTTTCTGTGGAGTAGTCTTATTAATTCTATACAATAACTACTTTATTATTTTTTAGATATAAGGTACCCATTTTATAATTATACTTGTTAAAAATATATTACAATAATTTATGATATTATATTAATTATGGGTAAATACGAGCAATCATTAAAAAAATTACGAGTAACTCAAAATACGTTGCGAAAATCAGTAATTTTGATTTTCTAACATAAATAATTAGTATAAATTTTGTTTATTTTTTTTCTTAGTTTAATATGATTTGTAACAGAGGAACCTATTCTTATTTACTTAATAACTTATTGTTGTAATGTTAATAAGTTGTAAATACTTTAATGTACTTAGATAAGATGCCAAAACTTGCGGTCTGCAGCAAAAAATTTCATATCATCATCAGTTTAGCCAAATGATTGGAAATTCCATAAGTACAACACGCCCATTGGACACGTTTTTCTTAGGAAAATTAAATATACCAACCATCATTTCCAAAATAACAAACAAATTTAATTATCAGCAAAAAACCACTTAGTATCTCTAGATTATATTTTGTTGTTTATTTATTTGTTATACTTAAATTTTATTTATCTTATTTGATATTAAAATAAGCGCATTGTGGTACGAATATAAATGTTTTAAAATATAGAGGGTTTTTTTTTATTTTTTAATATCATGGTTTGCGCTATTGTTTGCCACGTACTGACGGATCGACGTCACCATACATAATTTAAAATATATCATTATCAGACTTAAATGTTATTATTTTAATCATTGACCAAATTCATGGAAGAAAATGGTCCGTCCACTTTATATGGAGCTCATAAGCCATGCCGCCATATAATATATTGCCAGTATAATGTGTTAACCCTTAATTTGACGCCGTACGGTATACTTCCCGTTGAATGAAAAAAAAAGTAGGTTTTGTAGTTTGAATTAGCCAGATGATTCCACCAACTCTACTAAGGAAAATATACCATTAATGTCAATTTACTCTAAATGTCACTGATGGAGGCGATGGATATTGGTGAGACACCCATATTCAATGAGCTCCTGAAAACTCAGTGAAGCAAGACTCAGTTATCAAAAACGAGCTAGCGCCAGCGTAGTGACGCATAGTATACCGCCGTAGCGGTGGTGTAGCGTTACCGTAGCGCTGCGCCACCGCTACGCCGATGCTACGCCACCACCACGGCAGTGCTACGCCGCGATTCAACTAAAATTGCCAACACGCCATTAAGTAAGAGTATCTATGAACAATAAATCTATCCTATGATGCAAAGCAATATTATTGAATTATTAACAACACAGCTCGACTATCGATTGCCACCGACCTTGGTTCCAAGTTTTAAACCGCATTGCCTCGAAATAAACAACCCAATGTGACATTAAATCTGTTATTCTATATTACTAACGATAAAATGTAACCACAATATGGTGGGATCGTCAATTTTCCTCATCCATAAACCAAATCAGCAACAAATTATTATTTATTTAAACTTTCCCTTATTATACGACCATTTATATCACATAACATTTAGCATCGTCCGGCCGGTGACGTGTGCTGTTAGCTATAACATTAGCGCTCTACTCAAAAGCGAACTAGCTAATTGGTTAAAAGAAAAACGTCATATTTTCCAAGCCTCTCAAATGCCTGCCGCGAAACAGTCACCGTTGGACGAGGCGCGCGAACGTTACCTTATCAACTTGATAAGGAACAGTGAAAATTTTCAGTACAGTTTCGATAATCGAGGTGGAAAGATCATTCGGACATTTTGTGCTACAAAAATGACGAGGAACAGTCTAGAAGTAGGGATGAAGTGCATCAAATACATGCTGTTGTGCATAACAGCTATATTTGTGGTGAGTTTTTAAATCTATGGTGGTTTGTTGTATAGTTCTGTGTAATTGCGCCATATTATTTGCGCAAGGTCTTATCTGTTATATTGATGTGAATCAACGTTGTTAGATTGTTTAAGATACCTTTGTTTCCATACTTTTAAAGGGTTTAAACAGAGGTGAAATATTAGTATGTTGTTTGGGCTAAAATGCCGTTTGTAAATATGGTGGGTGTAAATAATACAATAGGCGAAAATTTACTTCAAATAATGTTTGTTTTAGAACAAGTTTTAGTTTACTGCGAGATATTAAAGTATGCTTTGTAAATAGTTTTCAAATTAGCGTTACAGAAATGTTCCTAGAATATATTGCAAACGCAATTAAATGGAAATTAAACAAATGAAAACTTTTTAATCGAAGTATTTGCTTTTTTTAAAGGAGACAGACAGGATATATCCACATGCAATTTGTATTTAACGTTCTTAGTATATGATAACGTTCAAAAGTGGTATAATTAACGCCAAATGATAACGTTGAAGGCTAATTAACGGTGACGCTAGCCTGTTTTAGTCACAATGGCGATAAGTTGAATACAAAATATTGCCAACGATACATTTAAGCGGCTTATCTACACGAGTTTGAAGGCTGGCAACATTTTTACGGCATCATTCGGTTTTGAATTTCGAACATGTTATGTGTTGGCGTGGTTTGTTATGACCCTCATTAACCATTCTTTGTTCATAATTACATATAATTCAGCTAGAGGCAGTACTTTTAAGGGAATTTATAGTTTGGTTAATTGAGCAAGCAATTAGTAGATGAATAATATATTTAAAAAATATGCATCGTGAGGTGATATTGGCAGAAATGCAGCCGTTTGGAAAGAATGCAAATAATTTACGGCTGTGAATCCCCTCTATAATGCGGTAGGTTTAAAGAACACTAGGACTAGTCATCAATTCAAGAAAAACAAACCAAGGACTTGACTGCCGCTGTTAATTCTAGAAATACTTATCGTTATCTAAGAGAATAATTAGATCTATTGATTTGCCATACCCATAAATACAAACTGCTAGTGAATTGGTAGTAAAACATTTGGTATTATTCTTCGGGCCGAGTTAATCTGCCTATCTTTGTCCCCAATTTGCTGGGGGTTTTGAGTTGGCACTGGTTGGCTTTGGTTTAATCCCTAAAATATTTCTGCCAGATCATTGTGTTTTTGTGATCACGCCCGGAGATCTATAGAGAGGAACCTTGCATTACAAAATTTCAAGTAGTCAATTATATCGATAAAAAACACATCCGCGGAGTTTTGCTAGCTAATTTAATTTGACTCTGTATATGTACAAAGGCCAGCACATCAATACAACATCAAAGGTTACCCCAATCTGTGAAATTTCTATGATAGTTTTTCAACCTTATTACAAAAGTATAAGGTTCCTTTTCAACTGGAAAAAATTGACAGTTTGAGGTAGCTCGATATGCTGGCGTCTGTACAAGTTTGAGGAACGCCTATAATCCACTTGACGTCATAAGGGTCTTATGTAGGAAAGAAAAAACTGTCCCTACTTTCGCTGGGTATTTCATGTTAGCTTTTACCTCTCTACAAGATAAGAGACTGACGTCAACCACAATGGATGTACATTATATGTTTACCATCCATTTACCGGATTAAGTAAATCCCTTGTACATTCCTCCCTATATTATGTATAGTATGATAGCCATGTTCTATCATAGTTATTGGTCAATTTACTAAAGGGATGTACTTAAGATGTTATTGTTTACTTTGATAATGAAGCATTTGCAAATTGATATTGTGGGTTGCATACCTCTATCCATAATAAAAAGTTGTGTAACCTTTACATTCCCTTGAAATTGTTTGTTTTCTCCGTAATTCTTCTTCTTTTCGTGTGGTTTGTGACTAATCTGGTGTCAGAGTTTCAATGCTGCCCATGGGCCTCTGACTTAGCATCACATACTGTTGAGAAATTTCTCTCAGGCATGCCGGTTTCCTCACGATATTTTAAGCAAGTAATAATTATACAATACGCTCATGAATCTGAAAAGTCAGAGAGTCAGAGGTGCACTGCCTCGGGTTCGAACTCGAGACCTAAGACTTAGCAGTCCGACCGTCATACCACTAAGCTATCACATGCTTTCCTAACTACGTGAATAAAATATTGTCACATATAATTTTATAATTCATTTATATAAAACATTTTAAAAGAGTAACGGTGGAGTTTCTTGCCCATTCTTGTCCATACGAAACTACCTTTTGGAAGGGGCGACTACTATCAATTCTATTTCTTATTCATTTTGACATTCATTTTGGCTATGCTTGAAATCCTTACGTGATTGAATCAGAAATGAAGAGATCCACAGGAGAATCAAGGTAACTGTCATTGCCCAAATAATGGGTGAACTTAAATGGCAGTGGGCAGAGGACATTGCTCGCAGAAAACATGGTCGATGGATCTGGTTCTGGAGTAGCACGCGCGCACCGAAAGATGTAACCTTGGAAGGCCTCCCAAATAATGGACCGACCGGTTGAAGTCGCGGTGCTTGGGGAAGGCCTATGTCCTATGAAATGATGATGAAGGCCTATGAAATGATGATGATGGGACAATTGTTATATTTTTCGCGATTATGATGTTGGTCCCATGGAGAAAACTAGTCAGTTTGTTGGTCTGTACCATCCCCTCAAATTTGACCATACCTGTCTGATACATACCTGTGATACCTTTATATGATGTTGAGGAATTTAATTCACCATGACCTGTATAAAGTAAGATAGATGTAAACATAACTAAAGATGTTCTACTGTAGAAATACAAAACAATATCCTTCCGAGTCTTAGAAGACTAATTAGTATTCCTAACTAAATGAAGACATATTCTAAGTTATATAAGGTGTTAAACAATTAACTCTAAGAATTTCGTGGGAGCATTGTACTCGTCGTTATGAACAACTTTTACTATGGGATGAACCCTGAAATCGCGAAAAAAATATGAGCTGTTCCATACATTTTATTGAGTTACGTGTGCCTAAATGTATGGAACAGCTCATATTTTTTTTAGATCTGCGTTTTCCGGAGTACTCCAAAGCCCTCCTTTTTGTCTTAATATATACAGCCAATTTTATCCGCGATGAGTCCGCGTCTCCATCAATTCATTCGAAGGGCATTTGGTACTATTTTATTAGTCCGTTATCAGCTTATCTGTCCAGTTCGTCCTATCGTTCTTAGTCAACCTTTCAGCAATGTTGCAATCCACTTAGCTCGGCCTACCTACTGAAACTGTAGAACGAAATTATCGGCTTTGATTTTGATGTTCGAGTCTAGCCTTTTAGCCTTGCCTCCGTCATTGACCTCAACCTAAAGTGTTTATGTGTGTCTTACTTACCTTATAAAAGACTTACTTAAATGGCAAGTCATCACGTTGATGTCCAGATATATCTGTACCTATCCATAGGTACTAATATTATAAAGCTGAAGAGTTTGTTTGTTTGAACGCGCTAATCTCTGGAAATTCTGGTCCGAATTGAAAAAATATTTTTTTGTTGGATAGTCTATTTATCGAGGAAGGCTATGTAACATGACACTACGACCAATAGGAGCCGAGCAGTGTGTGAAACCGCGCGGGATCATCTAGTATTATACTCTCTGGTCTGGACCTCACCTGTGATGCTAATACAATATCGACGGATCGGTGTGGTAGAGGTAAAAGTTTCGGGGAGACTTTTGACAGCTGTCAGTCATTATTGGAACACTCAGAGCCTCGTCGACAGCCGGTTCATTGATTCAGCGGGATTGTCCGAAAGGGTTACCGCTACCCCGGAACATAAAGAGCTAAAGAAGAAACATAGATGGGTTTTAGTCAGTGGGAGTCTGATACTCCCTTCCGCTCCACCCAGAGCGGGAGGCTTCATTTGATGATTTCCCACCCCCAAAAAAAAAAGGCGGTTCAATGACGAAGCACCATGTGGTTATGTTACCGTATGGGAATGCTGAAGCAGTGATCGATGGAACCTTCTATGAAACTGGTTATAAGTTCAATCTATCAGCGCATTATTGCGTAAACTATTCAGCACACCGCGCCAGCAAGGCCGTCCTGTCATTGTTTTCAGCCGTATATGAGTATTATTGATTTCCATCTATTTATGGCTATTTAAAGTATATCTGTCCGTGGCGTTCCATGCGATGTCCATGCCATTAACACCTTTATTTAAATTATACTTAAGTCTGTTATTGCGTAACAGTTTTCAGGCAAAGTAATTGGCGAAGCGTTAAGGAATCTATGCAATTGTTTAGAATATAGAAATCGTTAGAAGAAATACAATGGTTATACACGGATGTGTATTATAATATCTTCTGTTGTTAGTTGTCACGTATTACTCATTTTGATTGTCTAACTTGAAGAAATATTTGGTTCGTATATACCGAGGCATCAAACTATACCAAACTGTCAAATTTTCCCTATTAAAAATGAACCTTATGCTTGTGTCATAAAGTTGAAAAACTATTAAAGGACAGATTGGGGTAACTTGATAGGATGGCCTCGCTACAAGATACAACATTTATATTAGATTACAGTAAATATATTTTTTATGTACAGACGCCAGCACATCAAGCTATCCCTAACTGTCAAATTTTCTCAATTAAAAATGAACCTTATATCTTTGCAATAAAGTTGAAATACTATCAAAGAAATTTGACAGATAGTGGTAACTTGATGAGCTGGCCTCTGTACACTGAAAAAGTTCATTAAGCAACATAGGATAATTACATATTTACATTTTAAATCTAAATATTCATAATAATATGTACAGAAATAATATGTATAATAATCATCATTTATTTATGTTGAAACTATATGATGAATATTCTAAAATTAATATCGTATGCGTTGTATCTGACTGTCCTGTTTTGTTGTGGAATCGAACGATTAATTAAGGAAAAAGTTTATATCTGTTAAATTCTGTTTTGGTATGATTATTAAGCAGTTCATTTCAAAAATAAGGAAAAATAAGTGAAAGAACGAGCTTTGAACATCCTCAATCACACTGCGCATAAATATTTTGGCATTTTATAGTGTAGTGTTATTACCGTATATATTTTATTCATTATAACTAACAAAATAATGGAAACATGGGTACTAAGCATAATAATCAGCCTATAATGATCCCACTGCTGGGATACAGGGCTCCTCTCTGCGAGAGGGAGTCGACCGTAATCCTACTTCAAAGATTCTAAGACATGCCGGATTCCTCACGATGTTTTCCTTCACCGTTTTGAGAGCAGTGGTGATGAAATTAAATTTAAAAAGTGAAGTTCTTGCCTGGGTTCGAACTCAGAACCTACAACTCTTAAGTCAGGGTCGATACCACCACGCCCCGGGCGTCGGGAGCCACGTGACGACTCCCGGCCACCGTAGGCGCGGGCCTGCGGACGGTGAGTGATGGGTGACTCACCGTCCGATCAGCACCAGACCCGTGCCGTACGGCGCGTATATGTTCCACGCGCGCCTTAAAGAGATGTCAGCATACGAAGGGGCCCCTCAGGGCCAAGCCTGCCGGGTAAGCGGGATTGTCCGAAAGGGTTACCGCTACCCCGGAACATAAAGGGCTACGGAAGGAACATGGATGGGTTTTAGTCAGTAAGAGTCTGACACTCCCTTCCGCTCCACCCAGAGCGGGAGCAGTCATTGGATGATTTCCCAGCATTAAAAAAAAAAAAAGGGTCGATACCACCGGGCCACCACTGCCCTCGGTATTTAACATGCATCCACTAAATTAATGTGACTGACAAAAATTTGAACTTAAAAAAGTTACCCAAAGCCGGTACTCCTGAATGTGGGTGAACCATAGTATCAGACAACTCTACTGTAGTACACGACGCACTCTAGTGAAACCAAGAAATAAGCTTGATTTTAAGTTACTTTATCTAAGCATTAAATCTTGTTTTCCCCCGTTTCCCCCATTCTTGTTACAGTAGTATGTATGTAGGCAATGCCACAATGCATAGGTAGTGAAAAAACCGGCCACGTGCTTGTCGAACTTTGCACTATGAAGGGTTCTGATGAATTTATCACAAGAACTTTAATATTGTAGTTGAAAAACATTTTCTCCCACACATTCCAACTGCAAATGTCAGTTTGTACGCACAATGTTGGAAGATTTACCATGTCATTTTAAGACCATAGACTACTTATATTTTTTCTGTAATCTGTAAGTACTACTTTCTGTATTTATTATTTTACTAGCTGACCCGACAGACGTTGTCCTGTCTTAACTGTGATACCTACCCTACCTACCCTACCTACCTGCCTACCTACCCTACCTACCTAGCTTCCTACCCTACCTACCCTACCTACCCTACCTACCCTACCTACCCTACCTACCCTACCTACCCTAGCTACCCATCCTACCTACCCTACCTACCCTACCTACCCTACCTACCCTACCTACCCTACCTACCCTACCTACCCTACCTACCCTACCTACCCTACCTACCCTACCTACCCTACCTACCCTACCTACCCTACCTACCCTACCTACCCTACCTACCCTACCTACCCTACCTACCCTACCTACCCTACCTACCCTACCTACCCTACCTACCCTACCTACCCTACCTACCCTACCTACCCTACCTACCCTACCTACCCTACCTACCCTACCTACCCTACCTACCCTACCTACCCTACCTACCCTACCTACCCTACCTACCCTACCTACCCTACCTACCCTACCGACCCTACCTACCCTACCTACCCTACCTACCCTACCTACCTACCTACCTACCTACCCTACCTACCTACCCTACCTACCTACCCTACCTACCTACCCTACCTACCTACCCTACCTACCTACCCTACCTACCTACCCTACCTACCTACCCTACCTACCCACCCTACCTACCCTACCTACCTACCTACCTACCCTACCTACCTACCTACCTTAACTACCTACCCTACCTACCCACCCTACCTACCCTACCTACCTACCTACCATACCCTACCTACCTACCCTACCTACCTACCTACCCTACCTACCTACCCTACCTACCTACCTACCTACCGTACCCTACCTACCTACCTACCCCACCTAAAAAAAAATAAAAAAAAATGCATTCTGCTATTCAGGGCGGAGACAAATCCAGCGAAACAAAAACCATGAAAATTGGTCTAGCAGATCTCGAGTTATAACGAAGGGAACAAACCCGTCTTTCTTTTATATATATAGATTATAAGCTGTTTCATAAACTAATCTAAAAGAAATGATACGACCTCTGTACAATGACTTAAGCGGTTGGTCACGAGTGTATCGATTTTCAGCGTCCACTCAAATGTCAAGGTCCTGGCGCGTTCGTGACCACTTGGCTTTATTGTTATCCAATCAATATTGTGGAGTTTCATGTGCATACCCAGCTTTATGTTTAGTAATGTGAAACTATGCATAATCAAACGCCAATATGCTCCTAGATAGAGCAATGAAGTGAGATTGAATGGCTAACGGATTATAAACGGGCCATGATTGGAGTTTTTCTGACGGATTGAACCCTGAACGAGGTGATCCGTCAGAGAACCAAAGTTGTCGACATAGCTCACAGAATAAGCAAGCTGAATTGGCATTAGGCCGGCCATATTAGCCGTAGATCGTTGGGGTAGACGTGCTCTTGAGTGGAGATCGCAAACCGGCAAATGTAAGTAGGGCGCCCTCAGGCTAGATGGAGCGACGATTTTCACAGGAGGGCTGGTAGCAGTTGGATGAGAACTGCCGAGAATCGAGCTGAATGGTGTGCAACTGGAGAGGCCCATGTCCAGCTGTAGACTGCTATAGGCTGATGATTAAGATGATCATGATGAATGACACTCTAGTTAGAGTAGCTAGCTGCTAACGTGTGTTGCTAGAGTATTAAAGTGCCCAAGTAACGTATTATAGCTTCATGAATGAAGTACAATGATCCTATACGAAATTACTCGCTCATTAGTGAAGTTAGTTAAATAAAACCTAAAGGTCACTCATTAATACATTCACTGATTTAACACGAAATCTAAAAATGACTGGCTACTAAACGACGAAAACCCGAAGTATAAAATTATGGCACAGAGGTAGATTATGAGTAGGAGTCGTAAGGTCAGAAATAATTTTAGGAAACTCTTCCTGGTAAGGAGTATAATTGGGGGTGGAAGTTTGTATGCAATTAATATTGTGTGGGCAGAACCGCAGGCATCAGGTAGTTTATTACAACTTAACACAACGACCTGTCTTAAGATTTGACTGACAAATATGTATCTCTTTATCTTAAAAAAACAAAGCTAGCAATCTGAACGACGGCTCTTGATGGACGAGTATTTGTTTCTTAATTTACATGTAGAAATATTCACAATAGACACGTTTGTCAGATTAATACCTTCTAAATGACGGTAGTTATCTTCAGGACATCCAGGTTTTAAATAAGCAAGTAAAAAAATTACTGTTAATTAAGAATTGATTACAGTGGCGGCCGTTCCCCTAATTCGCGGGAAATACTTTTTACAGTAAATAAAAGGTACTTCGTAGTTTGAGCCCCCTAGTTATACAAAATAACGTAGGGTGTTATTATTTTCGGGCTCACTCCTGTACCCTTCAATCTCTTGTTTCTCAAACTTTTCTACATAAGTTGACAAAGATATATGCCTATTTTTTTATGAATGGTTAAAAGAAAACCACACCAAAGCGGGATGCTAAGCTATAATATTTCGATTCAGCTCCCTCTTGCATTTTGCTTTCAATGCTTTTTAGTGAGCCGTACCGGAAGGATGCCAAACGGAACCCTATTATCAAGCTGCCGCTCTGTCCATCTGTCTATTTATCTGTCAGCGGGTTAGCGGGGTAGCGGTATAGCAGTGATAGCCTAGTGGTGTGACCATCGGACTGCCAAGTCATAGGTTTCGAGTTCAAACCCAAGGCACGCACCTCTGATTTTACGGATTCATATGCTTATTGTATAATTATCACTTGCTTAAAAATCGGTGAAGGAAAAAATCGTGAGGAAACCAGCATGTCTGAGAGATATTTCTCAAGAGCATGTGAAGCTAAGTCAGAGGCCCATGGGCAGCTTAAAAACTCTGAAACCAGTCAGTTTTTTGAAATGTTTAGGAATTTTCATATCATAGTTCACAATAAAAGTGCTTTTTTTCAAACTGAAGCATTTTTGTAAAATATGCGGTATGTACGTTGTTTTTTCAAATTAAAATGTACTTGTATTAACCAATTCTTTCTTTTATTCCAGCTAACTTCAGCATTAATAATCTCAGTGGGCACGACGATCTATGCGATCTACCATGACGTGTCCTTCTTCCTTGACGACAAGTTCTTCTCTCCGGCGACCTTCGTCATCGCCATCGGTATCATCATGCTGTTTGTGTCTCTCTTCGGATGCGTGGGCGCACTGAAGGAGAGCACCTGCTTGGTTAACATTGTGAGTACACCAAATGACACCTTCAGAATAGAAAGACAGGGCCAAGCCTGCCGGGTAAGCGGGATTGTCCGAAAGGGTTACCGCTACCCCGGAACATAAAGAGCTAAGGAAGGAACATGGATGGGTTTTAGTCAGTAAGAGTCTGACACTCCCTCCCGCTCCATCCAGAGCGGCAGAAGTCATTAGAGGATATCCCACACTCAAAAAAAAATATAGGGTAGATAGACAACTACGTAGACAAGTATTAGGCTGACGTTATTCTTATGAATGAGTGGCAGTGACTAATACTATAGATGCGAAATTTTGCCTGCTACGTCTTCACGCTAAAATGGCTAAACGGTTTTGGAAGAAATTTTGCAGATAGGGAGCCGAGGACCTGGAAGAGGACAAATGCTACTTTTCATGTCGTATTGTAGACGAAGTCGCGGGCAACAGCTAGCGTCATAATATTTCATGTGCCACTTATATTCAGGGATATGGTACAGTCAAGGACAAAAATATGTGCTATATTCACTTTTAAGCTACTGACAAAGTCAGACCAGGACTCACCAAACCTCTGAAAGGGAACTGCCAGTGCTGGCGATACCAGCTCCTCTGATACGAACTTATTTTCTTGAATTGAGCTTTATTCTCTTCTTTCCCCTGCTTTTGCAACTTTGTAACACATTATTTTCCATCAGTTCGCAGTCATCCTCAGTCTGGTCTTCGTCTTGGAGATCGCAGCCGCCATCGCCGCCTACAGCCTCCGATCGCAGGTCACCGGTATGCTTGATGAGAAGCTGAGGGTCACACTGCCGTACTACTATCAGAACGAAGAGGTCGAGGACGCGTTCGACTTCATTCAGAGCAGGGTAAGTTATATTCTTGGACTAGTTCAAGTGGACGGACGGTGAATGACAGGCTTTTGACTTTTCTGTAAATGGATTTTATTATACTTCTCGCCTTACTCTTGATCCATGATGTGTTATGTTTTAGTAAGGTTTAAATCAGTCACTGTCCTCTCTCCATTGGTGCCGCATTTTGTAACTTCAGGGTAATATTAACACTTTCAGCTGAGCATCTGGGTTTTGAAATGTTTGTTGTTGTTATCTATTAGAATTAGTAGTTATAATACAGGAAGTTCTGTACACACATTATAGATTGCGAATGTATGCGTAATTAGAATGAGAAGCCTTATAAAGTGTAAAAAAAAAACTAACATGGAGTGGTGTTAGCAGTCCGAAAATTTAAAGAACAAGTATTTAAGCCGCAGCAGATTATACACGTTCTTTAGAGAAAGACGTATTCTTTGCTGACGTAATTAAACGTTGTGTCAATTAGTTTATCAAATTTTATTTATTATAACGGTTCTTCGCTCAGGATGAAAAATTCTCATACTTGAGAACAATAGACATGGATATATTGATCGGTCAGAACTCACACGAATGCGTGCTCAATGGTCAAATTTTATCTGGCCCGCTGAACGCGTGGTGTGTTTCAGGCACTTTGAAACACTTCACGTAATACAAGTCGTGGTGTACCTATTGTATATTCAATATTGTAGTCATATGAGGCTCTTGCTCACATATTATATACAGTGTGTTAGGTTAAACGAGGGACATATTTTCAGGGGTATACTCATGAAAATGAACAACTATGGAACTATACCTGAAATCACGAAAAAAACCTGCTGTTTAATACATTTATGTTCGCATCGTCAAAATGTATGGAACAGCTGATATTTTTTTCCATATTTCAGAGATGGTCCCATGGACCAAGTTGTCGGTTTTCATGAGTAACTATACAACCTGAAAGTAGTCCCTCATTTAACCTAACACACTGTATAGGATCATTTATTTATCTTCAAATAACGCTCAATATTAATGTGAGTTTATGAGTCAGTTGTCCAATTAGACTGCACTCCGTTATTGTAGACAGCCTCAGTATAGGATATTAATTGTGATGTGGGTGGATGTGGTGTGGTAATGTTATGTGTAATATATATATAGGTATATATTATGGATACATTTGTGCTGTTCACAATAAATGAATAGATAAAATATTATTGAGGAAAATCGCTTTTTTATGAAAATGACTTTGTAATCTTTTAGGAATACCTAATAGGTACATAGTATAGGTATGTAGTGTAACTATTGTTTATTTATATTACATTTCTACATAATTACAACTTATACATACTTAAATACCTAACTTTTATTTCTCTTATTGTCAACTAACATAATAATACACAATAACACAATAACTATGTACAAGTATATAACAGGAGGGAAACAATACATTAAATAAATCAAAGGGCATCAAAATATAATATATATATATATATTTATATCCCGTTACATAAATTAAATGACTATCTAACTAACTATATAGTTACTTAGATAGTCATTAAATTTTTGTTTTTTTTTGTTTTTGCATTTATTTGTATATACAAAAACAAAAATGACACATTATTGTTTAAGTACTACATGTTATGTATAACAGAATTATTATACCATATTTTGTAATACGGTTAAGTGGTTTGATAACACGATGCGCTACAGTCTAGGTATTTTTCCCTTGAAACAAAGAAATTACTATCTACTTTGGCTTTAACTGCCCGTAATAATTGCGTGAAGCCATTTTAGCTGTAGAATGTTAATTAGTCGGAATTTTCCAGTTGTAATAGTTTATATTGTGCTCGGTCAACTGTAACGACTGAAGCAAGGAAATTGATAAAACTTTTTAGACACAGTGAGAACCGAATGTAACCTTTTTTCAAAAAAACTTTTTAAATTACTACTACTACTACTTATGTTAGGTACTAAGTTTTCTTGTTGCAGACTGCTATCTATGCAGCAAGGGATTGTCCGAAAGGGTTACCGCTACCCCGGAACATAAAGGGCTACGGAAGGAATATGGATGGGTTTTAGTCAGTAAGAGTCTGACACTCCCTTCCGCTCCACCCAGAGCGGGAGCAGTCATTGGATGATTTCCCAGCCTTAAAAAAAAAGGGTTGTTTTCTTTAAATTTCGGTCTATGTATATGTATTGTCTAGTATTTTCCTGACCGAGCTTATCAGTGGACCGTTGACATCTGCTTATATAGTCTATACTAATATTATAAAGAGGAAAGATGTGTATGTATGTTTGTAACGAATAAACTCAAAAACTACTTAACGGATCTGAATGAAACTTGGCACAAAGATAGATTATAGTCTGGAATAGCAATACTTGATATCCTGGAAAAATGTACGGTTCCCGTGAGATAATTTCCTATATATACGTGGGAGAAGCCGCTGGCAAAAAGCTAGTGTAAAATAATTTACCTTCACAAAACCTAAAACATTTTTTTTTTACTCTTCCAGCTGAACTGCTGCGGTGTCGACAGCTACATGGACTGGAGCGTCGTGCCACCTCCTCAGGGAATCTCCGGCATATCCATCAGCAACATCACCGTTCCCAACTCCTGCTGTGCCGAGTCCCGTTACGAAGTCATTGAAGACATTGAAATCGCTGAATGTACGAAGTTATACGCCAATGGATGCCTCCCCAGAGTCTTCTATTTGGTCTACCAGAGCGCTGGCCTGTTGGGCGCTGGAGCCATGACTATTGCTTTCATTCAGGTTGGTTTTTGTGGCACCTCACTTCTAAATCTTTTCAAGTCAACCACAAATGAAAAATATTGTATTATGTTAGATGACTTAGGTGGCCCCGCCAACCGCAGCATCGGTGGCGTATATTGCGTCCTCAAAAGTGCAGTTGTACGGACCTTTTTTCTAAATGGGACTTAGTGGCCAGTACCATTTTTCATGCTGGCCAGTTGTTGTAAGTGGTTGCATATGAAAAAAGTTTTGCTTAGACAAGGCTGGGTGTTGGAGCACTACTAGAGAAAGGCCTATTTCCATCAGTGGACTGCGATTGAAGAATAAAGCCGCTGGCAGCTATTCGCCGTAAGACAACGCCGCCCTAAGGATTAAAGTTGCAAAGCGCAGGGAACCTTCTATTCAAATAATCTAAGGCATAATCTAATTCAAAACAATCATATTTCATAATATTATGAGTATGTAGACCATACAATATGACGTTTCTTAAATATGTGTGACTTTGATGGTCGAGAACCGATGGTATAGTCGAGAATGATGTCATTCTTGATTACCTTGATTGTCCAACAAATGTGTGACAAGCATGCCATAAGATGTCTGATGACGTGAAACAACGTCCTTCGAACAAACTCATTGGAGTACAAATTGAGTTAATGAGGACATTTGTTTTGTTTTATTAACAAAGAACAGACATTTAAATATTGTTTTGTTAAAATATATACACCTACTAAAACGCGATAAAAATCGATCCTATTCTTTTATCAGTACACCAAAAACCTAGAACCCATTTCCGTATCATAAATATTCACGTTTATCTTATCGAATTTCAGATTATCGGCATTGTGTTTTCATTCTCCCTGGCAAGTTCGATCCGGAAGGCGAAGACCGAACGGGAACGCAGACGGTGGGAGATCCAGGAACGTGTGATCAACGCTTACACCTCCCTCAACCCGAACGAAGAGAAAAAAGCACCAGTTGTCTATGTCCCCTTCCACGGACAAACGACCGCCTAAGCAGAGGCTGTATGAATAGTGCCTTAGTCCTGGTTCTAAGTTTAAAAATAAGGTTTATAGAACCAGGTTAATGTGATAGCACATGTTTTAGATTTTATTATAGTACGCTATGAAGTCAATTGTAGGGTGTAACAAACTTAAAATGATTTACAGAACCAGGATTTTATTTTTTGATTTTAAGGAAAATCACACCTTAATATTTTCCAATAGCGGGGAAATCGTGCCATTACATTTGGCACGAACACATTTCGATTTGTGATAGGAATAGAAACTTATTGCTTAGTACCTACATATATTAAATTAAGTCATTTTTAATGTTATAAGTCTCTGTGAAATTATATTTATAGGTGCAAAAACATTCCACGAGTTTTCAGCTTATATTATCTTTAAACTTATTGATTGCGTCCAATTTGCTGTCTTCTTTTTATCATTGGTTTCTGCCACTTCACCACTCTTATTTAATTGTAAGATTATTAAAAGCTAAAGAAATTCTAAATTACTTAATATATTTTAACACTATTTTTATCAGTAAGTAAGTATTATAAAAGTATTGTAAAGAAAGAAATATTTTTATTTATACAATATTTTGGTGTTTTCATTTACCTGCGTGCTTAAAATATAAATATTTTACTAGCAGTGGATATAAATAATCAGTATTATTGTAACTCGTGATAATTACCGTGGCTTTAAAGCATTTTCAGGATATAAGAATAATTGGACATACTTCAAGGGAGAGTTGTACCTACCTTACGAACAAAAATTAACCACTTTGGTTAGGTACTATAACTATAACACAATAAGAAAGAAGAACAAGATGCGAAAAGGCAGCCCGCGAAATTGAAACATATTAAAAGATCCCATGCATTATTATGAATAGCTGTTCATTTTCATGAGTAGGTACTAATCTCCAGCGATCCAAACACGCAGTAGGTAGGATGGAAGGTCGAGATCGACCTTCACTTAGGGAGCTCAGTGGTAGAGCTTGGTGTAAGGTGTTGTAGGGCTTTATCACTACATAGTATAAAACAAAGTCGCTATTTTTGTCTGTTTGTTTGTCTGTATGCTTAAATCTTTAAAATTACGCAACGGATTTTGATGCAGTTTTTTTTAATAGATAGAGTGATTCAAGAGGAAGGTTTATGTGTATAATTTGTCGACACATTATGCGGGCGAAGCCGCGGGCGGAAGCTAGTATCCTACAAAATGCAAACACACGGGACATCAACTTGTTGCTATATTGTTTCTAAGGAATACATGCGTCAAGCTGTCCGGCTACAGACAGATTGCCCTTTAAAAAAAAAAACCTGTCAAGCTATTTTGTTATTTTGAAAAATCGAATGCTGTCCATTATATTCTAACGAGCCAGGCTCTTTAAGTTCCACGAGGTTTTACTTAAGCTCTACAGTACATAGACAGGTACCTAAAGGACATGGACGACGCTCCTCTCCTCTCCTGCTAAGGACCGTTGTTTAGAATCCTGTGATTATTTTCGGGACTCTATTATTAACGTTTTGGAACCAAGTGGATATATAACTGCAGAAAGACTAGATTGTCGATGTGAGAAAATTTCGCATTCTTAAAATTACTGTCTGCATTGGCAGCAGTGTAGAGTTTTCAAATTCTACCTTTTTTTTTTAGGGTGGGAAATTATCAAATGACCCCGCCTGCTCTGGGTGGAGTGGAAGGGAGTGTCAGACACTTACTGACAAACCCATCCATCTTCCTTCCTTAGCCCTTTATGTTCCGGGGTAGCGGTAAACCTTTCGGACAATCCCGCTTAATTCAAATTCTACCTGGCGATTGAAAACAGGCAGTTTTTTACTATAAACAAATTAACTGAAACCGTCTAGGTTACTGATTGAAAGTAAGGAAGCTAATTGGGAAAAGTAAAGGAATATCTCTGGTCGCTAATGTGATTCGCCTTGTTCGTAATTAATAGAATGATATTGAATTGAGATTTTGAACAAGGCAAATTATTTCGCCCAATACCTACTGGGGAACTTGTTGCGCGACTTCTTCCCAGAGAAAGCACTAGGAAGTGGCAAACAAGTAATTTTGACGTTCAAAAAGTGTTAATTCTCAGCCTAATTTGATTTTAAATTTACAAACAACTCAAAGCCTTTTAGGTACTGAGGCCGGGTAGCTGAGGACATTCGACATGTTTAATTCGATAAACAACAAAGAAAAATATAAAAAAATATAGTCTGTAGGTACTTATCTGCTCGACTTTTCTATAAATATACAGGTAAAGCGATATCAGCGATAAACGATAGGGCTTAAACGATAAGCGAATGGATATTGTTATCATCTTGATATCTAGATACATATTTACATGGCACTTGTGCCCGTGAGTTTGATATAATATCCTATTGATAGGATTGTCTAGAGCTACCTTTTCTGGAAGCTTTTCGTCGTTTTTTCAAGCCTATAATATAGCTACGGCCTGGAAAGTTATAGAGAGCTTATATTCACAGGATAAAACGTAGTAGTTCCAAACACACTAAGTGTTATTTGTGAAGCGTTTAAGCTTTGTATTGCATAAAATACGTCGCTATCGCCACTAACTCAATGAAATCTAGAGCACTTCCTGAAGTCAGCAGCATTCCTGAAGCAAGCTGAAATTTGGTGCAACTGCATTTAAATGGTGCGGAAAGCCTGTATTTCTCGTAAAAAATAGTTGATGAAATATTGTAATTATTAACGCAATAAGCCTGACATTGACTACTTTAGCACTTTCTGAGGGATTTATTTAAAAAGTTCCTTTCCCAAATACATTTTTATAAGAAAACATCACGCTTGGGAACCCCAAATAAGGCAGTGCCTGAGTATCTAATGATAAGCTTCTTTTATCTACGATGGGTCCTATTACCGTCATTAGTCATAGCCAACTGAGTGTTAGTAGCACGAGTACAGCTTTGCTAATGTCACTCAGACCGGTCAATACAAACACAACAGTCGCGGCCACGAACTAAATATTTTATAAACTGAATGACTGAAGGTCAAATATAATAATTTAGCAGTTGGTAGCCCTTAATTAAAGTCGTGGAATCCATGTGACGTGAACGTCTTACAATTCCATAAACAAAGACATTTAATCTAAAGTTGTGTTTGCATATCAAAATTAGCCAAAGATAACATCCTAGATCGTACGAGTGCATTACATTGTTTATTAAAATGATAATTAAGATAACAATCTATTTAACGATTAAAACAGAAAGCTTTTAGAAAAATAACGTTGTTCTTAATAAGATATTTCTTCAGTAAAACACACGTTTTGTTTCAGGCTAAAGTGAGACAAGGATAAGTGAATTTTTAAGGCTATACTGTAATCAGTGGAGGTAGTTGGAAAACACACTGTGTTTGTAAATGTGTAAAACAATTGTTATCAGATTCCATTTTAGTTATCACTAAGATAGTCGGCTGTAACGTATCGGCTAAGGAACGGCTTACTCGTTTATTAAGTGCTTATTAAAAAAAAAACTAAATAAAATGGCAGGCGATACAGCTCCTGTGGCGGTGGTGACTAACAATTCGGGAATGCATATCACGAAGTCGGAGACGGAATACAATATGAAATCTATAAGATTTCTATTGTTGACTATCACTGCTATGTTTATTGTAAGTACTTGTATACTTTATTTATGACATTATCTTCAACTTCTCTTTCTTCACTTGCTGTTATTCCAATTCTTCTTAGCATGTCCATGACAATCTAAATTTACTCGGCCTAAAATTCGGCTACGTGTTTGGCGCCATCACTAGCGACCATCAGTTCCGTAACGTGCCGGTGGGACACGCAGGACACGATATTAAGTGTCCCATCTTTTGTGGAACAGCACCACAAATTCCTATTAATTTGTGGTCAGTGCAACATGCCTTGCAATGCCTTTGTTACTTCTCTATAATCTTTGCACCCTTTCTAACTATATCCTCTTTCATACAGTCCATATACAACGTTTCTTCGGTCGTCCCCTACACTATAATACAAATAACATTAGAATGAATGAGTGCAACAGATCTGAAGTATGTCCGTAATAGGTTGATGTAAGTTCCTCCCACGGAGGTTCCTCCTAATAATTTTCCAAAACTTGCAATCACTACTTAGTATAAAAGAAAGTCGCTTTCTTGGTCCCTATATCCCTACGTATGCTTAAATCTTTAAGACTACGCAACGGATTTTGATGCAGTTTTTTTTAATAGATAGAATGATTGAAGAGGAAGGTTTATGTGTATAATTTGTCGACATATTATGCGGGCGAAGCCGCGGGCGGAAGCTAGTTTTCTGATAAGTTTGAAACTGTATTACACACAAGTTCTAACTGTGTTGCAATACCTAACTGTTATCATTTTTATGTGAATACATATATTAAATTCAATCAAATGTTTATTACTTTTTCATGATCACAACAACACAACGAATATACGTGACAAGCAAGCGCGCGCTCTGTACGCCAACGACACAAATTGTGACGATGGCAACAACGCAATAACACGAAATAAACAATTAAATCATTACTTTTGTGAGCGTTTTGTTCTCGTTCAAATTAAAAGACACCATGGATATTGGGAAATTCATGATAGCGAGAAGAAATAAATTTGTAGCTAGGAGTGGAAGGTATGCGCGTGCGTTTATGCCGTGGCGTTCAAAGGTTAAGTGTCCCGGCGCTTGAAGGGGCCCCTCAGGGCCAAGCCTGCCGGGTAAGCGGGATTGTCCGAAAGGGTTACCGCTACCCCGGAACATAAAGGGCTAAGGAAGGAACATGGATTGGATGGGTTTTAGTCAGTAAGAGTCTGACATTCCCTTCCGCTCCACCCAGAGCGGGAGAAGTCATTGGATGATTTCCCAGCCTTAAAAAAAAAGTGTCCCGGCGCAAAGGTGCCCGAAATGCTTGCTGCATTAGGTATCATGTCGGATGGCAATGGCTAACCTTTGCACCAAGAATGAGTCGGAGCGGATTATTGTTGTTAGAAATCTGTAGCTATATCTTGTTTACGTTCTGTAAGTCTATGAAATAACATTGCGCAATAAAACTCGCAACGGACTTTGTGTTTTACAAACTTCCTTATTACTTATTTTCTACATTTTTCGAATTTGTTAAACTAATCAAAGTCAATAATAAGTCTTGTATTGGGTTTATTTTATTAACAAGATTATATTGTAGTGGCGTCATTTCCGTTTATACATATTTGGGTAAAAGCCTAGCTCCGTCCGCGTAGCTCAAAACACGTCAGCGTTGATAAATAAATGATTGATTTGACTTATCAGTATTGACTAGTAATGCAATAATAAAATAATAAAAAAATTACCAAGCATAGGAAAACAGGAGGTTCAACAGTTTTTTTTTAAATTTATTTGGAGTTCTGGGTTCGATTCCCGGTTCGGGTAAAGTGTAGTTGTGTTTTCCATCTCTGTAATATCTCTGTCGTAGCCCGGAGTCTGGATTGCCCGGTAGATGGCAATTGGCTCGCCCCCTATTATATGGGACTTACAACAGAACAGGCGAAATGTGAGTGTACTATAGGTGCCTGTACTATAGGTGCCTCTGCCTAAACCATCGGGTAATACGGACGTAATGTCATGTGGTTTGCTACCGTGTAAAGTAGGTAGCCTAGTGAGGTCCATTGTGAGCTCAAAATGATGACTCTTCAAGCTATTTGGGTCAGCCACAAGGATACCGTACACAGCGTAAGATTCAAAAGCTACAAGTATAAATAATTAAATTTTGTGGTGTTCAACAAGTCTCCGATCTAAGTCATCGGTAGCCCAGCGACAAGCCATTCACATCCTTTTCACACGTTTTGTATGGTTTCGTCACTGACGGGTTCGTCGAAATGGCGGCTACCCGCTACAGCTTAGTACTTACACCGCAGCAAATCCATAGAATATAATATATTTATTTTAATTTGCGTTGAAACATGGTCCAATAATGGTGATAATACTAGGGTTAAGTTGCTACATATCTCGCCAGTGACTGGCATACAAATATTTGATAGAAAACAACTTAATAATTAAGTAGCATTAATTATAACAGTGTTGTCGGACTAATATTACACTCAACTCAACTCTTGCAAAACAGTATTTTTTTACAATGTCTATCTAGTTTATTAGTAACAATTTGTCACTAACTTTTTTATCAAAAAACCCTTTTAAACTATAAAAAGTATTATCTATGAGCCATTCGTGAAGTTTAAATTTAAAATATTTCCGAGCATACTAATAGGTACTAATGTTATAAATTCGAAAGTAACTCTGTCTGTCCGTATGTTACTTTTTTACGCCTAAACCACTGAACGGATTTCGATAAAAATTGGCAGAAAGATAGATTGCATCCCGGGAAAGGACATAGGCTAATTTTTGCCTCAAAATTATCACCCGATATTGCGATATAACCGAACTCCACTCGGACAAAAGCTAGTCTAATATAAACAAAGACACCAATGGATTATTATTATGAGTAGGTACTGATATATCCTTATCAAATGACGGGGAAAGTACCTGTGTGATGACTATTCGATCAAATAAAAAGCATCTTATCAATAATTTATAAAAAAATATCAAAATCTGGGACGGAAAAAATGTCTGGAAGTGACTCATTTATGATTGCGCAGTAGGACGGAAACAGAGATATGTTATGAAACTTTTTTTAAATTTAAAACTGGCTAAGGGCAAGGAGGACTTGCGCACTAAGCATTCCGTACCACAAGATCTGTTTTATTTTTCCTTCTTTCATTTGTCATAGATAGAGCAGGTACCTAATAGTGTCTGTGGAGATTATTGCTCGTTCTTCTCCATAGGCACCTAATACATATACGTTTTGGAATGGGCAACTAGCTTCATCTTTCTGACGGACCGACCCCGTGACAATTCAAGGGTGCCAGTAATTGGTTTAACTGAAATAAATGCTTTGAGTTTGAGGTTATTTTATTAAAAATCCAATTGGCTTCCCCGTTAAAAGTAATTAGACGGACGGGGAGGCAGACGGTGGCTTATAACGGATCCTGATACTAGATGGAAACTACCACGGAATAGATAAAATCTCTTTGATCTATTCCGTGAAAATTACAGTTGAATGTAGGTACAATCACCACAAGTGACCATAAACTGTTAATCAATCGATTTTGAACTTAACAAAATCGCTACCTGTCTGCGTCTGGACGCTCCTTGCGTGGCTCCGCATCGCTGCCAATGCGGTGAAGATGTCGACTGCCTCGGACACCATGGCTTATCCTGCAGTATGAGTGCTGGCCGGTTAGCACGGCACGCCAGCATCAATGAAATCATCCGTTGTGCTCTTGTCACCGCCGAGGTGCCAGCTGTTTTAGAACCCAAGACTCTTCATGTGACCAGAGGACTGGCCTATTTTTTGGTCAAACAATCAGCATTGCCATACAACGCGGCAATGCTGCCAGCCTTTTGGGAACTTTTCCTGTTGACAGCGATGTGGACGAATTTTTTGATGCTCTTTGATTATTATACATAATATTTCTGTACATATTATTATGACTAAACTTAACATTAATTGTGTCAAGGTTTAAAATTATTTGGAGAAACTTTACAGTTTTATATAACTTGATGCGCTGGATCCTGCCGAAATTTAGAATTATATTACCTAAGTATAGACTAGACCAACAAAGAATTTATAGATTGTTTAAACCAACCAAATCACAGTTTAATGAAAAATACTAACAAAATTGTCTATTCCAGGTGATATCCATGCTGATGGTAGTCCTGGGTATCTCAGTATACTCCTACTACCATGGACTCTCCTTCTTCTACGATGGCAAGATCAGCGGGCTCATGACCCCCTCAGCGATGAGCGTGTTTATCGGACTGGCTTTACTGGTCGTGTCCATCTTCGGATTTTTCGGCAGTTTAAAGCTGAGCACCTGCATGGTTAATATGGTATGTATCGTCAGTAGAGGTTATTTGATTGTTCTAAAGGGTACAGCTGCCCCTGAACCCAAAGGGCTAAGGAAGGCACATGGATGGGTTCTAGTCAGTAAGAGTCTAACCCTCCCTTTTGCTCCATCCAGAGCGGGAGGTTCATTTGGTAATTTCCCAACCAACCTCAAAAAAAAGGCCGATAAAAAAACCTCATATATGCCGTAGAAACGTAACTATTCTACGTTTAATAGATAATAGATTCTGCCTGATACCATCATAATTTTGAAGAGCTGGAGACCAAAATCCATTCAATTAATAAGTATCTCTCTTTCGACATTAGTATTGCCTAAACTTTCCAATTTATTTCAATTAAGTAGGTAAAGGTTTAAAAAAGGGAACTTCCCCTGAAACTAAACCTCACTCCTTGTACCACAGAAGCAGTCTAGTCTTTGTCAATAATGTTACGGTTACGTGACCATTATTGCACTGCTAGAACAACTGCGATGTAATCTCCACGATCTTTCCAACTGTCACATTTTGGTGATGGCGGCGTTTTCAATTCAAGTGCCTACTAGTTACATTGTAGGGTACCTAATGTGGATCTAATCAAGGCTTTTCTTTTCAGTACGCATTCATCCTGATGTTGGTGTTCATTATTAAACTGGTGGCAGTAATCCTCGCGTTCACCTTGGACAGGAATAAGATCATGCATTACGTCAACGTACCGATATGGGGCTATAACGACTACGAGATTCAACAGGAAGTCAACGCTCTACAAGCTGCTGTAAGCATTACAATAGGGTTCATTTTTTTTTTATTCAAAGTACCAAAAGTCGCAATTCCAATAAAGGACCCAGGATGCTGGCCTAGTGGCACCTGTTGCGGCTTATAGCTCATCATCAATACCTATCTCTTTTAGATCATCTTGTCTTTGAATAGCATTAGGTACGTCATGTGTGTACGTGCTTTCTATTTCGAAAAAAAAATCTATCTGAGAGCAGTGCAGAAAAACAGCCTCCAAAATTTACAAAATAGAAGTTAAATTTATTCAAAACCCAAGCAGATAACTGCCAGTCTTATTAGAGCTGGGAAGTGGGACAACATTAATGCTAGTCACTGGCATGCTACGTATCCAGAAGATATGTGTTTATTTTCCTTTTTTTTCAGTTCGGTTGCTGCGGCAGTGACACCTTCATGGACTATTCGGACTTCACATTCACCGGGAACCAGACATTAGTGCAGGCTAATGTGATGGTCGATAACGAGTTATTGACCGTAAAGGTGCCCGTAAGTTGCTGCTTCTCGTCTACCGAGGGGGTCTGCGACAGGATAGCTGGCATCGGGTGTAAAGAAGCATTAGTGAACTCACTGATTCAGAATTCTACTGTCATCGGTGTACTCGGCGTGTCTGTTATGTTTATCAATGTAAGTCTGTTTTCTTTAACCCTGGTTTGGTATCTAAGGCATTTGCTGCCGCGTCGGCGATTAACGTGAAGTAGGAGCAGAACTAGCAATTGAAAACGAGTTGGCGAGAAATGAGTAGCGATTGCGTGACAGCGACGAGCGATTACTCGCTCGTATGCGTATATGTACAAACGCCAGTACCTACATCAAGCTACCCCAAACTGTCAAATTTTCCCAATTGGATATAAACCTTATACTTTTGTAATAAAGTTGAAAAACTATCAAAGAAATTTGACAGATTGGGGTAGCTTTATGTGCTGGCCTCTGTACCAAGCGTGAGTCTCTCAGCGAGAGTTCTGCGCGCCAAGTGAACGTTTATAGAGCCTGTAGGTACAGAGGCCAGCATATCAAGTTACCACAACCTGTCAAATTTCTTTGCTAGTATTTCAACTGTATTGCAAACTGGTTCCTTTTTAATTGAGAAAATTTGACAGTTAGGGATAACTTGATGTGCTGGCGTCTGTACACTCTGATAGCAAATGTCGCTGCGACAGACGATTAATCGCCGGCGGTGTGAACAGTTAGTAGATACCCAAAAAGTCCCTGAAAACACCCCACTTTTCTATATACATTTTCTATATAGATACGTTCCGTTAATGATTTTTCCACGAATAACTGCCTCAAATTGACATTCAAGCAGGTAGCAAATTGCCAAGAAGCAGTGTTTTGAGGATAACGCACGTCTCCTCCATTTGACCTGAGTCGTTAAACTTAAGTTAATATTTATATAAATGTATATGCAGCTTGTTATTTTGCCCTACATTGCTAGATCCTAGCATGATTTCTATTGTTATTGTAACTTTTTATCAAAGAAAGTCATTGAACAAAGACAGTATAAGTAGGTACTGTTTGCGAGAATATCCCGCGCCCTAGTTGCCTAGGTCTTTGAGGATTTTTAGATAACACTGTGTACTTAATTAATGCATTGTTTTCACAAAATAAAAAGTTAAATGACACCAGTCGCAATAATATCAGAAATGAATGTTAAGAAAATATGTTTTTATTTGTTCGCTCTACAAAAGAGTAAATATTTAACAGTGGTAAACAAATGTTGTGGAACATGTTTAAGTGTTGCTACACACATCATAATGTAGGTAGCTTCCAAAGATCTACAGACGGACTGCACTCCGACTGTTTGAATAGTACCTACGATTGCAATTAAACTGCAAGCCAACCGTGCAGCACCATTGCAAGACAGCACGAAAATAAAAATTAACTATGATTTCAGAGCTAGCTTAGAGTATCTGTATTTCAGAAGCCAGCGACTTTGAATACTTAATCAGTGCCCTAAGTACTTAATGAACATCTTAAACTCACTGACTGACAGAAAACACAGCCTTAACTGCTTGGTCTAGAAGCAATAAATTTTGCACAAGAGTTCTTTAACGTGTAAGCACATAGGAAGGATTTTAGAAAATTCACCAAACAAAATGTTCACAAAAATTTGAATAGGGGACGAAAGTTTGCATGGAAGTTCATCATTTTTGCCGACAGGAATCCTGTGCATACGGCTAGATTTTTAATGGTATTTGTTTCGCAGCTCCTCGGCATCATTTTCGCTCTACTCTTGGCCCGTTGCATCAGGAAAATGAAGAGTGCAAGAGCTCTGATCGCTTGGAAACTCCGAGAGAACATGATCATGCAAAGAAACGCAGAAGAAATGCAGAAGGATGAGGGCCAGGTCTATATTGATCACCAGACGACATCCAGTCAGGCGTAAAAAACGTCTTTATTAAATTAAACACATCATCACTATACAAGGTCGAATTAAATTAGCTAGATCTAACTCAAGTAACTACGCCACAAGCGGTGTTTGACCCCAAAAATATCAATACGTATTGTTGTTTAGATATCGATACGATAACCATCACGTTTGGCTACGCTAGCTGATTTCATTTGACTCAGTATTTTTAAGTACTTCCTTAAATGTTGTTTTGCATTTGTAAATTAGAACAAAATTGGGTTTTTGTGGAAAAAGCAGGGTAATGACCCTGACTGACAGTTAACTTTTGTTTTGATTTGAATTACCTCCTAAGATGTTGTAGATATAATTATAATATATATAGACAAACGTGTACGTATCAGCTATAAAATATTGCTTTTGCGCTGGCAAAATATATCGTTTAGTCTTAAAATGTCACATTTACCTTCAATTTATATATTCGATGCGCTAAATATTTTGTACTTAAATAAATCAGTTGCAATAATTGTTTTAATGTGATTAATAGAAAGCTTATTATTTTATTAATTGACACTATATTTTATTATATATAAAGCAGTTGTGACTTGTTATTTAAATAACATATGAATACTTAATAACATGGCTTTAGTAACAGAAATAAAACTACCAAGTTGGACAGCAATATTTGGCATTTATTTAAAAAAATCTATATTACCAAAGACTATGAGATACCTAGCGTAGGAACACTGTAAGATTTTTTTTTTAATTTGAAGAACACAAACTGGTGCAGACATCAGTGTATATAGAAATCTATACATTCTATGGTACAGTCACCAGCAAATCAAGTTACCACAAACTGACTAATTTCATGAACTTTATAATAAACTACTTAAGGTTTAAAGACATTTGAAAAATTTTACAGTTTGATATAACTTGATGAGAATTAATAAAAGTTTTCCACAAGAGTTATCATTTTTATTGCTAGTCTGCAAACTAATTAGGTCATTTATTTTAAAAAAGGGGTGACCATCTCTGCATTATACAGGTTGCTGACCATAAACAAATATTTTTAACTCAAAAAAATTAGACATAGACATACATAAATCAAGTGTGAACAAAAAGTTATTAAAAAAAAAAAATCATTGCTTATCTGAACGTAATACCAATGATAATAAATTTATTGCTAGATTTCAAAATAATTACTTGATTATAATTAAAGGAAACACAAAGATAACTAATCATTCGATACAGATACTAAATAAATGTTTATTTTAAATAAATATGTTAATCGGTAAGTAATCAAAACACTGGCTGCAGTCTGATTTAATACTGGGATTATTTAGAGGACACTGTGTACGCAGAACGCCGTGACGTTTAATTTGACATGTACACACTTTTATTACCGAACATACAAACTATTCTAAATAAAAAATATTAAAAATGACCGCAGTGACAGAGTACATTAGTAATGACATCATGTGTTATTTCCTAGAACCAAAAATTCGAAGGTATGTGACATGCTACCCGCACTCGCCCACAGAGGTGACCTGGTTGTAGGTCAATTATGCTAATTTATGCAGCCAAAATTGACTGACATGTTTTGTAGAACTTTAATAAAAGGGTTATGTCAAGATGTTTGGTATTTTTAACAATGGCATGTTATTCATATGAAAAATATTGAAATTATGCAGCATAGGTATTATGCTGCCACCCCGTTCTTGAAAACGATATCTTACTATTTTATCTTAACGACGCGACGTGCGAAATCTGAGGGTCAGAACGGTGTCAATAACACGTCACTGGATGGTGTCATTGGGCAACTATCTTTAGTAACTTTTGCATAAAACTGATATTTGGTCGAAATAGTCTAATAATTCGCTGTCACTGCGGTATTCCACTGACTCCCGTATAACAGAACCTCATACAAGACCCCAAGTTCAAAGCCATTTAATTTGGTTAAAACTAGCTTTAAGTTACATTCGAGTCTTAAGTGAGGTTTTGTAATACCTACTGGTATTTTACAAGTAAATTCAGTACATTAACAGTAAGCGTCAAACTTCATGGCGGTTCAGAATCGGGCTACTCGCTACGCAATACCTCACCCCTCACCCCGCGGCCACGTGAATTTGTTGTGTGTACACATCGAATGCCAAATAATACTTACATCGAGTGTTCAAAATATCGAATGTTTGTTTGATCTCATATTCATTATATTATATCTAAAAACAATATAATTTAAAGATTAAAATGTGATTGTGTTTTTCTTGTATTCTTCTAAATTATATTGGTATTTAGTTACAATGAATATGAGATCAAAAAAACATTCGATATTTTGAACTATCGATGTATTGAGTGGGCGATGTATTGAACGTTCGATTTAATAACCATTCGATATTAAGAACGTTTGAGTATTTAGCAGTGAGTATTCAGACGTTCGATTTACAGTGGTCGATCAATTGATATTTAATTATTTGGCATTCGATTTGGCATAGTACACCCGAATTTGTTACTGCGCAACTGTTTGCCAGGTAATTCGTAAAAACGTCATGTTCAGAGCCGCCATAAATTTCCATCGGACTGTACATAGACATATATTACAAGCAATGCGTGTATAAAGATAAGGTCAAAGCAATTAATAAAAGATAATATTGTTAATTAACGCTAAATAAGTCACATTATGATGAGTTCAATGTTTAGCAATCACAATATGCATTATAAATTAAAATTGAATACTTATAATTTAGTTTTCCACTATACCAACAAAATATACATATAACACCATCTAACCACAAAATAGGAGAATACCAAATATTTATTGAAAAATGTGATCCATGTCTTTAGAACATTTACTGAATGAATAATCACTGATCATCCATACAAATACTGGGATATACTGACATATAATATAATATATAATATCCTTGGACATTTCACACATCGCCATATCGTCCCAAGCTAAGCAACCTAATGCTTGTGTTATGGTAACGAGATGGCTGATAAACTACTTATACATTTTATATATATATATATAAAATATACATTTTTTTTTGTAAATACATACATATTATAGATAGAAAAACACCCAGACTACAAACATATACCATTAATTGATCATTCTAAAGGTATAATATAAAATCAATGCTCAAAGGTGGATGATAACTTAATGATAGGTACTAAGTAATATTATATCAACTTGTATAAAATAAATATTACCACACATAATTGTATAAAATTAAAAGTTTATATGATAATATAAAAAATAATAATAATAAGCAAGTATTCATCGGAAGATACTTTTGGAATCTTCAACAACAGCCATACAGTATTTTATCGGAACTAGCAATAATAATTTAAATAAACGACATCTTAAATCTTCAAAAAACTAATAGCCATATTATGCGGTTGAATTAATGAGGACAAGTCTATAAATATGTATTTAGTGAACTGTAATATTGAGCAGTTATCTTTTATCCACACATCATTTCTTGTTTCCAAACCCATCCCGTTGTATAGCATTACCTGCTCCATGCTAAATAGCCTGTAGCCTTCTTGGAGAATTGGGCTATTAAATGCAAAAATATTTTTTCAAACTAGACTGGTAGTTACAGAGATTAACCTGTTCCAACAAATAAACTCTTCAGCTTTATTATCAGTACAAAGATACACAGAATATGCCTTCATATTTATTGGCATATTTTGAATTTGCCTCTCAAGAACTCAACCTGGTAATACTATTTAAAAAGAAGTAATACTATGATGAAACCTAATAATATATGACCGTATAAGCTAGTGGCTTGATACAAAAATTGGAATAACTACATACCGATTATAATTATCTACTTATTTAAATAAACTCACAGACACAAACTACATAATACCACATGCTATGACTCTCATATGCGCAGATTGCAATAACTACATTCAAAGTACGGAGTCAATAAGGTTAGCTAGTATACGATTCCCCATTTGGTGTTTCTACTCACATACATCGAACAAATTCCTTTATTGAACCCTCTTTCATTCATCATCAACTTAACATGACCAAAGAAATCTATTTAAATACCATAAAATAAATAAAAGTATATCTAAGTTAAGTAATTTGTCTAGTGGTAACAAAAAATCACTTTTACCGAGGAATAATTATTCTAAGCTATTTGGTTTTCTACTTTTTTATTCTGCCCAATTAAGGGTGATAGGCTCAGCCCTAGAGTTTTAATACCATTGTTAGGTAACCCTTCATGTCCGTTAATTATTTCCTTCTGATTGTTATGTTTCTGGTCTTCTACAGTATCATATACTTTAGTGCTGTGATCCCAAAAATGTTTACCAATTTCTCTGATGGTGTTGCCAATGTCTTGTTGGTCACCATATAGGTATGGTGGAGTAAACTCTCTGTATGCTATACATACTCTTCGGGATGTGATATCTTCACGTAGAACACAATGCTCCCAGTGGTACCTTGCCTCTCCGTAAATGATTATTAGAGATCTCCTGGAATTGTTAAAAAGGTACTGTGAATTTTATTTACTTATAACAATTAATACATGTGCTAAGAGCTGTTCTGTAAACAAAACCCTTCAAAAACAGACTTGATCTTACATCCACAAACTATTTACTCATAGTCATAGATATTGCACAATGTTTTACTATTTTCATGAAACATTATCATTGTGTAATAATACTTGAACTTCCATAAATTTGTGATTTTCCGACTAATTTAATAAAACATGTAGTCATTCTTTTTTCAAAATGTGCTTTATGTATTACCTACGTGCTTTAAGTATTTAATTTAAATAAGGAACTTGTCATTCAAAGAATTAAGAATAAAACTTACCTTGGCATAGGTATCCTAATTATTACATCATCAGGGATCACAGATTTACATGAATCCAACATTGACTGCTCCATTTTGTAATCGGTTATAATACTTCCATCAGCAGCAACTACTGGGCCATAGTGTTCAGCACAATACAGATTGTATTTCTTAGTATCACCTTTGAATGCAGTCATAGAGAGAACTGAGTCAGATAAACAGTTCACAGTAATTATTCTCTCACCCCATATCCAACAATCATCAATGTGAGGGTCGATAGACGCCCCCTTACTGGGATCATACTCCAAAGAGCACTGCTCAATAACATAATAGTTCTTCAACATATCTATACTCTCAAATCTCTCCTGCAAATACTTTGAAAATGCTGGAAATCCCTCGAATTTGCCGACAACCACTTTTTTCTTCTTAAAATTGGTCTTAGGGCCATAATTTTGCTTTCTTCTGCCGCTCTGCGACACGTCCCATGGCACTTCATCGATGTTTTTTATTAGGAATCTTTCCTCCTCTTCAGATATAAAATTCAATTGTATAAATATACCTGGGTAGTCTATTGAGTCTCCTTCATGGTTAGGATGTTGTTTGTAGGAGTCTAGCTCCCAGCCTCGCCAGGCTTTGTTACAAAACGGACAATAAACATAACCTTTACTTTTGTCAAGTTCCAGCTGTAGTTTTAAGTTTTCGGCTCCATATTGTGTCTCACATATCAAACATGTTCTACAACCTTTACAACCACATGGACGAGGCTTAGTCATTGTTTCACAATGAATAGCAATATGCTTGAATTAAATAAAACCATTCAACTGATTTCACGATAAGTGCACCGGTGCAAATCAGTCTTTTGGTGCAAATCGCTGGGCTATGACTGGTCGAAGTGGTCGAACCGAACGAAACGACGTGTGTCAATTTACCTTTGTCAAGCTGACATTTACGGTTTTTGTCATTCCGAACCATGAAGGTTATACCTTCATGTTCCGAACCTTCCGGACCATAGACTGAATGAACTGAACGTTCCGTATTAAGTTATTAGTCTTATTAAGTTCTTGAGCATTATGATGATAAAAGAACAGAGTTGGCACAACATTCACAGCATAACGGCTCAATTCGCTTTGACTGTGACTGTAGACAGGTAGTTTTATCCCCTCTCCCAACCCTTCTAACTGAATTTTGCCAAAAATCGGTAAAACAAAATGAGCTAACATCAGAGTTAGTACGAAAGCGACTTTGCGCTCTACGCTCTAAGATTTATGACCTCTTTTCTACATAACATACCGAAACTTATTAATTATGGAGTTATCACTATTTCTAATGATTTCCATTTTCTTATTTGTTAATAACTTTTTGTTTCTAGCATGGTGTACGTATGCTTATGTTAGTGTTGTAATAAGGAGCACACTGGAATAAGAAATAAAATAACGTTGAATAACTGACATTAAATTTATTTATTCATCAATTATTATGTATATAAAAACAGCATGTTTATCCAAATGTTTTATATAAATATTAAGAATACATATTATTTATGTAAACAATAAAAGGTATGCACTTACAAAGCTTTATAATTTCTTGCAACTAATATTTAGTACTCAAAAACGGTAGGGGTCAATTATACAAACGGGGTACCTACATCATGTTAATACATTTAACCGTTTTTTTAAACCTGTTTTGACGAAAATAGGACTCGTACAAAAATGTTTTAAAACAGATACATAATAACGTATTTTGTTAGATGGATACAAAATAAGGCACCTACCTAGAAGTCATAAAAATACCTACCTAAAAGCGCTTCAATAGTTGCCATTCTTTGAGACAACTTTTAGAAATCAAAGGTGTCAATAAAACTAATTATATATTTTTCATAAATTCTTGAAAACTACAACTATAGGGTATATTATGGTGATTAAGAAGCATTTTTTCGTGAAATGTGTTGGTATCGTTTTATTAGATCTCAGCATTACTAGAACGTTACTATCGAACGTTAAAATTATAGGCTAAAGTATGTATATCGTCCATGTCTGATAATATAAGTGTTTTCGTAAATACACTAGGTATCCCAACATTTTTTCAAATAGTACCTTCACCAAAACGCGTATTGGTGATATATTATTAAAAAGTTATAATAATTATAGAAAATTATAGTGTGTAGGCACAGTGTCTCTTAAATGATGACTCCTATTCACTATTGTATTGATTTGGTATTCGTCTTTTACCAAAATATTCTGAATGTAGTTTGAAACTTTGGTAACAGTGGTGAATACTATCACACATTGTTGAAAAATGTACTTTTATATCGAATTGGTGTAGTCCCAATAATGGATTCTTTGTTTATTTTCGCCTTAAAATACGCGTGAACAAGTCAAAATATTTTATATAATTATTAGAAATAAATATATATTGGTTTTTGGTATACTTACATAATATTTTATTAAATCTATTGATATTTTTTTAAAGTCTATGTAAAGAAAGTTATCCTAACAAATACGAAATACAAATACAAATGGTACAATATTTGGTGTAAAAATGACAAATAAAAAGAGGATAACATACAAAATTTTTGTTTGTGGCCTGCCACATTCCGGAAGTCCTCGTGTTAACTATTTTTATTTGATTAATTTTATCTATATCAATACTAGAATGTAAATAGTGCTCTTGACTACAACGAAGTTTTATTTTTTAAATATTTAATGATTTTTGCCGTGTTGCTAGGCTTAAATTAAAATAATAATAATCTTCTGATCGATCATGAAATGGAACTGTAAGTATTGCTTTATGTGTAGATAAAATTCCATTTCATTAAAATTACTTAAGTTATCAGCACCAGTAGGTAACCAATTGTAGATATTAAAATGCATGCATTCCTTCTGATAAAATGTTTAACATTTTTACCTCTAGTGAGCTATCTTTTTAATATATATCTTCCAATAATATTACACTTAACACATCATAGCGTGATTAATAACTAACTACGCACCTATAATAATTATATGCAACTTTAGAATGGCAGTGTCATGTAAACCTACGCTTACTAAAATATAATAGACCAATTCTCATGGGTATTCTAACCACTGATATGTTAGGTACGTGATAAAATGTAGTTAAAAGTGTCGTGTCCTAAATCGTGTCGGGAATATTTGGACCGAATTAGTATTCTGTTATAGTATTTCAAAAATACGTATTTTCTTTTGAAAATTCATTGGATAACGCCAGGCAACGTTAAATCCATGTCATCAGTTAAAACCTTCAGAACTTTGAAAACAGTTTCAATCAAGTTCATCAAAATCCAGCACTTTAAAAGTGGGATGGGAGACGAGCGCGTGGGGCGGCGGCGAAGGTGTGGGTGGAGCTACCACAACCGCTGGCGGCCGCAGACCCTGCGCAACTGGATGCTAGTCATCCACCAGGTCCCACAGCATGAGGGCGGCGTCAGTACCTCCAGCGCTTATCATGCAGCGGTCGTTGAACAGGAACCGGGCGCTGTATATCGCTCCGCTGTACACTTTCATTTCATTGTATTCGGCTTTCGGACTTGCACAGGGATATCTGAGAAATATACAGTAGATTCAATCATTTACAGTCTTAATAAGTTTGTGCAGTGGATAAAAGTGGTAAATGTATTATTCTTATAAAAAATAATGAATATATATGTATAATTAAATTACCTAAATAAGCGTACGTATCCATCTAAATCACCGCTTACGAGAAGGTCGTGAGCAGCCGAGCGACTTGCTGTAGAAATCAGTGTCGTCATTGGATAGAATCGATTGTTCCACATTCCTAAAAAAAAGGCAATTCAAGTTAACTTTACCGTTCTAGGTACTATCTTGAATCTTGGTTAACCAAATTAAAATAACGATCTTCAAACCTGATACAAGGAATCCAACGGTGGAGTTGTACGTAGACCATTTCACGTCTTTCATAGCGATTGGGCTCTTTTCTGGAGATAAAGATTTAATATCCCCTGTAAAAAAAAAATAACTTAGAAACTGAAGCTTAGAAACAATAATCTAAAATGAAAAACAAAAGCACGTAATGAAGGTAAACTTACAAAAGGCTAGATCGTAATCAGCAGTAACAGTTTGCAAATAATTGCCGTCTAAACTCCAGTCGAGTTGCACGAGTGGTTGGGCCCCTCGGATTTTGTTCGATTTCTTATACGAAAACCCGTCTCGAGAGACACGGAACAAATAAATGCTACCGTTTTGTGATCCTATGGCGAGAGTATCTCCAGCTGAAATGCATTATAGGAATTAATATTGAAATCAGTAGATTCGAAAGTATGTAATTGATTGTGCTTTTTAATTTCAGGGTTTTGGCTCTCTAACTACACAAGTTTAACACAGTTTTCTTACCAGAGTTATAGGCCAAACAACTAAGAGGCGAGCCACAAACTCGTAGAGTGGCTACATGGGCACCAGCATCTGCATTCAGAACTACTAGATGACCTTCAGTGCTTCCAGCAGCTAGCGCTCCTCCACTTGGATGCCACGCCAGAGATACACACTCATAACCGACCTGGAAATATAGTGGCCGTTTGGTAAAGAAGCCCATAACCAATTATTATTTGTTGCTAGAAATAAATCGGTAATATACCTGAGTCGCAAACACAAGTTTATGTCCCTTCCATAAAGCAATATTTTTGTCATGTCCCGCTGTCGCAAACATTTCGTCGTCAGGATGTACAGCTAGACCCATTAGTTGTTTGTGATGTCCAAACACCACCTGTAATAAAGGCCATGTCTTTTTAACCAGTTTTTTTTTTAATAACATAAACCGGAACTGAAAGTGATGGCGCCAATACCTAATTGATTATGAAAATACTGTCTGTACATACCTGATTAAATCTTCTTTGTAAAGAACCTTCCATAATATTGTTTCGAGTCGTGCCAACATAAATGTTACCATCGTTTCTGCCGGGCCTCTGAGGATAAATACTACGCACTCCTCCAACAGATTCAGGCAACTGAAAGTGCAATTTAATGAATAGGAAATAACACTAATAAAATTTTAAAAACATTTAAAAATATTTACTCTGACAAACCTTTGTCTCAGTAATTCTCTTATAATTTTGAAGAGAATCCCAGGCCGCAATTTTCCTGTCCTTTTCACCTCCTGATATTAACGTTCCTTCAGAAAGCATCACCAGAGAGCTTATGCCTTTGATGTGCGCCTATAGAATATAAAAAAGATGCATTCATAGTCCGGCAATAAAACAACCGTGTAACTGTAACCTATTTGTGGGAGTTTTACCTCAAATTCCATTCGCACGAAGTAAGCTCCATCGCTATCGACGCTGTATATTGTAATAAAACCATCACTATCAGCTGTTACTACATCGCCGTCTTGCTCAAACTGTAACGCAGTTACATGTGTACGAGATGGCTGTAAAAAATAAAAACATTATAAAAACCGATATTTACGGTTTTTAAATTGATTTATCTCCACTCTACAACTTACGCGGGAAACGACTCGTGCGTTCCTTATCTGCGTTAGGGACATATTAAGCATATTCAAATATCAAATAGAACCTCTTTTTGTTTAACAATTAGAATGAATAAAAAAACGTACCGGTTTGATAATATCAGTGCGTTCGAAGAATCCATCTTTTCTGCGATTCCAAAATGCCAAGTGTCCCTTTCCGTGTGTGATGAGTAAGTTGTCGTCAAGTGGATGAAAAGCAGCGCCAGTTAGCTCCTCTTGCAAAGTCTGCAATCGTCAATGAAATGGTATGTACAAACTATTATTTTAAAAATCAATTTATTTTAAAGATTATCGAATAACGACTTTGAAAATGTATAATATAGGTATCGTCCCAGTATAATTATTAAACAGAAACCCGACAGACGTTGTCTTGTCCCAATAAACACAAAAATCAGTTCAGTTTTGCCCGAATTTCCCAATTTTCTGCACAACTTCTCAAATTGCTCTTACCATAAAAACTTTATCTAACAACATAGGCACCGCAATCCGCATATAATTTGTAAATATCTAAATACCTACTTATATAGATTAAAATCCTAACATGGGTTGAAATACTAAACGAGAATTGTAATGTTACTGAATTAAAAAAGGGCGAAACTGCAAAGAAAAAACAATAATTTAGTACAGGTCTCCAAAAGTGATAATGCGCATAGAAATCTTCGCCACTGTTCGGCAACGGTCGTATTCCCCGAGCGTCGGAAGACGATATGAATATACAGTGGTTAAGTGCATTTTCTTCATGCATAATTTAATTAATTTAGTAAGATTATGTGTTTTGTCCTAAAAGAGATAAATATTGATTTATCAGTAACGAAATTTGATTCAATAATTCCATGTAAGTAAATAGCGAGCTATAATTCATATAAGCCTAAATCTGATTTTAATTATGTTTTTTCTAGTACTTAATATGTATTTTACATAGGTATTTTTAATTTTTTAATATTGAAAAAACGTGAAAAATGTTAGTATATTTAAATATTTTACAAAATTAACTATTTAAATTTGAATAAGATAATTAAAGTTGAAATTAAATTCACCTTTGAAAACAAAACCAAGAAGGGTGTGTAATAGCAGCTCTATATAATTCCAGACAAAGAGAACACGTGTAGTCACCACCAATATAACAAGACGACTGACGGACCTTTGACTGACCGCCGACCGCCCGAATTGTTTTCGATTGTGTACACATGATATTGACTCCTATTTCTTTCGAACAAGGTGCAAAATGCAAGTGCATTGTTAAGGACTCGAACGATTCAATGATTCGGGTGTTTCCGGGAATACGACAATTGGCGAAGATCTGCATGTGCATTATTAATTTGGGAGTACTTGTACCTACCGTATTTATTGAGTACCTACCAATTTGCCGTTCTAAATAAACCGTAACAATACATCGTAAAAACTAAAAAGCACCTACATTTTACCTACACGATACCTACGCTTTTTATCCCTACACGTACCTAAGGTATCGACCATGTTCAAGAGTCGTCGCGTGACCCGATAAGATATTACTACACAATTATGAAGAATAATTATTACTTAGCTACCGAGAAAAAAATATATTTTCTTGTAATAAAAATAGGTGTTACTTAAGATCAATCTTGGTTATTTAATAATGATGGAGTGTTAGTTAGCATGGTGTTTATTACCATAGGGAAGTCATTTTGAAAAATTGCGTGGTTCTATGATGTGGCTAAAGGATAATTGCTATGTTACACATTTACCCACAAGCCATAAGATTGACGATTATTCAACACCATTTTCAGGATTAATGTTGTAATACTTGTAATTCAACGCCAATGAGAAAATGCGATAGGTGACATTTGATAACTACCTACATTGTAAGAAATTAAAAAAAAAACAATAATGAAATCATTTCGCAGCACTTTATAACTCGTAGCATCGTAGGCTCCGTAGCACAGCATTGTTTAATCGAAGTAAAAAAAAATATCCCACTAAGGGCTGATTTTTTCTGAACTTCTGAAGAATAATAATGGCGATTTGGCATATTTTTAAAAGCTGCCAAAATTGCCATTTTTGATTCGTCCAGTAAAACTTATCTGACTATTGAAAAATCAACCCTAAGTACACTAAATATTACACTTTCGAAAACAATCAAGCAAAAAGTAGTAAATAATTATGGTAATGATACTTATATTTTTTATTTCGTAGCACTCAATAATTCGTAGCCGTGTCGTAGCTCGTAGTCAGGGGGCGTGGCCACGTTGTTCAAGTGTGTTGAACTTGCGACCATGCGCTACGAACTGATTTATGCTTTCGTAGAGCTTGCATTTGCACGCCTTATCGTAATCTATGGATGGAGTTTTTATTTTCTTTGCGATTACGAAAATGGGTTCCTTTGAGTTTATTGTTTCTTTGTTTGCGTTGCACTTTATTTTTTTAAAGAAAAACGGCTAGTGTTTTTTTATTTATTCGCTGGTCGAACTCATAGGTCATTTGGTATTATTTATTCATGCTTATTCTTCCGAATAATTCACATCGTCTATTGTTTATACGATACGGCTACTTTTTGAAGAATTTGTTGGACTCCAAAATGAGTAAATAGGTTATCAACCTTCATATGTATGTACGATTTTACGTCTTCTCTTGTATAAATTAAGGTATTTGTCATAGTTTAGTTGTGTCTACAGGTTAGAGTAGGTATTAAAGACGGCCAACCTAATTTAATTTAGAAAAACTAGTAATTGATAAGCAACACTACCCTTGTTAAGACAGCCATGTATATGTTCTAGTTATAAAGTAGTTAGGTACGGTCGCCATCAGTTCATAAAGTACCTATCAAAAGTATACCTGTCAAATTTCTCCAAATGATTTTAAACCTTAAAACGTTGGATGTTAATTGAAAAATCGATGGAGAAATTTTGGCAGTTGTGGTAACTTGATGTGCTGGCTGTACGTTTATATAAAAGGAACATTACATTTTACAAACACGTTTAAAAAATCTCGGAATATTTTAAAATCCTCCGTGACCACGTTGACCATAGCGAAAACAAATGCATTCTGCATTACCCATACTTATCTCAGATACTATCTCCTTTCTAAATTAAAAAGCGAGGGACATTTTAAGAACGTCACGAAAGCTGGCAACCCTCGCGTTTCTCAGGTTAGGTGACAAAGTTTATGGGTTGATATCGGTGCTAACATGCCGTCCACATCTTAATGTACTCACCAACCTTGAGGGTTCACAAGGTTGCAGACACTACGTCATACACATATTATACATTCCTTGCTTTATCTAGATTTTATTAAATTTATCGTAATGTCATATTATTACTTGAATACCTGAATGCTGGTAGGTATACTTACCTACTAATTTATATCTAAGGTTAATTTTTGGTATTCATGAATTATGCATGGTATTCTATGGTTTCTAAATATTATGCAATTTATAAGTCACACGTCATCAGAAACCAGCGTTGTGTTACCTTATTATGCTGGAATATTCTGACAACATGGTACCTCTCAACAACGTCATAAGTTCTCTCTACGTCCTATAGTGTGGCCGTTTAGAGGATTGCATACGAAAAGTGCTTGACTTACGAGTTCTGAAGTTAAAAGTCATAATACTCCAAATTCAAATCATTATGGCGGAACACGCTCTTTGCAATGCTTATGGTGCGTTTCCACTTCAGACGTGCGAGGATGCGGAGCGGCGAATTTGCCAAAATAACCATTATCAGTTAGCTCAAGCTCAGCTTAGCTCAAGCTGTGAAAATGAAGTGATCCTATTGGTGATTTTTTTCCTCGCAAACCGTTAAGCTACCTCGTACATCTCTGCTGGATACGCAGCCTTAAAACCCAATGTAGTCGTAGGCATATTTTTAGGTTTCGTTCATGATAAAATTCAATTGTTTTCTCCGCACATTAAAAGATTTGCAAAAAGCCCGCTGGTATTAGGACGTTACCTGTCTATAAAAAAATGAGTTTCAACTTACAGCAACCTTGCCGAGTAGATGTCCCCATTGCCACTGCCAAACTGATAGAATGCTCTCACGCCCGGCATCCACTGCCAGCACGTAACTGCCGCCGTTCTGTTAGAATTACAATCATCATTAATGACTATCGTCTATCCTCCATCACAATAAGACACCTTTTTTTTTTTAAGGCTGGGAAATCATCCAATGACTGCTCCCGCTCTGGGTGGAGCGGAAGGGAGTGTCAGACTCTTACTGACTAAAACCCATCCATGTTCCTTCCGTAGCTAAAGGGCTACACACATAAAGATGTTCCGGGGTAGCGGTAACCCTTTCGCGATAGTCACTTCCTTTCTAGAATCTGTCACACAATCCATCCATCGTTTCTTTGGTCTCCCTCTACTTGTATAACGAGATAGCTAAATGTAGATACATTCATACTCAACATTTTTCTGACAACATTTTCTTCATTCCTCCACATAACATGCCAGCCATACCATGACATTTGTTATCTTACATTAAAAATGAATACTGCGGAATAATCATCTATCTTACGGCATCAAAAACTATCAGGTCATTGCTTAGTAAACTTGCAGTATATAGAGCCTCGTGGAGTTACATCAAGTGGATTGCCAAAAGACCTTATGTCCTAGTTACAAACCATTCTTCATTGACATTTTAGTTTAGGTTAGGTAATAGCTGTAATAAAAAATAGCTTTTAGCCAAATTCCGGTTCAGTTTGTGGTAACGTCTTACTTTTCTTCAAGGGGAAATTTTCGTTCAAAATGAAAGAAGATGTGGGACATAATATCTACATCAAATTGCCTTAAGCATTGCTGATCTGTGTGAGCCTGTCATCTCGTGTACAGTGTGTAAGTAGTTGGTCAGTAACTTACGAGCTGAGAGAAGGCGACGGCGGATACACCGGCCTCGAACTCGGCCATGCCGAACACGTGCAGAGTCTGCAACGTGTCGGTGCTCCAGATGCGCACGTGCGCCTGCGCTCGTCTGCCGCGCCCTGCGCGCTGCCCGCTCGCGACCAGCTCACGGGACGGATGCAGTTCCATGCTGGGAAGAGGGAAGGGTATTAATAAAATGGTAGAGGAAATTTTTGGATAGTTTACTCGAAAATATCGAAAATATTTGATGTCTGATGATGATGTATGAAACAGCAATATTGTTTTTACATTTAAGAGTTGGCCTCCATGTAGTTTGATACATTCGAGCTCAACTAAAAAAATTAAAATCCATACATTCTGAACTTTATATACATCCTGGACCAATAGGAATTGTGCCTTAGAAATTGGTTAGGAGGCTTATGGTATTTTGTGATTAAGGAAATATGAAGCTTTAACGTCTTACCACTGTATATCTTCTGTGTGGCCGATGTAATGTCGCTGGGACTCCTCGTCTCTGTCGTACATGATGGCGACTGCTGCAACGTAATACAGCAGCTCTCCTGTCGGTAGCACCCACAGGTTTCGGCGGGAGTCAGATCCGCGGTACCCGTAGCTGTGGGGATCAAGATAAATAACTAACAAGAAGTGCCTATCATCAAGCCGGAATGTATCCGGGAAATGGTAGGTAGAGGTGGAAAGTAACATTAGTATAGGCTGATTATCCTAGGGCAGCGGGATTGTCCGTAAGGGTTACCGCTACCCCGGCACATTAAGGGCTAAAGAATTAACATGGATGGGTTTTAGTCAGTAAGATTCTAGTCAGGTGGAGCGGAAGGGAGGGTCCCTTCCGCTCCACCAAGAGCGAAGAGAAATTATCAAATGAAGGGCCCAACAGTTGATAATTTCCCACTCCAAAAAAAAAGGCTGACTATCCTTGTTTCGTTGCTATGTTCTGTTCCATGTAAAAGGGAATGCAAGTGAACGAGTGCCAGTTTAGTTTTGATACTTACACCCAGTCAAGTTGTAGTTTCTTCTCCGGTGGGGAGTTGTCTATGGGTGCGTGGTGTATTGGCGGGTAGAACGTGCGCCGCAAGCCTCTGATTGTCACCCGGATCGGCTCCTCTTTGAGAACTTCTAGTAGAGTGTAGTCTGTACAAATTTTAAGTGTTAAATATTGTTTCTTGTTTTGCTTAGTTTGAAAACAATCTTTTGGGAACGCAAACATTCAAATACCTAACGAATCGTGATGTAGCAGGTCACAGTTAACTCTTCAAATGTCGTATGAACCCCATAGGTTCATAAGAAAAATTCTCTCGAAACGACAACAAATATAACCGTATAAATCGACGAGCTCTTGTAAGGAAACGGCTTCTAATAGCGAACATCTAATGGGTTAAAGTACTACTCTAATTAGTTTCACGCAGGCACTAGGCAGGTCCTGCTGGGAAAGCGGGATTGTCCGAAAAGGTTACCGCTACCCCGGTACATAAAGGGCTAAGGAAGGAACATGGATGGGTTTTAGTCAGTAAAAGTCTGACACTTCCTTCCGCTCCACCCAGAGCGGCAGAAGTCATACGATGATTTCCAACCCTCAAAAAAAAAAGGTACTATACAGGTGCAGGTTTGAGAATGTTGGAAATTAAATAATGCAATAAAATAAAATCAGGGAATAACACTCAATTTAATTATCTACCTATTAGTTTCTTGACTAAGAAGATTTTTTTTTAAAGAGGATTTCTGGGATTTATTTCTTTCTTACTAAAATTAAATGTTTGTTCAATTACCTGAATTACGAACGATTTCTCCTTCTGGCGCATACAGCACTCGAGGTCGACTTTTGCTACGCGCGCGTCTCCCGCGCATATCCTCTGCCATTGGTGGAGCCGCCACGTTGCCTCGAGATCGAGATCTACAACTCACGATATTATGATTCGAGCTTGTACAGTAATATTTTATGACTTGACATTTATCTAACTGTTATTATTTATTCTAAAACAGGACCAGGTAGGTAACTGAGGAGGATCAAAGCATGATCTTTCGCTTGTCCCTCTGAACGCCGTGGTCAGTGGGCTTTAAACACTTTTGGCATTAAATAGGAATGATGCCTGGGTAAAAAAAGAAATTATATTTAGTCCTTCAAACACGTTTAAAAAAATATACTAGACACGTATTTTTTTCTTTATCATATTAACAAAAAATTACTGAGACAAAACGCATTTAAGTTGGGGAGTGGGGACTCGCTACGTCACAAGTAAGTATAAAAACTACATAATCTTAACGTCATGCCACATTTCAACTCAAAGTATCAGCGTATTCTTTGGATTGCGTAAAAAAAGGAAAAATACGTGTCCAATTTTTTTTGCAAATCTTTCTTACGGACTAAAAAAAATTCTAGTCGTCATCCCTATTATGAACGTGACAAGAAACGAAAATTTTACTATTATATTAATTGTCTATTATTACTGATAATCACATTAATCAACTGAAACGGGTTACAAACCTTCTGATAGGCGACTCGATAGGTAGGGGTGCGCTCACTCCAGGACTCAGGGCTGGAACCACCATGAGGGAGCCCAAGTAAAATGTTTCCACGTCAGCGAACTCGTTCCGCAGTTGCGAGAAACTTCTCACCTAAAATGATGAACAATTTTAATTACTTATTCTATGATAGTGAAACTAAAGCTAACTAATAATAGCTTGTGGGTCGGTATAGGTGGACAACAACCTCGAAGCCTTTGTAAGTTGTTTTATTATAAATACAAATTGTAAATGATATCTATACATATAATAAAATTGTAGAAAAGTGGTGTCTGTACAATGGAAATAGGTATATAAAAAAAAAGTAGCAGGGGTTGTTAATATATCGATGCCGAACCCGAAATTGTAATTAATTTTTTTTTTGTCTGTTTGTCTGTGTGTTTGTGCACGCTAATATAAAAAACGGCTTATTTGATTTAGATGCGGTCGGTGCGGGGATCACTACCATATTGTAGTAAGCTTCACTTAACATTTAGTGTTTATTTCATGTCAATCGGTTCATAAATAAAAAAGTTATGTTAATTTAAAGAATCACGGCGAACATTTGTTAAGGTATGCTGCCCGAAAAGTCACTATTCCATGCGGTCGAAGTCGCGGGCACAGCTAGTTTAAAATATGAATGCACCATAGAATATTGTTTATAAAATAATACACTGAAATATTATGACCATACGAGACTGAAATCGAACTTTATATAATGCGAGTTTTAAACCAAAATTGTTTAATCCAAATTGTCTTAATGAGCACCAATATACCTAACAACTGGTTGTGCTAATTAACACCCAATATACAACCCACTCTGTAGTAAATACGTTTCCAAAAAGACTTAAAATATTAATAATAACTATGTACAAGTATATAAAACGGGAGGAAAGTCGAAAGGCATCAAACAATTCATCCAGATCGTTGTCAACAGGAAAAGTTCCCAAAAGCCTGGCAGCAAAGTTGTTTTGTATAATTGAGTTTAAAGAATAAGAAGCATAGTATTACCTCTTGTCCAGTGATTGTGTACATTCTCTTCGCTCCACTCATCTTCAACACTTGTCCTAAATCTTCCAACACCTCCTCAAACGGTTGTGTTGTACGTAAGTTTAATAAAACACGACACTGCAAAGAAAATTATTTCATGAATACCTTATCATTACTTGGCATGGCAGGTTCTAAAGCTGAATAATTATAGATAATCAAAGGTTCGAAACTAGATTTATAAAGTGTTTGAAAAATCAAACATAATTTTATGTAGAGTCAACGCCTTAGCTTACAAATAAAAAAATCTAAAAAAAAGTAATTATAGGTATGTTATAGCTAGACTTCACAAACATTATAGGTCAATAACAATCCGAACCTGTGATTAATTTGCATTATAATGCAACTTAGAGAACGCAATATTTATGTCAACGAATTTAAACTTTACAAAAATCACTCGTAATTTGATATTAACAACTTATACAAACTTGATGAAATGAAATGAAATGACTATCTAACTAAGTATATACAAATAAATACAAAAAGAAAAGTACACTAAGGTGTCGAAGTACTCATCCGCATCGCTGTCATCCGGAAACATGCTCAGAAGACTGGCAGCATTGCCACGTTAAACGGCAATGCTAATTCTTTGGCTAAAGAACAATCCAGCCCACGTGAAGTGTCTTGGACTTTTCAGTTTTCACAGTAACCCTTTATAAACTTTTCCGAACCTAACATTAGCTGCCCCTAATACTTCTCTAATACGAATATGGCCACTTATGAGTCGACCTCGGCTTTCGCAAAGCTTCGGCAATCCCCAGTGTTTACTAGCCAAGGCCATTGCATTGAAAGCTCTTATTATAACACTACAAATCGTTTTGGCGTGATATCGCATTTACTGTGGAGCCTCACAATCTATGCCTTTAAAATTGTAGGTATTTACTTGGCTTGTAATTACGGTTTCCGCTTAGTAACACGTAATTGACGCAGGAATGTCATAGGTACTTTTGATATGAATATAATTACTATATTTAAACATTTTAATGTAAATTATTCAACTTTCGTTTCTCGGCCAATTTATTATGACAAGAATGGTTGTTAATTCTTTACTTGTTGACGCATATTAGATACTTATCTTTTCCTAAACACACTGCATTTTATTTTAAGATGAAGTAGTGTAGTGGAAAAATTTACAATAATTTTAGAATCCCTATTCATCATCTGCCTTGCTTATTCCCAACTATGTTGGGGTTGGCTTCCAGTCTAACCGGATGCAGCTGAATACCAGGATTTTACATGGAGCGACTGCCTATCTGAACTCCACAACCCAGTAACTGGGCAATACAATACACCTTGGTTAGACTGGCTGTCAGATTTTCGGACTTCGACGACTGTAAAAGATGCACAAATGACAGCCGGGACTAACGGCTTAACGTGCTTTCCGAGGCACGGAGGAGTCTCGGTATGTAAAGATGGTATACCCATCCACGGCTAACCCCGGCAAGCGTAGCTTAACCTGATGGATCGACCCGTGCAGCTGTTAGTACTTAGCCACGAGCTCCTATTATAAACCCGTATTTATCTCTAAAACGTTGTGACGATTTGTGGTAGCTTCCTGTACAATGCTCGGGAAAGTGCTAAGTGGATGATGATCATAAACCCCGTTACCTGTATAGAATGGTCCATATTATTGATGATCCTGATGACGCGACCACTGGCGGGCTTGCCGCCACCCGGAGGAGGAGCATCGGATTCTGCGACCGACTGCTTGCGAGTGCCAGCTCGCGACCAGGCGCTGGTCGTGCCGGTCGCCGTGCCACCGTACCACATGCCGTTCTTTTTTCCGTAACTTGCTGCCTGTTTGCGAAACGTTATTGTTATTCTCGAAGTTGATTATTTGACTTTGATTATAACAGCGTTGAAGATGGTCAGGACTCCGAACTAAATCAATGCGAAATAAGCTGAATTGGAGATGAACTACCGAAGTCTTACGTCGGAAAAATCATCAAGCTTTGGCTTTTTAGGTATAATGCTAGTATTATTTACCTCTTAGTCTTGTATTTATTTACCTCAAATCCTTCAATTAAATACCTAAAGGGATCCTTCGTTGCAAACAAATGCCAAGCAAGTTAAAGTCTGGCAATAAGATGAGCCAAAATGTTATAGAATGTGCAAATTGCTGCAATATAGTAAGATAGGTATAGTAAAGATTATGCAACGTGAATACTTACCTAAGGCTGTAAGCAGAAGAACCTGCAGCTATCAAAAAGAACGCAGAAGAAAGAAGAATGTTACATAGCCAGTGCCTAAATGACTAGTGCAACTTTTTATGAGGAAGAAGTAATGGCGGAAAATCGGTGTCTTTCCTAGAAATAACACACGTGCCGAAGTTTTAATGACTTGCCTACAGCCTAATGAGTCATGCTGTAGCTTCATTAATTACCTTATTCATTGGTTTCTTTTCACTCGGTACCGACGCGACGGCAAGGTAAGAATTTTTCTGTTGTGAAAAAGAAGTTTTTAAGACAAAGGACAGGAAATATTGGTTGTGCAGGCTTATTCAAACTTGTTTGAAAGTTATGATTATTAATAGAATTATTAAAATTAAAAGAATTGCTCATTAAAACCTATTAAGTTTACGGTTCGACATACCTAACATACCATTACCCGTGCCATTAACGAACTAAATACCGATGAAATATTAAAGCTATTTTTATTCGGGTCAATGGGAGCCCGTGTTTCTTCCAACCGGTCGGTACAAAATTCCTCCGAATTTAGGCTTCAAGTGCTTTTATTAGGCTTTCGAATGACGTCATCAGAAGTAAATGTTTTCAGGTATTTCGGTATATAAGCGGCTCGACCTAAAACTATGGCTTCTTGTGGCCCTGACACGAATAAGTTGTTTGATGAATGTGCAAACTAACTGCGAATTTTCACTGACATGCATACGAAAAGAACCTGCATTTGCTATGATTTTTAGACGAATGTGATTTTATCGTAGGTGAATCTTTAAATGAGAATTTAAGTAGCAATACGTCAGGCCTATAAACCTGCCGGGTCTGCGGGATTCGAAAGGGTTACGCTATTCCGGAACATAAAGGGCTAAGAAAGGAACATGGATGGGTTTTAATCAGTAAAAGTCTAACACTTCCTTCCGCTCCACCCAGAGAGGGAGGAGTCATTGGATGATTTTCCACCCTCAAAAAACCCCCAAAGGGTTAACTAGAAATGCATATATAGTAGTCCCAAATATCACCAGTTATGTTTGAGTCCATGTGATAGAGGGCGAGCCTATTGCCATCAGGGCACAAATCCAGTCTCCGTGCTTATATTGAGAAATTCGAGATTTAAAAAATCAATAATACTTTTGCCCGACCCGGGTATCGTACCATGGACCTTATGATCAGCAGTACTTGCGATCACTAGACCAACGCGGCAGTCGAGGTGAATTTAAAGAAATTTGTAAAAATATAGTAAATCTATGAGTTTTACCCATTTATGTACAGAGGCCAGCACATCAAGCTATCCCTAACTGTCAAATTTTCTGAATTAAAAATGAACCTTATGTCTATGCAATAAAGTTGAAATACTATCAAAGAAATTTGACAGATTGTGGTAGCTTGATGTGCTGGCCTCTGTACATAAGTCGCAGATGACGAGAGAATCAAGTAAAAGGTACTTTCCAATATGAGAACTTTCCACTTACGGTTTAACCTTTCGTATGCCGTAATTACGGACACATTTAAAATGCCATTGTGTCTCGCGTAGATCTACGTTCCGGCAGTCAACGGGTTAATGATGTATGGAAAGTAAAAACGAATGAAATTTTAAAACCACAGAACTATTTGACTCCATGTCCGATAATATAACACACTGCATTGCAATGCAAGTTTATTGCACCGTAAACATTTTAACGTTTTGCAATGGCCGACGTGTGGGGTATGTTACAACGAAAGTGGATTTATTCAGAATTTTATGGCGCTTTGGTAAATTCCCTCGCTTCCGTTCTGTCGCTGACCGTTATTTTTTACCTTCCTACGAATTCTGCTTTTAACCCAGTTTTTTTGTGCGGCTCGAATTTAATCGCGTTTTGCGAAGATTCGATTTTAAATAAAAGATTGAAGTTTTTTAGGATTAGATGTATGATTAGAAGTATGTTTTCTCTGAGGATCACAATTGCTTTATTAAAAAAAAAAACAGTAGGTAAATTCTCATTAATTCTGAGTTAAGTTTTCCTCGTTTTGTCCGTAATTCATGACGGATGGTTTCAAAATTAGATGTCTGGTTTGCGAATATCGAATGATGAAATCGATTGATTTTTTTAAACTTTTTTTATTGCATTTAAGATGTGCGCTTTGTTAGTAGTAGTAGTAAAAAGTATTTTATAATCATTTGGAGATATTTTAGATGTATGCCAAGTCCGTCTGAATTCCTAATTTGAAGAATTTTATATACACAATGCCACGAATATATTTTACTTAGTAAAGTTTTTATAATATTATTTTAATTAGTGTGAGTGGGTCATTGTTTTATTTTGTTGCTTTTTTTTCTCAGTTTAACTCGTGGTCTAGCAGTTTGAATAATTAATGCGACCTACCCATCGATATATATGTACTCACGACCTACCCAAATGTTCTTTCTTTGGTATCGTTTGTTGAATTATTGAACTCCTTAAGTTCTGTGTTGACTTGCACGATTAGTGCCAAACGCCAGCACTCTCTGGATAAGTTCACTTAATCTGTGTGGCTCTTTCCATAAAAGACCATTTCAGACACTATAATCTACATGCTCTTCAAGTCTGATCCAGATTATATCAGAACCTTAAAAGAGACTGTGTCCTTTGAGTTTATATCGGTCTTTCTTCACAGAAAGGAAACGCCGACCACAAAAAGTAAAAAAAAAAGATTAACTTGTAAAAGAGTTTGTAAAAACCTATCAGCAGAAATAAAATCAAAACGAATTATGGTTACAAATGATCATAATTGATCGTACACGTCAATAAGCTTTCCAAACGACGTAATTATTAAAGAAAAACTACGAAAACTGAAGCTCACCATGATTGAAACCCTCAAATCTTCCTCGCTGTTCGCGCAATACCGAATCTTTATTCGCGGTATGTTGTCACGACAAGTCTCCACCGAGGACAAGCACCACCGACGTCCGACCGACCACTGACCGTGTAAACAGAAGCCCTGCTTCATCCAAATTATTCCGAAGTCCTTGGCCGGTGGTACTGACCGTCTTCCAAGGACGGCCTTATCGCAAGTCTGTGCGTGCAATTAGAATAACGTATAAAGAGTCCAGCGAATTGCTCTCCCCGCCCCCGCGCGAAAGTTCTGCATTCACGCGAATCTTGGGGCCGTAAGTGATGGTTCGGGGGTCTATGTAAGTTGGTCAGTACACATCTATCGTCCACCACGTGTGAGGGGCACGCTCCGTCGAGGTCACGTCTCAAATTGCTGCATAACCAGTGGACTGCGGCGTTTGAAATTAATATGTCTGAAAATGTTAGTCATTTTGTCTTTTATGAGGAAATTTGTATTTCGTGTCCATAAGGAAGTTGAATTAAAAGGGCTCGCGAATGTTTTGTGGGATTTTTTTATACTATAAATTCTTTTGATACTTTTTTAAAACGCAATACGAATATACATATGGGCATTCGAGATTATTTTTTAATAAAATTAAGTTAATTGCATTAATAAACAAGTAACGCATATGGTTGGTTGTGCAATGGGTATCATATACATAAAATAAAGAAAGTCGCTGAAAAGATCTGAGTGTACAGAAGAACAGACGGCGGCTGTTCTTCTGTACACTCAGATCTTTTAGACTACGTAACGGATTTTAATGCGGTTTCATCAATAGATGAAATGATTCAATAGGAAGGTTTACACGTATAGTTTAGCTAGTTTTCTCCCTCAACTTCGCCCGCCTGATGGTATCTACATTGCACCCGTGCGAAGCGGCGTGTGTCGCTAGAAGTAAGCTTTGGAAGCTCATTGAAAGTTAAGTACGATCTAAAAAGACAGTAATCTTTTAAATTAGGGCTGAACGCCATTAGAACGATAAGGCCTTTATAAAACCTTGCTACACCCTGCTCAAAAAACTCTAGTACCATTACTTTTAGCTTTAAACTAATAACTACCATTAGCAACAACAAACACTAGAAATTATTTAAATACTACGCATTCATTAACGCACTAGTGACATAACCTTACTTTTGACGGGCCCTTTCGACAACCGGGGTCGAATCACGCAATTCATTTGAATACTCAAGGAAAACATTGGCTTATGTAATTAATAAGAAAACATAATTCTTATTTCATTTCCTTGTAAATGGATTTTGTAAGTCCTTTAATGATCTTGGAAATATATTCATGGATTTTTACATCAACAAAACTACAAATGAGTTGCTGTTGGGTGCTAAGACTGATTTTTATTGTGAACCACGTTGACCTATGCTGTTATTAAGCAAAATTGTAATGGCTGCAGTTATTATGAGTATGTATTTATGTAAAGTAAATAATAATGCCGTACAGGTATAACAGCTCGCTAATAAGCTCTGATGGGTTAGGTAGAGTTATAATAAATACTTTGCCGGCTAAAAGATTGTGCGTTAACAAGTCTTGGCTTTTCCCTTTTTAGTCATTCAAATAGGCACAAGTAAGACACTTTTGAACAAGAAATAGAATTGATTTTAGTCGCCCCTTCCAAAAGGTAGTTTCGTGTGGAGAAGAATGGGCAAGAAACACCACCGTTACTCTTTTAAAAAGTCCATTTACATAATGCACTATCAAAGTAGCCCGATGGTTTATTCTGTAATGATCTCATTGTGAAAAAAGTGAAGTGAGTTTAAGTGGACTGTCATTCCATCTGATTTATAGACTGACGTTAATGACTTTATTGACAGTTCACTTGAAGCTCACTTCATCTTTTTCATGTTGAGATCTTTACAGAATAGTTTGGCTAAAAGGATACTGCTGTGAAAGATCATTTTTCGAACAAATATATTTAACTTAGTGCGATTATTATAATGTTATGTTGACTATCTGTGTTGCAGTTTGTATTTTATTCTGCAGAGAGGGGTGATTGGGAATTCCATGCATTCCTCTAAAACGGTAATACTAGAGCAAAGTTTAAACGGACTTCGAAAAAGGAGGAACTAAGGCCAGATATAGATTCGACCCAATTGGAGTGTTTATTGGGATGTAGCGTTAGTATAACCGTTTTCAGGAATGCATAGTGTATAATGAATTACCTATCTAGTGCTGGTAAACTATGATACTACCTTGTTACGGGTGTTCTCTGGAGGCACGTCGTAGCAGAATTCCTTAATCACTTAAACCAGAGAATCTACCATAGAAAAAACCAAAAACAACTTACAAAAGGCTCAGTGGAGTACACCGGCAGAGATACGACGACAAACGGTGACTCCTCTTCGCTGTCCAGCATTGAGCTGTCAGCAGCCTGCAGCCACCGGTACCGACTCGGGCGCCACAGCTTCGCAGCTGTTCCTACCCCCGCGCAAACCCAACCACCAACTGCTCAAAGCTCACTCCCGAGACTTATGACGTCATAGGCTGGTTGAGGAATTTTTACGAGCAAAACGGCCTAATAAAACATTTCATGTTCTAAATCAAGCTTTCGATTCATTAATTCTATGATATAATAATAAGGTTCAAAAGATGGTTTTTGATTCGACAAAGAAAAAATACGAAATTTCTACCATAACAGAGCTTTCAAAAAGGCAATATTTATATCGAACCAATTAGCATCTTCTTTTGGGGGAAAAACGTACTGCGCTCCAAATTACTTAGGACTAAGTCATCATCATCTGCCTAGCCTTTTCCCAACTATGTTGGGGTCGGCTTCCAGTCTAACCGCATGCAGCTGAATACCAGTATTTTACATGGAGCGACTGCCTATCGAATTAGGAATAAGTGCGGGAGGATAATGGAAGTTTCTGATTCATTCATGTTAGAGTGGAGAGTCAAAGACTTTGATCGTAAATGTCACTTGCGTTCAACACCTCGAGTCAAGTTCAAGTACCTACTGTTAGCAACGCGTGTGTCTTCGTGACAACACACGGTTTTGCAAGCAGTGATAGCCGTAACGTATAGTGGGTGACGTCTGTCCGGCCGCTGCGCTCATACATTTGCATGTACTTACGTTAAACTAGATACGCGAATTGCACGTTTGAAGTTATTCGTTGTGTGGAGTTTTATTTTAAATTAATAATGTGTTATTTAACGTTAAGTTTCAGCAAGGATTCATTTCTACACACAAGATAATATAGGAGGAAGATTTTCTTTCGAAGTTTCTCTTAGAATACACTTTCCCGACAAGCAAGTCTGCATTAATTTACATAAAAATGAAGCTTGTCTACTACTCTTGAGTTTTTATAACAATTGAAACGTTTTACCTGCACCACCACAGAATTCAAAACAAATAGAACTCGCACTTTTATTCCACACAACTTATTATTCCATTTAATATTGCAAACACTGTGCCGCGGCAGTTTCTAAGACCCTTCGAATGCAAATACACGACACGACCTATTAAGGCGGTGGTCACGCTAATAAAAAATAATGCACTTTTTTAATGTGGCAAAGGCGTTCACGCCAGTCTCGGTCTGTCTACGAAGATCGAATCTCATACACGCGACTCCATGCACTTTTATATGGCTATAAAAAATAAAAAAGGTCTTAAAGCGATTATGTTACCGTGGCGTGATCTCAATACTTACCCACGACTATAAGTAGCATTATTGTATTTATTTTATGATTACATAGAACTTTATTGTACGACGGTAAAGGTTTATAAGAGTTAATGTAGGAATTGTTTTTAGTAAAGTTACTGGCATATAAGTCGGTAGTTCATTTTCGTTTACCACATTATCACATGTTTGTGCATTTTTGTGTTATGATTTGGTTACAGATGGTTTCAGCTCAATATTTAACTAACACGCTGTTAAACTCATGTTAACTGCCATTAAAGTCACATAAATAACTAACTAAATTCAGTGGTTCAGGTTGTCAGAAACTGAGAAATGTTTAGAGTAGGCAATAGCAGTTGCTCTTTAGAGTCTGCGATTAATGGAATGTATCTTTTAATAGATAATGAAGTGAGAAGTGTACACATGTAACAGCTCACCTATCATCTGCCCGTAACTGCATAGTTAGTGAACTTTATTTACATACCTAATCGGTTATAACAGATGCGCCAAACAGATATAAACTAGTTCATAAAATGATCGATTTTACTTTGATAAACTTGAAAACATGAAGTGTTTTATTAAGGCCACTTCACTTTGGATGCACTCGAAATATTATTAGATACCCGAAGGGATGCTATAGATAAATTCAAGGAATTCCCGTATTAATAATGTTAATGTTCAGATACACAGAGAAAACACGTCTATATTCTCAGCCACCATATATGGTACTAGGCTCACTCGCAACAGCTGACTAATTTGCAGTACCAACAAAACAAAAGCCCATCGCAGCAACGGAACGCCTTAAGACACACGAAGGGCACGCGAGATAATACCCTACACACACGTAATAGGGTTCTATATTACACCGAATGCTGGAGGTACGATTACGACGGTTGGATGAAGCAGACTATTCGAAATTTTATTTGTCGGCGGAGGGTTGAAGCGGGGCGAGGGGGGGCCAAGGTCACTCTCAGTAGAATCCACGCAATGTAACTAAAGTACAAGTAGATATGCATCAGCCCAGACGTCGCTTTAAGCTCTTTTATGTTCCACGAGAAGCAATTATGAGCTGTTATGCCCACTGGTGGTCGATCAGGCGACCAAAGCACGCAACCGATAAGAATTTCAGCTCACTCATTAAAGGCAACGTAAACAAGAAGGGCCACTTCAGTTGCCAACCTTGATCCAATTTTTTGGTACTAATTTTACGTAATAATTCTTCGAAGCCGTGAATTGTAATTAAATTACATAAAGCTTTAATGAAAGTTTCGCAAAGTGTGTCAAAGTCGGATTTGCTTAAATGTTGGAAGTTATTTTTTTTTAAGTTTCTATTGTTGGACCCTTTGCATGCTCGGGAAGAAATTGTAGTTTTTACGAGAAATTTTATGCTAATATTTTTATAGGTCTTGCATTTCTTTTAATAATTTATTGTTTCAGTCATGCACGTGTTATAATTGAAATGTGGTAATATTAAAACAGTACCTACTGATTCTACTATGTTTAAATCTAATTACGTAGTTAAAAAACCACATAAACACAGCGATGGTTAAGTACTTTATAAAGTTTGGCCACATATAAACTAACTACACCATCTTTATGAATAAAATAACAATGAAAATAAGTATATTTTAATGTAAAATAAATAGTAATCTATTTATTTATGATAATGATGAAATATTTAATCTTGCAAACACCATCTGCCTGCTTTTTCCCAACTAAATTGTGGTTGGCTTCCAGTCTAAACGGAGGCATAAAAATCTTACATACAATACCACAGAGCGTCTGCACAACCCATTCACTAGGTAACAGACACTCCTTGGTAAGACTTGATCTCAGACTTTAAGAGTTCTAACTACCCGTAACGACTGTCAAAGATCAACGAGTGACAGCCAGAATCAACGGCTTAACGTGCTTCCCAAAGCACGGAGCGGTCTCAACCAGTAATATATGGTCACCCATCCACAAATCTACCGCGGCTAACTTCGTTCGAACCGTCCGACTGTTATTTAGCCTTGGTTTTGCAAATACTAAACAGTATTAATTATTCCGAAAATGATATCACATCTCAATGTACCATTAAACGTAAACGTAAACGCACAAACTCACGTTACGTTAAGCTATTAGTAGCAGCACACTGACCCACATCCCTGATTTGGTCAGCAGTTCAGTGTTCAGCACTCCATAGTTTAGTTTACAATGTTTCGATACGCTTCACTGAAATCACGAACGACGTACAGCGGAACAAAAGTGCAATTTAGACATTTCCTGCTAAAAGTACAGGTAGTACGAAAAAGTGTTTAATATTTGCATATCGGCCGTGGATGGGTGACCATCTTCACATAACGAGACTCCTCCGTGCCTCGGAAAGCAGTCAAGCCGTTGGTCCCGGTTCTCATTCGTGGATTTTTGACAGTCGTAACGGGTAGTTAGAAGGCCGAAAGTCTGACAGCCAGTCGTAGGAGGAGTATTGTATTGCCCAGTTACTGGGTTGTGGAGGTCAGATAGGCAGTCTCTCCATGTAAAATACTGGTATCCACCTGCATCCGGTTAGACTGGAAGCCGACACCGGAAAAGGCTAGGGAGATGAATCTTTAGAAACAAATTATTTCAAATCGTAAAATGTAATTAGTATCTAAAACAGTTTATTCTTTGCTCTTGTGAAGCATTGTCGTTGTCTGTGTACATACCTACCTACTACCAGATGTCCTATTCGCTAATGAAATTAAATTTATAACAGATAAATATCTGTTTCTGAAACCACTCCAAACATACTATAACACGCCTTTTATTCAACTGAATCGAAATATAGTGGAAAAAGCTCGTAGTCCCGCCTACAAGCGTAGCCAGCTACGCCGTAGCAGCTACTACATCTTCTTGTAGCCGAAGTGCCCCAAAACTAATATTTTTCATAGAGTGATGTTCAAAAACTATAAATAATTGTATAAAAACTGCAAACTAGAACAATACAACTGCTTTATTTGCCTACCACTCCCTCATTTAATAATTTGCCTTATTAATATTAAATAATGCATTTCTCATACAAGTCCGACTTTCTAGTAATTTACATCGTGACTGTACGAACCGCGCCCAAGTCGTTAGGGACTCCGCAGTATTGTATTAGCTGTATGAAACATTGTTCTTGGCTGAAACACTTGAGGTTATTAGAATTTTGCTTATCATCGCGTTTTATTCTATTAATTATATTAATATCGTTTAAAAAACATTAAGAACTTATTCATTAAGTATCGCTAATGATTTGCTTTACATTTAATAAGGTGCATTATCAAAATATAGATATGTCGGCGTCGCATTATAAACAACACGCGGTGGCGCCGTAGCACCGTAGCGCGCTGCGTCATTCTCCCGCCTCCTTGCTACGGGGCGGAGTTAGTATGCGCTACGTCGTAGCACTGCGTATAAAAGGGGCCGCACGGCGGTAAAACGGCATTCTGACTACAGGCGTCGCCCGGTGCACAGGTTGTATTGCTCTTAATTATTGTTACTCTGCCTCTCTGTACATTCTTGCTATTTTGTGTGAACTAAGCTGTTACTGTATTACTGAGGTGTCGTGGCTATTATTATAAGGTGTTGAATTAATTATTCCCTGAAAACTGATTAAGTGAGTAGCTGTAAAATTCATTGATCAAATAATTCTATTTCTTACTGTTAACCTAACGTCTTCTATCTATTTTACAATATGTCTGATCCTGTGCCGTCATCAGAAGTGGGATCAGACCCACTCCCACCTATATCTGGGACTGCCGGCAATTTAATGCTGGAACAAATGTCGTTCTTTTTTTCGGCTAGTATGGAATCTATTTAAAAAAAAAAAATAGCAGATAATATGACACCTCGCCACATGACACCCAGTATGCAATTTCCTTTCATATCCGAGTGTAGCCTTATGAAAGAAAGTAACTGTGATCTTATTACTGGTGGAAAATTTCATTAACAAGTTTAAGTTGGTTCTAATAACGTTAATTGCTCCCTCCAAATAAAATGTCCAACCATGGTACAAAACTGTCTTCTCGATGTTACATATCGATTATCGTGTATTACCTGATGAATGTCTCAATGATAACATATTATTAGGTCGCGATATTTTGAGGCAAGGAATACCCGTTGTGGTTAGTAACGATGCCTTAACTTTTTCAAAAAAAAAAAAAAACAATTTCATGTCCTAGCTCTAAATTAGAAATGCCTGTTGACATTAATTCGATTGACACAGATCTTTGATATCATCTATAAGGAGGGGAAAAATATGGCACATGCAGATTTCCTTTCACGTAATCATGCTGACCCATCTTTTACTCATAAGCCAGCTAAAATTGTAAATTTATCTGAACTGGAGAGAAGTTGGTTATCTGAGGAACAACAACGTGATTCTGAAATATCAGACATTATTTCTAAATTCCGTTCAAATGACTTGCCATCTGAAATGTCACACACATGCGATATTAAACAGGGCGTACTTTATAGTAAAATCGAACGTAATAAAACCACTAAATGGTTACCAATATTGCCACACTCTTTAACCTAGTCAATAATTAATCACGTACACAGCGAAATTAAACACCTTGGTTATGAAAAAAACACTAGATAAATTATACGATCTATTTGTAGATTCATGCGTCGTTTGTAAAACTTCCAAAGGTCCGTCTACATCCAAACCCTAAATTGGCCGTTCCATGGCATACAATTCATTTAGATTTAACTGGCAAACTCAGCGGAAAAAGCGAGCGTAAGGAGTATTGTTCCGTGATTATTGACGGTTTTACAAAATTCGTCTTGTTAGAACATACCTTAACCCTAAATGCATCAGATGCTATTAAATCACTTAAAAATGCAGTGAACTTGTTTGGCGCTCCTAAAAGAATAGTTGCAGATCGTGGTAGGTCATACGACAATACTGAATTTAAGAATTTTGCAAAGATAATCGTATTGATTTACATTTAATAGCCACTGGTTCCAGTAGGGCCAATGGCCAGGTCAAGCGTGTCATGAGGACCTTGAAAAGTATGCTGACACAGATACCGATAGCTTATGGCAACATCATGTAGGCGATATCCAATTGGCTCTCAATAGTACTCGTTGTAGAGTAACAGGGTTCACGCCCTTGGAATTAATGTTTGGTATTAAGAGTAGTTCATTAGGGATATCAAAAGTATCTACCCATCATCCTGATGAAGACAGGTTAAACCTCGAAACCATTCGATCCGATGATTCTGCTAGTATAAAAAGGCTGGCCCAATATGACATAAGTCGATTTAACAGGGGTAAAGCTATAGTAAAACCTTTTTCAGTAGGTGACTTTGTCTTTGGTTGTTTGTCTTTGTTAAATGCGAGGAAAGACACCAAACGAAATTAGACCGTAAATACAAAGGCCCCTTTAAAATAACCGCTATTTTGGAAAATGATAGGTACGAATTAAAACACATTAATGGAAACAATAGTCTACAAATACTCTCACGAAAACTTGCGAGAAGTACCACGTGGTCAGTCAATCTTTTCGGAAAATTATGATGAGGATGACGTGTCGGCGAATAATAACACAGAGGTTCATGAGACTAGGCACCAGATTAGCAATGATGATATTCAGTCTGATAATAGTGATACTATCTCTGTCAATAGTGATACCATGTCTGCTAAAAGTGACACTATATCTACCAGTTCAAAAAAAAAAAAAAAGAAAAAAAAAAAAAAAAAAAAGAGATCCGGTCCAGTCTAACTGAAGGGATACAAAAAAAAAAAGATCCGGTCCAGTCTAACTGAAGGGATACAAAAAAAAAGATCCGGTCCAGTTTAACTGAAGGGATACAAAAAAAAAAAAAAAAAAAAAAAAAAGGATCCGGTCCAGTTTAACTGAAGGGATAACACCTGAAGGGCAGTTGCCGGACCAGGGAGTAAATCCGGTCCAGTTTAACTGAAGGGATATATCTGAAGGGCAGTAGCCGGACCAGGGACATTAAAAAAAAAAAAAAAATGAAAAGAAAAAAAAAAAAAAAAAAAAAAAAAAAAAAAAAAAAAAAAAAAATAGCAGGATGACCAAACGGTGCCTAATCAGTTTTCTGTTCTAGATATGACATTATAAGCTAAGCGTACGAGGACGTCCGCACGTCAGCATGGCCGTGTCGGCGTCGCATTATAAACAACACGCGGTGGCGCCGTAGCACCGTAGCGCGCTGCGTCATTCTCCCGCCTCCTTGCTACGGGGCGGAGTTAGTATGCGCTACGTCGTAGCACTGCGTATAAAAGGGGCCGCACGGCGGTAAAACGGCATTCTGACTACAGGCGTCGCCCGGTGCACAGGTTGTATTGCTCTTAATTATTGTTACTCTGCCTCTCTGTACATTCTTGCTATTTTGTGTGAACTAAGCTGTTACTGTATTACTGAGGTGTCGTGGCTATTATTATAAGGTGTTGAATTAATTATTCCCTGAAAACTGATTAAGTGAGTAGCTGTAAAATTCATTGATCAAATAATTCTATTTCTTACTGTTAACCTAACGTCTTCTATCTATTTTACAATATGTCTGATCCTGTGCCGTCAGATATATAAGACCTCGTCAAGTTACTTTAAGATGCACAGAAAGATGCTACACATGTGCTACGAAGTGCTACGTAAAATCAAGCTATTGCTACGCGCTGTTTAATTGATTGCTAGGCACCTAATTTTGGGCACGCCACGATAGTGGCGGTAAGGCCCCTCTTTGAGGAGTGGCTAGAGAGGCGTCACGGCGCCCTCACCTTCCGCCTGACGCAGGTCCTCACCGGACATGGATGTTTCGGGAGGTTCCTGCACATCATCAGGCGGGAGGAAACGCCCGGGTGTCACCACTGCGAGGATCGCCCAGAGGACACGGTAGAGCACACGGTGCAAACCTGCCCCGCTTGGGCGGAGCACCACCGTGTCCTCGTAGAGGCGATCGGCGGCGGCGACCTCTCGCGCCCGGCCCTGGTGCAAGCCATGGTCCGGGGCGAGAGGGAGTGGGAGGCAGTCACCTCCTTCTGCGAAGCAGTCATGCTCGCGAAGGAGGTGGTGGGATGGGAGAGAGAAAGGTCCTCCCGTCCCAGCCGCCGCGGGAGACGCTCCAGGCGTAAGTCAGGGTCGATACCACCACGCCCCGGGCGTCGGGAGCCACGTGACGACTCCCGGCCACCGTAGGCGCGGGCCTGCGGACGGTGAGTAATGGGTGACTCACCGTCCGATCAGCACCAGACCTGTGCCGTACGGCGCGTATATGTTCCACGCGCGCCTCAAAGAGATGTCAGCATATGAAGGGGCCCCTCAGGGCCAAGCCTGCCGGGTAAGCGGGATTGTCCGAAAGGGTTACCGCTACCCCGGAACATAAAGGGCTACGGAAGGAGCATGGATGGGTTTTAGTCAGTAAGAGTCTGACACTCCCTTCCGCTCCACCCAGAGCGGGAGCAGTCATTGGATGATTTCCCAGCCTTAAAAAAAAAAAAAAAAGGCACCTAATTTTATAGTGCAAAATTACTATAGTAATAATTTGTTTTACTGTTTATTGAACACAGCTTCAAATAGTCTCACTGGCTTTGAGTTCTTTCTAATTTTGGTTATCGAAACCAAATCTAAATAATCGTGGTCCTGTCAAAAAATCTACATAATTTTTTTCGCCATTCGCGACCTCGTCTACCAGTGAATCGGTGACCATAATCTCACGTAATCAATGCTGAAATCAACGACAAATCTTAATAAAACCTCTTTAAGTCAAGCTTACACAACAGTAAAGTATAATAAATTGAATTATTTACGCCACGTTTTGCGATAGTCATCGTTAACACAAAGAAGTAGTTTTTAATCGCGTGATCCCTTATACCTAGGTAAAGGTTTTGTTACATACATTATGTAGGTACGTGGAACGGTGACCGACTATTATTCTATTTACTTATTATTCATTTATTCACTCTTTATCGATAGTGTTGATGACAGTTTGTTTTTTAGGGTTCGGTGAGCGACAAGTGAAACGTACACGAATATGGCGGGTATTTATTAATGTTGTGTGATTTGATGGAGTTATTACAAAGTCATTGAAGAGCTTATTACGTCGTAATATTTTAAGCACAATTATTTCGTTGTGATTTCAGCTGACATATAAAAGAATGGTGTTAATGTTAGCTTTTCAATAATTCAAAGTCATGAATGAAATACTGTACACTGAATAGATTTTTGCCCAAAGAGAGACATTCATCTCGCAAAGGTCTAACACACTAACAGTAGCAACGGGTTTCATTTAGACAGTTCAACAACATTCATTGCGTTATTTAATTGCTGGGCAAATAAAGATTTGACGAACATATGAAGCAATGGTTCAGCAATTTTTTTCAAAATCATTCACACTGTTGTTGATAGTGTACTAAGCAATCGAGATGCAGGTCCTTTTTTGACTGAAATTCTGATGTTCCATTTTAAAATTACAATTCTAATTTAGATTTTGGAAAGCTGCTTAGTACTAACTAAGTAACTTACTTAGTAGTTTCTTTCCAAAATGGCCATTTTCATGTAAATAAAACAGTGATAATGAGAAAAAAAAGCATGCGGAACCATTTTTCAAAATGAAGTATGTATTAACGTTTCTTTGTATGAGTAATAATACACAAAGTAACTTAACGACGCGGAAAATATTAAAACTGGGCCACTAAGACGAATTACTTTCATAATGCCTTTAGATTTTTCATGTCCTTCAAGCAAATCTTAATAACAGTTTACGCCTTTTCATGTGAAAATAAAAACATATTGTAGTTGTTTAATGCCTATAATTGAGTTACGCGATACTCGGTTTCATTTCCCTTGTGTTTTTGTAATTTTTATGAAAACTAGCTTTCGCCAGCGGCTTCGCACGCATGGATATCTGAAATTATCCCATGAGAACGTACCACCGAGGTAAAAAGTATCCTATGTGTTAATACAGTAAATATTGTATCTATGTGCCAATTTTCATCTAAATCTGTTAAACGGTTTCCGCGTGATTGAGTTACAAACATGCAAACAACTTCACAAACATTCAGATTTATAATATTAGTAGGATAAGTACAGAAGCCAGCACATCAAGTTACCACAATCTGTCAAATTTCTTTGATAGTATTTCAACTTTATTGCAAAGACATAAGGTTCATTTTTAATTGAGAAAATTTGACAGTTAGGGATAGCTTGATGTGCTGGCGTCTGTACGTAGTCACGTTCACACAGATTTTAGCAAAGACTAGGCCAAGGTCATCCTCATTCTTCTGGCCTTTTCCCAATTTATTTGGAGTCGGTGCAACATGTCTTATTCTTCCATACTTCTCTATTAGTCCTCATCTCAGTCACTCCCTTTCTAGCCATTTTATCTTTCACACAGTCCATCCATCGTTCCTTTGGTCTTCCCCTACTCGTATATAGCCATCCACATTCATACTCCAAACTTTCCTGACAACATTTTCCTCATTCCTCCGCATAACATGCCCACACCATGACAAACGATTCCCACACAATTTTCAGTCACCGGTGTCACTTTCAGACTTCCTCTTATATACTCATTCTTTATTCGAGCCATTCACGTAACAACACACATTTTGAGGTCAAGGTATCGTGACGAATTTGAAATTGTGCCCATTGTCCTGCTATTCTCAAAAAGCTGAAGGAATTAGCTACGCATACTTTCGTTTATTATGAGCTCCACTACCTAATAACTCTAAAATCTTTGGAGCAATCTTAATCATAATTATTTTGTTATAATAAAGGTGCCTAATGTTTATTTTTCAGAGTTCATAATTATTATGGATTCTTCTAATGCCCGTTATACTCTTTTTTTTGAGCGTGGGATATCATCAAATGACTCCTCCCGCTCTGGGCGGAGCGGGAGGGAGTGTCAGTCTCTAACTGACTAAACCCATCCATGTTCCTTCCTCTTATCGTCTCCCGCGGCGACTGCGACGCGAGGTCCTATCCCTCTCCTGCCACCTCCTTCGCGAACATAACTGCTTCGCAGACGGAGGTGATGCCCGTTATACTTACCGTTGAAATTGCGTCCATCACTGTACTTTACAAATTATCGCGGTTTGTTATCATTAGCAGATAGAAGGACGGTATCACGCTTATGCGCATACTCTTGACGTTCCACGTAATCAGTCCTTCCTTCATATCATATCGCTGGATTTACATATTGACCCGGAAAATCAAAGTTATGGTAGACAGGTGGTCCTAATAAGGACAAGGTTTTGTAACAATATTTTAGTTTACTGTGTCCATAGAGTTTCACACTGCCCTCCTATACCTATTTATGAAAATGTCCTAAATGTCAATTATTAACAAAAAGAAAGTACCCGACGGGTTTCTTGCCCCGTTCTTCTCCACACGCTTTGGAATAGGCAAATAGCTTCATCTTTCTGACTGACCGACCCCTTGGCAATGGCAAAAGTGCCTGTAATTAGTGTATTTGAAATAAATGCTTTAAGTTTGAGTTACATGTCGGCTCTTCTCCATAGGAAACTACCATAGGGGTCTAAAAGCATAATGTCTATAATGTTCCCACGGCTGCGATACAGGCCTCCTCTCTGTAAGAGTGAGCGGGCCATAATCCACCACGCGGGCTCAGTGCGTGTTCGTAGATATCACATGTCTTCGATTTCGACGAATTTTGGTTCTAGGACATGCCCGTTCCCTCACGATGTTTTCCTTAGCTGTTTTGAGAACTGTAGTAATGAAATAATTTACAAAAAATAAAGTGCCTGAGGACTGGGTGCGTACCCTCGATCTACAACTTGATAAGTCGAGGTCTTTACCACTGGGTCACCACTCTACTCCACAAGCACTATGAAATGGAATCTCTAAAACTTAAATTCAAAGCAATTAGTTTAGCAAAGTATTTCAATAAATCATTACAGGTGATTTTCAACTATCCACGATTTCCTAAGTCACAATGTGAAACTACATAGTTAAAGCCCATTCCAAAGTGAAGTAGGTTAGGAGTAGAAAAAATACAAAATTTTAAATCTAAAAGATTTAAAAGTTTATATCCTACATTGGCACTTATGAACGTCAGAGGCTGAGTGCACGGTTCCAATTGGTAGTTTCCTATGGAGAAGAGCCGACAAGTAACTCAAACTTAAAGCATTTATTTCAAATACACTAATTACAGGCACTTTCGAATTGCCAAGGGGTCGGTCAGTCAGAAAGATGAAGCTATTTGCCTATTCCAAAGCGTGTGGAGAAGAACGGGGCAAGAAACCCGTCGGGTACTTTCTTTTTGTTAATAATTGACATTTAGGACATTTTCATAAATAGGTATAGGAGGGCAGTGTGAAACTCTATGGACACAGTAAACTAAAATATTGTTACAAAACCTTGTCCTTATTTAGGACCACCTGTCTACCATAACTTTGATTTTCCGGGTCAATATGTAAATCCAGCGATATGATATGAAGGAAGGACTGATTACGTGGAACGTCGTGGACGCACTGAATACTAAGTAGCAAGTAGCACGGTGGTCTATTGCAAACGTCCTTCGAATCAGACAGGTATTATATGCGAGGGTACTGTAACGTTATGTGTTTATGCTAATATTGACCCTACTAGTGTACTGAAATTTTAACTAAAACGGTTATGGTTTGGTTGATGAAAGAAATACCCACATATTTCTCTTTGTTGCGCTGTTTCGGAACAAAAAAAGAAAATCAATTTAGTTTGGTGCAGTAGGGTTATGTTGACGTTGTTGGAAAGAGAGGTGGGTCGAGATTGTGAACATGAATAACAGCTTATAATAATTCAAAATGAGACCATTATGATGTGAGAAATATATTCATAGTGGTCCTGTTATACCTGTAGTTATATAGGTAGCAATAATCTGCCTTTAAAGAGGAGAACACTAATTTAAGCTTAAGTCAATCATAGATACTGATTGGGATGTGGAACTGGGATGTGTTCTGTATCTCGGTATATAAGGCCAGACGCGTCCTTGTACTCGTAAGCACTGGCTGTTATGTATGTGTCAATTATTGTTATTTATTTATTATTTATGTACACACTAGAAAATACAATAAGATACTACATAGATAGTCTTAGTACAGAGGTACTGTTTATTTCTAAAGAAATTACTTCCAGCAGACTTGCGAAAGGAGACATCATCATTGTAAACATCTCTTTTTTATTTTTCACACACTATTGTGTGAGGATAAGAAGAAATAAAAATATATGTGTGTTATATGTTTGTTAATTGTTTTACTTCTTCTTTTATTTTAATACATATCTATTATTATTTAAACATTAACAAAATAGTAGTAGCCCGCCGGTATTGGGACCATGGTCCAAGCTACCGCTCGTCAGAGCTCCTGAGAGTACCGCTTTTTGGATCAAGCCCATGATCCAGCTGCCTATCGAGAGCCTCTTCAGATGTTGGTCGAGTCTCTTGGCTATTATGCCATTCGCCGTCACGACTATCGGCACAATGATTGCTGTATCCACATTAATTATTATTATTACAAATACTTGTCAGATATGTGAGTCTATTACCTACGTAATCAATCACTGCAACAAAAATGCTCCAACATAGTAAAATACATAGTCAAACAACGCCTAATCTTAAACTCTAAACCAAACATGTACAGTGGAAATGTCTTTCTTTAAGTCGAGATAAGACGTCCACCGCCGTCAGCAGCCAGTCTCGAATGTTACTGGTAGGTAATCCACGCGTTGCCTTGATGCATATTAAGTGCAAGGTGGTGCATTGCCCTGTAGATGTCGTTGGCAGCGTAGCGGTCGTAGGCATTTGACACGACGGCAGCCATGATGGAAAATGTCGTTGGTTTTTCGCGGTGCCGATAATTGAGCGATTACGTAATTTAGTTTTTGAGTGTTTAATTTTGATTTGAGTTTCTTTTTTAAAGAATATGTTAAAATATACCTATAGGCATTTTTTATTATGTTTTGAGGTCGTTAAGAAGATTTTAAATATCAAATTAATTGATGGTTTACCTGGAGCTAATAATATTTTTGAAGTTGATTCATGTAATCTGATTAGAATGATAAAATGTTGATGAAAATATATAGAATCGCAAATTATAAGTTTGTCATTGGTGACTGACAAACTTATAATTTGCGAACTTGAATCCTCAGTGATTCATTTGACTAAGTAGGTACTCGCATTTCATGAATGCACATAAAGAAGCAATTTAATAATTACGAACGCTTCTCGCGACTGTCATTTTTTTAAGTAGGTAAATAAGGTATGCCTTGGTTAAAAAAACAGCCCATATTTACATACCTAACGATGATTCGATTTTAAAAAAACAAAATCGCATCGCCACGAACCAAATTCAATTGCAAAAGAAATTAGCAAACACGCAAATCAAAAGTTACGACTAAAACCCTTTGAATTTCGACCAATTTCCGTACCCCACGTTAAAACAGAGTTTAGCCGAAACGTAATTTATTTGCAATTAATGTTATCGATGTTACAAAACAAAGTTGTATGTAATCAAAATGCAAATAAGTGGTTGTGGGTGCGTGGCTGTTATCCTGTGCCCCACATCTCCAAGGTTCCTACGACATTTTGGCGTTCACGAAACCCGCAATTGTTTTTATAAATGAATGGTAGTAATTGAATATTTTTCGCGTTTGAGAAGTGGGGCAGGTGTTAATTATATACTGCGGGGTTTGGTCGTCTAGACTCTATACTTATTTTCCAGCATAATTTTTATGTTATGTTAAAAAAGATAAAGAGTCTGGCAAGTAAAGTAAATGAGAAACGTGAAGACGTTTGCCTTCACTTATCACAATCTAGGACAAATTGATGAGAGCTTGATATGAATTTGTAGAAATATTTCATGTTATTTCATTTAACTCTAGCTACCGCGCTTTTACCTATTTTTTTAACAAAGTCAAATCATTTATTTCAGATTAGCACATGAAAAGCACTTTTAAACGTCAAAATTTACGAAAAATTAAAAATAATTAAATTGATTCTCGTTGCCCTTCCAAAAGGTACTTTCATATAGAGAAGGATGGACAAGAAACTCCGTCTTTACCCTTTTAAGATTAAAACAAGTATTTTTTTAAGTTTCAATAGTAATTGTATAAGTCTCAACAATGACAAATAACTTAGCGTTCTACCTTATCCTTACCCGAAACGCAACGCAGAGCGATTGAACGATTGCGTTAATTAAGAGCTCTGAACACACGCACTTGTGTTTGATGAAGCCTATCGCATTTTAGATCTGACTACTACATACAATGGTAATGCAATCGTATTCTTATCACTGCTAACTAACTTCTGTGATTACCAATTGACAAATTAAATCTTACCTTAAAAGTCTTGTAAGACGATACGACGTACGAAGCTCCATCTTCCAGCTCTTCAAGCCTGTACTTCCTGTCGCCGTCCATGCCGAAGATGAACCTGGCTCCTCGAGGCAGTTCCAGCCTCTCGGACAGCCTGTCGAGGAGCGCATCCATCGACGCCAGGTCTCGACCCGGCTTGAAGCGGAACTCCACACCTGGATGGAAAGGATCCCCATTTCTGTAGAAGGTGACTCTTCTAGCCTTCCAGTAGTTGAGATTAGCGTATCTGCTCGCTGGTTCTGCTCTGGTGGGTCGAGCAGTTGCTTCAGATCCTTCGGAGTGGTCTTCGTTGCGTTGCGGTGGTGTTCCGGGGCGGGAAGGGCGCCAGTCGCCGGGTTCTCGCTCGTCGTCGGACTGCGGTTCTGGTTGCTGCGGTGGCGGTGGGTCGGGCGCTGGTGCGGGCTCCGGAGCGGCCTGGCGACAGGGACGCGTCAGTAGGCGCGGCCGGGGGTGCGGGCGACGCGACATCACTCGGTCCGGCCGGCCCGCGAACTGCCGCGCGCCCCACAGACCCACCCACTTCCAATCAACTGATACCACTGTCTATGTTCATTCATGAACTGACGATTCATGCCGGCCACGTGGCTGATTGATTGGGAGTAGGCGGATGATCACTTAAACTACGACTGCACTTACAAATCAGTCTTGGGTCAGATATTTAGATCAGAAATGTTATTGCCATCATATTTTATTGAGACTGGAGGAATACTTCAAAGCATATTATATATTCTAGTTTGTGTAGCCTTGTTTATCACCGAGTTAATTATATACGAGCTCCGATTTCAGGCGTCGATCCAAACGCTAGTGTTGACTTCGCTCGTTAATTACTAAAATATGTAAATTAATATAACGTAGCGGTGAGTATTGTTCGTTTTCTCCTTTGTTTCCCTGGCAAAGTGGTCAGTTGATTGTTTATGAAAGAGAGATTCATTGACACTACAATCAATAATCAATCGTCATTATTTGTTCGGAGGCAACTAAAGTAAATTAGTATAGTAAAAGTAACACACAAGTAAAAAAAGATAAAAATATCATGGTAAAAAGATTGTATTTATTTTTCAGATAGGGTATTTTAACTATAAGTACTCCATTCATTATAACATTAGACAAACAACGTTATAGCCCAATTGTTATTTCTATATTAGCGTTTAATAAGCTTTGTTATTTTTCTACAAATACAAAGTAATTTATTGTATTTACCATTTACATATGAATTTGAACACTAAAATGCAGACATATGCAGTCATTTCAATAATACAACACAAAGACTACCGTTATTCGTTTAATTCTAAAATAAATGAAATTTAATTGAATGATTTTAGCCACTTCCATGTTTATCAAAAGTCCTAGATAACATTAAAATCTTAATAAAACCAAAACACTCACACAATAATCCAGTACCACCGAAATCATCATAAAACCTTGACTCCACTGGACGTAACAGCTAATGATTTGTAAAAGTTTAACTTAGGCATAGAAATCGTTAGATATTCTTCAAGATAAGGGTTAACGAGTCAGCCAGCTGCGTGACTAAGTAAACCTAGTCACGATCATCGAATAGACGGTTACTTTAACTTACAAGTTATAATATAAGCTGTAAAATGATTCAGCTTGGTCGGTAAAAGTAATAAGTTAGTCACACATAATTATAGAAGTTATGGCTGCCATCATTAGTTGAGCGTGCTTATGATTAGGTATAGATTATGTGAGTCAAAGTTTTGGGAATTCACAGAAATTGGAATTGATTTTTTCTTTGTTTTCTTGTGCAAGTATTTGGTTTTTCAGATCATTTTCGTGTGTGTTTAAATACCGATATGGGGGTTCAAAAAAAGTAAATATCTAAACACGACGTATGGGAAGTAATGGACTTTTAAACAAAGCAATAATTTCTAAAATATTTGTGATATTAACAGAAATCATTAATTGTTTGGTTTATTAAAATTTTAAACTAACAGATAATCTCAAAACTCTATCTATACTTACGGAAATTGTAGAGGACAATACACATTTATTTAATATATTCAGTGTTAATCAACAGGTAACATCATAAAATGCAAAAAAAAATATTTTATTTTGTTCCACAAAAAGTATTTACGTCTCCTGATATACCACAATCATGAATGAGTAAAATAATCTAATCTTACCACTGCGGCTACAGGAATCGTATCCTCTGTCGTCGCCATTTTAATTCAAACACTAAAAAACACAAATCACAGCACTAAAATCCAGTTCGAATAAATTCAAATTCGGAATTACAATTCGCGAGCTCGCCTCAGCGGACTACGTAACTTCCGGGTAAAACATTCGATGTTTAAATTACGAAAACATTCACGACGACAGATTAAACATTCACATAGTTTTTTTTCCTATTTATATTTCAAGCACTTTGCATAAGGCTGGCAGTTTTAAAATTTCAAATAATGTTCATTAAAGTGTTTGGTTGTTTTTGTTGTGAATGTGGTAGTCGTCCGGTTATGTTTTGTTAACGGAACAGAGTGACGGCTGTTCGAATGGGCGGCAACGAGCGGCCAGCGGCCAGCGCACCCGTGTGCGCCAGTGTGGCGGGGCCAGGTGCCAAATTAATCGATATACGATCTAGGACATTGTAAAACAGGACGAAAGTTAGTATATTATATTATCATACAAAAAAAAAATACTACGGCCACTGCAAACCTATGGATGCTCCTAATACGGTTTTAAAAAAAGAAATAATTTTGGCTTAAGTAATTTTATCTAAATAATTAGATATCTACATATGTAACGCTAATGATTTTAAAACGATAATCAAAGTAATAGTCATCAGAGCTACGTCGTAGCGCGCTACGCCGTAGCCAGTTTAAAGGTGCAACGAATAGTCGTTCTACTGTTCGTTTTAGGGACTGCCTTTTGAAATTATAATTATTTGTAAATAAGAAATTTCCTTATTTTAAAGAACAGCTAGAAAAGGATTGTATCCCAGATTGTTTTACGAATAAAAGAATTTTGTAATAGTAACAAGTCATTACTGTAGTTTTGCACATCGATTTTGTGGTTAATAATTGTGGTGTTGTTAAGTAAAACTGTCTTACATCACATTTCCAAATCGAAATACAAGCTTATAAAGAAAAAAATATCATCGCAACTTAAACGTGGTCTAGCTAGTCTAACGCACACAAGTTGCTCGCCGGTCAACGCAGCAAATCGTGGCGGCGTGTTTATGTAGGTTAAGACTATATTTTTTCACCTCTTACTTTGGGGAATGTTTCGCGTTTTTATGAGACCCAATTACGTTTTCTAATTATTATTTATGTTTATACTCACATCATAATGTTGCGTAATTCGGAAAATGAGTGTTCTACTTTGAAAAAAGCTGTTTCAATCCGGAAATTATTTTTTCATTGATTTAATCATTTGATTTTTTTTTGAATATTTTTCTTATTACCTTTCACCAGAATCATATAACACCTAAAATCAAGTAACACATTAACTTTTATATCAGCTAAGGTCACCAAAAAAGTGTAACTGCTGGAAGTGTAAGTAACAATTTTGATAACGCACTAATTACTTTAATATTCTTACTTCCCATTGCTTACAGCAAAACTATTATCCTCCATGAAAACAGCAAACATCCAAACATGCATACCGTGCCAAAACATGAACACGAGGAGTTCATACCTACTCGTAAATCTACTGCAGTGAAGTTTAAACGTTATAAGGATACAATACCAGGGGGCCTAGACAAGTGTCAATCGCTCCGTGTCGATTCGATTTCGAAAATTGTTGATCGAAGAATTCGTTATCTCAGCGATTCGGATTGTCAAGAACGCCTCTTGTCAACTTATTTGTATGGGAATATTAATCGAGATTCGTTACACAATTTGACATTGTCTAGCACTTAACGATCGAAAACGATTGATCACGTGACATTTCGAAAGCTTATGCCAATTTCATACATTTTGAATTTATCTAATTTCGTTATCGGTAATGGAAATGTGACTTAGTAGGACCTAGGCCCCGTGGAGTACTTTCACCAAAAGCTTATTTAAGGCACCCCTGGAGTTCAGGAATGTACCTACCTAAACGGAAATTATATAACTAACTATGATTATTATTCCTCCCATTTTATATACTTGTACATATTATTATTAATATTTTAACTAAACCATTAGCTTTTAAATTATGTAAATATTATATTAAACTTATATGTATAAAAGTTATGAAAGAAAGAAAGAAAAATATTTTATTTAGAACACGCACAGGAAATACAAACAAAATATTTAAAAAAATATATGAAAAAGGTTATAATGTAAGTATTTCAAAATAAAATTGAGGGAATTTTGCCAAAATTACTACACGACTTTGGCCAAGCTGCAGAAAATTCCGCGCCAATTGCGAATGAAATTCGTATGCGCCTATTCTGTCAAAAAAAATGATATGTGACGCGTATCGTCTTAATCATTACAACAATAGCGCACTTAGTTGCGTTCCGCGTCCTATTTGCGATTCACCTCATTGTAGCCCGAGCTTAAACACAGCCGATAGAGACGGTGCAAGGCATGCTTGGCAAATTTGTGTATGGCGTCTTAATTATGCTCTTAACAATATTATATTCACTGAAAAATACCAAAAATATAGCATAGATATTTCCACCTAAAAAATCCTTACAAATTTAGGGAACTCATTGAAAAATGGAATCCATTACCACGGGCAGAGCCACGGGTGTAACGTGTACTTAATAAAAAAAGTAATTAGGTTATTCTTCTAGCTAGGTTTATTAAACTAGAACAGTAATTACTGCCTTACGTTTAATACTAGTGTGAATAATAAGTGGTGACGAATTCCTAGGATTTTCTTGAACACGTAAATATGCATGTGATTCGGAATATTGTGTTATACTGGCCCCGATTCTGTGGGGAACCAGCAACGGTAATTAAAAATATAATATTCTTTACTCGTTAATATAGCAAGAAAGAGGTACCTAAATCTAAAAGCTGTGAAACTAATGACACCTTCTCAAAATGTTTTCCAAGTGCTAATCATTCTCAGCGGGATTGTCCGAAAGAGTGCCGCTGCCCCGCAACACAAAGGGCTAAGGAAGGAACATGGATGGGTTTTATGCAGTAAAGGTCTAACACTCCCTTCCGCTCCACCTAGAGCGCTATCAGCTCTCATTTGGGTGTTAAGTCTTAAATACTTCGATTTTTTTATGTATTATGTCTGTGACTAAATAATAAGGTACGCACGGCTACACATCAAGCTATACATTTCCAGTTTAAGCTGATCTCGCATTGTATAGGATTTCCGTACGATGCGAGACCAGCGTAAACTGGTTTTGTATAGCTTGATGTGTAGCCGTGTGTACTAGCTAGGTTAGAACTTTTCATTATGAACTTTTCGTCTGTTAATTCAACCCTATATTCACATCACATCTCTCAAATCAACATAAAATACCTATTCTATAATCTTTAGGTTTAAAAGGAAATAACGAGTTAATCTCTCATTAACGATTATTTAGTAACAAAATATAGTAATAACAGTTAATGCTACACAATAAGCTCTGTGACATTTGCAAGCTCACTAGTTCAGTGGATTTGCATAAACTATAGGCAGTTAAATATTATGTTCTCGCGTGATTAAGTACGTTTTGCAAACAAAGCTAATTTATAATTTATTACAGGCGTGAATTTTTGTGATTAATCAATGTCCTTAAAAAGTTATAAATACATCAACATCACATTAAAAACAGCAGCCAAACGATTCTGTTAAAATATCACCGTGAACACTTAGGTGAAGTGAGCTGTCATTCCACCTGATGCTTGGGAATGACAGCTCATTTCAAACTCTGGAAGTGAGCTTGAAGTGAGCACTTTTTATGGTGAAAGTTTTACTGAATATTTCGGTGGCATAGGAAAATAAATTTAGGCATTACGTAGCTTTATAAATAGTGCCTATCATAGAAGAGAATAAGAACATCTTTCGAGAGATACTGAGGCTATCCAAGAAATCGCGTAGGTACATAAACCAAGAAAATTATAGTCAACGCATTGAAGAATTTCAAAAGCTCTGCAAGTGTCTCTGATTCTAAACAATCAGTTTTGTTTTTTTTTTATTAACCTTTTGACCGCCACGACAAAAATGAAAAAGCGTGCCCTCAGCGCCAAGCTCCGAATACATCCTTTAATATTGTCACCCAGTCGCGACCGTGGCGTGCTGGGCACATTTTGGTTTGTCGTCTATACACGACTGTGGCGGTCAAAAGGTTAATGGCATCTTGCAGTTCAACCTATGAGGTTGTCTACTGCTTGACCGGGCTAGCCTGTGGATAGCTCAGTGAAAATTAAGGTCTAAAGCCAGGTTTAAAAAATGTGAGCCGTCACGGGATGCCTGGCAGATGTGAAACATCGACATTATTTTGTAAAAGTAATATGATTAAAAAGAACAGATTGCGATAGAAACTAAATATGGCATAATGATAAAATAAAATATTACGTTTTTTTTCCAGAAAATGATGACTGTTTATTCAATAAACATTTATTTTCAATAAATCGCAGTCGATTACGCATGGGGACGCGTCGCCACACAGTACACACTACTGCATATAGACTGTACATATACACCATCATAAAGCGACGCGTCGCCACGGCATGCGTCGCCACGCCAGAAATTAGTTTTACGTGCGGCTATAGATGTTTCACATCAAAACATTCAGTAAGCCACGGTTTTCTTTTTATATACAGACAACATGTAGATCTTCAGCATCGATTTTTTTTATAGTTAAATAGATTTGAAAAAAAAATAACTTAACCGATGATTCATAACACTCGCCTCCTAGATGCCACAGTGAAGTAAAGAGTAAAAAAAAACTGATTTCTGTTCGATTGTACAACAAAAGCTACGAATATTCCGTAGCACTCTCGTAGCGCTACAACTTGTACCTTAAAAGCTTGGAACATTAAAAAAAAAATAGATTATCATATTATTATTTGTCTGCAGTTAGTACTAAAGCTTAATAATACATATAATATGGTAAATAGTCGTGTCGGCACTTCAGAAATGTTTATTTTCTTCCTCAATGCTCAGCCATTTGAGAAACAAACAAGCGCTTGTTACCTCAAATTACGATTAAAATGCCCGTTTCGTACTTGACCCGATTCTTGCAATACAGTAGTTTGTCACAAAAAACTCAAATCTTCGGTATTTCCTTTGCTTTGTAGCAGTTGCTACGACTCGTAGCTGCGCTACGGCGTAGCATCGCAGTGCATAAGTAAGTGATTGTAGAAAGTAGATACCGTAGTTTTTTTATGTTCTTGATTATAGAACATAGTTGGTAATGATTTAATAACATACATAATATTACGCTGTAATCCACGAGGGGTTCGGTAGAAGTGTACCTATAATATTACACACTTTTGCCAGCTATGTTTTAGTCCCATGTAATAAGATAGGAATGTCTTTGCTAATTGTATTGTAACAATATCTTCTGAGATATTTAAAGCAGGTGTTAATTAATGTTTCCTGTAAGGTCTTACCGCGAATTTATGTTTTTTGGGTGGCTTAGCCACTGTTACGGGCATAATTTTTACACTGCCGTATCTCTATGTTGACGTCGTGGTGGGGCTTGCCCGCTCCTGTACTCTGTTTGTGTGACAGTAGAGTTTACTTTACCAAAGCAGGTCTAGGGTGAAGAGCCAGACCAAGAAAGATACAAAAACCAGCAGGGCAGCACGTGGCGGCTGTTGAGCAGTAGCGACCCTAGGGTCCCAGCCTACTCTTACGCCTTCCAAAGGTCCGAGAGCCCAGGGTCCCGACAAATGTCAAGAGACAAAAAAAATATTATATTATTACATAACACATTATGACAAGGCGTCATGTTATATTTAACATGGCACCTTCATGGCGTCAGGCAGAGGATGTGCGCATAGTGGGTATACTCACATTTCGCCAGCTATGGTTAAGTAATAGGGGGCGAGACTATTAGCCATCAACCGGGCTTAAACTAGACTCCGGGCTACTACTGAGAAACGAGAGTGAGTTTTTATGTTTGTCCGTCTTTCACGCTCAAACAGCTGGACGCATCTGAATGAAATTTCTGATCATCTGATTAACACATAGAACTTTTGATCACGGTAGTACGTTTCCTTGGCATGATTTCTGATATTCACGCAGGCAAAGCAGCTAGTATAATATACATAATAGTAATATATAACATATAAAATTATGAAAGTATTAGTATTAGTTTCTTTTAGTAGTATCCCATCTGACCCTGTAAGTTTTGTTATAATAACACAATGGGACGTATTTATTATAATAACAATGTTATTATATGTATAAAACATATCGCGGCAGATTGTTTGGCGATAACTCTTTTATGGAGGCTAACACGCACTGACACCCGGCCGTTTTTCAGTTCCTTGTTACCAAAAGAAAATTATTTAAATATAACTTCCGGACTTTTTTGATGGTGAAGTTATATTATTTTTGCCTGTTAAGTGGCAGGTACACTAAACAAACAGGTGAAAATCACATAAAGTTAAAGTTAAATTATTTATTTCAAAAAGGCACAAGAACAGCACTTTTGAACGTCAAATTGAACAAGAAATAGAATTGATTCTAGTCGCCCCAAGGTAACTTCGTATGGAGAAGAATCGGCAAGAAACTCCATCTTTACTATAGCTCTAACACATATTTTAAACTTCTATATGGTTAAGTATGTTTTTGCCAGGTTTGCTCTTTAAATGTATCAAGTGCCAATGTTTCGATACCTATACCTAAATAATACGTTAATTTTTTTCAGGGTGGGACCTGATGACCGCTCTGGTTGAAGCGGAAGGCAGTGTCAGACTTTTACTGACAAAAACACATCCATGTTCCTTCCTTAGCCCTTTGTGTTCCGGGGTAGCGGTAACCTTTTCGGACAATCCCGCTGAGCTTTTATGGTACATGGTTTCTTTGCTTTGTCCTTGAGTTTATTTGTTTGTTTTGTATTTCAATTAACTACAGAAGATTATAATTAGGTATTTTATACAAGAAATAAGGTGTTCGTATACATAATACAAATCAATAAAGCATTTTTACAACAAAACAGCCTTTAAGTACCTACTAAGTGAGGTGGTAACATCAATAGCTACAGCCAATAACGGAAGCTCGTTCGATTTTCACCTTACAAGCTAATTTCAACTTCATTCCTTGTTATTAAAGTCAGTTTTAGTTTGTACTCTTGTTGAGTGACAGGTACTGAGTGACACCACTGTCATAATATCGGGCATCCGGCCGCTGATTGGTTGAATATCGGTCAGATGTAGGCCGCCCGCCCGCGTAGCCCGCCCAGTTGGAGGATAAAACTCGAGTTGCTTAGCAACGCAAGTCATTATTAGGTAAAAGGGACCCATTTTCATTTATTAGTTGGTTGAAATTGTCGAGTTTGTATAATTATGTTCTTCGCTCTTTTATGCCATACCATTTCATCGATATTTCCCCAAGAATTAGGCAAGGAAAACTGTGACTTACCAGGGAATCGATCGAACCCATTGTCGCTACCTACGACATTTGTTCTTTTAATATGACTTAGGAATGGAAATTAAGGTTTTTAATATAAAACAGTTAGGTTACAAGAGAGTAACAACCAATATTTCTCATACGTAATTGTTGCGAACTCTAAGGTTGTGCAAACTTTTAAAAATATTTTATTTTTTATTCGAATGTTTTTCTTCGCTTTTTCTTTGTTGTGTCAAAAGGTTTGGTTTGTGTTTTCCAATTTATGTAATTTTTTTATCATTTTTAGTATTTAAATCCTTTTATCACGCTGAGCTTTAGTTTTATTTCATTCCAACATCCACCAATACACATAGTCCACTTGTCATCCGCATTGAACGAAATTGACCTAAAATATCGATAACGGTCATGATTATTACGTAAGGTTGTACGCCATAAAATAATTGACTATTTGAAACGGACAAAAATAAAATATGAAATCACATAATTGGAATACCTACTTATTAATAAGTAAAAACCTGTGATGTCACATTGTTATATTTCATACAAATCACGTAGGTACGGTACAAATTCCGCATTTTGACAATTCATAAAACGTAACGTTATTGACTACCCTTTCAAATACATACCCAATTATGTAAGTAGGCAGTCACCTAACCTAAACCTCCTTGCCTAATTTTGGAAAAACACTCAAGTCATTATTATTTAATCGATTCATCTAAGCGTGTTCAAAAGTATTACTTAGTTGTTTTACCTATTAGCTCAAGGCTAAGGAAGGCGATAAGAAAACTTACCTACTTAACTGCCCACCTCATAATGACCTAAAGAGCTTGACCCACTAAACGTTTTGAATTTTTATAGCGCACAGATTATGAAATTGCATTGCCCACTTCCTGGGAATATTTTATTAGGCTGGAAGATTACATTAAGTTTTGTTTACGTTTGAGCATAGTCTGTTTTCAATGTTTTTTAACCGACTTCAAAAAGGAGGAGGTTCTCAATTCGGATGTTTGTATTTTTTTTTTTTTTATGTTTGTTCGCGCATAACTCCGTTGCTTGCCAACCGATTTAAAAAATTCTTTTTTTGTTGGAAAGGGTATACTTCCCAAATGGTCCCATAAAAATTTTATCGAAATCGAATAAGCGGTTTTTGAAAAATCAACAAAAATAACCTACTTAATATATGTGGACGATGTTCTAATAAGTTCCTGTCACTGTAATTTACATACCAGGTAGTGGTATTAAAATTTTGGGGGGGAGGGGGGGGTTGTCTAGGTAGGTACCACAACTAAAAAGTGAAAATAAAATCTTTTTTTACAAAAAATAAAACCGACTTCCAAAACAAACACTACAAAGTGACAAATAATTTTGATTTCGGAAGTCGGTGGCAAAAAATTAAAATACAAAACCGAAGACACCGACTTCCGAAATCAAAATTATTTGTCACTTTGTAGTGTTTGTTTTGGAAGTCGGTTTTATTTTTTGTAAAAAAGTTTTTTTTATCAGGTACTAGGTATACTTATCGGTGTGTGCTAAATTATTTGCCTTATGTCAGCTAGACTTAGGGCAAATAATTTAAATTATTGTATTGTGTTTCGGTATGTTAGTTACTTTCCAAACTACCTATTTATTGAATTGAATCAAGTTTTTCTAACTGAACAAAAACCTGTGCTGCTAGGGAGTTGGTTGCGCCACTTCTTCCCAGCTCAATCACTAAGAAGTGGTTTCAAGACATTATTAATTTCTGCAGTTAGAAGTTCTTGTCACTTTGAGCGCCTTCAACACGCATTGGAATTTGTTAATAACAAATACACGAGCTCAGAATAGATGAAAATGTATTGAGCACGTATGCGTGTACTCTGCACTGAGATATAACAAAACACATACAGCTGTGTTAATGGCAGGGTATGTGTTAAAAGTAGAACATAATTGCTGTATGGTTGAACTGTTTTTAGGGTTCCGTACCCAAAGGGTAAAACGGGACCCTATTACTATGACTCCGCTGTCCGTCCGTCTCACCAGGCTGTATCTCACGAACCGTGATAGTTAAACAGTTGAAATACTCACATATGATGTATTACTTTTAAATACTAAAAAACAGAATTAAATAAATATTTAAGGGGGGCGCCCATACAACGTGTTTTTTTGCCGTTGCAAGTGCGACTCGTATTTGGCCGGTTTTTTATATTACTATGGTTGAACTACATTTACAAGTTATTTTGTCTTCAAACCTATCAGTACAATTATAACCTACTATTACAATCGTAATTTCATACGACCCGCCAAATATGCAAAGAAAATAAGGGCGCACGACTCATTCGTGACACCATAACGCCATAGCGTGTAATTCATCTGAATACTTACATTCTAAATCTAAGATCTAACGCTAAACAAATAAGGTTGAAATTGAAAGAAAGTCGGTACAACAAAGAATTTAAATGTACTTGTATTTCGTAGAAGCGATGGCTAGACGAAATAAACGTCGCTTATGACGTTTGCCCCACTTATGTCCAAGATTTATCGAGTATGACGAGAAGTGATTTTCTTTTCAGTATTTACCTACCTAGTAATTGCAAGTCGAGACGATGGAATCTTTTTAATTTGTGCAATTTTGTACCTACGTAGGTAATAGGTAGGTACTGTCAAATTTCTCCAAATGATTTTAAATCTTAAAACGTCGATAGTTAGTTTTAGTTAGTCGCTCAAAATCATTTGAGAATATTTGACAGCTTGAGCGATTGTACATCACAGTTTTACGATCCGTGGTACCTAGGTGCTAAACTTCCGATAGGTATTGCACGTATGGCAGAGCTCAGAGCCCTAGCACGAATGCGCAACTTATACGTATGGTATCGTAATTTGGACCAATATCCAAATTGAAAGTTCAACTATGCTATAGCATTATTCATAGCATTTTGGTTTAAAAATTTGCGATAAACGCAATTACCCATAGATACGAATAGAGCCTTAAAACTAAGTAAATAAATATTATGTGCGAAAAGAAAAATGTACAATTGTAAAACTGTTCGAATTTACGTTGTTTACTTTAAGCACTGCCCTCAGACTCACGGGAACGTACTAACAGAATAAAAAGTATTCTATGTGTTAATCTAAGTAATAATCTATTTGTATGCCAAATTTCCTAGATCCATTCTAACTTTTGCATAATATAAGTAAGGATGACGCGGCAGATTTCACCCAAATAACCCACTCATTCGCAACCTAGTGCCTCAACGTGTGAAAAGACCAAAAGAACTCTATGGCCTCGAAAAGTTCCTATAATCGTCTTCTCAAAGTTCACGACAATTTCAAGTAGTTTTTTCGGTTCAATACTAACACCAAAAGATCTAAGACATTTAATACAACTCTATCATAGAATTGACTTTTTTCTCTCTCTATTAATACACAATTTCTATTTTACTTAAACATTGGCAAAAAAGTCGACATTGGATTTAGTTGCCATAATAAAAAATACAATAGATTTTCTTGTAGTTTAAACTGATGTCGAAGGAGACCTGAAAGAAGAAAAAACTGAAGAAGTTCAAGAAATATTACGAAATCCATGTAAATTCATGTCTTTTATTAGTAAAGCACAAAGTAATAACAATCAATAATCAGAATCTTTATTTTTCTTCTTTTTCTTCTTGTGTCCACTCTGTGGAATATCGCCAACGCTAATATCTAAACCTTCTTTTTCAGATTGCTGCGTTATTGTGGTCAACTGAGTATCCATAAGCTCAATTTCATCTGCATCGTGTTTGCGTTTCTTCTTTGTTTTTTTTGGAACATCTATATCGTTAGTGTCATCTGCGTTCGTATTATCTTCATTTCCTTCAATTTCTTTATGTTTATATTTCTTTTTCTTCTTGTTGGGAACCTCGGGATTCGATTCCACAACTAAATCGCTTAGTTGCTCTATAATGTTCTCGACTGGTTGATTGTTCTCATCATTTTTACGCTTCTTCTTTTTCTTTGTGGGAGCTTCATCGGTTTCTTCTGTTGTTACTGTTTTCGATTCTGGTTTTGCATTTTCGTTGACATCAGTATCAACTTGATGTTTCTTCTTTTTAGACTTAGGCTTTTCTTCTACGACCTCTTCAATGTACTCTTGATTGATTTCAACATTATCTTCAGTAAATTCGTTTTGGTGATTTGATTTCTTTTTCTTTTTACTGTCATCACTTTCTTCATTATTCGATTTAGATTTATTTTTCCACTCTTTCTGAACTTTCTTTTCTGCATTTAAACTTTTCTCCATGTCTTTTTGATCTCTATCAAGAACGGCTAAAAAGAATCCTGTTGTGAAATCGGTTTCAGGTTTGGAATACATGCACCGAGTACCCATACTGCCGTACATGCCCGAGCCGATGTTATTCCATTCTCCTTTCAGCAGCTCTTTTACATCTTGGACCCTCCATTTGGCCCGTGAGGTTTTCACTACGTTAGTGATGACTCTTTCGTTCTCTTCAGGGAATAGGGAGCAAGTACTGTAGACTATTCGTTTGGCTTTAGGGAAGGCATTCATTGCGTGTTTTAAGAATTTTTCCTGCAATGATGTTAGCTTTGCGAGTCTAGTACTTTCTATATAGCTGTGAACGCAGAAGTCCATACCTGAGACAAAAGAAAAACTCTGTTAAATCTGAATATCTATATATATTTCATTATTGAACTGTTGGCCAGGTTGGCCGAAGGAAGGAAACCTGCTCAGATGGGGATTCATTGACAACTCCGCCTTGGAGTGTAAATGTGGTACTGTTCCACAAACGATGGGACACTTAATCTTGTGTCCTGTGTGTCCTGCCGTATGCACGTTACAGGAACTGATGGACACTAGTGATGGCGCCAAACACGTAGCCGAATTCTGGGCCGAGTACATTTAGATTGCCATCGACACGCTAAGAAGAAAAAGATTATTGAACTTTAATATCAACAACATAAGACTGTTTATTACCTGATCCCGAACAACTTGGATCAAGTAGAATATACTCGACGTCATCCATATCACCCTTCTTGATTTCCAAGGCATCTTTATGCATAGTCTCAACGCAAGTGGACCCAGTTTTTTCAACAAAATCACGCAGTACTTGGTATCTCTTCTCATTTCTTTCGACGGCAAATATTCGACCCTGAAAATGAAATACATGGTTTGTTTGAAAGTTGATTTTATAGCAGTCTAAATTACGTCTGATATAAAAGAACAATGGGCAGATACATAAAACTTAAGTGAAGTAAGCTGTCGTTCCATCTTATGCTAAGTATTGTCACTATTGACCGCTTATTTTAAACTCAGATTTCACCGTGATATTTCCTACTTGCGAATTTGCGAGAATGTCCTAAAAAAATTGGTCACAATTTTATTGAATTTTTTTTTTGTCTAGGACTTTTACGTCGGTGTACCAATTCAATATTATGTCATGTGGAGCTTTAATTACTATTTTTATGCCATGAGGCAAATTGGTTTCCTAATGAAGTTTTATTAAAAAGTTTTATGTTTCCTTTGTTTTATTGCTTCATACAATTGCGTATTATTAATTTTAATTATTTTTATGTTAATAGCGTATACTATGTGTTTGTACCTAGTAGTATGCTTGTGTCGACTACAATATCTCACCAAATATGAAAACTAGAACGCGGCCACGCGCGCCCCAAAGAGATGTCAGCATTAAGGAAGGGGCCCGTTGGGGCCAAAACCTGCCGGATAAGCGGGATTGTCCGAAAGGGTTACTGCTACCCAGGAACACAAAAGGCTAAGGAAGGAACATGGATGGGTTTTAGTCAGTAAGAGTCTGACACTCCCTTGCGCTCCACCCAGAGCGGGAGGATTCATTTGATGGCTTCCCAATCTCAAAAAAAATAAAACTAGTAGATACTAACTAGATATATGACTTATGACTAGTCAGAGGGACAATTTCCGTATTTGCGTTCGCATTATAAAAATGTCAATTGTCGACAGTATTTATGAGTAGAAGGCGATCCACACTGACACTTGTGTTCTATAGAAACTATTGACAATACTGTCTCCAGCAGCAGAGTATCCATGCTCACTGAGGGCACGTAATTAAGAACAGTTCAACTATTAAATCTATCGAATTTACGTTACGTTTACTCCTCTGTAACGCTCGTCAATCGACAGTTGTAGTCGCTCAGTAGCAGCTCTTGAATACAAGAGTACAGTCGGTTGACTCTGAAAACTTAGGTGAAGTTGCCATTCCACATAATGCTCGGGATTAACAGCTCACTTTGAACTCACTTCACTTAAGTTATCACGGTGAGATTTTTACAGAATAGCACCCAGATCATCATGTTACTACGTACAGTGTTTCTGATATAGGCCGCCAGCTGCGTGGTCTTCATGCCCGGCGCTGCGCACATGTCCAGCACAACGCTGCCAGGAGGAGGCGCTAGTAGGTGTACTGCCATTGCAGTAGCCTGGAAAGATACAGGAAACAACGTCAATGCAAAGGCGAGGTTCATAAGAATGTTGGACAGAAGGCTTGGCCTCTAACAGGAGTATGTACAGAGGCCAGCACATCAAGTTACCACAATCTGTCAAATTTCTTTGATAGTATTTCAACTTTATTGCAAAGACATAAGGTTCATTTTTAATTGAGAAAATTTTACAGTTAGGGATAGCTTGATGTGCTGTCGTCTGTACTTAATTCGGTTTTTGAAAGGGTAGTCAATAACGTTACTACTTTTTATGAACTGTCAAAACGCGGCATTTGTATGAAATTTATCATAACAACATCACAGATTTTTAGAGTCAAATGGAATACCTACTTATTAGCATTAAATGCAGTTTTACAATTTTATCTTTGCATTATATTTAATATCTGTATGGTGATGGATGTTTTTAAGACGAGCGGTCTTTTTTCCATGTGATTACGACCATTGTTTTTTTATTTTAGACCGTTTCAAATAATCAATTAATACTATTTTTGTAAGAAAGAGCTTAACACGTTGAGCGCCAACGCGGTCACCGGTGAGCCGCAAACAATCGTTTTCTATTGTCTGCTGCGTGGCAGTAAAAAAAATATGATAAAATATGATTTTACCTATTTTAAACCATGTTCAAATTTGAACAAGGAACCATCAACATTAATTTTTTTATCAAAAAATTTAGCAATTAATTAATTATTTTCCAAAATATTCATTACCAACCTTATCTTGAAGAATAATTTTATTCTCCAAATAGAACTCATGTTCATGCAATTTGGTTCCAGCTGGGAATACAAACACGGTCTTCACATGGTAATCTTGAGTGAAGTCATCCTCCGAGAGGTTCTGTATCTGTTCCAGGTAATCAGCGTAAGACCCTGAGGTGCACCTTATGAAGCGGTACCCTTCATCTTGGAACGCTCTGATGGCATCTGACGTTGTGAGTAGGTTGGTGTTGATGCGGACATATCTTGGTCTGGGAGCAACTAGATAAGCAAGACAATGGACACATAAGAATAAAAAACAAAAGAAAGATCTAGGTACAAAAAAATGCCATTAACTCTGTGGTCTATGAAACTAGCAGCCATAAAAAAAGCAAGTGAAGTACCATAATATACTCTGGCTACTGAATAGCCAGTGGTGTGTGGTGTTGCCTGTTTCATTATAGTATGTATCATAATCAGTTTAACATCTTAAGTTTCAGATTTAATAAGACAGAATATTTATTTATTTAACTTCTCATACACAGGGGGAAATTGAATTCGCGAAAAAAAATCAGCTGTTCCATACATTATGCTCCCATACATGAAAATGTAGGAGACAGTTGATTCTTTTTTCGCGATTTCAGATTTCTTCCCAAAGTGAAAGTTGTTCATAATGATGAATACAATGACCCCTAAAATCAATGCACATGAATTCAATTTCACCCTGCATAATTTTATCTATCTCGCTCGCCAGATAAATAAAAGTGGACGGTGGTTACACCACTGCTAGCCACCATTTTTAAGAGGCTTTATTCAAAGCCCAAGGCTGTGCAATACGCACATGAATCCGTTAAATCAGAGGTGCATGTAATTATCATTTGCTTAAAAATCGGTGAAGGAAAACATCGTGAGGAAACCAGCATGACAGAGATATTTCTCAACAGCATTTGAAACTAAGTGAGAGGCCCGTGGAAAGCATGAAAACTCGGACACAAGGTTAGGCACTAACCACACGAAAAATAAAAAACAGCTGTGTAATTGCCCGAGTTATTGTAAGTAAAGGCAGGCAGAAGTAAAATAAAAACAAAAACCTTACATCTTTATGTTTAATTATAACTAACTATGAAATTTTGGTACATATTATAACTATTTTACAGCATCAAAACACTTTAGTTAAATCAGTACTTGTTGACACATACAAATTTTATTATGTTTTTATATCTGAACAGTTAGAAAAGCAGACATAGTAATACTGTATTTGAAAAGGAATGTTCATAAATGCATTAATCATGTTTCAGGTTCAACGTGCTCTTCTCAGTTGTAGTTTCAGTCGCAGGCATGGCTGGATATGCATGTTGGTCTATCTCATTACCATCTGCGTCAAATTCTTTCTCATGGTACGCTTTATAGACGTAGGCACCTATTATAATGTTCACTACCACTACTGAAGAAGCTACGGACCACACATTCACCAAAAATGTTTCTCCCGGATAGTTTGTTGTAAGTACATGCCGTACACCGAAAAACGTGACAAATGGTAGAGTAAACATAGCAATACTGTAAACTAATAAATTTCCCAACACTAATGCAAATTGTTTCGTTTGATTGGATATAAACGGAGCATCGCCTGAGTCTGCCATTGTGCTTAGTTAATGTCGAAATTAGATCTGAAAAAGAATGAAAAAATTAATTACTAATTACCTTCTGTCTTCAAGTCATCTTGGTGGTCAGATATGTATTTCTCAAACTGGTCTTTGTACGAGAGGACTGTTTGCTCCGGCTTGCTTTTGCCAGGTAGAGCCTTTTTGCCGAATAGGAGTTCTGATGTGAGAATTTTGGCAAGCCATGGGTCTAAACGTGACTCTTTTTCTAATATTTTACAATTCTCAAATATTTTGTCTATGTCACTCGCATGTTTGATTGTTTCTGTTATCAGTGCGAAGAGCACATTCGTCCTCTGTAAATATGACAAACTAATAGTAGCAAAGTACAAAATTCGTGTAAAATTATCATTTCTTGTTGAAATACTTACGAAATGCCGTAGTTTGTCGTCGTACAGTAAAGTTTTGACGCTGCCGCCTTCAATAGAAACTTGCTTAAAGATATTTGCAGCAATTTTGTAATGTCTTGGTACTTTGACTGAATGTTCAAACATTTTATTTAACGTAATACGTTCATAAAAACCTTTTCATTGCTAAATAATATTGCCCAATAATCTTAGTCAATACCTATTGTCACATTTGTCACGAGACAAATGTCAGATCATTTGTTGTTCTAGGTTAAAGTTCGTTCATCATAGGTGCCAAACTTTTTAAACACAACATCAATATTTAAAAAAAATGTTGCATTAAACATGCTATTTACATTACAACGTTTTATTAAACATTAAATTTAGTTGGTTTTTAACCCATAAATTCAAAATAATAAATATTTTTGGTGGTTCTACTGCAAAAACAGTTTTATCTATCACGACTCTATCATCAATAAATCTGAACGTATCCAAAATAACTTAGCCTAGCCGTAGACAATATCGCGTTCCATTGTATGTACCGTCCTTCGAGGTTTTTTTTATCTTTTCGCTTCAATATTTTGCGGTTCCGTATTACAACAAAGAATCCTTATAGTTTCATCAAGTTCGTCTATCTGCGGTTTTACTCAGAGACCTTTGGCACTAATAAGCCATAATTTCGCACGGGTATACATACATAGTAATCACGCCTACTTATGATGCCAAAGTTGTGAAATCTTCTTTTTAATACTTTAGGTAAAGATTGGCTGCATTGCATGCATCCTTTCCTTCACGCGTGGTGTCGTTGGATCCCATAATCAGAAAGATAATTACTTTTCTACGTGACTTTGCTATTTAAGTCAATAATTCGTGGATATATATTTTCGGTTATCAACCCCAGAAATAGATTTGCTATTAATAATTTTTCTAAAAATGCTATGAAATAATGATACTGACAATCTTCATACACTATGACACTATTTACTTTAATATATTTTGAACGTTCAACACTACATCACCTAAAATGTGTGGTAGAAAATACATAGGACATTAAGGACATATTTAAACAAAAACTTGTTTTGCTGATCGATAATAAATAATAACATTTTCAATGTTAATCTCAGCTACGGAACCCTTCTCGTGTGTGGTCTGCACACACTTGGTCGTTTTTTATTACTACCGCAAATAAATATTTAAATATTTTGTTATTGCCCAGACAAATAATACAAAAAATAAAAATAGCATTTTTTCTTTCATTCTAGAAGGATCTTTTTGAAACCGCAAAGAAATGTTTATCGACATGAGTATTTTATAAGAAACGAATTAAACTATACCATAAACAATTTACTTTGCTCATAGTTTGTTGCACGTAATCTTTATTTACAATTACACAAAACATATTTTAATAATTTACGTTCATACATTTAGTAGTGTATGAATTATGTAAACATTATAGGAAGAGGTAATTAAATAAATAAGTCTTCCACACTTGTTGTGATGTTGTTTGTGTAATATTATCGTTGACAGTTTCGTTTCGAATGGCGATATGCTCGTCGTAAAATACCAGGAAATGCTATGATTCAACATCGCTGCGGTTTCAACAACAGTGACTGACAATAGTGTGCATTATTTTCAGTTGGGGACAGCGACCGGGTCGCTGTAGACGCAAGTTATCAGTGAAAGTTTGTAAAATGTCGCGGGGGTAATTCGAGTAACCTGAGAAAATAATACCAAAACAATGGTTCCTGCACCGAGTTGTCCGTTTACGTGGGACTACTGGACGTCCTCGCCATCGGACGTGGTGGAGCTCACGTGCCTGCTGCCGAACTCTGTTTACATTCCCCTGAGGATAAGCTGGGATGCCACTCTTCAGGATGTCAAGGAGGTTAGTGTGAAAGAGGAACACCCTCGCGTGACTCACGCCTCTTGCCGACGATATTTTGATTGCATTTTTGGAAAGTGGGTCAAAGTATTGGGTAACATGTTTACAGATACATTTGTTAGGTACATTTTAGAAAGTAGTTTACATTGTTTACGATACCATGCACTATTTTTTATCTTGTAGGTGGTTTTGTATATGTTCTAAAATTTCTGATAGGCAGTTCCTATCATATTTTTTTGAAAAAACATGTCTAACCTACAATTCTCTATTATTGTTATTGTTCAGATTTGGAATTAGTTCTTTCACCTGTAAATTCATATTATTACATGTTGACAGTTCAGTTCAATTATTTATGTCAGATTTATTTGGGATTTCATTAAGTTGCTCATATTATAACTTAGGTGAGATATTTATTCATAAATAATTGTCTCACTGAATTTATACAATGAAGACCTTCTAGTCTAACATTCCTCATATATACCTAATAATTACTACCCTATAGAACTCAGGTTATCATTCTCTTTCAAACATTTCCTGTCATTATTACTATTATTATTATTTTTGTACTCAGTTTATGGGAAAATATTTCACATAGCTGTAACTTAATGTACAGAATAGGATAATAGTAGGCATTCATCCTATTTATTTACATCTGTATGCATTGAACAACAACATGAGGTAACTATACACTGATATGATTATGAATCATCATTATTATGTCTACAGCTAGAAATTTCATGAGCCAAATTAAAAATCTACAAAGAACTATGAAACTAAAAGACAAAAGCAACACGCAATGATACATATGAACAGTTCTCGCTTTAGTTAGTAGTATTCGTTGCAGTCATAATGTGGACTGTATAGAATAACATTAAAGACAGGACTATTGATGTCATGTTGACCATAACCAATATTCACAGGCATTAGCATACCACTTTGTATGATACCGAAACTGATTAAATTACTTAGTGGAAAAATAAATACCCATTCACACATATTATAAGAAAAATGTGATCAGGACAGTAAAAACTGACCATCTATAATTCATTCTTTCCAGGACATATGGGACCGAGCGGTCAACTATCCCCTATTCGGGATGTTGCATGAGATGTCCAGCTATGTCTTCCAATTTGTCAATTCCCTTGCGGTGCCGGAAGAGGTTGATGATGAGAACAAGCGCATCCGTGACATTAAACCAGTATGCGGTGTGCTTATGATAGTAAAAAAGTCAATTGAGAGACCTGGAGAACAATTGCTGAATACACATATTAGTCATTTAATTGGAAAACGTGAGTATTTTTTTGTGACTAAAACATAAAACTGCCAAGAATTATCAACAAGTAAGCTTCTTTTTAATTTCTCTCAAGGAATTGGGTTTTTTTTTGAGGGTGGGAATTTATCAAATGACCCCTCCTGCACTTGGTAGAGCGGAAAAGAGTGTCAGACTTTTACTGACTAAAACCCATCCATGTTCCTTCCTTAGCCTTTTATGTCCGGTGTAGCGGTAACCCTTTCGCACAATCCCGCTGAAAGGAATTGAGATGCACCTAATAAATTGGTTCCTTGATTGTATGCATAATATGCACTTTAATATGGAAATCAATTGGTTACTTATGAGTCCGTTGTATAAGGTATGGGTATCCTTTAGTAATAACCTCCAATGTATATTCTTAGGTAGATAAATATTTTGTTTTTACAACATTCTAAACCTAAAGTTAATTTTAGAAGGCTGGTCAATCAAGTTCCTTTGTTAAAACATGTTTATTTTCTGGTTTTACGCAGGCATTAAGGAAGACATCCTCAAAGTGTAGAGAAAAGTATAGGAATAAACAAGAATCTAAATATGGAACATCTAAATGTTACATATATTTTATGGAATTCCCGCTTTGTTTCCACTAGTACTACTGAACTGTACCACCGGTGGTACTAGTGGGAAATTTTATTCTCAATAGTACCACTATTTACTTAGTGGTACTAGTGAGACTGTTTGTTCCCAATCTTTGTTTCCGCTAGGACTACCGAACTGTACCACCCCGTAGGCACTAGCGGTAAATCTCATTCTTTATAGTACCACCATGATTGTATTTAGTGATAGTTGTGAGACTGTTTGTTTCCAATATAAATACCTATGCACATTGTGTAAGATTATTTTTAGGGACTGTTTACTTATGGGATGAAAAACCTACCATATTACCTACCAGAGCTAGAGCTTAGGTACATAAATATTTAAATAACAGTGAAACAATACTCAGTCAGTGCAAATATGTACAATAGGTCAAGGTTCCCTTAACTTCTCAACTGTTGTATGTACCCCATAGGTTCCTGAGAAAAATTCTCCCGAAACGACAATAAATATAACCGTAAAAATCGTTGTGCTCTTAATAAGCAAACGGCTTCTAATAGGCGAACATCTAATGGGTTAAATAGTATTTTTATTTAATACATGAATGAAGTTTGCTTTAATAGAACCAACCAACATCAACATTGATAAATAATAAAACACGATAAATCAATCCCAAAGAGATGTATCATATAAATATATACCTAACTAGCACTTTGCCCGCGACTTCGCTCCCGTGGTCTTTCCCGTGGGACCCGTTATTTTTCCCGGGATAAAAAGTAGCCTATGTTACTCCTAGAAAACTAAACTTTCCAACGGTGAAAGAATTTTTAAAATCGGTCCAGTAGTTTTTGAGCCTATTCATTACAACCAAACAAACAAACAAAGTTTTCCTCTTTATAATATTAGTATAGATTAATGTTTACTTTATTATATAGTTTTTTTATGAATGAATGATGATCCTCTGTCCATAAAAGGTTGTTCACCTCTACCAAGTTCGATTGTGTAAATAATAGTGTAAATGTGTATCTAATTTCCGTTTTGCGGCAATCTAAACTACTGATTATACTATTGTTTATTAAACATTGAATTGATAAGGCCTTGTTACATCAGTATTTTGTTAACTTTTATTAAATGACTCGCTTCTGCCAGCGACTTTTACGTGGAAGTCGTAAAATACACAATATCACTTCATAGTATAAAGCAAAGTCACTTCCGCTGTCCTAATGTCTGTATGTATGTATGTATGCAGATGCTTAGATTTTAAAACCTACTTAACGGATTTTGATGCCGTTTTTTAATAGATAGAGTGATTCAAGTGGAAGGTTTATATGTATAATAACATGCAATTTCCGTCATCCACGCGGGCGAAGCCGCGGGCAGAAGCTAGTACTAAAATAATTGCGTAAATGCTAAGCGCGAGGTCTTTGTCCGGGGTCGGAGAAAGAGGCAATAGAGAGAGTACCTTATCTTTTTTTTTTGAGGGTGGGAAATCATCAAATGACTCCTCCCGCTCTGGGTGGAACGGAAGGGAGTGTAAGACTCTTACTGACTAAAACCCTGGATGTGTTCCTTCCTTAGCCCTTTATGTCTCGGGGTAGCGCTAACCCTTTCGGGATCAATTCGCGTTCAAGTTCGCGATAATATCATCTCCCGCGCCGAAAACTAATCTCCGCTAAGATTTGTCGCCGATGGCAGAAATTCGGTCTGGCGGACTGTTATCCTTAATTAACAACGACATTTTTATAAAATTCCCTCGGCGCCAGAACCACCGCGTTGCATCGCATTGCCCGTCTGCTCTATTACGTCATTTTCACTTTTATTGATTAATTAAAACATTTTGTAGAATTAACAGGTCAACCCAAGAAGTCTACATACTAGTTATATTTACTAAATACGCGTACCTACAATAATACAGTTACTTTGTTCTTTCTGATGTCTTTTCTTGGTTACTAAGGGTCGTAGCGTGTTGTTTGTAGAATTATTCAAATCCTTCTGGTGGTTCCAGAGATTAGCGCGATCAAACACAATAATCAGCATTATTATGTTAGTAAGTATAGATTGTTAATAAAGTTATCTATCACATTAACATAATTTATAGTGCTAGTGCCTCTTCAATGGCTAACACAATTGTTGAGGTCCCTTTAAAGCTCTTTTTCATTAGGCGTTTGTTTACTTGATCGATATACAAGACAACAATGCATTCGAGTACGCTGCGCAGACGAGAAACTGTCTAGTAAATTAGCGGGTTGGTAACTCGACCGATGACCAGTGGTAGCCCAGCGGTATCTGGCCTGGGTTCGAACTAAGATCTAGGTATAACCCGTAAGTCGTAACTTACGGGTTATAGATCTTAGTTCAAACCCAGGCAGGCACTATTATGCGGGATTGTCCGAAAGGGTTACCGCTACCCCGGAACATAAAGAGCTAAGGCAGGAACATGGATGGGTTTTAGTCAGTAAGAGTCTGACGCACTATACTTTGTATATTTAATTTCTTCACCACCGCTCTCAAAACGGTAAAGGAAAATATCATCACCGGCATGCGATATCCACCAATCTTTGTGGTAGTTTTTGGCCCCTTCTCAGAGAGGAGCAGGTCCCAGCAGTGAGAACATCACAGGCTGATTATACTAACTTAACCGATACTTATAATTAATTTTAAAATCCGGGGATTCCCACGCATAGACGGGAAAACAACTTGTGAAATTAGCCGTTAGCTTATCCGATTGACGCACGTGTGGTATGAGACCAATTTCCCCCGCGCGCAGTACGGAACTCTCTTTACTCGAATCTACAGTAAACTTTGTAGGATCTTGTAAAATGTTCAACGTCGAACGAAAACATGTTGCTTGTGAGCGGGCGGGATAGTATGCGTTTCAGAAATCTCGCACATCCTACCTGAATACTTCCAGCACGCGGCCTTACGCTATGCGTTATAAAAACCTCCTGCACTCCGTATGCAACCTTCAACGACCAATGAAAGTTGCTCAAAAAACTGTGACTTGCCCAGGTCAACCAGGAAGGCTTTAAACAGACCACGGAACTAGGTTGGCCGAAGCAAGGAAATCCTGCTCAGATGGGGACTCATAGACTACTCCGCCTTGGAGTGTAAATGTGGTGCTGTTCCACAAACGATGGGACACTTAATCTCGTGTCCTGTGTGTCCTGCCGTATGCACGTTACAGGAACTGATGGACGCTAGTGATGGCGCCAAACACGATGCCGAATTCTGGGCCGAGTACGTTTAAATTGCCATCGACACGCTAAGAGACTGCAAAATTACTAAAACCATATTCTTCCTCAACAGGCCTCAACGAATTCGACAACATTCGAAGTTCGGAGGTGAATGACTTTCGAATGCGGATGCGGTACCTAGCAGAGGAGAGTCTAATCAAGCGAGCGCAGAGCACACGACTCGAGAGGTTGCGATACCAGTGTCCTCCAAGACTGGCAGACCATCCTGACACGCCGACGACGCTGAAGACCAACCTGAACCAACACTGCTTTCTACTCGTCACGCGGGTCCCGAATTCAGAGGTAGGTGTAAACATTTTTTCACAAAATGTACCTAAACATTTTTTTTTATTTTTTATATTTCTGTAAGTGCTAAGTGTTAGGAGCTCGTGGCTAAGTACTAACAACCGCACCAGTCGATCCACCTTAAGGTTAAGCTACGCTTGCCGGGGTTGGCCGTGGATGGGTGACCATCTTTACATACCGAGACTCTTCCGTGCCTCGCAAAGCACGTTAAGCCGTTGGTCCCGGCTGTCATTTGTGCATCTTTGACAGTCGTTACGGGTCGTCAGAAGCCCCAATAGGTATCTGACAGCCAGTCTTACCAAGGGGTACCGTATTGCCCAGTTACTGGGTTGTGAAGGTCAGATAGGCAGTCGCTCCATGTAAAATACTGATATTCAGCTGCATCCGGTTAGACTGGAAGCCGACCCCAACATAGTTGGAAAAGGCTAGGCAGATGAAGCGCTAAGTGAGGTCAGGTAAAATCCCCATTGCGATTTTGTCTTTTTCCAGCCACAGTGCGACAAAATTATAATCGTCGCATTATCTAGCGCCAAAATGGTACGCGACTATGTATAGTAGTAGAAGACGGGCTGATGTCCGCACCCTCACGTCCAAGCGCGTAATTTGCGTACGGGCACAACTATGTTTACTCACAGTCAGTTCTCAAGATATTACAAATTTATTCCCGCGCCCCTGATGACTCTGTGCTGAAGGAACATTAAAGGCTCATTTTTCATTGGTCGTTAGGGCTCGCATGCGGTGTGTGGGAGATTTCTGTAACGAGGTATGCTACACGCGATAAGGGGAACCGTTTTCATTTCAACGATTTCAGTATAGAGGGAACCTGCACCGCACGTTTGGCAGTTGCTTTAAAGGCTTATTTTCATTGAGTGTATGTCCGCATGCTCTTTACAAACCGATGAATCTCATTGATCGCTACGCCCGCTACGGGGATTCCCCGAAGACGATGTGCCGACTTCGTTATCGACTTATGACTTTCACGAGTCAATAAACCGCTTGCGAGGACTCCCCGCATGCTGTACCTATATCAACTGTTACTGAAATATCGATTAATGAAAGCCATAAATTAAGAACATTGCTTAAAGTAATTGAAAAGTTTTATTGAAGCGGTTACAGACCACATGTCCAAATGCATCAGAATGCTGATAGGTACTATTGCGAGAATCATGCATTTTTTCCACTTTTGTTTATGTAATTTGAAGTTACAAAGAGCATGCAATTTGAGAGCTAACAGTTGTTACATGCTTACGTTACTGTGGGTACAGAACGGACTTTGACCTGACCACCATAAACTCACACCTTAAACTACGGTATAGGAGCATGATTTGATGGGATAATTAACCCATTCACTGCTATGAATACAGCTGTGTGTTTTTTGTTCTATTTGTGATTTTGATCCATTCTAAGCTTCTATTTCCATTCAATCCTTCAACATAATATAATATAATATGTTTATTGTACATACATTGCCATGCGTGTTGAAGGCACTCAGTAGGGATTTTGGCGACACGTATGCGTGTTGAAGGCACTGAGCTTAGAATAGCATCTGACAAAAAATAGACGCAGTGTTTGCGTAGTGCTAGAAAAAATTTTTTGGGTTCGTATCTCGTGCAATATTTTGAACGTGGTTATAAAAATTAAAATTATACTCTAATTAGGCATTAAATAATAACGCTAATTTCATGTAATAAGGAAAAATATATTACATCATAAATGGTGGTCGTTCCTGTAATATTATTTTGTGGTTCTGGATGCCCGTAAAATGGAAAGTGTATCATAAATAAATGTTATTGCTTTAAATGACTATCTCTAAAGCAATTACAGGAAATGCATTTACGTCATTAAAATTGGTTTACCCAATATAATGGTGGCACCAAATAAGTAAAACAGAATCTAATACAAATCGAGTTTATTCATAAAAACATGCAAACACAATTGACCCGAATAAATGTAGGTCGAAACCGAAAATATGTGCCATAATCTGGATTCAATGGCAGAAATTGATCAGCTGTTGTTGATATAAATATACCAGACTGGTCTAGACATGATAACTGTCGGCGCCTCTCACTGGCAATGACAATGAAAATCAGTAAAGTTTTTATATTTATATCTCCACTACAAACTTGCTTCATAAATCTAATGGCCAAGTCGCACATTTGACAGTTTTATTGAAACAGATCGCGGCATTGCCTGTTCATGATATAATTTGTAAAGCTTTAATTTGCGAGGAATTTTTCGAGATGTTTTTTTGAATTACAGCAATTCTTTACGTCGTTTAAAATATTTGTGGGAAACAATGTTTTTTTGATACTAAACTAAAACGAAATATCTTAAAATTAAAGATAAATAATAATGTTGACCATTGGTGTTTTTTTGCTATGGTGAATGTATTAAGAGGAGAGTATTGCAAGGTGCATATACACCGTAATACATATTACACATGTCTAAGTGTCATGTTGGTAATAGAGGGTGAGTTTTTTGCCATCAATGCATATATCCAGAATCCGGGCTGCTTCTGAGAAATTCCAAATGGAAAAACCCACTAACACTTGCCCAATCCGGGAATTGGACCCAGTAATATAATATGTGCCTATCACCAACGAGAACGAGAAACGAGAAATTGAGAACGAGATCTCAGCTTAAAGGGGAAGCACTAAACTAATATAGTTAGCGAAATTCATTTTTTTTTTTTCGTTTTTTGCAGGTCAATGGCAGGTTGTATTTAGATTGAATCATTCTATTGATGATTCGAATCATTATAATTTACAGAATCTCTCTCAGTTAGAACCTTAATTAATACCAACCTGGAAATAGCATAAAAACGTAAAAAAATAAAATTTCGCGGGCTAGCTCAGCGCATTCCCCCTCTAAGCCTCCGTAAATAGTCTTGTGGTTATCTACCTGGAGGACAGATCTACGGTCTAGAACATAAATAGGACTAAACCTATCAATTACTCCTTAGGGTGAGCCTCTTCCTCCTCCAATTTTTCTTCAGGTTCCGCTTCCTCTTCGTCATTTTCGCCTTCTTCGATCCACTGCATCATCAGGATTTTGCTTTCTTCCCTGAAATTTAACATGAAACGGTCACAACAGATTAAAGAAATAAAATGAAGTACGAAGATTAATCAAAAGGAATGTGAATGTCTCGATGTTCTTGAGCCTAGGATCGTAGGTTCGATCTGGAATTTCTGAGTAGCAGTTCGGCGTCTAGAAAGTGTCTGGTGGATGACAAAAAGACTTGCTCCTCAATATAACTTGCAAACGCACCAGTACTATAGACCTCATTTTTTTTTTTGAGGGTGGGAAATCTTCCTATGACTTCTCCCGCTCTGGGTGAAGCGGAAGAGAATGTCAGACTCTTACTTACTGAAACCCATCCATGTTCCTTCCTTAGCCCTTTATGTTCCGGGGTAGGTAACCCTTTCGGACAATCCCGCTCAACAATAGACCTCTGCCCTATTCTTCGCGAAATACTAGCAAGGTGTTACGTGAATATCATCACCTTTCCTCGTCAGTAACAATGTACTTGTTAAGCCTCTTAAGTCGTGGCAGTGATGCTATTGTCTCAATCCTCAGTTGAGGGTCGTCTTCATCCCCTTTTACCTCTGTTTCCTCCTCACCCGTCCCTCCCATGTATGGGCATCCTTTAATCACGAGCGTTTCTAATCCAGTAAGTACCTAAAAAAAATACATGTCATTAGAATCTTTAATTATATGGGGAAATGTTCACCAAAATCTTCGTGAAATTACCAATTTCGCCAAAGAACGCGATCTGCGTAACTAAACCGCGTTTAAGACCTGTCATTGTAAATATTTTATAGAAAATAATGACACTGACAGCCCTAAACTGGGTTTACGTGATGATCGCGTTTAGTTTCACTAGTGAATTTCGCCCTTATAGCCGTTCAAGGAATTCGTTAATTAAACAATCAGGCAAAAATAAAATCCGGGGACGCGGAGATTGATCAATAAATAAAGCAAATATTTTCATTTATTCTAGCTTTGGCAAGTCAGTATCTTTTAGTAAAGCCGCGCTATGCATACGTATAACGTTTGCAATCCAATTCAAGAAGACTACATTCTTTTGTTTATTGCAATAGATGCTAATTAGTGATATATCAAAACATATATATACCCTCAACTTCTTGATTTGTATCAATGTTCCAACTTTACAATTCCTAAGATTGATGTACTGAAGTTTCGTGAGGGCTTCGTCGAATCCGTTCAGCAGCCTTATAGGATTATTACGCACATGGAGAATTCTTAGATTCACCAGTTTCTCCAGCCCAACTAGACTCGTCAGCTTATTTCCTTCTAAATACAAGCTGTCTAAAAGAGGAAAATCGAAATTCGAGATGTCCGATATGAAATTCCTTCTGAAATCCAGAACTTTTAAATGATTCATCTTGTTTTCGAAGGCTACTGTTTCTATTTTGTTGTAGCCAAGTTCCAGAGTGCTTAGTTCCACTTGGTACACATCGTGAACCGATGTGATTTGGTTGTGGTTCAATATGATGCATTGAAGATATTTCATTGGTTTTATTGCTGCGGAGGATAATCTGTTATAGTCAGCTTGTATAAGAATCAAGTAAGGTAGCTCCGCAATAACTTGTAACGCGTCTAAGTCTAAGTTGTTGTGGGAAACGTCCAAGAACATTAGGTTTTGGAAGCGCCTTATTGCCTTAATGCATGTCATCTTCAATCCAGTAAGACTGCATTTCAAATATGTGTACCTGTTAATAAAATTAAACTATATCGGTACTATTTTCATTATACAGACGCCAGCACATCAAGCTATGTCATACTGTCAAATATTCCCAAAAGAAAATGAACCTTATGCTTTTATTATAAAGTTAAACTATCAAAGAAATTTGACAGATTGAAGTAACTTGATGTGCTGGCCTCTGTAGGTACTAAAGGAAATAGTGTTATTCTTTTTATACAGTGTGTTACGTTAATCGAGGGACGTACTTTAAGTGGAGTTCTATACTCATGAAAATGAACAACTTCGAATATGAAGCTGAGGCGGGTCGCGTAATGCCGGTATATCATCATACGTCATATCAATGAAGTCTCGTTTTGTTGGTCAAGCCGCTTCCTTAAAAAGTGTTATTTCCGGGTTTAGCATCCGGTATTAACTGGTACTCAGTGGTGTGTACAGAGTTACTAGATAGGGTAGGCAGAAAATTAATAAAGGAAAACTACTCTTCGTCGTCTTGTCGATTAACCGGTAAACTGACGCTTTAAGGGCCCCAACAATACATTAATATGAGGAGGGAGGGTTCAATACAGGTGTCTTACCCGTCTCCATCAGCAGTCTTGCCTAGCATGCTACAATTAGCGCTGATCTCCGATTTGGTGAGTTCCCTAAAAGGCACGCTTTCTTTTTTCTTCACGCGACCGTCGTGGGCTCCGTGCTCTTCTCCTGATACTTCATCGTCGTCGTAATCTAGATTTAATTTCGATTGTAGCATTTTTTAACTATTATTTCGAAGAAAAATTTTTGACGTCTTTACATTTTAGTTGGACATGTTTATGAAATATATTTTGTCGTGTTCATTTGGACGAATGAGGATTTGATAAATTGAAATACGAAAACCTAAAAAGAGTTCTATCACATATAGAACGGAATGTATTCTGCGATTGACTCCTATACTAAAAGTGCTGACGACGGCTGCCTCTGATTTTTGAAGGTGTCCTGTCAACGGTAGCAGTAACCTCTGCCGTTGGCAACATGCCGCTCTAAGGCATTTGGAGCGACTTATACTGGAACTCTACGGCGAACCGTAGTCATCATCTGCCTAGCCTTTTCCCAACTATGTCGGGGTCGCCTTCCAGTCTAACCGGATGCAGCTGAATACCAGTATTTCACATGGAGCGACTGCCTATCTGACCTCCACAACTCAGTAACTAGGTTTAGGTTTAAGCAATTTATTCTCAAAAAGACAAAAAGAGCCACTTACATGAGAACATAAGATATATAAAAATAAAACTTAGCTTAGGTAACGGTCACTGATATAGGACAATTGTCTTAAAACTAGTTTCCTGTTAAATGGGTGTTATATACAAATCGTGCTAACATTGTAAACTGGGCAATACGATACCCCTTGGTAAGACTGGCTGTCAGGTTTTCGGGCTTTGACGACCTGTGAACTACGGTGAACCGTAGTATGTCATCAAATCAATTTATTTGTGGTCGGCGCAACATGGCTTTTTTTCCATACTTCTATCTTCTTTTTCTGGCGATATCATCTTTCACACAGTCTATCCACATTTATACTCAAAACTTTCCCAGCGACGTCTCATTCCCTCATTCCTCATACATAAGCACACATACTGCTGTGAACCTTGTATAGTAGGTACTATATTCCGATTTCGCTCGTCATCTGAAGCGACAGAAATTGCGGGCTTTTTTTTTGTAAGGCTGGGAAATCATCCAATGACTTCTCCCGCTCTGGGTTGAGCGGAAGGGAGTTTCAGACTCTTCACTATCACTACATAGTATTAAACAAAGTCGCTTTCTCTGTCCCTATATCCCTATGTATGCTTAAATCTTTAAAACTACGGAACGGATTTTCATGCGGTTTTTTTAATAGATAGTGATTCAAGAGGTGATGCGTATGTTGGATCATTTAGCTCCCATCAAAATGGTTGAGCTGAATGGTGCTAATCCATGCGTCATGTTCATGAACGGGCGCCGTCAGTAGGGACTGGTCAACTATTAGCTGCCACGGATGTTTTAAAATTTAAAATAATTTTGAATTGTTTTTTTTTAACTTGTAATTATGGACGCTTTTATTAAGTTCTGCATCGTTCTCACGTGTATATTTCAACATGAATGATGTAACCCAGTTTTTGTAAACATATTTTGATTTAAAAGAGTGTCCATGGCGTTTCTTGCCCGTTCTTCTCCATAGGTACCTACTGCTTTGGAATGGGCAACTAGCTTCATCTTTCTGACTGACCGACCCCTTGACAATTCAAAAGTGCCTGTAATTGGTTTATTTGAAATAAATATGCTTTGAGTTTGAGTTTGAGGAAGGTTTATGTGTATAATTTGTCGACATATTATGCGGGCGAAGCCGCGGGCGGAAGCTAGTAAGTACTGACTATCACCCATCCATGTTCCTTCCTTAGCCCTTTATGTTCCGGGGTAGCGGTAACCCTTTCGGACAATCCCACTTATCCCTTGTTAGGCTTAAAGCGCAGATTAGTCCAGTCTATTCAGTCTGACAAACTACTTGCCTTGTCCTGGTGATTTTTCACCTACCTCCTTCCTCTACCTCCACCTCATCATCGTAATTTATTCTGAATTTCGATTTCAACATTGTTTAACACAGCCGTCCGAAGAAAATTTATTGACAAGTTTTGACAGTGGTTTTGACGCTTTAGTATGACAAGATCGGTTTAAAATTAAAGATTTTTTTTTTATGAATAAGTTTTGCTATTGTTTTTTTATTGGAACTCTTTTGGCGTTTTTTTGCATTTGCACACTGACTGACACTGACACCGTGTCAGCTTATCACGGTCTTGACGCAACGTCACTTTCGCAGAATGTCATCGTGACAAATTTGGTCACTTTCGCATATTGTCACTTTCGCTAAACGTCATTTTCGCAAAAGGGGTATCATGTATGGAAAAATAACTCTAAATCGAACCCAGCAAAAATGCAAAATTAAACCGATATTGTATCGTTTTCTCAGGTATCATTTTCCTCAAGTGTTCCCGCGACACGCACACCACAACAGCACATCGAAGTAATCCTACGCAAGCTAGCCAACTCTCTGAACATGCGCGGGGAGCATCCTCACAACTACGTGCTGAAGGTTTGCGGGCGGGAGGAGTACCTGTTCGGAGACTACCCCCTCATCCAGTTCCTGTACATCCAGGAGATGCTGGCCACTGATGGCGTGCCGCAAGTCATGACGGTCAGCATGGACAAGCTACCACTAACGCGTGAGTTGGTGATCTGTGTTGTTTTATTATTGTCTTGGGGCTGTTTTATACTTATCAGTGATCTATACTTACTTTTTTTTTTTTAGATATTTAGTCATATCTCTCTAGTCTTGATAATTATGGTTTTCGTTCTAATTATTAACTACTCGTTAGGGTTCCGAACCCTAAGCGGGATTGTTTGAAAGGGTTACCGCTACCCCGGAACACAAAGGGCTAAGGAAGGAACATGGATGGGTTTTAGTCAGTAAGAGTCACTCCCTTCCGCTCCACCCAGAGCGGGAGAAGTCATTGGATGATTACCCAGCCTGAAAAAAAAAGGGGTTTTGAACCCAAAGGGTAAAACGACCCTGTTACTAAGACTCCGCAGTCCGTCCGTCCGTCACCAGTCATGAACCGTGTCAGTCAGACAGTTGAAATTTTCACAGCTGATGTATTTCTGTTGCTACTATAACAACAAATACTAAAAAACAGAATAAAATAAATATTAAATAGGGCTCCCATACAAAACATGTGATTTTTTTTTGCCGTTTTTATACATAATGACACGGAACCCTTTGTGCGCGAGTCCGACTCGCACTTGGCCGGTTTTTTTAAATTAACAAAACCCATATCTAGACTATCCCTTCGACTGTCGTGTGACGGGACACGTGGAACGTGAATCCACACGAGACACAATGGCTTTTTAATTGTTTCTGTAACAACGGAATAAATGCTGACATGATCATACCCCACAGTAAACCGCGACCTGCCCTACTACCCATACTGCCTGCCGGAGCGGAGACGACTGACCTCGGAGCACTCCAACACGATGCGACGGAAGAAGAATGAGTCGGCGTGGAACATTGAGAAACACTACTCTTGCATCGTGCAGAGTGTCAGCAAACTGAACGTGGACCCCGGGAATGGGGCTGCGGTGAGTTCAGCCATGTTTATTACGTAGAAGGATGAATAGGTATATGACAGGTTTTTTTTCAAGTGTCTTTAGATTCGTTTTAATCTTGAGATCGATATATGACAGGTTTTTTTCAAGTGTCTTTAGATTCGTTTTAATCTTGAGATCGACCCTGGGTAGGTATATATTACAATATTGTTATACTACTCTGTCAAGAAAGTACCGGGAAAAGATCAATAATACACAAAATGTCTGTTATTCATCCAAATTTATTTTATCACCTTCAAAGTATGCTCCTTTAGAAACGATACACTTGCGCCAACGAATAATCCATTTATCAAAACATTTTTTAAACGCTGCTTCCGGAATTGAGTTCAGTTCTCGCCGCAAATTCTCCTTTATGTCTTCTATCGATTGAAAACGGGTGCCACGAAGTGGTAATTTGAGTTTAGGAAAAAGAAAAAAGTCAGCAGGAGCCATATCTGGTGAATATGGTGGTTGCTGGATGGTATTTGTTGAGTGTTTGGTCAAAAATTCGTTCACAATGATAGCCTTGTGCGAAGGCGCATTGTCGTGGTGCAAAATCCAAGAATTTTCTTTCCACAAATCTGGCCTTTTTCGTCGAATTTGCTCTCTTAAACGCCGCATAACGCTCAAATAATATTCTTTATTTACCGTTAGACCTTCCGGTAAGAATTCAGAGTGCACAACACCACGATAGTCAAAGAAAACAGTCAACATGACTTTGACTTTTGATCGACTTTGGCGTGTTTTTTTCGGTTTCGGTTCAGTTGGAAGGCGCCACTCCGAAGCTTGTTGACTAGTTTGCATGTCAAACTCGTAAACCCACGTCTCGTCACCAGTAACAATGTGTTTCATGAATGTTGGGTCCGAACTGACTCGTTCTAGCATGTCCTCAGCGACTTTCATGCGATTGAGTTTTTGGAGAAAATTCAGATCTTTTGGGACTAGCCGAGCAGCAACATGTTTCATACCCAAATGATTAGTTAAAATGGTACGGATCGACTCGTGAGATACAGAAAGTTCGGCGGCTATCTCTCTCAGAGTTGAATGGAGATTTTCAGTCACTATTTTCTTCACTTTTGCGATGTTAACTTCAGTTGCAGACGTTGACGGCCTACCAGAGCGAGGCAAATCTTCCATCACATCTCGACCGCTTTTGAACGCTTTGAACCACTCATAAGCACGAGTTTTTGATAAAGTCGATTCACCGTAAGCCTTCTGTAACATTTTCAGTGACTCCGAACACGAAATTCCATTGGCGATGCAAAATTTAAGACAAACTCTTTGTTCGATATTTTTGTCCATTATGAAATTCGCAATACACACTATATATGATATTACTAAAACCAGCACTGTATTTAATATAAATAACAGATGCAACTCAAACTCCGCGCCAAAATGGAAAACAGTTGTGCCAATCTAACAACTACAAAAAACAAAAATTTGAATTTGGAACCATAAACAAATTATCCATTCCCGATACTTTTTTGACTGAATGTATGGCACCTAAAATCGGCCATTTTGAAAAAAGTTGTTAGTAGTTTTATGTCTATAAAGAACTTTTTCATGTTGCCACATATGTGTATAGCACTTTCAATTTATAGTTTAAATATCTGTTTACAGCTAAATACAAACACTGTCATTATTTTTTGTGCTATTCTAAGCTCTGTGCCTTCAACACACATACGTGTTCATGGCAGCGTATGGGCTAATAGCATTTTCTTATTTAAAAATATTTCAGTAAGTACTCTTTTCAATATCTATTCGAATATTCGCAGGTAATATGCCAAGCTGGCATCTTCCACGGCGGCAAGCCTCTCTGCGAGACTCAGAAGACGAGTGCCGCTGTCATGGCCGACGGCGTGGCGGTGTGGGACCAGGAGCTAACCTTTCCCATCTTGGTATCCAACCTGCCGCGCATGGCCAGGGTCTGCTTCGGCGTCTATGAGGTCACCAAGAGTAAGAGCAAGAGGAGAGGAAAAGACTCAAATAAGGTATACTGTTCAATTTTTTACTAAGGCGAATGTTTTGTTTTTTTTGGGGGGTTGTATAGAATCAAATGTCCCCGCGCATTGGGATTGGGGCGGAAGGGAGTGTCAGACTGTTACTGACTAAAACCCATCCATGTTCCTTAGCCTTTTATATTCCGGGGTAGCGATAACCCTTTCGGACAATCCCGCTGAGGTAGCACGCAAAAGTCAAATTTTATTACGTTTTTTTTTGCAATTTTCTAGTTGTATGTTGATGAAAATACGATTTGCGAACATTTGCCATGTGTAAAGTTCGTCCTAGCTTATTTCCTTGCATATGAAGGGGCCTTTAGGGCCAAGCTTGCCGGGTAAGCGGGATTGTCCGAAAGGGTTACCGCTACCCGGAACATAAAGGGCTACGGAAGGAACATGGATGGGTTTTAGTCAGTAAGAGTCTGACACTCCCTTCTGCTCCACCCAGATTGTGAGAAGTCATTGGATGATTTCCTAGCCTAAAAAAAAAGGCTTATTTCCTTTGCTAAATTGTTTGCGCTATTTACGGCTACTGCATCAATTGTTTTCTCTAACATCCCCATGTATTCCAGGAGGGTGTAAACAGACTGACGTGGTCGAATACGATGATATTCGACTACAAGGAGCAACTGCGCACAGACTGCGTCACGCTGTCCATGTGGACGCACGTCGCCGACGACACGCAGGGCGACGACCTCGTGCTGCATCCTTTAGGAACTGTCGTGTCCAATCCTAACACGGACTCCTGCGCAGCTTTGCAGGTTAAGTTCTCTAAGTAAGTATGAAGAACTATATCTGTCGGTCGTTTTTGGGGGGACTGTCTTATGTAACTACTTTGACCTTCAAAAGGTGCTGATTTTAAGCCTAGTTTGAATAAATGATTTGATTTGATTTATCGATCACAAATTCACGATGTAAAAAAATTACATTAGATAACAAAAAAAGAAGCATTAGAGATAAAATAATCTGTAATATTGTGCCTTAGACAATTAAACTTGGGCCCGAAAGATGACTAAATTATTTCAGTAATAGATGATCAAGCTCTCGTACAGTCACGAGCACCAATATGTATACACCTAGTAATTTTCAGAACTGATTTTCTCGTAAAATAACTGTTTCAACTTTGAGATACGACATGTACGGTAAACCTATGGATTCGAAAACGCAATGTGTGTGACAACATACAAATTCATTCAATGACTAAGCAGAAAACCTCTTTTGGAATTATCTAAGTGTACACATAGTTTTGCTCGTGACTGTACACAAGAATACGGCTCATCCCGGAGACAATACATAGATAGTTTACCTGAAAATAACATAAAACGAGTTAAAACCTAAATGCCAACAATACTCAATGATAGAAATAAAAAAAGGAGGAAATCTGATCTCAGTTCGCAAGTTTTTGTTCTTCAAATTACGCTTTTTTTTTTCAGCTACGACTGCCAATACCCCATACTATTTCCTAAAGAGGAGACTGTGAAAGAATACTCGAAGCATATCGAGACCGTGTCTCCTGAAGCGATGGAGAGGCTAAGCAGAGATTATGAGAGGCTACGAGCCTTTGCAGAGAAGGATCCTATGTATGAGATGCATGAACAGGACAGGAAAGACATCTGGGCTTCGAGGTAAAGAAAAAAGTTATATTAAATCGGCTCGTGGCTAAGTAATAACAGCCGCACAGGTCGATCTATTAGGTTAAGTTACGCTTGCCGGGGTTGGACATGGATGGGTGACCATCTTTACATATCGAGACTCCTCCGTGCCTCGGAAAGCACGATAAGCCGTTGGTCTCGGCTGTCATTTGTGCATCTTTGACGGTCGTTACGGGTCGTCAGTCCAAAAATCTGACAGACAGTGTTACCAAGGGGTGTCGTATTACCCAGTTACTGGGTTGTGTTGTGGAGGTCAGATAGGAAGATGCTCTATTTAAAATACTGGTATTCAGCTGCATCTCGTTAGAATGGAAGCCGGCTCCAACATCGTTGGCCGACTCCAAAGGTGAGGCAGGCAGATTTATTAAATAGTGACAGACCAATTTTCAGCCACTGCAAATCCTGTTACTTACAGTTTCTTTGTCACGTTCAACTATAAAAATGCAGTGAACACTACGTTCGGCGTTATGGTGAAATAATACTAATGTTTTAAAGTAGTAAAGAATTACATCAAAATTAGTTTAGAATAAAGCAAAAAGAAATTGAGAATGAACCTCAATATCAGTGTCGAGCGCTCGAAGAGAGAGACAAAAGTGTATTGATGTTAGCTTCGATATTTATGCAAATTTGACACTAATAATTAAGTGTATAAATATGAATTCGAACCCAAGGCACGCACCTCCGATTTTACGGATTCATGTGCGTATTGTATAATAATAACTTGCTTAAAAATCGGTGAAGGAAAACATCGTGAGGAAACCAGCATGTCTGTTAAATATTTCTCAACAACATGTTAAGCTAAGTCAGAGGCCCATGGGCAACACTCTGACACCAGGTCCAGTCACTAACCAGACAAAAACAGAAGAAAAACTGTGTTATGCCATCGAAAAATGTTCAACTCCGCGATGCTCCAGTCTGTTTGGAACTAACAATACCACCAATCTACCGTTTCCAGGGAACGTTTCCGTAAAGAAGCGCCGGAGCTACTGCCAAAGCTGCTATCTTGCGTGGAGTGGGGCGAGCTGGCTGAGGCGGCCAGCGTGCGGCGCATGCTGGCGGACTGGCCCATGCTGCGCGTGGAGTCCGCGCTCGAGCTGCTGGACTACGCCTACGCCGACTGCGCCGTCAGGAGCTTCGCCGTCAAGTGCCTCGGCAAGATCAGGTCCGGTTTACTTTCCAGCTAAATACAATTGGTATTGTGAACTTTAATGTACTGTTACGAGCTGGGGTTCGGTATAAATAAATTTATGCCAATTTATGTTCTTCCAACTAAACAGACAGCTGTGCTGCTGGGGAGTTTGTTGCGCCACTTCTTCTTCCCAGCTAAAGCACTAGGAAGTGGTGAAGGGTGGGCGTTTTTGGGGGACTGTCTTATGTAACTTTGACCTTCAAAAAGTGCTGATTTTCAGCCAAATTTGAATAAATGACTTTTGATTTTGATTTTTTTGATTTTTTATGAAAAACGCAATCACTTTATCTAAATAATCACAAATACCGTAATTGTAAACTTTTAATCTAGATCTAGTATGATGCAAGATGACACTAACCATCTCGAACATTGTGGAGGGGTCCAGAATGTTCTAGAATACTCGAGTCGATGGGGAACTAATCTTACCTGACAACAGATGACACTAGCGTAGCATTTCCTGTTTTACCGTCTCTCCTAACAGTACTTAACATTACCATTACTTACCTAATTCTTGTCGCAGCTCATTTAGTATATACTGGGTGGCGATTCAGCCACCTGCATCCATGAAAGGGTTTCTTCCCCTCCCCGCATACTAAACAATTATCGCCATGAAACTCACCCCAGATTTATAAAATCGTATTATCTTCCACAGTGACAACGACCTCCTACTCTACCTGCTGCAACTGGTGCAGGCGTTGAAGCACGAGTCGTATCTCATGTGCGACCTCTCCGTGTTCCTACTCAAGAGGGCCTTCAAGAACATGACAATCGGACACTACCTCTTTTGGCATTTAAGGTAATGTTGTGTTAAAATTATTATTTATCATTTTAGCTAACTTATCATTAAAATATTTACAAAGTGAAACTTAACAAACGTGATGACGTCAAAATCTATAAAAATTTTTTTTATAAATTTTGTACTCTTGATCTTGGGGTCAAAGATCTATTAAAGTTTGGGGCGTAATAATAATAATTAATATATAATATTATATCCTTGGACATTTCACACAACGCCGTATCGTCCCAAGCTAAGCAACCTAATGCTTGTGTTATGGTAACGAGATGGCTGATAAACTACTTATATACATTTTTTTTTGTAAATACATACATACTATAGATAGAAAAACACCCAGACCCGTAACAAATACTTGCAGGTCGTACAATTATTTGTTCCGTGCGGGAATCGAACCTGCGACATGCTGCGCAGCAGTCAATCGCTCAACCGCTGCGCCAACCGTGTCGTCATAATAATAATTGTAGTTACTAAAACTTTTTTATTTATTTACAAACTAGCTTCTGCCCGCAGCTTCGCCTGCGTGGATGACGGCAATTGCATGTTATTATACATAATAAACCTTCCTCTTGAATCACTCTATCTATTAAAAAACTGCATCAAAATCCGTTGTGTAGTTTTAAAGATCTAAGCATACATACAGAGGACGCGGGAAGCGACTTTGCTTTATACTATGTAGTGAAGCCACTATAGTCATACATAATTATAATAAAATCGTAGTGAACTCAAAATTGAGTATTGAACATTATTGAAAAATATACTATGTAGTGAAGCCACTATAGTCATACATAATTATAATAAAATCGTAGTGAACTCAAAATTGAGTATTGAACATTATTGAAAAATAATTATCACGAGTTATGAGAAAAATTCTAGAGCCGAAAATATAGTATTATTGAGTTTATTAAACGTATAATACCGCGCGTTGGTAGCGAAACTCGAACTACAAAAAACACCTTTACTGCTACGAAATAAAGGATCTCCCAATGCCAATTTAGTACCATGAACATGTCATGGTTGAGTGAACAATAATCAATCGTATTACCTTTTTTTCATTTGTTTTCCAATATACTGCCCTTAGGTCTGAGATGCACGTGCCGGCAGTAGGCGTCCGCTTCGGCCTGCTGCTGGAGGCGTACTGCCGCGGCTGTCAGGACCACATCAACAGCCTCACGCGCCAGATAACTTGTCTCGACAAACTTAAATGTAAGTATACACTGTAATGTCTGTTTTATTGAGTTCACTTCATCATTTAGTGGAACTGATTACGTGTTTATACAATACTAGCTTTTCTGTACGACTTCTTCTGCGATCCAGAATGATAAATAACCTATAATAACGATAAAAAATACTCTCTCCACAAAGGTTAGCTTAAAATAAACATCATAGGACTAAACAATAAATGTCCTTACCGTACCTATGTCCTTCTACAGGTCATAGTCTACACATGTGCCAAATTTCAATCAAATTCGTTTAGCGGTTTTAGCGTGAAAGCGTAACAAGCAAACATACAAACAAACTCACTCACTTTCACATTTATAATATTAGTTTGTTTTGTAAAAAAATAAAAACTATAGCAAAACTTTTGAAAAACATTTTAAATTCTTTCACACATTTCACATGTACTGACAGTACGTAGTTATAAATGATAAGTTTTATGCCCGGAATACTTTTTACGTAAGCCTAAACTTGCCGCAAATGTACGTGAAACAATTATCGAATCTTGCAAAATCTGACGAATACATAAAAAGAAGATTGATATCATTAGACATTTACCGGTTCTACGATCAATAAAAAAGGTATACATTTTTCATCCGTTCACATCGTCATTCCCATAAACTCATTCATAATACAGTTGTCTGAGCATTATTTTGGCTGTGTCAGGGGCCAGCCAATGCGTGCGCAAGAAAAAGGAGATAAAGCAAGCCCGCGCCGCCCTCATCCATCACCTGCAAGAGCAGCACTGTGTCGAGACACTGTGTGATTTTGTGTCGCCGCTTAACCCTAGTTTTGTGTGCAAGAGGATCAAGTAAGTGTAAATGAAATTCATAGCTGGCCTGAGGTTATGCTGTGAAGAAGTTTTCGTTACAAGTTTTAAGTGGATTATAAACAGTAATATTAGTTTGTGGCATAACAAGTTACTTATGTTTTTGAGCATTTTGTCATCATTATCGAGGCATCTTAACGCTTATTTAAACCTGTATAATTATATTAAACTCAGTTTTAATAACTATGACTGCTGATTGGCATCACACTGTAATTCAATTGTTTAAAAAAAATGTAGCTTCTAATAATCAATGTCAACAACCACCAACCATCCGTTTTAAAAAGGCTCATGTATGTAAAAAATAATGTGCTTTCCCTCATAATCTTCAATTCGGTATTCTTACTAAAGTTCATATCTTAGGCCCGACGACTGCCGAGTTATGGACAGCAAAATGAGGCCTCTACAGCTTCGGTTCGAGAACGCGGACCCCTCGGGGGCCGACATAAGCATCATACTGAAGATTGGCGACGATCTCAGACAGGACATGTTCACGCTACAGATGTTACGGATCATGGATAGGCTGTGGAAGAACCATGGATACGACTTTAGGTGAGTTACTTTATAGCCACATAGAAAGTGAACCCTTTGGGGGGCGATGTGAATGTCATACGGAAGGTCGCCGAGAGTCATCGGGCATGTTGACTCTGCCGGTGTTACGCATTGAGGATAGACTGTAGAAATATGCATGGATGTAATTTTAGGTAAGATTGTAAGGTGTTAAAAAATTAACTCCTATAAATTTCGTGGGAGCATTGTATAAAAAATATGAGCTGTGCCATACATTTTATTGGTACATAAATGTATGGAACAGCTCATATTTTTTCCGCGATTTCAGGATTCATCCCTTAGTAAAAGTTTGTCGTAGCGATAAGTACAATGCTCCCACGAAATTCTTACGAGTTAATTTTTTAACATCTTATATAGACACCACATATGTAGCGGACCCCTCCGGGGCCGCAATAAAATTTGACTGCGATAAACATTCAAAGTTACATTTATTTCAACTAAATCAAGATTTTGCAAGTCAAAAATTATAGAGAATTTTAGTTGGAAGTTTTTGTTACTAGATAAAGCAAAATGATGTCCGAAATAAACATTACGGCGATTAACACACGGCACCGCTCGGCGGTGCCGTATGTTTGGCATCAACGGATTTCTTAGAGAGCAATGCAGATCCGCTTCACCGCCTACCGCGCCGGAGCGCGGTGCCGTGTCTAAATCGCCTAATCTAGTTCATGTTATCCTCCCCAGAATGAACCCTTACAACTGCATCTCGATGGAGTACGCAGTAGGTATGATCGAGGTGGTGGAGGACGCGCAGACGGTGGCCTACATACAGAAGCAGAGCGTGCTCTTTAATGCCGCTTCCACTATCTATAAGTCAACGTTATTACGTGAGTATTGTATTAGTTCCTTGTTTTGTTTTATTTTGATTACTTATTTTTTTTAATGGGTCACTTGCTCATATGATTTCTTGACATGGTAATTTCAAAAACTCAAACTCAAACTCAAAGTATTTATTTCAAATAAACCAATTACAGGCACTTTTGAATTGTCAAGGTGTCGGTCAGTCAGAGAGATGAAGCTAGTTGCCCATTCCAAAGCAGTAGGTACCTATGGAGAAGAACGGGCAAAAATTTCAATTATGAACATGTTTTTCTTTGTGTCCCTTGAACTGTTGGGCTGTCTACCTTTCCAGTCTTCTTAGGCCAATCTCTGAAAAGACTGTTAAACCTTCGTATGTCGTAATTACAGACACAATTAAAAAGCCACTGTGTCTCGCGTAGATCTGCGTTCCGGCAGTCAATGGGTTAAAAAGAAAAAAAAGGCGAATTTCGCCAATAAAACTGCACGTGAGCACGTAAACCCCGTTTAACAGCTGTCAGTGTCATTATTTTCTGTGGAATATTGACACTGACAGTTTTAGATGTGGTGATCACGTTCAGTTTTATTGGTGAAATTAGTACTCAGTCGTTTTAATTTTGGAAAAATATATAATGAAAAAAAAAATACCGGGATAATTTTGTATCTCTTTTTAAGCGTTTTTTAAGTATTAAAACTTTGAAGGTACATTAATTAAATACGTAATTTATTTATTTACCCAGAATGGTTACGAAGAAACACGGAGAACAACGAGGCTGCTTTCAATAAGGCAGTGGACGAGTTTACAATGAGTTGCGCCGGCTACTGTGTCGCGACCTACGTGCTAGGTATCGCGGACAGACACCCGGACAACATCATGGTTAAGACTAGCGGTCAGGTAAGCCACGTTAATGTGCACTTCACTGCATTCAACAGCGATATGGTGTGTTAAATGGCATCTGAACATGCAAGTTGTGGACAGTGTATTTCACGGACTCTTACATCTAGATCGTAATGCCCGAATTTCATAAATCGCCAGTCCAATAAGTAATTTAAATTCTCAGTAGTAACACGAAGTCTGGATCTTTGCCCAGTTATTGTCGAACGACTCGACCTCTCACGTAGAACTGAACACCCCCACCTCTTGAAGTAGTATTATTTTAATGTTACTTCACAGTGGGAAAGATACATGGGTGGGTGGTGATGGTGGTTGGATATTTCTCAACAGCAGGTGAAGCTAAGTCAGAGGCCCATGGGCAGCATAAAAACTCTGGCACCAGGTTAGTCACTAACCACACGAAAAGAAGAAGAAGTGGGAAAGAGATGGAGCTACACCTCCTGTATAGCTGCGTCTCACTCTCCCGTTGAAGTAATATCGAAATAATACTGGTGGTGGTGTTCAGTTCTACGTAAGAGGTCGAGTCTTTCGACAAAAACCGGGCACAGGTACAGGTGTCGTGTTACTACTGAGAATTTCTAATACAAAAACCCAAAACATTTTGCTCAAAACTCGCGCTACTATTGTACCAAGGTCAGCCTACAGCAGGGGTGGCGAACCAATGGCCACGTGCCATCGATGGCACGTAACAACATAATTTGGTCACGGCATCACTTCAAGAATTGAAATACCTTAGTCATCTAGTTTGCAACAACAAATGTTGCACTAATTTGTTTTTTTCATATAAATAAATATAAAAGTGTTAACGTTGATTATACTGTAACATAAAAAAATATTATTCTGTTTTTTTCAGCACCTACTCATTAAATACAAGATTGTTTGTTGGCACGTCATGGTCACAATCATTGTTTTTTTGCGAAAAAATGGCACGTAGATGTGTAGAGGTTCGCCACCCCTGGCCTGCAGCATACCACTGCTAGACATATGCTACTTCAATCGACTAACAAGGCAGTCGATTTTAGTCGCATCACATCTTTCTTATAAAAACCACACCTGCAACTATATGAAAAATAAAATTTCACTCACTTAAATCTATTTTCTTTACAGCTGTTCCACATAGACTTCGGCCACTTCCTGGGCCACTTCAAGCAGTGGTACGGGTTCAAACGAGAGCGCGCGCCCTTCGTACTGACGCACGACTTCATACACGTCATCAATAAGGGACAGAAGGGCTCGGGAGACAACTTGCCGATAGACTTTAAGATATTTAGGGAGCATTGTGAAACGGTGAGTAATAAACAATATGGAGACCAGTTATAGGCAATAAATGAAACCACATACTCGCCTTTTGCGACGATGGACAAAATTTACGAAATCGGTCCAATCATTAAGTCAAAAAAGTAGAGTTTTAATTTACAGCAATTTGAACACTCAGTTGAATTGGACCACTAGGAAGGTCATAGTGTGGTGTTTACTGGCCTATAGCCTTCCTCAAGTATTTGGCTATCAAATGCAGGAAGATTTTTCAAATCCCACCGGTACTATAGAGATTAGCGCGGTCAAACAAACAAACAAACTCTTCATCTTTATTATTAGTATAGATTACGGTTATATTTTTACTAAGTATTGTTAATTATTCACAGGCGTTCAAAATACTTCGTAAGCACGGGCACCTAATTCTATCACTGTTCTCAATGATGATCTCGACGGGTCTGCCCGAGCTCAGCTCGGAGAAGGACCTGCAATATTTACGTGAAACTTTGGTTAGTATTTTATTATCTTACTCCTTGTTTTTTCTAACTGTAAATCGCTATTCTATTAGAACGGCAGTCACTCTAAAAAATTAGCATTTGTGTTCGCATCTCACGTTTTTGCTGACTGGCTGGCTTATCGCATACACTGCCACAATTGTTTGTCATGTGTTATTCTAAGCTCAGTGCCTTCAACACGCATACGTGTCGCCAAAATCCCTATTGAGTGCCTTCAAGACGCATTGCAATGTATGGGACAATAAACACACATTTGTGTTGAAGGCACTGACTTATAATGGTTCAAAATGCATTGAGGACGTGTGTGTGTATGGTACTGTGAGATAGAACAGAGAACATACAGCTGTGTTCGTGAACAAAATTTGGTTGAAAGTTTTATAAGCCCCAGTTAATCTATCAGCCTATTAAACATCTACCATCGTAGCCTTTCAATATCCACCACTTGACTTACAATCTCTAACTATCTCAATGTCACAGGTAATGGATCTGTCGGAAGAAAAAGCGATGGAACACTTTAGACAGAAGTTCAACGAGGCCATGAAGAACAGATGGACGACATCGTTCAACTGGGCCATCCACAACATTGATAAGAACAACTGACAGTGACCCGCGAGCCGACGGCTCCCGCCACCACACACTCACACTACGCTGTAACACAACATGGCCGACCGCTCATACGGTCAAAGAGGTTATATAACACTCACTTTTATCACTAAAAAATGGTTCTACTGTTCATGTAAAGTTACTACTCGCATAATTGTATATAAACTACGGTGAAGTTAATTTGTTAAGTGGTAAAAGTGAGTGAAAAATAAACGATGATCAAATGTAAATGGTAACGCCATCTCATAAGGTACATTTTACAACAGCGGACGTAAGTTGCAATGCTTATTGCTTCATTATAAAAACTGCGATAAAATACGGGGTAATTGAAAAATAATCATTTTGGCATTTTAACCCAGTTCATATTTACCATTCATTAGTATACATTTTTCAAAGGTTTTTAATGGACAGATTGTGGTATCAAATGTGTAATAATTGATATTTTTTTAATTACTGTAGTGGTTAGACGAGAATTAGTCATGCCTTAATGAACTGAAGTAATATTTGAAATTGTTGTACAATTTATACACCAGAAACAATAGTAGATAATTTAGCGATGAATTAGCTTATGGAATTAGCAGAATCAGTTTTCAGCGCTGTGGCAAATAAAATGTTGGTCAATTATTGAGAACATTATCGTTGTGACAAAACCTTTGTCGATATTTCGATTAGTTAGGGCGAGTGATAGAATTAATTAATTTTTAAGGACATTCGAAATAACAGTATTTGGAGTTCCATATCCCTTTTTGCTTTTATTCGATTCTGATACTAGTATTATACTGATTAAAATCGATTAATCTGTTGACACAACCTTGCGTTTAAATAGTCAGTGGTTATCGCTCGCTCCTCACATGCATTTTTACTTGAATGAACTGAAATACTAACGGATTAATCCCGTTCACATAAATTCAAATGACTAGTTCATAGAATCAAGTTAATTAATATTTTATCCAGATAAGAGGAAACATTTCAAATGAATTAGATCGCTAGACCGGAATTTTGTATATCAAATTGTAAAACGGTTGTAAGAGGAATTTGGAAATGTATGACGGAAATGTGTCAGCTTTATATCAACATAAAATATTATCGCGAATTAATAATTGTGTTTTGAATAAAATCGTAAAGCTGTAAATACAATTTGTGCCAGGATATCTTTTTTTAGGGAAAACTTACTGTAATTAATTTATCCACTACACGAATTCTGTTGAGCTAGTCAATCTTGTCTGTAATTGTAATATTACTTTGTCGCCATATTGCTTTTATTTAAACTAACTGGCATGGATTGTATTGAGACAAGATTTTTGCGAGGAAATTGAACATTTATAGAATTACCTATTGGGGGGCGTCCATAAATTACGTGAGGTGTTTTTTTTAATTTTCTGTCCCTCCCTCCCCCCCCCCCCCCCTGGTGAGATGTCGTGAGATTTTATTCAACCCCCTACCCGTCCCCCAATCTCACGTGAGATTTTTCAAAATGTGGGTTTCTTACGTAAACGCGTTGGATTGTTATTGTAAAAAGAAAAAAAAATGTGAATGATCTTAATCGTATTATGATTACGCTTAAGATTAAATCTTAAGCATGTACAATCTGGATTAAATGGACCAAAATAGTATTTATTTTTTTTGTTTCAATCAGAAAAAAAAATTGCGTGATATTTGCCGAGAACCCCCCTCTCTCCAACGTAAGATTAGATGATATTTGACTCGACCCCCTCCCCCCCCTAAAATATCTCACGTAATTTATGGACGCCCCCTTGGGTGTTTTGCAACAAAATTTTCAACTTGTGAACGGGATGAGGTTGTCCAAGACTGAATTGAAAATTGTGAATGAAAAGCTAGGCGCAGTGACGCTAGCTGTCGTATTGGTCATTTGCTAATATAACTTAACGATATAAGACACTATACGGTGTCAATGTTAGTAATACCAGTGCTACCACATAGCCACTGGAACAACCTAACAGTTGCTAACATATATGATATCAAAATGGGTGTGTAAATGCCCTTATTTGTTGTCGACCAATCAAATATTATCCTGATGATTGATGTAACACATCAAAATTTCGTCTCTACTTCTAATTCGACTTCAGTGCTTTAAGTATAGAAAATTCACGATTTAACTTAGTAGCTTCGAAAATATTATACAATTCTTTATGTATCAGTAATACGTCGTTTCGTTACGGCCAAGACATTCCGATGTCGCTCATTGTATCGGATTAGTGAAGAAATATATCAATGACTTATGATTGTTAATGATTATTACCCACAGTTTTTTTTAATGATAAATTAATGAATATTTCGGAATTTTAGGAATGTTTGAGTCATCAAAATTGATGCAGTTTTTTAGTGACGTCATGTCTAGGGCCTTCAGACGTTAGTAAGGTGTGCGGCGGCAGATTTGGCTGTGATATAATCGCGCTGCGTATGCGCATTTAGTTGAAGGACTTGCTTTTAAGATGTTTAGTTCGGACTTGAGGTTAATAATAGTCGTCACTGATTACTTAAGACACTTACACTGATAATTAAGTCATATCTAAATTTTATGATAACTTATTATTTGAATAGTAAAGTGATTTGGAAGGAAACATACAAATAGCTGCCATATTTGGCAGCTTTAATTTGTATTAAAGTTATATAAATTCTTGATTGGATTAGCATAAAATCTTCAAGAGGTAAAAAGACGGGTTATACCTATCTATCTAAAATAATAGATGTTAAAATTGTATGGAGTTTGTATTCAGTTTCGTTAGTTGTTAGTGTTTGGATCAAAATACAATTTTACTCTTTAGATTAAGGCATGCATATACTAGTTAATGGTAAGGGTGTTTGTGGAGAAGAGAATGAGATGATGATGACGGCAGCCGCACTCCTGAAACCTGATGAAATATAGTAATATACACTTTTCTAATGCACGGTCTCCAACGCTCCTATAACAGAAAAAATCATAAAGGATTTGTTCATATTAAGGGACATTTTCTTTCACGTTGCGTCGAAGGTTTTAGGGTAATTATCGTGCATTTTAAAAGTGAATCTCCTTACATAATACTCCTTACATAATATTAGGCGAATTGCTCTCATTTTTAAGTGTAGATATAATTAGTAGAAACATCGTTTTTGCACGTTTATTTCAAGTCCCTCGCGATTTTACAGTGACGATATTCTTTTATCGATTCAGTTATTCGATTATCAAAATTACGATTCGATTTATTCGAAAAGGAATTTCGTCGCTACTGGGATTTAATTTATATCATAGGCTTAGCAGTATTATATTGTTATATGTTCGTAATCATAGTAAACAATTGCGTTTAAGGTTTTATATATCTTCGCTCTACCTCAAGCTGTCGTGTATTAATCAAGGACAATTTATTTGTTTCATCACCATCTCAAAACGGTGAAAAAACAAAAAACATCGTGAGGAAACCAGCATGTCCTAGAACTAACATTTCGAAGATATGTGACTTCTACGAACCTGCACTGAATAAGTTCCACTCCCTCTCACCTGTGCCCCAGAAGGGGGAATAATATAGCCTGATTATGCTAATTTTTTGCTTCATTGAAAAAGTAAAAATAAATCATAATTTACGTAACAAATCTATACGCGCATCAGTCACTCGAGCTAAGTTAAAAATTGAGGTTTAGCACCATTGCCACCAGAAGCGTGAACTTACCATAGCTTAAATAAAAACTACTTAACCCATTGAAGGACAGTGAACGAGACACAATAGAAGTTTTATTGTTATTACGTCTATAGGTGTTCACTGTCCCTCAAAGTGTTAATTATAATAAATTTATCACTCGTTGAAAAGCTCCAGAGAAAGTATACACGACCTAAAGTCGATCGATATGAATTTTATTATAATAAAAATGCCTTATCAATAAAGTTTAAGAGTTAAGTGGTTGCTACACGGCAGTTGTGAACATTTTAGGTAAATTGTTATGCGGTTCAATATAGTGTTATATCCCCTAATATACGAGTAATTAAAACTTCAGTTCAGAATCTTCGGTAATTAACAAGTTTTGGAACAACAAACTAATAATATATATACAACAAAGTTCAAATTCCATTGCAACTAAATTATTTAGCGTCTTATTGGAAATGTTCACTCAAAAATCAACCTAACCCTTATAAAACTAAAGTAAATTTTTGAGTTAGTGGCATGTAAGTTACCTAAGATTTTGAATTCAAATAGGTATACATAGCTCTCAAATTAGTCACGCTGCAATTTAGACAATGACCGGTCATTACTTGATAATTTTACCGTCAAATTGTATCGTAAATGCGGAGTATTTTGCGCAGATCTCGTAATTTTATTAATTATAATACAGTTTTGACTTCGGCTAGGCCAAGTTCTAGATTGCATCGCTAATATGAAGGCGATACGCATTGAATATTCGCTTAGGTAATGTGTAATTTTAGACCTAAAAATGGACCACGGGTATGTGACAGGAAGAAAATATATACGTTGACTTAGAACCTTTTTGGTAGTGGCATATGGGGATGTAATTATAAGGAATGATAGACAAGATAATTTTCGTATTGCAAACTTTTCGGTTACTCTGGCTGAGTTGAAACAGTATCACATCAGAATCAGGTTAATGATATACTGGGTGTAACCGAAAGGGATACATACAAAAGGATATGCTACAGACCACCAAACTGAACCACTTTTACTATGTGACCAACTGCGGAATCGCAAAAAAAAAATCAGCTGTTATATACATTTTTGGTCACGTGACTAGTCGAAATGTAGGGAATAGCTGATTTTTTTTGCGATTCCGCAGTTGGTCACATAGTAAAAGTGGTTCAGTTTGGTGGTCTGTAGCATAGCCTTTTGTATGTATATACAGGTTATTAACAGGATATTTTGGTTACACCCAGTACAAATATCTTCCCAAGCGAATGTTCAATGTTCATTAGTTAAAGTCATACAGATATTGCATGACAGTTGTCTCCAATTATACATAGTCTACAGATAAGTCATTTAATAAGTAATAGGATGCTAAGGCTGCCTGTCTACTAGAGCGGAGAAGAGATATGAAGAGCAGAGCTGTGCCAATATGAACCAATAGACTTAAGAGTAGAGCTTAAATTCTATTGGCTAATAATGGTAGGAGACGAGCTCCTATCTTTTTCGCTCCAGTGGACAGGTAGCCAAAAAATGTCTCAGAAATTCGTATGGTAATGTAGTAGTAACCATTTTGCTTAGTCTGTTTTTGTAATTGCAAATTATTTGGCATATAAGACGCGTATTAGTGCCGCGACATAGTTTTGGCAGATGTATAATAAATAATTATACCTACTTTTCAAAATACCTAGTTCAAAATATTTAAAAAAAACTCAACTTTCTTCGTTTTCTAAAAGCCATAAAAGACAGAACCAGGAACTTTGCCTTTAACTCGAATAATATGAGACGTCATGACTCAAGCCATGCCATAGATAGATAGCCAAGAAATAAATACCCTAGAGCGGGCGAGTGTTTATGTCACAGATTTCGTACGGAACCGTATTATTAAGCCTACACTGTCCGTTCGTCTGTCTGTTAGCGGGCTGTATCTCATGAACCGGAATAGACAGACAGTTGAAATGTTCACAGATTGTGTATATCAAATATATGTTAAAAATTAAAGAGGGTACAACAAACGTATTTTTTTTAAATGTATGTTGTTAAAATATTTTACGGTTTTATGGATCCCTTGGTCTGCGAGTGTGACTCGCAAATGGCCGGTTTTTAAAACAGGTACGTTTAAATAGCTAATTATTAAAGTAACTTACTATGACCTGTGGTTAAGTTGTCAATGTTTGTTAAATCAACTTTATCATTTGAGTTGAGTTTATTACAAATTGGTTTTCAAGTAGGTAACATTAGTTGTCTGTGTGTCTGTTTTTTTTTATAATTTCAACCACGGAATTTGATACTGTAGACAAAAACATTCGCCGTCAAAGGTTATTAACACCTTTGCGTGGCCTTTGCTATAATAGGGATGATGACAGCGTAAAAAAAATATATCAGTCAAATAATAAAAAAATATCAGACACGTATTTTTCGCTTTCAAAGTTAAAGTCAAATCATTTATTTCAAATAGGCACAAGTAAGGCACTTTTGAACGTCAAGATGAACAAGAAATAGAATTGATTCTAGTCTATTATAATTCATAAAAAAATGGCTTAAATAAATCGCATTAAAGTTGGGGGGCCCACTACGTCACAACTCAGTATAAAATCTAAATTGGAGTGTCGTTATACCACCGATCCAGCTTTTCCCTTGCTGTGCTCTCCCAGAGATGCCCTAAGCCTAGGTCCGTACCCCACAGGGGGTGCCCTTAGAGTATAGTCGCTAGTTTGTAAGTTTTCCTAAGCTCTGGCTGGATTCTGCAATTCTTTTGTGGCATCCACGGCCAAGTCCGGTTAAGCAGTAGACAACCCTATTATTGAAATGCGAGATGCCATTAACAAAAAAAAAAGTTATGCCACATTTTAACACAGTGTATCGACGTAATCTTTCGATTACGTGAAAAAAGAAAAAATACGTATCCAATATTTTTTAATAATCTAGCCTACGGACTAAAAAATAAATTAGTCATCATCCCTGTTAATGTAAACCATGGTACCGATGACGCACGGAGTCTTAGGTACAGAGGCCAGCACATCAAGTTACCACAATCTGTGAAAAGTCTTTGTTAGTATTTCAACTTTATTGCAAAGACATAAGGTTCATTTTTGATTGAGAAAATTTGACAGTTAGGGATAGCTTGATGTGCTGGCGTCTGTACCATCTAGTATTCTACATAATCTAGTTTCGTTTGAAGTCACGCGTGAAGTCTGGATTTCGACCTGAATACCACAATGTGACACCGATCTTGTCGCTCTAGTTATTAGGTATATATTGTCGCGCCTCATTCCTCTAGATAGAAAAACACTTAGCATTAAATGTGGTCTATACAAGGTGTTTTTTTGATATCCCATAACTCTAGGGTATGAATGAGAAAATCATAATATCAAAGAATTAACTGGTATAGGAATTATTTTCAATCAAAGGAATTGTTTTTCTATTATTATTTAAATAATTTGACGATTATTAATGTTGAATACCCTTAAGTAAAATATGTCAACCTCGCATTTTCTTTCGTTTACATAATAGTACTCGTATTTATCAATGAAACTTACACATCGCGATAAATTAATTATTATTGATGATATCTTCGAATATCTGCATTTTTGGACCACAAATGCTGGAAAGTTTTATATTATTTATACTTATAGATTTTAACCCTACAGTTATGAGATATAAAAAAACACGTTTTAATGAGTTATTTTACTAGGTTGTTACAATACCAAAATTTAAAAGACCTTGTTTAAAAATACCTACCTATGGAAGAAATCTCGAAAGGTCCATATCCCGAAGTTCAAAATCCCTACAATCTAAATACCTAATGTTTTTAAATACCTAAGCAACTAACGCATTTCTGTTTCCCATAACCAGTTTCAAGTAACGATTTTGTGTGCGTTTCGACCGCGCGACCATGGCGTCATATTAAAAAAAAAACCATGCCAAGATTTTGTAAAAATTTGTAAAAGTTGATTCCCAAAACCATAAATTTGTCAAAGTTATGGTTAAAAAGTTCTAAGGGTTTGAACGTGGCCGCGCCATCGAAACGCGGAGAACCGCGCGGCCACGGAGATCTCTAAAACTAAACGTTGCAGAGACCTGAAATTCAGGTAAATAACAGATTGAATTTGTAAAAAATTTGTAAAAATATGTACCGATTTAAATGAAATTTGGTACAAAAATAGTCCATAGCCTGAGAAAGGACAAGAAGGAAAGTTTTTATCCCAAAAATCCCACAGGAACGGGCACTACGCGGGTAAAACCGCTGGGGACAGCTAGTATATAATAAAATCGTCAAAAATATAGTTTTTAGAATTTGGTCTGTCTGTTTATTTGTCCGGGATAAACACAAAAACTACTGCATAGTATTCATTCGAATTTTGCATTAAGCGGGTGAAACTGCGAGGAACAGTTAGTGATTTCTAAAACGATAGGTGGAAAGTTTTCTGTAAACAAAAAGCCATGGTCACCCTATTGAAATATTCAAGACGTATCAAAAGTTATAAAAACCGAAAAAAAAATCATTTTGTCTGGTTTTATATAGTTTTACATATTAATAGGTGTTGTTTACAATAAAAAACTCGCTTTACTCTTACTTTCTTCGGTAGATAATCACGACATATTTCTACGCGATACCGTACTACAGCTCCTGAAATATTAACCTAGGATTTTTTTGTGCATTTTTACACTATTTGACAAATTCAAATCTAGGTTTTACAAAAAACCTCAGACCTCTGCGATGCTTTTTCAGCGAGATATCGGCGATAACGTGTTTTTCACCGTTTTAGTCTTATAGCTCCTAAAATATTAACCTAGGATTTTTTTGTGCATTTTTACACTATTTGACAAATTCAGATCTAGGTTTTACAAAAAACTTCAGACCTCTGCGAAGCTTTTTCAGCGAGATATCGGCGATAACGTGTTCTTCACCGTTTCAATGGCGCGGCCATGGAGTTTTAGTCTTATAGCTCCTAAAATATTGACCTGGGAATTTTTTCTATATTTTTACAAATTTTTTACAAATTCAATCTGTTATTTACCTGAATTTCAGGTCTCTGCAACGTTTAGTTTTAGAGATCTCCGTGGCCGCGCGGTTCTCCGCGTTTCGATGGCGCGGCCACGTTCAAACCCTTAGAACTTTTTAACCATAACTTTGACAAATTTATGGTTTTGGGAATCAACTTTGACAAATTTTTACAAAATCTTAGCATGGTTTTTTTTTTAATATGACGCCATGGTCGCGCGGTCGAAACGCACACACGATTTTGTGGTAACCACAGCCGATAGATAGTGTCGCTATAATTATTGAGATCAAATATCTTTTGCTATACGATATTTGATTGATTTCTGTGTCAGTGTTTATAAATAAAGTTCTTGGCGCCAATGTAGACCTATAGATGTCGCGATTCGTTATGAATTTTAATGTAATTTAATACTATCTGTTGCCCACGATCCATCAGGTTAAGCTACGCTTGCCGGGGTTGGTCGTGGGTGGGTGACCATCTTTACATACCGAGACTCCTCCGTGCCTCGGAAAGCACGTTAAGCCGTTGGTCTCGGCTGTCATTTATGCATCTGACAGTCGTTACTGGTCGTCAGAAGCCCGAAAATCTGACAGCCAGTGTTACCAAGGGGTTTCGTTTTGCTCAGTTGCTGGGTAGTGTGGTCATATAGGCAGTCGCTCCATGTAAAATACTGGTATTCAGCTGAATCCAGTTAGACTGGAAGCCGACCCCAACATGTTGGGAAAGGCTATAATGATATCTGTTGCCCACGGTTACACTCGCAACCTAGGGTAACAAGTTTATGAACACGGATTGTTATTAATAACTATATGTTTACAAGTTTCATTCAAATCCACAACATAGCATGACGCCTGTTTCCCGCAAAGGTTAAACAGAGGTATACTGATAGCACATCAAGCTATCCCAAACTGACAAATATTCCCAATTGAACATGAACCTTAATCTTTTGCAATTAAGTTGAAAATCTATCAAAAAAAATCGTCAGATTGGTTCACATTTCGCCTGTTCACCCGTTTTTTTTATTTGATTTTTGTTTATGCGCGATTGAGTTACAAACATCTTTCGCATTTATAATTACTTAAGTTTATTCATATGAAGAACCTACGCGCCACTCTAGTTAATATAATATTAAATAAATTAAACAAAAATAGACTACTTTAGAATTGTTATAAAAAAATGAGCAAAGGAATCACGGAAATGACTGGTTTATGAATGACAGAATGACGCAAGTCATTTATTAATAACGTCATTGCATTGCCGAAATCAAAAGTTAATGTAAGGTCAAAACTGAATCTATTTTGCGGCAAAATACTAGCTTTTGCCAATGGCTTCGCCCGCGTGTATGTAGGAAATTATCCCACGGGAACCGTACATTTTTCCGGGATAAAAAGTAGCTTATATGCTATTCCAGAGTAATCTATCTTTGTGCAAAGTTTCATCCAGATCGGTTAAGTAGTTTTTGAGTTTATTCGTTGTAACGAATAAACTCATACAAATATTTCCTCTTTATAATATTTATAAAACATACAGAATAATTAAAGGAAATACTAAAATATAACGTAGATAACCGCGCCACTTTGGATTTACGAATGAAGGACTTCACGCGTTATAACTTCATTCATGCACGTCAAAAATATTAAAAAACCAAAATTCGGCTGACTTTATAATGTTAACTTCCTATGTCAAACGCTTAAAAAAGTCTATAGATCGAAATAGTCAAATGCTAGATGATATGGATAACTCTGTGCGAGGTCACAGACTTAATTTAATTCGGATACTTAACTTCAAATTATATGTGTCATATTACCTTCTCTGAGAAATAATTAAAGTTTTTAGTGAAAGAAATAGACGAATTTAAGTATCCGAAACTGTGACAGCGGTACCAATCAAAATAAAACCATAATAACACTGCCAATAAGTGAATAGTCGACTGATCGCCTTCTCGTATTAGTTAGCAATAGAAATATACACTTATAAACACATACACATGTACATAGACGGTACATAATATATGTAGCTCAAGTTCTGTTCTTATTGATAGCTAGGTAAACGTATACCTGTTATTGTTATACATATATACAAGTATGGGCAGGGGAACTGTATCAATGTATACGTATAGGAAAAGAAAGTTAGAATTTTGCTGTATCATTTACAACAAAGTTTTTGGAGCATAGGATAAACAGGTATTATGGATGGTTAACGCTGTACTATTTTACATAAATCTTAGACCTCTCTTAGCCTAAATTTCCCAGCCTTAAAAAAAAAAGCCTATGATTTGTATTAAATGGTTCAGACGCCAGCACATTTGAATGTGAACCTTATGCTTTTGAATTAAAGTTGAAAATCTATCAAAGAAATTTGACAGATTAAGGTAGCTTGATGTGCTGGCAGCTGTACATCCATTTTGTCTCAAATATGGCCAATGAAACACATGAGATTCGTTTCCTATTGGACTATTACAAAAAAAAACCTTTCTATTACTCTTCCATGTTTTCACAAGGGGGGGGAATCGTTTTTAGGTCGTCAGAAGTGCAGTGTATTGGCACATTGGACACAAACATGTTGGTATCCAAAGTGCTAATAACTGTCCCATATTGTGAGGACATCGTTTGATCAGGAATTCTATCGATTCGTGCTGATTTGATTTAGTGGTTCTTTTGTTATTTGTGTAGAGTTGTATATTGTGAATAACCCTTGCTAATTGATCACCCAAAGTAAAATAAAAAACATTGATGCAGTTTTCTAGTTCTAAAATATAGTTCCATAAGCCTCTCATTGCCATATACTTGCTTAACATAAATACTTCCGTTAGAAATCGTATCTTCCCATAGCGAGTGTATTTGATATGACAGATTGTTAGGTATAATAGTCACAATAAACTTTAATAAGTCATAATATTATAACTATTTAAAGATGAGGACCCATGGCTATTGAAGAGAACTATGGGTTGATTGCGTTACACACATAAAATAACAATTGATCGCATTTTCTTTCATTCTGACAGTTGATCCACGTCCCTTGCGTTATTTACGTTGTTGGATACACTTACTTATCTATACATATAATAAATTTGTAGAAAAGTGGTGTCTGTACAATGGAAATATATAAAAAAAAAGTAGCAGAGGTTGTTATTTTATCGATGCCGAACCCGAAATAGTAATTAATTTTTTTTTTGTCTGTTTGTCTGTGTGTTTGTGCACGCTAATATCAGAAACGGCGATATCGATTTAGATGCGGTTTTCACTAATATATTGTAGCTTCACTTAACATTTAGTGTTTATTTCATGTCAATCGGTTTATAAATAAAAAAGTTATGTCAATTTAAAGAATCACGGCGAACATTTGTTAAGGTATGCTGCCCGAAAAGTCACTATTCCACGCGGACGAAGTCGCAGGCACAGCTAGTTTAACCTATGAAGCAATGGATTAGAAATATCCTTCAACGTTGTGAATATAACTGTAGGGTGCTGTTTCACAAACCGCATCGGTTGATGGTTTATTATAGTACTTATGTGACTTGACAAAGTTGAAATGACTATTTTAGGGTCAATTCATACTAGAGCAGAGTCGCAGCGGGCAAATTCTGTGGAATGCGAAATAATATATGTATTATGTTTGAGCGATAAGGGTCTTCTTCTTTGACTAACCTGGTTTCAGAGTTTTTATGCTGCCCATGGGCCTCTGACTTAGCTTCACATGCTGTTGAGAAATATCTCTCAGATATTATGCGGCATGCCATACCATGCAGCGATAAGGGTGAATATGCTATGTTAGGTTTCAGATTGACGTTTCGATGCGCTTCGACTTTGCTCTAATATAAATTGACCCTTGCATCAATAGTTCAGTTTGAAATCTTTATAGTATTTTTTCGCGCCCTCCAACCATTTTTGTGGTATTACCTTTTGAATATTCTATTTTTTGTATGAAACATTCAATAAAATAGTGGGCCGTGACACGGCGATGTGTGCCCGATCAGCTGAGTGTCCCTTCATTAGAAAGTACATGATCCGCTTCTTTACGCATGCTCGAACATATTGGCTACCTTGGAAATATTGTATTATCCAGTGTGCTAGGTTAAACGGGGGACATACTTTCAGTACTATAGTACCATGGAAGTACCATGAAAATCAACAACTTTTTCCATGGGAATAACTCTGAAATATAAAAAATAAAATATCAGCTGTTCCATACATTTTGACAAATTACGCGTACATAAATGTACTGAACAGCTGATTTTTTTTTCATGATCTCAGGTATAGGTCCATAAGCGGGATTGTCCGAAAGGGTTACCGCTACCCCGGAACATAAAGGGCTACGGAAGGAACATGGATGGGCCGCTCCACCCAGAGCGGGAGCAGTCATTGGATGATTTCCCAGCCTTAAAAAAAAAAAAAAGGTCAATCCATAGTCAATTCATTTTCATGAGTATAGTACCCCCTGGATGTATGTCCCTCGTTTAACCAACCACACTGTATATTAAATATGAACTAGGCTAGTCTCTAAATTGCGGTTAGGATTTAATAGGAATACAATCTCGATAAAATAAATTGGCCATCACAACTTTGAGATATCAATTAAATAAACATGAAGGTTCGTTTTTTCGTGCGTAAATGCATTCTTGTGACGTCTTTACATAGCCGTGTGTCCTCATCGTTACGTCAAAATTTATACATAATATACATAATATCTCTGTATTGAATTTAGGGTTAACGAACAATAGACTTATCGTAAACGCAGCTGATTAAATATAAAAGAGATTTTCCCGAATGAAAATTAATTATAAATAGATTTTTTGTACATTTCACAGATAAATAAATATACAACCGTTGATAAAAATGTTTTTATTTCTGGTAACAATATTCAAATGAAATAGAACTCTTAAGATGTACTCATTAAGGATTATTTTTGTTCCGTTTAAGTCACTCGGTGTATTGTGTTATTTGCACTTATATACTTATGTAATAACTATGTACGGTTCATGGTATACTGTGTAAGTTATATTGCTTCCTATGTAGTGCTAAATATCAGTTAGTTTTAAACTGTAGCGTTGCGCGAGGGGATCGACTAAGAAGTGTCATTATTACTTTTGTTTCGATAAACTTTGTATTTTTATAGTTTTTAAGTGTTTATCAGGGAGAACATTTGTAAGAAAAAGATATATGCTTGGCTGAGACAGTTTATCCTGAAAATATAAATGAAAAGAATACGTGGTATTTGCTTATTTATCTTAAGGTTTGGGTAATGTTGACTTATTGTGAAGCTGTCAGGCATATGTGAATAGCTCAGTCGCCTACGTCGCGCAACGTCACAATATTTTTTTTTAATTTACACAAGTTCTGCTTGTGCAGTGTAAATATTACCGTTGTCTTATTTATGAGTGATAACGAGAACATTGTCAAGATCGCCTGGAGTGCGTGTGAAGCGTAGAATGTTTGAATTATATTTTAAATGAATTAATGCACGATGGAGATATGAAGCTGGGTTCTTGTGATACTAATGCAGTGGAATAGCTCGGGTATCACCAGTAAGTTGTCACCAAATATTATTGAAGGTATAAGTGTTAGAGGATTGTCATCGAGTTTAATATTAAATAAATACAAACATTAATTAGCCATATTCCTAAATCATTATTATATTTAAGTATCACGTTACATCTCAAGTTTACATACAATAGTTCCTTTGTCATGTGTCATTTTGTAATCGTACTACTAACGAGAATGTGTAATAGATTTGTTTAAATATTGTATAAACTAATTTACTGAAAATATTTGCATCCATCTCAAATGTCATTTTATAGAATAAATTAAAATTATTATATTACGCTTATTTGTTTGTATTATTCTCTTACCTCTTTACTACGCACCCTTTACACTTTCTATCCAGACATTTTAATCTTTTATGTTCCTTGCTATACACCTACCTATTTATATCTGTGTACCACCGCAACGCGAAGACAAATGTGTAAGTATGTTGACGGCCACAACTAAATAAAGTTGGATCAGAAGAAGTAGCAATGCATCCAACAATCTATGTATTTTATTTTCAATGAAATGACAGCTCGCTTGACCCGGTGAGATTGTTACAGATTAATTTAGCAGGGCCATCAAGCAAACGAATGCCATGTTATTCTTCCACACACTGTATATCAATAAGAAATGAATGAAAATGAATTTCAATAATTAAACACCAATTTTCCAGCACACCCTGTATCGCATTACTTACAAGTTGAATGAAAATGAATTTCAATAATTAAACACCAATTTTCCAGCACACCAGTATCGCAGTACTTCCAAGTTGCCTGCGTGAGCAAAGTTGGACCATTATCACCGACGACGGTCAAAAAACGATTAACTAAATGCAACTTTGCCCGCTCCATGGCACTCAATTGATAAGTAAACAAATGCATTTTTTATATAAAACAGCTGACAAGATCTTATATTCAATTGTGCTGCAGCCTTCGAGGTTCTGTGCGTCATCTCAGCTGCGTCAGTAGAAAACCGGTGACCGATTTTCGCACCATTCAGTGCGCTTCGAAAGGTGTTTAGTTACAGTCATGTTTGTGCATTTTGATTCAATTAAGGTTAAGTTTCTAGTGCCTTTCAATCAAGGTATGTTGGATATTAATTTTCTTTAATCAACGTGTCATACGTTATAATAAAACTTAATCCAGGCTTAGTGATATATTTTTGTGTGTTTTTTTTAAGTTTTACAATACAATTTTTATCTAACTTAATATGGCGCATGAAAGAATACGAGTGCTTCGTATTCTTTCATGACAATTATGACATTAACTTTTTCTTACCCAGAATGTCAATTTGGGTAGGTGGTGTCTTTTTCTTCAAATAAGTAGGTAGGTTGGCATTACCTTTTGTGTGTTGATCAACCGAGATGACGAACTAAGTAAGTATCTCATTGAAATAAACCTCGATTTCTAGACATTGCTAATAATCAAAGGTGTGGGACGTAGCTAAAAATGGAGTAGCGGAACGCCGACGCCATTTTAAAAGTTGCAAAACACGAAAATTTAATTTAGATCAGCCTAATGGGCGATTAAGCACCCCAGAACCAAAACTTGCCTCTCCTATTAAATATCTTCTACTTTATTATCCTTATGTAACGAGCGTGGTAGTGAATGGTAGGTATGTCGCCTACCTCCTTGAGGACAAAACTAGACCCACGCTGAGCGATTGTCCTTTGGGCGGACCAGCCCCGAAACGCGCCCTACGTTGTCGTGGTAAACGTGCCACACACAGTTTTAATAATTACACAAAAGCCGAAACGAACGAAACGATGGCTCTATGTTCCTACAAAGAGAATGAGTGGCATGGCATCGTTTCCGAGAGAGGTGTCCGCAAAGTTATCATAATTGAGCTGCAGATAAGAGATCAGAAAGCATTAACGAGTTAGGTAGGTCCGCTCATGGGTTAAAATCTTGAGAAGTACTCAAATTCAGTTAGTCAGAAAGTTGAAGCTATTATAGTTGCCTATTCCTATACGTAGATCGTTTGACACTCACAAATAACGTGGCTTTCTATTGGTAAAAGAGATCCAAAGATCATCTACAACCTCATAAACTCACAAACTTGTGGAATCAAATTATAAAGCGCAGTAGGTATACCGTACTCCAACCTTCTTTAGATGTAGGTACACAGCTCTTGCTGAATGGATAATCTCCCATGGAATCACCAGTTACGGTCGCACGTTTAAAACCTATCTAGTCAAGATAGGTACATAATTTGCAAACACGTTTGTTGAAAGTTGTAGTACCAAATAATGTACAAATTAAATAGCAAGACAATTACACAGGGTTATTTAAACATTGCAAAGTATTACTTGTTCTTGCGTGCGCTGAGAAACATATTCCTCATAGAATAAGCATTTTGAGAACACTGACATTCAGATACCTACCTGTTAAATATGACGTGAAGTCGCGACAAGCCAAATCAACATCACTTCAAGTACCTAACAAAAATAACTTTCATGGCAAGTGTGCCGCTTCCTTCACAAAACCCAATTACTTCCCAATTACTAAACCAAATACCTGTAGACCTAGAGACTCGGTGAATAGCAAAAACATAAAACGTAAGCTGAAAGATAACGAAACTGTTTATAGCGCGTTGATTCCAGGCCATGGCATGCTAGCACAGACCCCAGAGGTCTAATTGTGTGCTTCGAAAGTGTATGTAAAAATTTATAAATGAAAAAACGAGTGAGCCCAAGTGGTTGTGGAGCGAACCGGCATTACCTAAGCCAAACGAATCATCCATTTTTATTACGCTTTTCCATGTGGAAAAGCGTAATAAAAAACACACCACACACACATGGACATTAATTTAACGCACACCATGTGGTGTGCGTTAAATTAATGTTTTGAATGTATGTATGTCATTCAGTTGTAGAATTACAAGTGTTATTTTATTATAACAATTTACACAGTATCTGGCAAAAAATATTAATTGCCTAAACTACACATATTTTTACTACAATCTGAAAAGTGGTTGCTCTAATTTATTCCTAGTTTCTAGTGTTAAAAAAATGTACCCAGATTTTTTTCTAACCTACATATTATTAATTTTCTAACAGTTCTCTTAGAAATTCGCGACCACGTAAATTGTAGATGGCTATGACAGTCCTAGTCCAGTCCTTTTTCAGAATAAAGATTGAATCAATATATGCAGCCTGTCTCCACAACAAAATACGGTAAGGCGATGCTACGAAAGTATTGAACTAAAATAGCGCAGTTTCGCGGTATCCGCATAATCTCCACTTAGTTTAATAAATCTCCCTATTCAATACAATGTGACATTAACTACTTCTGACAATTGGTAACACGTATATTGTGTTATTGTGCTAAACTTCTCTTTGAATATCAACTTATTAACAGTAGGTAAACCAAATATGTTTAAACACGTAATGTACAGACGCCAGCATATCAAGCTATCCCTAACTGTCAAATTTTCTCAATAAAAAATGAACCTTATGTCTTTGCAATAAAGTTGCAATACGATCAAAGAAATTTGACAGATTGTGGTAATTTGATGTGCTGGCCTCTGTACGTCGTCAAGCTCATTCGTTGATCGTGTTGGATGGAAGGAAGAAAGAAAGGAAGCTGCAGAAAGGGAAAGAGAGATCAGGAGTTCTCTACCTTCCCGCAGCTTGCTGCAGTGTACTTGTAAACTGGGCATCGGCCGAGGGCGGATAATTCCATCTTCCAGCCAACCATTTAGGGGGGCTAAATGGTTCCTCACGCGCCCCTCCTGACCGACCTGAGTGGAGTGGAGAGGACCTGAGTGACCTCCTCACTCCCCATATGGGTCAGGGTCCGCAGTGCGCAGGCCGTCATCAGTCCGAAGCAGTGGAAGTCATATTCTCAGCCGCAGCCCCCAGACGGAAGTGTGCGAGGGAACACCGTTGTGGTTTAACTCGGCAAGAGTCTGACAGATCCGGCTGCCCACCTCAGAGCGGAGTACAAACATGAGGATTTCCAACCCGACTAAAATAAAGGGTACCTAACTACCTAAATTTACAATTTCCAGTAAAATTGTTAAATAACTATCTACCTATATTGCTGGCTCGAGAGATGCCGCTTACGCCTGTGTATATATTAAAAGTACCGACATTATACTACTGTACCGAATTATAGTTTTCATATACCTCAATGGTTTCATGTGGCACACACCACTAAAGCTCCCAGTCGTCATGATTTTTTCCAACATCTTCAGCAATAATCGATAAATTTCAGAAAATTTACAAAAACCTTTAATGAATTATACACCTAGACCATTCCATTAGTAACACGTATGTAAATCCGGTTATTAATAATTTATTATATAACCATTAGTTTGTAAGTTTTTGACTTTTTTTTCAAATAAACGGACACACGCGGTGGGGGACCGTATTGTAGGATGCATAGATTGTGTAAATAATACACAGCCTTAATAAAGAAATCAAATATTTGTTGTTATCATTGTTCGGAGTTCGGCACAGTAGACATCTGCCGTTATTGCTTGACCAGATCGGAGGAAGCTATAGTGAATAACACCATGCTGAGACCACCGAACAGTTATTATCTTTTTATTGGTAAGCTTTGCTTTAGGACACTGTTGCGGCGTTTGACCTGAGGTCAGCCATTAGCCAAGAAGAAAGAAGAAGAAAGAAATAGTTATTTGTTATGCAAGGCTGGAAAGAAAGAAATAGTTATTTGTTATGCAAGGCTGGAAAGAAAGAAATAGTTATTTGTTATGCAAGGCTGGAAAGAAAGAAATAGTTATTTGTTATGCAAGGCTGGAAAGAAAGAAATAGTTATTTGTTATGCAAGGCTGGAAAGAAAGAAATAGTTATTTGTTATGCAAGGCTGGAAAGAAAGAAATAGTTATTTGTTATGCAAGGCTGGAAAGTTGATTTTTGGCGCGAGTACTTCTATTGAAACCTGAGTAAGCGAAGGATTCTAGGGTTGAACCATGAGCGAAGCGAGTGGTTCAAATATAGAATCCTGAGCGTAACGAAGGTTTCAAAGGTACGAGACGCTAAAAAGCTTTGCTGCCGAGCGCAACACACAATTTTTCATCTCACTACAGCGAGGAAACTGCTAGGTGCAAGACAACAGGTGTTGTTGAGTTTTATTTTGTTCGAGCGTCTCAGATACATTGACTCATGTGAAGAAAATAACAGATACTTGGCAATGTATCTAATGAGTTACATAGAATATCTCCAAAACTAAATACCCTGTATTTTGTTCTATATCCTACTTGTCCTCGGAGAATGAAAGAAAAAAACTAATTTAATACAAATAACTAACTAATTTAATTTAATACATATTTATTTTTGCCAAGCAAAGGATTAAATAACATATTATATTAGTATTTATTTTATTTAAAAAAATAAACTTAAATTACTACACAATTGGGTATTTGACAGGGTAGTATTTTTATGGCATAATCAAATGTGACGTCACAGATTTTTTAATCAAATGGAATACTTATTAACTTAATTCCAATTTTACAATTATATCCTCGCAAAATATTTAATTTCTGTACTATGATGGAAGCTTTTAAGGTGAGCGGTATTATTTAATATTTTATTTTAGACCGTGTCATGCATTTTCAGTGGACTGGCAGTATAGAAAATTATGAAATAGAAAGGTTCGAATTTTAAAAACTCTTTCCACGCTAGAGAGCAAAAATCGATTTTCGGCTCAGATTTCGAATGACAAACAGACTCTTTCCGAGCCTGTGAGGTGAAAAAATATTTATTCAGCACAAACAGGACGCACAATTATAAAAATAAACAAAAAAAAGTCACATACTATGTATATCCGTGCATTGCATTTTTCGCTTAGGGTTATCGTAAAGAATCCACTTTTCATCACAATTCGATCCAATATTCCTACATTTCTGTATCGTTTCAACAAGGCAACACAAGTTTCAACACGCGTTTCTTTCTGCACATCAGTCAAATCATGAGGCACCCATTTCTCATATTTTTTATGTTATTGATTGGACGTAAATGACTCAATATTGTTGGTAAGGTAACGGTAAACCATGCTGCTAATTCCTGGGTAGTTTAGTTGGCCCGGATCGGCCTCCACCATCACTTTATTCACCTGTGTGAGCGGTCTTTCCACGTGGCATTTTTAAAATTAGAGCAATGGTTAAACGTAAAGGAAAAGTTTAAAACGTTGCTTATTTTTTAATTTTCCCTGCTACAATACAAAGGTTTGATAACGGGTTCAATAATAAATTCTGCTGCGCATTTGGGGGGGATTCATCGCATTTCGTTAAATACTAAAGATTATGTATGTACGTGGCATTGTGCAAAAATATCTTCAATGAATTGGTGCGCGCACGCGTCATTTTTAACGTAAATGTATTCAAAATGTTCGAGATCAACCTTTCAGCGCGATACGCGCACAACGGGACCACCGTGAATACGGTACTAGTTTGTTTCATTTTTTTTTGGTCGGCTTGAAATGTTTTTTTTATTAAAAGAAAATATAAAAATTGGAAAAAATGTGGAAATAAATACTTATTCATATGTTGTGTAGAACATTAATTTGAACAATGCAACACAACAACCATTACGATTAGATCTAAGTAACAGCCTACCTGCTCATTAATTTTGTTTTTTTTTGTTAACTTTTCTCTAACCTTAAAAAAAACAAATAAAAAAAAAAACAACTTTTCAAACTTATTCGAAAAAAATTGTCTTTCATTTTTCTTTTCTTGTCTTTGTGTTTTGGGCGAGCATTTCATTTAAATTTTTTGGTCTTAATTAACACGTTGAACGCCAACGCGGTCACCGTGTGTCCGACAAACAATAGTTTTTCTATTGTGTCTGCTGCGTGGCAGTCAATGACTCAAAACTAGCTTTTCTATAAAGTCTTAGTAAAGTCGTTTTGATTTTTTTTAATTCAACAGATATAAGTGACGTTAAGACTCATTTCCACTTAAGCTTCAGAAATTGAAATTCTGAAAGAAAAATTGCATTATTTATTCACCTACTTCGCAACTAGAATTTTATTTGAAAAAGTTTAACATAACTTCTATAATAATAAGAAAAGCTAGCTAGAAATATTCGTTGGCCATATGAACAAGAAGAAAATAACTTCGATATCTAGATAAGTAAGTCGTTACCCACCCTATCAACACCCATAACATTCTTTTATTTATTTCATTCACTCTCACAACAAGAGAAAGCCTTTGTAGGTAAACCAAACAAACGAGCCAGAAATACAGTCAACGTTAAGTAAAAAGTAATTATCATTAAGTTAATAAGATTGCACGTGTTCGTATAAATTCAAGAATGCTTAGTGGCCGAGATAGACTGACAAAACATAGTTTAATGTCCGCCAGACATTGATTAGTTGATAGACCGCTTCAGTTTCTCCGTCAGTAGCAGCGCAGTCACACCGCTACGAAACTTACCCAAGCGCGCTTCTCCACAACTTCCCGCCAAAAATAGTGACGTAACCATATTTTCGTGGATCTGTGTGAATATGACAGTGATTTTTTAATATATTTTCTTAATTATTAAAATTGTGGTAAAGGAATTAATTTAAAATGACGGCTGGGAATGAAGAGCATGAGCCCCTGATCACTTCGTCTGTTGATAATCAACGTGTTGCGTTCAACAATTCGCCACCAGTAAGTCTGTACATTTATTTTTAATGAATTCTTTTAGAAAAATATTGATTTAGCAGAAGAAAAACTTAATTTTCGTATTTGGAAGGTCACTTTCTCGATTTTCGATGTACGTTCTTTGTTTAAAAGTGTATATCAAAATGAAGTTATTAAATAAGAAAATTTTACAAATAAATGTTAGCAGAGTGTTACGCGCTCTGCCTACACCAAAACCGCTAGATAGCGAAACGATACCTATTTACAACGGATATTTCAACATGGTTCGCAACTCAGGGACATCGCTGACTCGACGCCTCGTGTCGCCGCTTCACCTACTTCCTCCATTCTGCTGATGCCGCATCCATGTTTTGCAAATGTTTAAAATCATAGTTTTAATGTAATAAACTAATTTTAGGACACTTTGGTACTAGCATCGTCCAAGTCTAGACTTAAGAATTAAATTGTAATTTTAAAGTAATTAAACTATTTTCTAAATTAATTTCGGTTTTTTTTAAGTCCTCCGGCTGTCACCTTCGTAATTGGCGCAGTCGGTAGGATACTCGAGGCAGTGCGCGGCGCGGTTAAGATTTTCAAACATCGTAAATCTGCTGACTCCGATAGTCGCTGTCGGTATTCCTAAATACCTCGTCGAGTATCCGAACATCAGAAGACGCAGCGGAGGAGTATCCAGGCATCGATACACGAAAAAACCATGTATATGTAAGTACTTGAAGCTTTCTTTAAGTGTTGCTTCCTTGTCCTTCCCTTTACCCCTATTTTATAATATTAAGTCAAAATTTTCCACCCAAGGGAAACTAGGAATAAATCTGTCTCCTCCAGACAGATAAGTAGGAGTAGAGAATTAGATTCAAATAGATCTATAGATTCCGATAGTTTAGGATTAGGTTTATTATTCGATAGTAACAACATGGCACTGAACCCCGATACTATCTACAACGCTTTGCGCGCAGTTCCAACTTTCGAAGGCAATCCGAATGTTCTAACACGTTTTATTAAAATATGCGATCAGCTCGTACTACAATACGTTAGAAATGACCCGAGTCATGAATTAACTAACTTATGTCTCATAAACGGTATCCTAAATAAAATCACCGGACCAGCAGCTTCAACTATTAATTCTAATGGCATACCAGAAAATTGGCAAGGGATTCGTGACGCATTAATCAATAATTTTTCCGATCAAAGGGATGAGACCGCCCTCTATAATGACATGTCCTTACTGACACAAGGAAGTAGCACTCCGCAGGAGTATTATGACAAATGCCAGACCCTTTTTAGCACTATAATGACCTATGTTACGCTGCACGAAAATGTAGCGACCACTATTGAGGCAAAACGCGATCTTTATAGAAAGCTAACTTTACAATCCTACGTTAGAGGTCTTAAGGAACCCCTAGGGTCTCGTATCCGCTGTATGAGACCCGAAACTATCGAAAAGGCTCTGGAATTTGTTCAACAGGAATTGAATGTCATGTACCTACAGCAACGTAATGAAAGTATTCCCGAGCGACGTAACCCGATTACACAGCAAACTCAGGTAACCCAGAGAATGCCACCCGCGGCCCTTATGAACACGCCAAAAGTTTTTAGCTTCCCTAGCCCAGGCCCCAGCTGGCATAAGCCTATGCCTATGCCGCCGCAACAGCAGCAGCAGTGGAGGCCGCCCTTCCAGCATAATCAGGTACCTCAACGAGCTCCTAATATGCCTACCCGTACTCAACAAATATTTCGTGCGCCCCCGCCGAACCACAATCCCCAAAATGACGCATTTAGATCGCTAAATAGGAACCCCCAAGCGCAGAATAACGGTGCGAAACCAATGAGCGGCGTTAGCCATTACGTACCGAGACCGCTACCATTACCAGTACACGATTGGCGTAGGTTAGGTAACCCACCGCCTAGTAACTACTTTAAAACGCGCGAAATGAATTTTAACGAAATGACTGATTGCTATGACGCTTATTATTACCCCGACTATTACTATGAACAACCTGACTATTACTATGTCTACGAGCCTTATGATTTTCCCGACTTTTATGACTACCAGCAGACAAACCCCGAAAATCAACCAAATATACCGGATCAATTGAATAACATTAAATGCTTAGAATTAGAAGCACAGCCGTCCACTTCTTCTAAAGAAGAGCAGGATTTTCGCAAAGAGAAGAATCAAAAAGGTTTAAAATAGAACTAAATCTCCAATCTAAAAGGGAATTACGTTAAGTACATACAGATATCAGACCCGCCACTCAAATTACTAGTAGATACCGGAGCTAACCAGTCTTTTATTAGTCCCGAGGCAGTTCAACAATATTTTTCACATATCCCTTTAAACTTTGACCCCTTTGAAGTAACGAACGCCCGAGTAACTAGTACGCATGAACATTCTATAACGATTCCGAACTTTGCCGAATTTAATAATCCCACAGATGTAAAACTTTTTATCTATAGGTTTCATAATCACTTTGATGGTTTATTAGGCTTAGATTTACTTGACGGAGCGCAGATTGATCTAAAGAATAATTATTTAATTACGGACTTTACAACCATACCTATACGTTTTTATCAATGTAAACGATCAAATAATCAAGAAATCATTCCCGCTAAATCGTCAAGACTAGTGAATATTCCTATTTACGGACCAGACGGTGACGTTTCGATACCTCAGCAAATTTATTGTAACTGCATTATTCACGAGTGCATTACTCGCGTTACCGATTGTACGGGCATTGTAGAAATTGAAAACCCGACGGAAAACGACCTGACTATTACATTTGACCGACCTTTACATGCTGAGATATTTAATACTGAGTGCATTAGCACCGAACAAGACCATATGCGAGTTAAAGAGGTTTTAAGTCGATTGCGTACGGACCATTTAAATATTGAGGAAAAAACTAACTTAGAGACTTTATGTGCCCGTTTTGCAGACGTGTTCTATGTTGAGGGAGAGCCTTTGACATTTACAAATAAAATAAAACATCGTATTAGAACGACTGACGAACTTCCGGTTTATACTAAAAGTTACCGCTACCCTTTTGTTCACCGACAGGAAGTAAGAGATCAGATAACTAAAATGCTGGACCAAGGTATTATACGACCCTCGGAATCAGCTTGGAGCTCACCAATTTGGGTAGTTCCTAAGAAAGCCGACGCATCAGGCAAACAAAAGTGGCGCATAGTTGTAGACTTTCGAAAACTGAATGACAAGACTATAGACGACAAATACCCGATCCCTAACATCAACGACATACTTGACAAGCTAGGTAAATGCCAGTATTTCACCACATTAGATTTGGCATCAGGATTTTATCAATGCGAGATGGATCCAGACGACATTCCGAAGACAGCATTCAATGTAGAGCATGGGCATTTCGAATTCTTACGAATGCCGATGGGTTTGAAGAACTCTCCATCCACATTCCAAAGAGTTATGGATAATGTACTCAGAGGTTTACAAAATGAGATTTGTCTCGTTTATCTTGATGACGTCATAATATACAGTACATCTTTGCAAGAACACATGATTAATCTAGAGAAAGTATTCAAAAGATTGCAGGAATCTAATTTCAAAATTCAGATGGATAAATCCGAGTTTTTGAAGTTAGAAACCGCGTTTTTAGGCCATGTAATCAGTGGCGAAGGTGTTAAGCCTAACCCTGATAAAATAGCAGCAATAGAAAAATACCCACTACCAAAGACACCTAAGGAAATAAAACAATTCCTAGGACTATTAGGCTATTACCGAAAATTTATCCCAGATTTTGCTCGCATCACTAAACCCATGACAAAATGCCTTAAAAAGACTAGTAAAATTACCTTTGACTCCGAATATATTGCCTGTTTTAACAAATGTAAGAGCTTACTGACAAATGACCCTATATTACAGTATCCCGACTTTACTAAGGAGTTTATATTAACGACAGATGCTTCAAACGTAGCTATAGGCGCTGTACTATCTCAAGGTACCATCGGTTCTGATAAACCTATCTGTTACGCGTCGAGGACTTTGAATGATAGTGAAACCAACTACAGCACCATCGAAAAGGAGCTCTTAGCCATAGTCTGGGCTACAAAGTACTTCAGACCCTACCTATTCGGCCGTAAATTTAAAATATTCACCGACCACAAGCCATTGCAGTGGATAATGAACCTTAAGGAACCCAATCAAAGATTGACTAGATGGAGGCTTAAATTAAGTGAATACGATTACACTATAGTCTACAAAAAGGGAAAATATAACACCAATGCGGACGCACTATCCCGAGTAGAAATTAATAACGAGGAAACAGAGTCTATGTTAGCCAACCCTTCAGAGCGACCACCTTCTCGAACTGGTTCTACGACAGCCACTGCCCATACTAGTACTGAAAACCCTATTTTAGAAATACCTATCACCGATGAACCTTTGAATAAATTTCACCGACAAATATGCATAACTATAGTCAGTAACACACCCTACATTAAACGAACGACAGCCACTAAACCATTCGACACTCACACTCGCACACATATTCAGGTCAGAGAGTCTAACTTAGAACAAGACGTAGTAAACGCCATTAAAGAATATGTCAAACCTAAAGTTAAAACTGCTTTAAAGATAACTCCGCCCCTAGGCATGTACTCAATCATACCTATTATCCAAAATAGCTTTAAGAGCTCAGCAATGAACCTAGTTCTAACAAAAACTGAACTAGAAGACGTCAAAGAATATTTAAAGCAGCAAGAGATCATAAAAAACTATCATGAAGGCAAAACCAACCACAGAGGGATAAACGAATGTCATCTTGCTCTATCCCGGAAATATTACTGGCCTAAGATGAAGGAGGAGATTACCAAATATATCAATGAGTGTATAATTTGCGGACAATCCAAATACGACCGGAACCCTATTAGACCACAACTAAATTTAGTACCCCCAGCTACCAAACCTTTTGAATTAGTACATATGGACCTCTTTACAGCCCAAAATGAAAAATACCTTACAGTGGTAGATGTTTTCTCAAAATACGGACAAGCATACTATTTAAGAGATGGCACGGCAATTAGTATTCTTCAGGCAGTTTTAAACTATTGTACACATCACGGTCTTCCTCTTACTATCGTAACCGATAACGGTACTGAATTTACAAACCAATTATTTTCGGAATTTACTAGATTACACAAAATTAACCACCACAGGACGCTAGCTCACTCCCCTAATGACAATGGAATTGTTGAAAGATTCCACTCTACGATACTAGAACACCTACGTATCTTACGACTACGTCAGAAAGACGAACCTGTGGTCAATCTCATGCCTTATGCTATATTAGCTTATAATAGCACAATTCATAGTTTCACAAAGTGTAGACCGCATGACATAATTAGAGGACATTTCGATCCGAGGGACCCACTTGACACTGACATGACCGAACATCTTATGCAACAGTACGTCCTAACTCACCGTGACCAGATGAAAACTGTATATGACCTCATTAACGACTTCACTCTTACTGACCGAATGAACATCATACAGAATAGGAATAAGGACAGAGAGCCCGAAATAGAATACCAACCAGAACAGCAAGTCTTCATTAATAACCCAGTAGCGAGTCGACAAAAATTAGCACCGCGTTACACTCATGACACTGTGCTAGCTGACCTTCCGATTCACATATATACATCTAAAAAGAAAGGTCCCGTAGCAAAGTCCCGACTCAAGCGTATCCCTAAGACCTCCAAATTGTTACAGGATACTTCTGGCGATGACCGTTCACACAACACTGGCGCTCGAGATAAAACTTGAAAGCTTAGACGAAGGACCCGGACTCTTACCTTTCAACCTTGGGCAAGCAAGACTCATAACACATTATCATTCCTTTTTGCAATACATAGACTTAACCGACATTGAACATAGACTTAACTCCGTAATTAATCAACTAGACTATTTCCAGACTAAACTAGATAATCAAACCTACGTTTTATACGAACTCCAAATTAACCATTTATCTAATAAATTGGAAAAACAGCTAAAAACATTAGAACCCGGTCGTAGCAAAAGAGGCCTCATAGATGGCTTAGGTTCAGTTATAAAAAGCATAACCGGTAACTTAGATCAATCGGATGCCCAAACTTACAATAACGCTATTAAACTTTTAGAAAATAATGATGACAAGATACTATCGGAGTTAAACGAGCATATAAGTCTTAATAAAGTCTGGATGACTAAATACAGTGAAATACTGTCAAACATTGTAGACAATCAAGAGAGAATAAATAGTACACTAAGATTACTTTTAGACGAGAAAGGTTCTGTTAAAAATGATCTTATAAGACACGCAAAGTTTGCTCAGTTGCTAACTATCATTAGCGATAATACAGATGATTTATTTCTAGAGATAACTAGAATAGAAGATACATTGGCTTTTATACGTGCATCGAGCACTCACCATAGTACTTTAAGCATAGATACTTTAGGTAATATGACTAAACGATTGAGATCCATATACGGTTCCGAACAATTGCTAGAGGCAGATCTAAGAGAATACTATACAGTTATAAAACCTGGTTATTACTATGCAGGAAAAAGAATAGTTATCATATTTAAATTCCCAATAATCTCCCCTGATAAGTTTGAATTATATAAACTAGCAATAGTCCCCAATAAGTTTATGTACACCTTTATTCCTCCTTATCCTTTCATTGCAACCAATAGAAAAGTTTTCAAGTACATAGAGGCTGAATGCCCGAAGTTCAATCAACTCCATCTCTGCGAAGAGGAAGTCAACCATCAACCGACGAGAGGACATCTCGACTGCATCCAAGGACTCATCTTCAATCAATCTCTACAGAAGTCATGCCAGCCCACCAAGCTCACGCTGACCAAAGAAGCTATGGAGCAATTGGACGACAGACGCTATACTCTCACCTTTCCACAATCAACGCGAACCGAGCTACAATGCGAACGTCAAGAGTTCATCTCTCTACACGGAAGTTACCTAGCAACCATTCCGCAAAAATGCTTACTACGCACCGAGCAGTTTACTATCATCAACACGAATGACCATATCAAAGGACAGCCGCTGAAAATCACCGAAATACCCATGAACCTGAACATCGTAAATGAATCCATTCCACACCTGAAGTTGAACTCACTACACCTGAAAAGTCTACATGAAATCGAAGATAAAATCTTAATCCAGCAACCAGTACAAATCAATCACACAAACCTAGAACAATCAATTTACCACACGACTATCCCACTATATGTCGTAATATTCGGTGCAACTGTACTGATCGTTACTCTCACCATACGACGGTATAACGTTTGCACAAAGCTCAGAAAGCCACAATCACCAGCTGGAAACGCTGAGAATCATCAATATGAAGATGCAGAATCCGCAACAACCAAGAAAAATGTACCAGCAACATTCTCGCTAAAATTGCTCAAATAGTTGCTGTTCTGAGGGGGGAGGTGTTACGCGCTCTGCCTACACCAAAACCGCTAGATAGCGAAACGATACCTATTTACAACGGATATTTCAACATGGTTCGCAACTCAGGGACATCGCTGACTCGACGCCTCGTGTCGCCGCTTCACCTACTTCCTCCATTCTGCTGATGCCGCATCCATGTTTTGCAAATGTTTAAAATCATAGTTTTAATGTAATAAACTAATTTTAGGACACTTTGGTACTAGCATCGTCCAAGTCTAGACTTAAGAATTAAATTGTAATTTTAAAGTAATTAAACTATTTTCTAAATTAATTTCGGTTTTTTTTAAGTCCTCCGGCTGTCACCTTCGTAATTAGAGCTCAGAGTTGACGTTGTTATGTTTTGATTAGATAAATTACCTCCTAGGTTATCGATAACTGGCACTAGTTACTAGGTCCATTCAGTAATAGAGTTACTTTAAGCATAGACATATTCTGTCAGTCTGTTCAATTGACGCTGGCTTCACTTATGATTTGTTGCTGGAATCGAAACTTGTATGGTAGGTAGGTTAAGTAGTGCCAAAGTGTGTTTTATGTGTCTGTCACTCTAGCACTATACCCGCGATTTCGTCCGCGTGGATTTTTAAATATTTAGCCACTCAGGGATAATGTAGCGTCCAATTAGTAAAGGATTTTCGAAATCCTTTATAGTGTATGGATAAGGTAATAAAGTATAGATGAGAGGAACATTTTTTGCTACGACGATTAGAACGTGTGGCGTAGCACAGAAAGCGAATTATACAATGTCCACGTGGAATAAATTATATACAGCTTTATTATGTTGTGTTACCAAGGGATATTTGGGGGTTTTAAGTTTAGTACCTCTAAAAAAAGTCTTTGTTTAAAGGTCTGAAGTTTTGACTTAGAGTTAAGACAAAACTTTCTCAGAATTTCTGAAAATGTTCAGTGCTGTCGCGTATTACAAATATTTATTTTATTGGCCAATACAATATAGCTGCAGGGACAAAACCAAATTCGGATATCCAAAGACAATTTTATTTTAGATTTTTGTCACCTCCATAAACACGAAAACAGCCCAGAACAAATCAATTTATAAATACTTTATGATAAAATAGCTACTTAAAATTCCACGCTGTGTTCAAACGACTAATTTTAATATTAATTTTATAAGCAAAAAGAAAAATAAACCAGACTCTACTACAATTTTACTCAGGTGTTGACCCATCTGAGTAAAATTGATACCAAGGCTGAATACTAGATTCCTTAGGCTGGGATGAACTTTAAAAAAGTAAAAACCGGAATCAAAACCACCGGTTTTTTAGTTCGAACTTTGTTCTAATTTGATTTAAATATCCCTCTATATATAAGAATAAAGATAATAAGAAGCCCTCTCTCGTCTTAGTTTAATAAGGTAATTTATGTTAAGTTGATTCGTAACTTGCGACATCATTTGATCAAAACATCTTTAAAAGTTAGAAGGGCCTTCACGCCCTTCACTCTCGGCCAATCAACAGTTAGGTTGTAGGTATGTCGCAACGACGCAACATATTATTATGTTTGTTGAAGGCACAAAATTTAATGGAGGTTCTCAATTCGACTGTATATATTTTATTTTTTATTTTTATGTTTGTTCGCGCATAAATCCGTTGCTTGCCAACCGATTTGAAAAATTCTTTTTTTGTTGGAAAGGGAATACTTCCCAAATGGTCCCATAAAATTTTTATCGAAATCGCATAAGCGGTTTTTGAAAAATCTTCAAAAATCTAAAAAAAATCCTACTTAATATATGTGGACGATGTTCTAATAAATTCCTGTCACTGTAATTTACATACCAGGTTGTGGCATTCAATTTTTTTGTGTAGGTACCACAACTAAAAAGTGAAAAATAAAAACTTTTTTACAAAAAATAAAACCGACTTCCAAAAAAAACACTACAAAGTGAAAAATAATTTTGATTTCGGAAGTCGGTGGCAAAAAATGAAAAAAACAAAACCGAAGACACCGACTTCCGAAATCAAAATTATTTTTCACTTTGTAGTGTTTTTTTTGGAAGTCGGTTTTATTTTTTGTAAAAAAGTTTTTTATAAAGCAACTATCAATTTTTAATTTGAGAACGTTATAGCCATGACGTCGCATTAGCTTCAATACAATACAATGCTTATTTAAACTCTTTATCGCATATCTTTACTTAGTTAATAATTTAGCTTTCTCCTTTTTGTTGATCAAATTTATCAAAACATTTGACAATTTCTTTGACGTAAAACGGGGTGTATATGGATGCAAGGGTGAATCGGAACGAAACTTTATAATCGATTTTTACGTTGAAATAATATAAATGGTTGCCAACATGGACACTTAATCGTTCAATATAATACAGTAAACATATTACAGCGCTTTTTTGCCACAAACTGTATTATTTCACTGTTAAAATCCCTTTTGAAGTTTCGTCTCGATTCACCCCTGCATCCCTATTCACCCCATTTTACGTACAGAGGCCAGCACATCAAGTTACCACAATCTGTCAAATTTCTTTGATAGTATTTCAACTTTATTGCAAAGACATAAGGTTCATATTTAATTGAGAAAATTTGACAGTTAGGGATAGCTTGATGTGCTGGCGTCTGTACATCATTGCATGGCATGGTTGAAGGAGATTAGGTACTTATATGCTGTTGTATGAACCGACTTCTCAATAGTTCTGTCGGATCCAACGATGCCATCTATACCTAATATTCTCTAGTCTATAACTCCACTGATCGTCTTCAATTTAGTTCAATGGGTTACTTCCTATTGCATAAGAAAATGGACGCAGTATCTAGATACAATAAAGGTCGATAATTCAAGTTTTTATGTTTTAATAAGTATTATGAAAATGATTTGACTTTGACGTACAGTCAGCATCAAAAGTCGATGACCACATTTAGATTTTCAAAATCACTGTCCATTATATCACCCATAAATCGCTCAACAAGAAGGGCGCCAGTAGTGAATGAACATCATTGAAGTTCAAAATTAACTGAACACCATTTTGTCATAAATTGCTGATCGTTATAAAATCCGAAAACATCATAACATTCAGTTTTACAAAAGTCACTGAACAATATAAAATGCTTGTTTTGGTTATCTAGTGTAATCTTGGCAACGTCCAAAAATAACTTAACATCATAAATAACAAAAGTTACTGAGCATTATTTTGTTTCGGATTCGTAGAGTGTAAACTTATACTATCAAAAGTAGCTGAACTCATCATCTGCCTAGCCTTTTCCCAACTATGTTGGGGTCTGCTTCCAGTCTACCTGGATGCAGCTGAATACCAGTATTTTACATGGAGCGCCCATCTGACCTCCACAACCCAGTAACTGGGCAATACGATACCCATTGGTAAGACTGGCTGTCAGATTTTCGGGCTTTTGACGACCCGTAAGGACTGTCAAAGATGCACAAATGACAGCCGGGACCAACGGCTTAACGTGCTTTCCGAGCCACGGAGGAGTCTAGGTATGTAACCATCATGTGACCATCTGGTCACCCATCCACGGCCAACCCCGGCAAGCGTAGCTTAACCTGGTGGATCGACCTGTGCGGCTGTTAGTACCACGAGCTCCTCTATATCAAAAGTAGCTGAACTGCGAATAAAAAAATTGCTCGTTACTATCTTCAGAGTTATAAATCCAATCTTGTCCTATCCAAATGTTAAAAAAAAAAAAAAATTTAATGGATGTTAATTTCGAATTTAACTGTCCAAAATATTTTTTTTTTCATTGTATCAATGAGAAATATTAGAAGTGGGTGTTCAAGAGGCAAGCACATTTTTAAGCCTATTTTTCAAAATAAGCTCGCAAGTACTTTTATAAAGATACGGAATAATTTTTAAGCGGAAGCTTAAAAAATATTCCGTCGACGTCATCCAAGTTTTCTGTATTACGATTGAATAGTAACCTTATTTGTATAGCTATAAGACTCACTTTCAAAAATCACGCAGATTCTGTTTGAATTTATACCATCGACGTAATTAATGATTTACATGTGCATGTGTCTACTTTCATGTTTACAGAACGCAGCAAATTGTCCCTCCGGTGCAAAATGCGTCTCTATAAGGCTGTAATCCGTCCCATAATGACCTACGCTTGTGTCGTCTTCGCGCACGCCAAACCCAAGTATCTGCATCGAATGCAGACACTCCAAAATCGGTTCCTTCGTAGGGTCTCAGGAGCTCCCTTTTACGTCCGTAACATGGACCTTCATGTAGATTTTAAACTCCCCACAGTCCAGCAGTTCATGAAACGCCTCTCGAAGCGTTTCTTTGACACTGCCATAAAGCACCGCAATCCCCTGATTGCGGCCGCCTCCCGATACACCCCGTCCCGCATCAGTAAGGTTCGCCGTCCACGGCATACCCTCATTGCCCCCGACGATGCCACCACTCTCCTCTAGGAGAGCAGCCCGGCTACTAGCACTGTTAGATTAGCACACAGACACAAATTTCCGTCGTTCCGTCCTCGCCGTCGAGGCCCGTCACGACGACCCTGTCCACTCTCATCCCCCCGACCCTTGCTCGAGCCAGCCCGCGTTGCCGCTGAGCCAGTAGTTTTAAAAACCCCCGATCCAGCTGTCCCTTGCTGTCCCTCCCCCAGCGACGCCCTAAGCCGAGGTCCCAACCCCGCAGGGGGTGCCCTTAGCGTGTAGTCGCTTAGTTTTGTCAGTTAGGTTTAGTTTTTATTAAGCCCTGGCTGGAGGCTACAATTCTTTTGTGGCAGCCACAGGCAAACCCGGTGAAGCAGTAGACAACCCTTTGGTTGAACTGCGAGATACCATTCACAAAAAAAAAACATGTGTCTACTTAATTTATATACCTACTGAAAAAAATACACAGTAAACCCAAAAAAAATCATTTTGTTCAGGGACTTCAGAGATAAACGATGCTAAGCTATTTTTGTCCAAAATTTGTTCAGAGACTTTAGAGACGAAGAATGTTATGCTTTTTTTAATATAACTTTGTTTAGCGATTTTTGAAAAGTGATGTTCACCTACTTATGCCCTTTTATGATATTCATTCATTTCTGGCGCTTGTCATGTTGAGCAATTTAGGTATAATACGGTGTACAGCGATTTTGAAAATCTAAATGTGGTCATCAACTTTTGATGCTGACTGTACCTACTAAGTAATGATCAAATTAAGCGGCTATTCTTAACCATAGAAAAACCATTTTTTTAGATTATGATTATTTAAACTTTATCTCATTATCATTAGACTAGATTAAAAAAATATTAACGAATTTATGTTGAACGTTGACCAAGTATAGGATGTCGTTATGAAATAGTATAGAGCTTTGATACGTATAAGCAGGGTGTTCCGAAACTGAATAATATGCATGGAAATATACGAAAACGTGTTTTAATAACCATTTTGTCTCTCTTTCTTTCTAATATTCCGTCCACGTGTAACATGTACCTACGTGTGTCCATGCATTTTATGAACGTGCTCGCCCACGGTATTATGGTCACATTAGAGATTACAAAAGCGCATAGGGTCTAGTTGTAATCATACTAGACTCTTTAAAGCAATTTTTCTTTCGGCTGTTTCTCATACCACTAAAAGATACAGTTGCAAAGCATCACTATTTTATCCTTCTACTTGAATCTATACCTACTAATATTATAAAGAGGAAAGATTTGTATGTAAGTATGTTTGTAACGAATAAACTCAAAAACTACTTAACGGATCTGGATGAAACTTAGCACAAAGATAGATTTTAGACTGGAATAGCATATGCTTATATGGTATGCTTATATATACTTTTGATCCCGGAAAAATGTTCGGTTCCCGTGGGATAATTTCTTACAAACACGCGGGCGAAGCCGCTGGCAAAAGCTAGTTGAATAATATAATATTTGGCACGAAACCTTTGTTCGTTAGCAAACATTCATGAAATCTCTTATCAACCCACTTAATTTTATCTTCATTAGTAGTGTTATATGTCGACTACTTCAAAAAGAGAATCTTGAGTCATCAGGTAGGTATCTTTGTCTTGATTTTATTAAGATAAAACTAATATTTTGCGCAGCACATAGGTGTTTTAATTTCGATATAAATAATAACACTTCTTCTTCTTTTCGTGTGGTTAGTGACAACCTGGTGTCAGAGTTTTTATACTGCCCATGGGCCTTACCATGCTGTTACACCCAGCATGCCTGAGAAATACCTCTCAGGCATGCTGGTTTCCTCACGTTGTTTTCCTTCACCGATTTTTAAGCACGTGCAGCAAATAACAAATAATGCATTTATTTGCATATAATAGCTATTAATTCATTAACGATCTTCGTTTCTTCGAGTGACTTTGACCGATGACCTTTTAAAGGCAGCTGGAATCCGCTGGATGTGGGAAGCATAGAACCGGTCCAAGTAGCGGTTCTGGGAGGCCTTTTTTTTTTTTTTTTTAAGGCTGGGAAATCATCCAATGACTGCTCCCGCTCTGGGTGGAGCGGAAGGGAGTGTCAGACTCTTACTGACTAAAACCCATCCATGTTCCTTCCGTAGCCCTTTATGTTCTGGGAGGCCTATGACCAGAAGTGAACGTCTCTCGGCTAGAATGAAAATTATCCATTCTGTTTATACACGTGTTTAATATTTTATACATACTTACTTACTTATCACTTGTTTAAAAATCGGTGAAGGAAAACATCGCGAGGAAACCAGCATGTCTGACAGATATTTCTCAACATCATGTGAAGCTCAGTCAGAGGCCCTTGGGCAGCATAAAAACTCTGTCACCAAGATAGTCACTAACCACACGAAAGGAAGAAGAAAAACATACTTACTAAAAACAAAACTAATGGCCTACTTTTAAAATAATGTTGTCTCTCGTTGAAAAATAATAACCATATTTATGCGCCATTAATTAATATTAGATCCAAGTCATTAATCTTAGTATTAAAACCGGCGGCAATATGACCGTAAAACATCTTAAAATTAATAAAATGGCTCGGAGATTGTCGACACACCTAGTGCAGCGTAGCTTTGTAGCGATATATTAAAATAAAAAAAATGGTGTGACTGCGGATAATCTCCCAAACGGCTGGACCCATTTTAACGGGACTTTCACTGACCGATAGCTGATGTTGTAACGAGCAACTTAGGCCACATTTATTTTAGAAAAAGTATTAGGGACCACGCGGGCCGCGGGCAGCAGCCAGTTTTAATTACTTAATATAATATTACACATACCTGCTTATAATCATTCATCAGTGACTTTGACAGAGTCAAATAGCTAGTTTTTTGTCTCATTATAGATGCTAGTCCCAATTAAATCTTTATTAGACATTACTTCAATTCCCTGGTTTCAAAGGTTAATTATGATCGTCAGTATACGTACAAAAAATTGGTATATTATATTCTGATGCATGAGTTGTGAGTTTATTTAACCTATTTATTAAGTAATATTGTCCTACTTATTGGAAAAACCAAAAGAATGAAACATTATTACGTGGCATTCACCAGATGTCTTTTGACCAGGGCACATTCTTGGCTGAGACCAATGAAACCACATTCTTTGGTATCGAAACTATCTCAGATATTTAAGCTATGCCACTCACAGCTGTCTCATTCTTGGGTATCGAAACTATCTCAGATATTTAAGCTATCTCAGTCACGGCTATCCTATTCTTTGATATCGAAACTGCCCAGATATTTAAACTATATCACTTACAGCTATCTCATTCTTTGATATAGAAACTATCTCACTCACAGCTATCTCATTCTTGGGTATCGAAACTATCTCAGATATTTAAGCTATCTCAGTCACGGCTATCTCATTCTTTGATATCGGAACTATCTTAGATGTTTCAGCTATCTCACAGACCACAGCCTATGTGTGCTGTTTGATGCTGCGAATCTTGCTTTTAGCTTTGCCGTAGTATATACAGATTTTGAAATCCTACGCAACAGGTTTCATCACCCGTCCCATTCTTTCGCTCGCGTATTATTTCCATTCAATAGTGGGTATTTCATTTTCTATTTTAATATTTCTAAGCAGCGGTAGACTTAGCACCTTATTATCGGCACCTGTCGGCTTATACATTGTACGTTACTTCCACGTGCTGGTAACTTGACACTAGTTCCGGACATCGGGCCACCCCTAATTCCGTCGTAATAAAACACCGAGTTTACCGTCGGGTTTCTTAATTAGGAGTTCATTGTATTGTTAACTAATTGTATTGATCGTGGGATAGTACTTATAGGAAGTAATTTAGGCATGATATGTCATGTGAACTTCTTTATTATTTTATTTTTTGCGCTTGGAGGAAGATCGAAAACCAATGCGATGGTCTTAACTTAGCGTAATCACAGCCAATATTTACACTTTTTAACATTAGAGTTTGAGAAACTGTGAGTAACAGGTCACTAAAAAACTTTAATACGAACAATAGATTTGCGAGCGATTTACAAGCGATAACTTAAAGCACTTATCAGGAAACTGATACTCGCGCGAGGGGAGTCACCGTGTCGATTACAACGCTTAACGATTGACCCAACAATTGCTATAATGTAAGTACCTAATTATGTAGGTATGAGGAGCAGGGTGTAAAATTCCCTCATTCTCTATACTAAAGGTAGGATCCTCCAATCGTACTTAATGACTGTCCTCCTTTCTCCTTGAGGACGGGTGTTGCGCCACATAAGAATGAAATAATTGTATTCTTGCCTAAAGGCTAAAAGTTCCCTCTTCGGAGAATTAAAGGAAATAAAACTCGGGTCAGCTCCTAGTCTTATCGGATGCAGCCTATCTGACCTCCACAATCCAGTCAGTAACTGGGTAATACGATACCCCCTGGTAAGCCTTCGGGCTTCTGACTACACGTAACGACTGTTAAAGATCCTCGAATAGCAGCCGGTACCAACGGCTCAACGTGCTTTCCGAGGCATGGAGGAGTCTCGATGTGTAAAGATGGTCACCCATCCACGGACCAACCTCGGCAAGCGTAGGTTAACCTGATGAATCGATTCGTGCGTTATTACTTAAATAGAACTATGGATATGTAAAAGAAGCGAGGTCTTAATTTCTGAAGGGTTTCTCTGATTGATTTCGAAAACCAAATGCTCTCATTATTGTCTACCTAATGCCGCGCCTAATTACGACCAAAAAGACGATAATCTACCAAATTATGGATCCTAACTATTGCAGTTCTTACATTGATTATTCATTAATGTAACCTACTTATTCATTACCTAATTATAATTGACCAGCTTAAGCTTATACAATGACACTTCAATAATTAACAGACGTCCCATTAATAACCATTTCTTTATGGGACATTACTTTAAATACTAACTATAAAAAAACAAAGGACAGTCTCAAATTACTCAGAACAAGGAACACGGAATGAGACATGTATCAGAAACTGAGTATCAAATGTTAAGTAATAGGTTATCAAGAAGTAGCCTACGTTTACATAGGTATGTATTACAAGAATGTCTTGTAGAAATGTAATACTTACATATGATAGGTTATATCACAGTCATTATGAGTAAGATTGTCTGTGACATTTGTAGAGGGAACCATTAACAAACCTCTGACTGTTCGCTTGACGTTTTATTAGATAAGACCTTATTTATGGGAACTAGGTTAATATTTCAGGTAATTATAGAATTAACTCGAATATAATTTAGTCGATCTCAAGTGGTGAATAATTTGCTGTTGCTGCCATTTTTAGGGAAATTCTTAGGGAAAGCAAAGCACGTTAAGCCGTTGGTCCCGGCTGTCATTTGTGCATCTTTGACAGTCGTTACGGGTCGTCAGACCTCCGAAAATCTGACAGCCAGTCTACCCAAGGGGTATCGTATTACCCAGTTACTGGCTTGTGGAGGTCAGATAGGCAGTCGCTCTATGTAAAATACTGGCATTCAGCTGCATCCGGTTAAACTGGAAGCCGACCCCAGCATAACTTGCATCAGGGCCGGGCGCGAGAGGTCGCCGCCGCCGCCAATCTCCTCTATGAAGACGCAGCGGTGCTTCGCCCAAGCGGGGCATATCTCTACCGTATGCTCCACCGTGTCCTCTGGGCGATTGTCACGTCACGTTATAATTTTAAACCATCCGAATTTTTTCTGCAGTCTCAACGACTGGTATACTACCAGATTATTATGTAAAATAATACCCTGCTGAGCGAAAATCTTTTCCAAATGTCAACATTGAAATTTAGTAGGTGATAAAAAACATATTAATAAAATGCTTTGTATGCATTATCTGCACGTGTTAGACATTTTAAAGGTGAGTTTTGACCCACAAAATCAATTGTTTAAAAGTGTATTTGGAAACTTTGACGCATAATTTAATGTGGCACATATAATATTAGCATGTTATTCGGCTTATAAATTGTTTATTGTTTGTAAATGTCACTTGTCTAAACACGGTGAAGGAAAACATCGCGAAGAAGGTGGTGGAATGTTCTAGAATCAAAATTTATTAGACTAGTGTAGGTAGTTGCGTCCATCAACACGCACTGAGCCGGCAAGGTGGATCACCTACGTTCATCTTATTAGAGAGAAGGTCGCATGGGCAATTGTACACACGTGTTCTGGATTTCCGACTACATCATTGTATATCATTAACCCATTAGATGTTTGCCTATTAGAAGCCGTTTGCTTATAAGAGGTTATATTTATTGTCGTTTCGAGAGAATTTCTCTTATGAACCTATGGGGTTCGTACGAGATTTGAGGGGTTCAAAAAACTTGAATCAGCTAAATGCTAGATGACGAACCGAGGTATAAAACTTTGGATATGCAAGCGGTTTATCGCTATTTTAAACATATACCTACTGCTAGCGTAGGTAGAGATGCTTTTTAAGTTCCAAAACCCACTTCCTTTTTTTTGGTTACACGTTTAGGACACCACACAATACCTATATACTGACTAAGCAGTAATATTTTTCCCAAAGAAAACAAGTGTTTTACTTAGGACCATAATTAAGCTGACACCAAAACTAGTGTCAGCGAATTAAACCGGTTAAGTGCGAGTCGGACTTCGCGCACTAAGGGTTAAATCACATTTGCTGTATGGAAGCCCCATTAAATATTTATTTCATTCTATGTTTAAGTATTCGTTATTATAGCGGTCACAGAAATATATCATCTGCGCAAACTTCAACTGTCTAACTATCACGGTTCATGAGATTAGCCTGGTGACAGACGGAAATACGGACAGACAACGGAGTTAGTAATAACGTCCCGTTTTACCCTTTGGGTACGGAACCCCTTAAAATATCGTGAGAAACCATCCCGCATTGCAGAAGGATGCTCTTGCACATGAAGTATCTTTATTAGCTTTTAAAACGAAATCTAAACATCATAATTCTTTTTCAGGATGGCCCCACGCCGGAAACTTCGCCTCGTGGCAGTGGTGGAGAAGTGACTTTAGCAATACCATCCCACCGTAACTATGGGGCCATTGGCGGAGTGGAGAAGGTCACCTACACCTGGGCAGACATCAACGCCTTTGCCACAGAGTCCAGGTCTAGATCCAGACGCATCTGGAATTTCTGGAAGCCCTCGGCGAGCGGAATGTTCCAGCAGAGAAAACAGCTGTTGAGAAATGGTGAGTGACCTTTTTAGGTTTTTTTTTAAAGGAGCTATTCCGTAACTGATCAATCCTAAGAGCCTCTGTTACTAAGTATCCTGTGGTTATTTTAATATTTAGTAAAACCAGATCGTAATCTAGTCTGATTGAAAGATTCCATACATGAATAAAATCAACACTTCCATATTAATTAACCTCGCATTTTAAATACGAAAGGAACTCTGTCTGTCTGTTATATAGATATAGTTTTTTTTTTAAATATTTTTTTGGTCTGTTACCTGTTTATCCATAAACCACTGAACTGTTCGTTATGCGATTGGACTTGGGGAAGGCTACTCTTCATCCTGGATCATCAATCATTATCAACTCCCTGTTCTCTTTCCAACTGGTGGTAGGTAATACGATACCCTTTCATTAGACTGATGGTAACACTTTGCTGATTATTCTTAATTAACGACAGTCATAACTCTACAAATGAAAGACGGAACGAATATCTTAATGGGCAGAGGCTCTAGTTACCCCAATCTGTGAAATTTCCTTGATCGTTTCTGAACTTTATTACAAAATCGTAAAGTTCATTTTCAATTGGGAAAATTTGACAGTTAACCTAACGAAACACGGAAACATACTGAGTATAAAAAAAACATAATATACCACCTCATTTTTTAATAAAATTAATAATGAAGTACATACAGGCAGATGCAGTCGCGAGCAAAAGTTTTTATCCCGAAAAAATGTACGGCTCCAGTTGGATAATTTCCTACATACACGCGGGCGAAGCCGCTGGCAAAAGCGAGTAACGAATAAATCGAGACAACAGGCCAAAATTGAATATTCATTTACTAATACACACAGGTTCTCACAGAATATCTAGCTAATATCAGATAACATGATCAATTGATTGATTGTTATCAGTTCTAAAATCTGGGATGTTAATTTTAGATCAAATTCGCAAGATAAGGCAGCTGGCTTTGAGTCTTGTTTGCAGTTATAACCTTGACTTAAAGGTTATCAGTTTTCGTTCCAGTACTTTTAAGTCATTGGAAACACCTGTATTAATTATATATTAAATTCGCACTTCCTGTCTGTCTGTGTTACCGTAAACTTCTTTTATACAGGGTTATTTGTAAAACACCAGAAACCTCTTAAGAGGTCATTGTACTCATCATTATGAACAACTTTTACTATGGGACCAAACCTAAAATCGCGGAAAAAAAAATCAGCTGTTCCTTACATTTTGACGAGTTATACGAACATAAATGTAGGGAACAGCTGAATTTTTTTTCGCGATTTCAGGTTTGGTCCCATAGTAAAAGTTGTTCATAATGATGAGTACAATGACCTCTTAAGAGGTTTCTGGTGTTTTACAAATAACCCTGTATAAACTATGTAAAGGATTTTGATGTGATTTTTACCATAATTTAGAGAATTTATTTCGGAAGGTGTATGAGGAGCTCGTGGCTAAGTAATAACAGCCGCACAGGCCGATTCATCAGGTTAAGGTACGCTGGCCGGGGTTGGCCGTGGATTACACACCGTGTCACGGAAAGCACGTTAAGCTGTTGATCCCAGCTGTCATTTGTGCGTCAGAAACTCGAAAATCTAACAGCCAGTCTTACCAAGGAGTATCGTATTACCCAGTTACTGGATTGTGGAGGTCAAATAGTCGCTCGATGTTACATGCTGGTATTCAGCTGCATACCGTTAGACTGAAAGCCGACCCCAACATAGTTGGGAAGAGGCTCGACAGATTGAAGGTCTGTGTAGAATATATTTTACTAGTTTTAAGTAGGTAATGCTTGAGTTTTGAGTGAGGTTTTGAAAGTCAGGACTTAGTATGAAAGCCTTCCTGGGACCTGTTTCTTTAGAACATATATTTTAAAAATTAGATCTACCACATTCAAGTTTCCTGTATCATTAAATTACATATGCTTTTGTTTGTAGTTAATGGCGCCGCCTATCCCGGCGAACTGCTCGCCATCATGGGGTCCTCAGGAGCTGGGAAGACCACACTCCTTAACACCCTAACATTTCGCACTCCAAGTGGAGTGCTGTCCAGTGGAACAAGGGCCCTGAATGGACAGCCAGCTACGCCTGAAGCGCTTTCAGCACTGTCAGCGTACGTTCAGCAGCAGGACCTGTTCATTGGGACTCTGACGGTGAAGGAGCATTTAATTTTTCAGGTGAGCTATGTAGTCAATTCAAAAATAAGTACTCAAATAGATAATGTTATTCTAATGATTGATTAGAGAATATCTAGACTTTGAAGCTTCTGAGGGCCTAGACAAATGTCAATCGCTCCGTGTCGATTCGATTTCGAAAATTGTTGATCGAACATTTCGTTATCTCAACGATTCGGCTTGTCAAGGACGCTAATAGTCAACGCATTTGTATCCGAATAGTGAACGAGTTTCATTATAAAATTTGACATTGTTTAACACTTAGTAAACGAAAACGATTAAGCACGTGATATTTCAAAAGCTTATACCAATTCCATACATTTAGGATTTATCAAATTTGGTTATCGCTAATGAAATGTGACTGTATCTAGGCCCCCTGTTGTTGTGACGGAATAATGAATATTTTAATTATATATTTCGCATTCACCTTACCAAGTGTCGCCTTTTACGAAAATTCCTGGCCGCCTATATCCTGGACATATAATACTATGAGACATCAAAAATAGCCTGGCTCTCTGGCTCAACTCTTCTTCTTATTTACCTACTTGGGTGTTTGTATATTCATTGAGCCCAATAGATGGCCACATGTATCGAAACTACAGTGGCATTCTTTAGGTGACCTGAGGTATAGGTGCATTTAGGCCAATCTAGCAAGTGGGGCATGGTTTGATTAGAAACACCACACGCGAACTAGATCTAGGGTAGATCAGTAATCCCCCACTTCGACAAATTGTGTCTGCAGCTGCCGACTTTGCATATGAAGGGGCCCGTTAGGGCCGAACCTGCCGGGTAAGCGGGATTGTCCGAAAGGGTTACCGCTACCCCGGAACATAAAGGGCTACGGAAGGAACATGGATGGGTTTTAGTCAGTAAGAGTCTGACACTCCCTTCCGCTCCACCTAGAGCGGGAGAAGTCATTGGATGATTTCCCAGCCTAAAAAAAAAAACTGCCCACTTTGGTACGCAATCTCTTGAGAGCTTTCCATATACGCCACTGCAGGTTACACCCGGGAGGCAAATGTTCCCGGAGCTTAACAAAGTTAGTAGTGGATGCACAGAAGTTACATAACATCAGCTATGGCGTAAAACAAACATTCTTTATTAGTTAAAAACCGTTAATCAACAGCAATGGTCCAAAGATGCTTTCGTATAACTCTTGCCTATTAGTAGAGTATCTCCAAAACTTACATAAGTAACACAGAAAACCGGTTTATTAAAAATAAAATCACTCAGACCAAAACCGGTAAGGTAAGGCCTTGACATCATAACAAAAAACCTACGATACGTATTGGAATAATTGCTTTACGACTTCAAACCATGGAAAATGAACTCCAAATGGGTTAATGGGAACTTCGTTTTTTTTACTTCCTGTAATGAATCGATGATGTTTATTTTGTATGTTTTTTTTTTCTATAGGCTATGGTGCGAATGGACCGACATATACCTTACGCACAGCGGATGCGGCGAGTTCAAGAAGTCATAACAGAGGTAAGATACGAAATAAGGCTTTATGTATCAGAATTTTATACAAAACTAGCTTCTAGTAGACCGCAACATCGTCCGCGTAAAATGTCTTGTTTCCGACCCACTTCGCCGCATCGCATTGCCTGCCCGCGCAATTGAGTATTTGAATCGGTCAAAAATAAAATATGAAATCACATGGAACAAAGACAGCTCGTCATAAAAACTTCCATCACCGTGCAGAAATTAAATATAATGCGACGATATAATTGTTAAATTGCATTTAATGCTAATAAGTATTCCATTTGAGTCTAAAAATCTGTGACGTCAAAATGTTATATTTCATACAAATGCCGCGTTTTGACAGTTCATAAAAAGTAACGTTATTGACTACCCTTTCAAATACCCCATTATGTTGTTTTCTCTATTACTTTTTACTTTTTTACGTTTTGCTTTGCTCCTTTAGGCTCTAGCGTGACGTTAATAGCCTTCCTCAAGAGATGGGTTGCCAAATGCAAAAATATTTTTTTTAGATACGACTGGCAGTCCCTGATATTAGCGCGTTAAAACAACGCCTTCAGCTTTTTTTACTAGAATAGATTTCGCAGAATTTGATTGATTGGATGCCAGTGATGCTTGTTAAGTGACAAAGTAAAGTGGTAGAGAACGATTCTGAATCGATGATAAGGATAAGGATTTACTCCGACGCCATAAACTCTTTTTATAGACTTAAATTAGTATACGAGTACTCTAGGTGCTCTTTTTTACAGAACTAAATCTTTTATTCACCCGTCCACAGGTTGTTTGACGCTTTGGTTCAGAAAACTTAGAACTAGTAATGGTGTCCTATTTATTTAGATTTTTAGACATGTTTACGGCGAGAGAGACCAAAAGTAGGTAGGCAGCCTATTAATTTTATAGGTAATATTCGAATATTAATAATAGTCGAAGTAGTTAGCATACCTATTAATCGGTTCGCTTTTGAATTATTTTAACGTAAGCAGTCATTAACGATAAACATTTTAAGTAGTTATTAAAACAGGTTTCGAAATTTAGTTTTTTTTCCGTTATTATGATGGGACTTTTCCCATTACTTGTTTCTTACGAAATTACTTCAGAATATAATTTACTTGGTAGTATTTGAGGTAATCTAGAAGTAACATCATTACTTGAGGCCGCGTCTTAACCATAAGCGATCGACACGCGAATTTGCGATCGTCACATTCATAATTATGTCTGATTTTTTCGGTGAACCGAACGACACAGCGCACCGTTCGGGATACTAACAAAAAGTGACATTATACAAGCGTCGATGGCGTATTCGCGCGGCGTTCGCGTTTTGTTAGGACGGTGGGTTATTTGTACTTACCTACACATTAGTATATCTTTAATTACTTTAACATTTTATTATACTCAGTTGCAGTATTGTAAAATTTATGCAATACTAGCTTTTGCCAGCATTTCTTAAAAAAACTTCTTTGCCCGTTAAGTGTAGTTTTTACGTGAAAGAGTAACAATCATCCATATATCCTCACAAACTTTTACGTTTAAAATATTAGTAGGATGGGTTTTGCCTAAAATAAACGATTTTTTATTCATTTTATAAAAGGGTTTGGGTAAAGTTGGTGTCGTTTTGAAGTTGAGCGGCCAGTAATGAAATTTATACATTCCTATAGAGAAAAATTAAGCGATCCAAAGTTATTATGGGCACATTTATCTAAACCATATCGGAACGGAGATATTTGGGTTTGTATAGCTCATTACAATCGAAGAAGTTATTGAAGTATTTTGCAATTCATGTGCCGTTGGGTGGTTGAAACAATTAATGGCAGATTAAAAAATCAGTTCCGTCAGTTACGGTCACAGAATTGTAATGTTGCTGCATTGCATCTATATGGAGAAGTAAGAATACCTGCAGCATTATTAAATGCGTTTGGAGTACCATTGACTGATCATAGGCTGACGCAGGAAATAATAAATCGTATACCTCAGCATAGTAGTCGGAATCAGTTAGGCGAGTATGTCATTGCGAATAATCTTAATAGAAGATGGGCTGATTTTCAATATAGAAATGCTGAAGTTCCTGGGCTGGATGAATTTCCTATTTTAAGTGCTGATGTTTTAATCCTTTACGCACTTGGAACGTACTAAGTACAACAAGCTTGCAGCTACTACGGAGAATATGTAAAAAGTGATAGTTCATATATGATTGAAGTATACAGAGAACCGAATAATGGTTTTTCGAGGGAAAACTTAAACTGATTGATTGATACGTGGATTCTCAGAGGCAGGATCCGATCCCGACATTCATCGACGCGGATTACAAGGGCTGGATGCAATCCTGGAGCACTATTGTTCGTGTACTGTGGGTAAACAGACCATAGGCTGTTGTTCGCATATTATGTCCATTATATGGTACATGGGGCAGATATCAAAATAATTTGAGTCCGCCGGCGCAATTCCTAGATTTCGACATGCCATTGAGAACGAAAATCGATGAAGAGAGTTAAAAATGTTTTTAGTTATCATCATGAAATAAAATGTAAATAATGTGTTTTTATGATTTTCCAATATCCAATACTGAAGGCACACTGACGACACTGACGAACACACGAAACAGTAAAAATAATCTCAAATATCAACCTTTTAAAACCACAAATATCGTACACAGAACAATAGTTAAAGTACTTAAACTGATGACATTTTAAAAATATTCAAATACAAATATCTCAGCTCCGATATTACTCAGAACATAAATAATTGGCTATAATGCGTAGTGAACACAGCTCAATAATGTGTTATGAAAATTATTTGTGGCTGCTGAAAAAAAAAATGACGCCACCACTCCATACAAAAAGACTCAAACCCCTTTATGCACTAGACTTTGCTTAGGTAAATAACTTTTGTAGTACCTACAGTTTTTTGTTGATATTTGCGACATGCACTTATCTTATTTAATTAACATTCTCAAACTTGAACAATATAGTATAAAGAATGTAGGTGGTTATTTTATCTTTATGAGAAGTATTAAGATAAAAATAGGCACTTAAATATTTTGTAAGCTAGCCACATCAAATGTCTATTGTTGTGTATAAAATGTCTGATTTAGATCCGGCTATTGTCCTTGAAACATCGTTAAAAAGGTCTGCAATCCTCCGCTCTGTTGTAGAAAATGTTTTGTTTACATAATTAAACAGTAGTCCTCATGATGGTTAGGTAATACATGACATTTATTCTTCACTAGCTTCAACCCGCAGCTTTGCCCGCGTAGATGACGGAAATCGAATATTATACATATATAAACATTGCTCTTGAATCACTCTCTATTAAAAAAAACTGCATCAAAATCTGTTGTGTAGTTTTAAAAATCTAAGCATACATACAGACATTAGGACAGACGCGGGAAGCGACTTTGCTTTATTCTATGTACGTATAGTGATTATCACCAGCCCGAACACGTGCCCATATTTTCTACCTGAAAGAATGTTATCCCCAAATATTATTTTTAAATTTGAAGGCATTTTTTTTCCTTTAGTATACAGGATGAAATTGAATTCAAGGGCAATATTTTACTATGGGAAGAAATCTGAGATCGCGAAAACGAAATCAGCTGGTCTATACCTTCTGCTCGCAAGTAATGACGAGTACAATGACCCCTTAAAATATTGCCCATGAATTCAATTTCACCCTGTATACTACATAATATCCCCTCAGACGTCGGTGTCCCTGGCCGAAATCGCACGATTCTTCCGCGTTCACCAAAACTACGTTATCTCAGAAATTCCGCATCGTAGAGCTCTATAATTCTTAGATCATGGAAACAATTAGGAAATAGGCTATCTGGTTGTATATTGTTTATAATATATTGGTAATTCGAAGTTGAAAGTGAGGTGAGCGACTTTTGCCCAGATTTTTGTACAAATGTCGTCATATTTTTTGTATGTACAGAGGCCAGCACATCAAGTTATCACAATCTGTCAAATTTCTTTGATAGTATTTCAACTTTATTGCAAAGAAATAAGGTTCATTTTCAATTGAGAAAATTTGACAGTTAGGGATAGCTTGATGTGCTGGCGTCTGTACGTTTGTAACGAATAAATTCAAAAACTACTTAACGGATCTGGATTAAACTTGGCACAAAGATAGATTACAGTCTGGAATAGCATATAAGCTACTTTTATCTCGGAAAAATGTACGGGTCCCGTGGGATTATTTCCGGGCGAAGCCGCTGGCAAAAGGTAGTTAGAAAATAAAAGCATTTTTCTAAGATACACTTGAGCTAGTTGGCTAACAAGATGGTTGGCCCAGTAACGGGGATCCCTAACCCCATACCCCATTAACATGGGAATACGGAGTAATGAATCCAACAACGGCTGATCTAAATCAAAACTTTGTCCATAGTTGGCGCTCACAAAATGCCAAAACACTGTCATCGGTATCCCTGGTCGGCTGAAGGGTATCTCAGGAGGAGAGATGAAGAGATTGTCGTTCGCCAGTGAGGTCCTCACGGATCCTCCTCTCATGTTCTGCGATGAACCTACCTCGGGGCTGGATTCCTTCATGGCGCAGAATGTATTACAGGTATGTTTTTTTCAGTGTTTTAAGAAGTAGGCAGAATTAATAATACTCAACGATGAAAGGAATATTCATTTAATGGCACAGATATTAGCACTCACACATGCATACGTGCATGCCTGTGGCTTCACATGCTGCTGAGATTTTTCTCAACTGCATGTGAAGCTAAGTCTGATAGTAGGTTAATCAATAACCGCTCAAAAAAAAGGAAAAGAATGCACAGTTAATCTGTACCTACATTTAAATAATGACAGAATGGTTAAGAAATCATCTTTAGAGACATAACAATAATTCTACCAATGAAGGTTTTTCGTAATATGCTACAAAATTACATTCCAATCGAGTCAAAGTTTTTAGTCATTATCGACTAACAAGGACGCGATGATCCTTCATATAACAATGCATCATTCTTGATATAAAAATTAGCAATCTGACTGTTGATTCACTTTTGTTATACCAAACCGCCCAAAGAGGTCGACACTCCGTCTCAAGACTCTGTGCAGTCAAAATTCTCTCTCTGTCTTCAAAATAAAACCTAATCAATTCCTCTCTACGCCCAGGTACTGAAAGGTCTAGCCCAGAAAGGCAAGACGGTGGTGTGCACGATCCACCAGCCGTCCTCGGAGCTGTACGCCATGTTCGACAAGCTGCTCATCATGGCCGACGGGAAGGTCGCCTTCCTCGGCTCGCCGGACCAGGCTAACGACTTCTTTAAAGAGTAAGTAACTTCATACCTCTTCTGGATGTATTTAATGAAGAAATGCTAGAAATTTGCAAGTATCAAAAAATGTCGCAAAAATGGGTGTATAATTTATTGACTTGACTTAAAACCTTGATTTTTGAGCTCCAAGAGACCGTAGACAAACGTGATTAATATTAATTAAAACTTGGCACCTCCACGCGTTCCTGAGAAAAAGCCCTTGACAGACAGACAAACAACCTAAAACTAGGGTTCCATATTCAAATATGGACTTATAAAGTTGAAATTACTTATTTTCCGACCCTCTAAAGTTAAGTATTTTGTCACGTCACTAGGTGTTTACTTCAGACTTTCACTCATAATTGGTTTAAATCATTATACCACTTACGTAACTGTATTATCTGCTTTTGTCACGTTCATATCCGTTTTCTTGTTTGGCTGCTGACCCTAATTCAGCAGTAATCTTACCAAAGAGGTGCGACCAGAATTGATATGAATACATATCCTCTTTTGCTATTCTTCCATTTTTCACAAGCGTGGTGTATCTTGAGAAATTTAAATTTGTGTTGGACAAAATTGTTCTAGGAATCATTTCGTGGTGAGAAACTAACTTGTCGTAACATGAATTGGAGTAAAACGAAAATATACGCCAAAATATATTTTTTCGACCTTTGTACACTTACGAAGTTATCCCAGAGTCAAAGTATTATTTTCATGGGCAACAAAAGAAAACTAATTTTGTATTTTACAAATAAAATAATAATACATTTATTCAGAATTAAAATTGGTAAAATATTAACACTAAAATCTCAGAAATAATTTATAAAGGTATATATTGTAAGATGCCTGTACTAGGTTGAACCTGTATCAACCGTCCCTCCACTCTTGCTTCAAATTCAGCCCACCAACTGTATCCCAACCTGTCCCTCAGCCTGGGAGCCGCGTGTCCCGCTAACTACAACCCGGCGGACCACTTCATCCAGCTGCTGGCGGGCGTGCCGGGCCGCGAGGAGACCACGCGCACCACCGTCGACACCGTGTGCACCGCCTTCGCCCGCTCCGAAGTCGGCTGCAAGATTGCTGCTGAGGCCGAGAATGCACTCTATTTTGAGGTATGAGAAATGGAACCGAATTCGTCTTATGTTAAAGTTTTATCTAGCCGTCGAAATGTTCTGTTCATTCTGTCATATGTCGAATAGCTATTATTGAACTTATTTCAAACACAATTCAACGTGGCAATGCTGCCAGTCTTCCGGGCGCATTTCCGGACGACAGCGATGCGAGTATTTCGACGCTTGAGTGTCCTTTCTGTTTTTGTATTTATTTGTATACATTGTGTATAGTTAGTTAGATAGCATGGTTAGACCAGCCGCCTTGTATGGATTCTGATCCGTGGGTGTTGGGCCACAAAAGGAATGAATGAAAGACAATTGCATGCAGCTGAGATGAGAATGCTAAGAGGGATGTGTGGTGTAACCCGAATGGATAGAATACGGAATGAGTATATAAGAGGAAGTCTGAAAGTGACACCGGTGACTGAAAAGTTGTATGGAAATCGGCTGTCATCGTATGGCCATGTTATGCGGAGGAATGAGGAAAATGTTGTCAGGAAAGTTGTGAACATGAATGTGGATGGCTATACAAGTAGAGGGAGACCAAAGAAACAATGGATCGATTGTGTGAGAGATGATATGGCTAGGAAGGGAGTAACTACCGAGATGACGACTAATAGAGAAGTATGGAAGAAAGAGACATGTTGCGCCGACCACAAATAAATTGGGATAAGGGCAGGAGAATGATGATGATATTTAGTAGTAGATAGTAAGATAGTCATTTAATTTAAGTATAGTATTCAAAGCATTTATTTTAATTAGACCATTTATTAGTTAAAAAGCATCCGTATTCTAAGACGTTTCCGTTTTCGTTTAAAAATCCTAGCATCCGTATTCTAAGACATTTCCGACCTTGATTTCGTTTAAAAATCCTAAGCTACTCCAAAGTCTACTGAATCACACCAAATAGCGTCAAGATCTTATTTCAGTATCCCATTCACACTGTTAACTCCATATTCTTTTCAAAAACCACTTACGTTTCTAACCTGTTCTCTTCCCCCAGCGCAAGGTCAGCTCCGGCTGGGCAGACCCGGCGTGGTCGGAAGCCACGGCCATCCGCGCGCGTCGCTCGCCCTACAAGGCATCCTGGTGCGCCCAGTTCAGAGCCGTGCTGTGGAGATCCTGGCTGTCTGTTACTAAGGAGCCGATGTTGATCAAAGTGCGGTTTCTGCAGACTATTGTGAGTATTATTGCTAAAATATTATGATTTACCCTGAATATTTTAACACATACCCAATAAACATGGAACGTTTCCCAGAAATGCCAAATTTAACAGCGGCAGATATGTAGCAGATGTATATGTATGTGATGTGTTGACCTTGGACCTTTCCTTTAACTTCACCAAGGCCAATGGAATAAAGGGAAGATCATTCTTATTCCATTGGCATTTGGCAGTTTAAGGTATGGTAAAGCTACCCACATTCATAAATATGGACCTGGCAGTAAAATTTATAAACATTAAGGCAATATTCATGCCGTTGGGCAATTATGATGATCCAGCATTTTTTTTGAGGGTGGGCAATCATCAAATGCCTCCTCCCGCTTTGGGTGGAGCGGAAGGGAGTGTCAGACTCTTATTAACTAAAACCATGAAGACTAAAACCCATCCATGTTCCTTCTTTAGCTCTTTATGTTCCGGGGTAGCGGTAACCCTTTCGGTAGAGTAACGGTGGAGTTTCTTGCCCATTCTTCTCCACACGAAACTACCTTTTGGAAGGGGCGACTAGAATCAATTCTATTTCTTGTTCATTTTGACGTTCAAAAGTGCCTTACTTGTGCCCATTTGAAATAAATGATTTGACTTTGACTTTGACCTTTCGGACAATCCCGCTTAAATAATCCAGCAAGACTTTTCCTCTTAATTAGAATCAAAGCTAATAAATGAGTCGAGGCTGTTTCCACTATCATTCATTACTAATTACCCTCTTGAATTGTTACAGATGGTGTCAATCCTGATCGGCGTGATCTACTTCGGGCAGCACCTGGACCAGGACGGCGTCATGAACATCAACGGAGCCATCTTCATGTTCCTCACCAACATGACCTTCCAGAACATCTTTGCTGTTATTAACGTAAGTACCTGTTCTTTCTTATACAGACGCTAGTACGTCAAGGTATCCCAAACTGTCAAATCTTCGTAATTAAAAATGAATCTTATCCTTTTGTAATAAAGTTGAAAAACTATCAAAGAAATTTGACTGCTTCTAGTAACTTGATGTGCTGGCGAAATTCAAACTGCTTTAAACACTAATTACTTATCAAAATGCCTGATGTGCCCTGGACTGTTCGTCAGCCCGGCTTCTATATAAGGTTTAAAAAAATTAACTCTAAGAATTTTGTGGGAGCATTGTATTCCATCGTTACGAACAACTTTTACTATGGGATACACCCTGAAATCGTGAAAAAAATATGAGCTGTTCCATACATTTATGCACCCACGAAATTCTTAAAGAAATTTTTTTAACACCTTATATTACTGAGTGCCTAGAATTTATATTAGGGGATGAGCTATTTATCTCATCAATTTACGAGAGAAGAAAAAAATGGATGTCATTGCGAACAGATGCCAACAGAAGTGTCGGCACAAGCCATATGAGAATAGCTAGTACCGTGATGAAGCTTGACAGTTAACGAATTTGGGAGACACGACTTCCTAGTGTACAGACGCCAGCACATCAAGTTATCCCTAACTGTCAAATTTTCTCAATTAAAAATGAACCATAAGTCTTTGCAATAAAGTTGAAATACTATCAAAAAATTTGACAGATTGTGGTAACTTGATGTGCTGGCCTCTGTACTAAGACGTTCTTAAGTTTCACCAAAAGAGGAAGTCAAAAGAGACGAAGTTTAATATGTACATTCAGCTTTACACCGTCACGATTTAACCTTGGACGCCAGAGCATAAAGGCAGGCACATGCCCTCCACGCCAGCTCCAGCTACAAATTTATTTCTTCTTGTTATCATGAATTTCTCAATATCCATGGTGTCTTTTAATTTGATTCATGGCATATTTAAATACTTACGAGAGCTTAAAATTTTAAGATATCTATATAAACATTCTCAAAAGTAATGATTTAATTCGTGTTATAATATTGTTGCCATTATCACATATTAGTGTCGTTGGCATACAGGCCATGCGCTTGCTTGTCACGTATATGTGACAACGGCGATCAAAAGGTTAAGCAGTTTGTATTCAACAGCATTTCTTTTTGTCCCCAGGTATTCTGCTCAGAACTACCAATATTCATACGCGAGCACCATTCAGGGATGTACCGAGCCGATGTGTATTTCCTCTCGAAGACGTTAGCGGAGGCTCCCGTGTTCGCGACCATTCCTCTTGTGTTCACCACCATCGCGTACTACATGATAGGGCTCAACCCTGAACCGAAGCGGTTCTTCATCGCGTCTGGGTTGGCAGCCCTGATTACTAATGTGGCTACTTCGTTTGGTAAGTCTGATTTCTTTATTTCGACTGAAAAAGAGGGGTGTTATAATTTTAGCGTGTGCATCAGTGGACGTGGTGTGTCTGTCTGTGGCATCATAGATCCCAAAAGGCTTAACCGATTTTGTTATTTTTCGTTTGTTGGAAAGGTAAGTTATTGAAGAAAATCATTTCCGTCGCTTGAAGATTATCAGCTGTTTTCTATTTGATAATTGGAAGTGAGCATCTTCCGCCGAACTGATCGAGTTTTAATTTGGTATTTCTGTTACTTTAACGATTTTAGAACATCTCCTCGAATTTGAAGGAAACCCAAGTTACAGTAGAGGTATAGTGTTTGGGCTCATTGGTATGCTCTCAATCAGTAGGTTATAGATACATGGTCAGGGTCTCATGATGGACGAGTGGAAAAGAGAAATGAGTAACTAGCTAGTCATTAGACATCCTCCGACGCGACGACGCTTGGATCAAAATATTACCTACAACCACAGAAATATTAAAAACAGCCTACAACTTATTAAAGTTAAAGAGCATTTGATTTTTTAATATTTAGTCAGTTGACTTCTTTTGTTTTGGGAGAGATGTTGATGAAATATCGATAACTGGGTTCTTAACAACATTTAAATGTGCTGATCTAAACAAATATACTATATCGGGATATCAGAATCACCCAGAACTGCTCTCTCCTTTCTATAAATCAAAACCCGTTTTACCATAAGGGAAGTTTATCTTAGTATTTATGAAACCGAATGATAGCGAGCTTTGTTGACGATTAAATGTCACAGGACCACGATTACAGACGTATTATCATCATTCTCCTGCCCACGACCCAATTTATTTGTGCTCGGCGCAACATGTCTTTTTCTTCCATACTCCTCCTCTATTCGTCGTCATCTCGGTAGTCACTCCTTTTCTAGCCAAATCATTTTTCACACAATCCATCCATCGTTCCTTTTGGACTTTGGAGGTATTATCTCTGTTTCAATATTTTTATCGACTTTAGCCAGCCTTATCCGAGAATCTTTACCGATACACCACACTCAATGCAAAAGCTAAAACAGCTCATATGTAATTTCATTTGTCACTCTAAACAGAAATAATCACAGTTTGATTACCTTCAAAAACAGTGAATAATACGTTGATATTTTTTACACACTAATATTTAAATATGTATACCTTCTAACAAACAATAAATGTTGTGCACGCTAGCAACAAAAAAGCTACAAAAAACACAGTGTTGTCCAATTATAGTCAAAACAAGGCCACTGACCACACAACGTTTAAGAAATATTGTGCAATAGCCCTGCGATAGGTGGGTACTACCAAATATGTATACTTATAAATAAAATTGAAATTTCTGTTTGTGATGTCAAGATACCACCTTTTTACTACATACATATTAAAGTATTTACGTTAGGTACTTACAAAACAGTGGGATTGTCCGAAAGGGTTACCGCTACCCTTGAACATAAAGGGCTAAGGAAGGAATATGGATGGGTTTTAGTCAGTAAGAGTCTGACACTCCCTTCCGCTCCAGAGCGCGAGGGGTCATTTGATGAGTTCTCACCCTCAAAAAACCAAAAAAAAATATTAAAAAAAAAACATTTTTATATGTATGTATGTCTATCTATTCCGGCTTATTTCCGAAACAGCTGGACTGATTTTCCCGGAAATTTCACAGGTACATCAGTCAGCTCTAACTTAGGCTACTTATTTTTAGAAAAGTAAACAATTAGGATCCACGCAGGCGAAGCTGCGGGCAGCAGATATTGTTACTAAACTAATGGTTTTATTAATTATCTAAGTTAAAAGAGAAAACCGCGACCACTAATTTGATGAAAGCCTAATTAAAATGACAATTTCACAATCATTTGTAAGAAAATATTTCATAAGGACTAAGGAGTTGATATGACATCACGATAGTATTTTATTACTCACTTCGCATTTAGAGCTATCGAGGTATCGACGATCGATATTCTAATGGCGTGGGCACCTACTGAGTTGAGGTGCGTAACATAATAATGACAGACACGGAAAGAACTAGACTATATGTAGTTTGATGGCTAACGGCCTTATACTCCATTACTCCACATATTATAGCAGTACACGAATAACAGCTAAATAACGAGTTATTGCGTAATATCGTTGAATTTGCTTCACTTTGTATTTATAGTTCAATAATCCTCATCATTTATAATTATCTAAGGGGCCTCTGCGAGTTGACTTCGGCCCCGCGTCCGCCTTCCAAAGGTCCGGGGAACAAGAGATAAAAAAATAATTAATAATAATAACGAAAGAGTTTAGACTTTATTTGTATTACATTTTCAAACTTTTTAATTGCATCTTTAGTATTCTTTTTAACCGACTTCTAAAAAAGGAGGAGGTTCTCAATTCGACTGTATATATATATTTTTTTATGTTTGTTCGCGCATAACTCCATTGCTTGCCAACCGATTTGAAAAATTCTTTTTTTGTTGGAAGGAAATTTTTTTATGAAATCGGATAAGCGGTTTTTTTTTGAAAAATCAACAAAAATCTAAAAAAATTCCTACTTAATATATGTGGACGATGTTCTAATAAGTTCCTGTCACTGTAATGTACATACCAGGTAGTGGTATTAAAATTTGGGGGGGGGGGGGAGTGGGTTGTGTTGGTACCACAACTAAAAGGTGAAAAATAAAAACTTTTTTACAAAACATAAAACCGACTTCCAAAAAAAACACTACAAAGTGAAAAATAATTTTGATTTCGGAAGTCGGTGGCAAAAAATGAAAATACAAAACCGAAGACACCGACTTCCGAAATCAAAATTATGTTTCACTTTGTAGTGTTTTATTTGGAAGTCTGTTTTATTTTTTGTAAAAAAGTTTTTATCCATTCGCAAGTTTTCTTAGTTAGGATTAGTTTCGCTTAAAGCGTAGATATCTTAAATCATGTTCCACATTGAGAAGGTTTCTGGTTTGTGTTTTCCGTTTAACCAATGTATAATTAAATAAGTTATTAGGTTCTTCGTAACCCCTACAAAAAAACTGATATACACCCGCGGGGGTAATTACCCCCATTGTTCGGAACCACTGTTTTAAAAATCCCTATTCCACTATTTCAATCTAAGCAATTAGGATGCATAATAAGCATTCCAATATATTTCACTCGGAAACAATGTGATTCGAGCAACAAGAACTTAACTTTTTCTTTATAAAACTCAAATTTTTCCACGTATAAACTCGAAACCAACAACCATAGTAAAAGGCTGTATCTTAATAGATCTCTATAAAACTATTAAACCTCCATATGGCCCCAACTTTTTTGATGCTCCGGAACGGGTTTAACATTGCGCAATGATTATGGAATGGAAGACTCCAAGAATGCAGCCTTATCTTGAACTGTTTTAATCGACTTAACTATGCAACTATGTTCTTCTTCTTCGTGTGGTTAGTGAAGTTTGTCATTGATTAAAATGGACACGACAATCCTAAAATCCCACTCCATCTTTAATATTAATAATGTGAAAGTTTGGAGTTAGTATGTTTGGATGTTTATAACTAAATCACGCATAAACGGCTGAATGGATTAGGATGATATTTGCCACACAGATAGTTTATAACCTGGATTAAAATATGGGATACTTTTGATACCGATATTTTAACAGGATTGTGACGTGCTACCGCTACTTTTACGTTCACGGTCTGCATACAAAAAATCTGTCAAATATATCCAATAGTTTTACAATAACTTTTTCAAAGGTTGGTGAAACCCGTATACATATAGTCGGCTCATCACTATTACACACCTCAAGAGGGCTAGGGATCAAGCAGAATTTTGCTAGTTACTAATGTAGATTCATAAAATTACAATCTAAAACCATACAATCAAAATCTAGAATCGTAAAATCTAAATCTAGAATCAAACAATCAAAATTGAATCATAATATCAACCAAAATCTAGAATCGTAAAATCTAAATCCATACAATCATAATATCTACCAAAATCTAGAATCATAAAATCTAAATCTGACATCGTAAAATATCTAAGCTGTTGTCCAACTCGAAGGACATGTTAGATTGGTTTAAGGAATGTTATAAGTATATATTTTAGTCATAATTAAGTTTTTATCTGTTACTGAATCTAATTAAAATACGACAAGACGTGTGTTACGCGGTATCGTATCAATAATATTGTACAGTCGCCTGCGCATCAAGTTATACCAAAATATCAAATGTCTCCAAACGATTTTAAACCTTAATACGTTGATGGGTCAGTTCAAAATCGATTGAGAAAATTTGACAGTTTGTGGTAACATAACATGTAGTGCTGGCGACTGTACCTACGAATGTAACACAAACACAAACGAAGTTATACGTCTGACACGTTTGGGGTTGAAATTCTAGGGCCGTGGGGTCCAAGTGTTCATCGAGTATTTCGGAACCAAGCTGTTGGTCGATTCTTCACGTGAGAGCTGGCCAATTTTCAGGCCAAAAATGAATTCTTTGGCCTAAAAATTGTCACGTCATCCATCGTCCGCCATCCAACGTGACAATGCTGCCTGCCTGTGGACGAATTTGTTGATTATGAGCTCTTCGCCTGTTTAGCACTTGTATATTAGGTATACACAGGGTCAAAATCAATTAGCAAGAAAGTTGCGATATATAAACACGACAAAATAAAAATAAATAAGATATGATGTTTTTTTTGGGGTCAACGACCGATGGTAGTTTTGTTTCTTTAAGAGTTGAGTCTGTAAAAAACCGTTTTTTTGTTTTATCGTTTCAAGATATCGATACTAATAATCATTGCTGTTAAGTTTACAAAAACTGGGTTTAAACTGAAATTGAAACTACACTACGGTTGTTAACCCCTAAAAAATCATCAAACTAATTTAATTTACCTATGGTTTGTCAAAAAGAGATTTTTTTTTATTTACTAAAGTCATTATTTTATTTCTATGTATAATCTAACACTAATATAATAATATTTACATTTAGCTAAATATTCATAGTAATATGTACAGACATGTCATGTTTAGTATATATATAGGTACCCATCACATCTGTTGGGTTTTGCTAGCTAATTTGATTTGACCCTGCATATTTTTCAGATTTTAAATTTTATTACAAATTTATCAAAATTATAACGTCTAAATAAGCCAAACAAACCGCCAACATTCTACAACGGCAAATTTAATAGTTTTCTCGCGATATTTTCCCGATCAATATGAGATGTAACGGGAGACAAATTTCTCTGCACCGCAGCTTCTCGCGTGTCGTGCAACATAATACTACATTCGCACAGTTAGGCGGTTTTCTACAATTTACATCGCCACGCCATATTGAGGTTAAGGCCCTACAACATTGTGGACTTGTGGTATTAGCATGTCAGAAGGAAACGGAACTCTATTTCAAATTCCTACCTAGCCGTCATCTATACAAAGTGCGATGCTGGTTACCATGGTTTCAGTGACTCTAAATATATTTTTTTTGAGGGTAGGAAATCATCGAATGATTCCTCCCGCTCTGGGTGGAGCGGAAGGGAATTTCAGATTCTTACTGACTAAAACCCATCCATGTTCCTTCTTGAGCCCTTTATGTTCCGGGGTAGCGGTAACCCTTTCGGACAATCTCGGTTATCTAAACCTTCATTAAGTCATTGGATGATTTCCCAGCCTTAGAAATCGATAATATAGATTATTTTACTAAAAGGAAACAACTTTTTTTTAAAGAATTCACGGGTTTCTCGACAAGCTCACCTAAACTGAGAATCGAACCAGCTAAAAGTTCAAAAAATAAACACTCGACATTTTATTTCACTAATCGATAGAAATATTGTTGAGGACAAAATCTCTCGATAAATAATTCTGGGTCTTATAAATAAAAAAGATCATTTAATAAATCTAACGTTAATATTATTTTAAAGTCAATTCTAATAAATAACGTAGGTACGTCACAAAACAAAATTATAACAAAAAAAAATATAATAATATGTTTTGTCAAGTCATAAAGTATGAGGCAAGGGCGGGTCGATAGTTATTTTCTAAATGTTTAATAATATGTAAACTACGCCTATATTTCGATGATTGTTTGATAGTGGCCATAAAAACCTGTTTTTTGAGCAATTTAATTGATTGTTGAATAAAACATTTAGTTAGGAATGATAAAATCTTCCCGTTCGATTACTAGGCTATATATTTTACGATCGACATATTTTTTTACATGTTTTGTTAGCATACCATCACGCCTGCAATCACGGAAAGGTTGAGCAGAGGTGTACCTGTAGTATAAGCACATTTCATCATTTTTGTTTGAGTACCAAGTAATAGCGGCCGACCCAATTGTTGTTTTTGTTTTGTTAAGATAAATAAAAATACTTCATCTAAAACAGGGGTCCCAGACTTATTTTGTCTACTGCCCACTTTGAGAATAAGTATTTTTTTAGCGTTCCCTTTTTTTCACCTACTTAAAAACCACAATCTAGATGAAAGTACAAAACGCACTGTAAGGCTCTACACAACACGGTGCAAACCTGCCCCGCTTGGGCGGAGCACCGCAGTGTCCTCGTAGAGGCGATCGGCGGCGGCGACCTCTCGCGCCCGGCCCTGGTGCAAGCCATCGTCCGGGGCGAGAGGGAGTGGGAGGCAGTCACCTCCTTCTGCGAAAAAGTTATGCTCGCGAAGGAGGTGGCGGGATGGGAGAGAGAAAGGTCCTCCCGTCCCAGCCGCCGCAGGAGACGCCCCGGGCGTCGGGAGCCACGTGACGACTCCCGGCCACCGTAGGCGCGGGCCTGCGGACGGTGAGTAATGGGTGACTCACCGTCCAATCAGTACCAGACCCATGCCGTACGGCGCGTATATGTTCCACGCGCGCCTCAAAGAGATGTCAGCATATGAAGGGGCCCCTCAGGGCCAAGCCTGCCGGGTAAGCGGGATTGTCCGAAAGGGTTACCGCTACCCCGGAACATAAAGGGCTACGGTAGGAACATGGATGGGTTTTAGTCAGTAAGAGTCTGACACTCCCTTCCGCTCCACCCAGAGCGGGAGCAGTCACTGGATGATTTCCCAGCCTTAAAAAAAAAAAAAGCCTCTACACAACGCCACCATTTTTTTCTGGGTCTCTTACTGCTCCCCTTAGGCCTGCAGCGCCCACTAGGGGACGTTATCACCCACTTTGGGAAAGGCTGACCTAAAAGATCATCAATATCTGTCATATCAATAGGCTACCAACCATCAAGGATTCCTAATATTTAGTTCTGTACAATTAAACGTTTATATTTTCTCGTGCAGGTTACCTAATATCATGTGCAAGCAACAGCGTCAGTATGGCTGCGTCTGTGGGCCCGCCTATCATCATCCCCTTCATGCTGTTCGGAGGATTCTTCCTCAACACCGGGTAAGTGACTGCAACACTATTCTAGAGATAAGTGGACCTTAGAACCCCAGCAATCAAAATCACAGCTCAAACTTTGTTGAAACTCGACGCACACTTCGCAAAAATTCGTAGACCGTAGAGGCGTAGACCGCTACGCCGTAAACGATCTACGGATTCTTTTCGTAGCTGCTACGTGGTGGGGGCAGAAGATTGCGCGTAGTTCCCTCGTGCAAATATTAGGCACCGGATTTTAACCATGGACTCGAATAGTTATATTAAGTAAACTTGTAGTAATTGTAACAGAGTAAACTAAAACCTGTAGACTAGATACAGATTAGAGACGTAGATTTACAAATTTATATATTTATAGGTGGGAATTTTGTTTCAGTCTGCGAAAGGACTTCGGTACTAAAATATAGCACCAAGAGCAGAATTAGCTATTACAAAAGTCAATGTCAAGGAAAAATATCTACTATGTAGGTCAAACGTAGGCGATTCAAAACCAGTTTTATTAATAATTTTAGATACTTAAGTAACAATTTTATTCATTTCGACACGTAACTCGTTCGAACTAGTTAATAACCCAGTCCATAACTCTAAACCAGTGACTAATTGCTAATCAAAACAGTGCAAGAAAAAGGCATAAATCACTATCCGTTGTGAATAATGTAGGAAAATAACTGTTGTCCACAAAAAAACTCCAAAAACAAATGGGCAAAGCGAATATTTTGATAACATTGTGCAATAGAAATAAAACGCAAATTCATCGTTGCTTACGGTCTAGTAAAAAACGTTGAACATAACTTTTTGTACTTAGTAAATTTGATCATGTTCTAAAGATAACTAATTCAAAAACCTGTTTACGCTTAAACATTTCATTCATACGTGGTTCAAAGTTTTTTTTACTGTGTATTTGTACCATTAGGTTAAGTTATAGGTCGCAGCCTAACCGAAAGTGACAGTCGAATACGCGATTACGCGATCGCGTTACTTGAATTAAGGCGTAAAAACGCGACATAATTGATCGCGCGATACAAAGTCAAAATCAAATCATTTATTTAAGGCACAAGAAAGGCACTTTTTAACGTCAAAATGAACAAGAAATAGAATTTATTTTTGTTGCCCCTTCAAAAGGTAGTTTCGTATGGAGAAGAATTGTCAAGAAACTCCACAGTTACTCTTTTAAAACTATGTTTTGTATCCATGAATTATAAAATGGTATGTGAAGACGATGCACCCAGAGTAAAAATACTACTCGATCATTTAGCTCCCTTCAATATGGTTGAGCTGAATGGTGCTAATCTATGCGTCATGTTCGTGAACGGGCGCTGTCAGTAGCCCTACTGACAGCGCCCGTTCACGAACATGACGCATAGATTAGCACCATCCTGGGCTGGTTATCTCTTAGCGGCTATGGTTTGTTTAAATTTAATTTTTGAATAGTTTTTACAGATTTTATATCGGATGCTTTTAACGTTCTGTATCGTTCTCCAATATTTTGTAACCATAGAGTTTCTTGCCCGTTCTTCTCCATAGGTGCCTACTGCTTTGGAATGGGCATCTATAGTGTATTTTTCTTTAGTTGTCTCATTTTGTAAACAAATGTCGCGACTAATATTAAGATTTCTAGGTAATGTATGTGTCTCTGAAGCATTTTTTTTTAAATAATTCATGGACTCAAAGTTCAAGACGGTTATGCTTAACTCAAAGTGTTTGATTGATACGAAAAATCAGAATTTTCGTCCCGTGTTTACCAAATTGGACACTGTAAAAGAAATACACTATAGCTTCATCTCTCTGACTGACCGACCCCTTGACAATTCAAAAGTTCCTGTAATTGGTTTATTTAAATTAAATTCGTTGAGTTTGACTACACCACATTAAGGTGAAAAGAAACAAATATAACAATGGCATGTATTAATTATGTCACAAATACATAGGTCATATTCACAAACATCGAGTGCAACGACTGCGTTCTCCCGAGACACTCGCTTTTGGTTAGGACGCGGGTAGAAAAACTGAAAGTTTTATAGAACGATCTGTTTGTGGATAAATGGACAAAGATTTTATTGGCATGTCAGAAGTGCTGTGACAGAGATTCATGAAAGTATTGCAATTTTTTTTAACTGTTTTGTCTTTCTACCTGAATTTTATAATTTAATATTTTATTAGATGTGCCTTTGATTATTTTAATTGGTTTGTAACAGTTTTAATTAAAGTTAAATAAATTAAAAAATAAAAGTAAATTAAGTAACCACCTTTCTAATAAATATATTCCATCCAACAGTTCGGTCCCTCCCTACCTGGGCTGGATATCATACCTCTCCTGGTTCCACTACGGCAACGAGGCGCTACTGATCAACCAGTGGGCGGGCGTGGAGACCATCGCCTGCACTCGGGAGAACTTCACCTGCCCTGCGTCTGGGCAAGTCGTGCTGGATACCCTTAGCTTTTCTGAGGTAAGACAACAGATTTTTAATTTAACATGCCAATAATGTGTAGGTTATCAAAATAGGCAGGTACCTAAGTATACATACTTACCTGCTACTATAATTTTTTATGAGAACTTGTTCTATAAGAACATAATAATAATTATTTGTTACCTCGTTAATTTTTTTATTTTTATGTAATTGATCTAATATTTATAGTGACGGATGAGTACCAAACAGTCTCTCAGTTGGTACTCATTCGTCACTTGTCCCTAAAAAGGTTCATTACATAAACCAACGTCAGATAGTAGCTGTCTAGCATTCAGACCGAAATGGACGTTTTTGGCGCAGCCACACTGGTTTTAAAGCATTTCACAATTTTTTTTTATATTTGCATATTGGAATGAAATTCTTTTACGCGGCCCGCGGTAGGAGCAAACTGGCAGAAATCGTCACGTAACGAAAAGACGCTATGCATAAAAAAGTTAGCCAGCTAAAAACGTATAGGTACTTGATAACCATCAAGTATCGCTGTTTAAATGTATTAATATGGAACCCCGTATTAATACATCAACAGCGAAAGGAACTTCACTCCAACCGGCTGTCCCACGGCCCTACCCAACATTTTTTTGTCTCTCGCTTCTTGAACATGTACACAGCACATCAAGCTATACCAATCAGTCAAATTTCTTTGATAGATTTTTATGTTTATCATATAAGAATAAGGTTCATGTTCAATTGGGCATATTTGACAGTTTGAGATAACTTGATGTGCTAGCATCTGGTATGCAATACACGTACAACAATAAATGTTATTCTTTCTTTCCTTGGGCTGCTATGTTGGCAACACGTAGGCGAAGCATTTTTTATCCTACTACTATTATAAAGGCGAAAGTTTGTAAGTATGGATGTATGGATGTTTGTTACTCTTTCACGTAAAAACTACTGTATAGATTTGGATGAAATTTGACACAGAGATGGTTTATATCCTGGATTAACACATAGGATATTTTTTATCCCGGTAGAACATTCCTGTGGGATAATTTCCGACCTCCACGCGAGCGAAGCCGCGGGCAGAAGCTAGTTTTCAATAAGGCCTTTTGTTGTTTTAATCAAGTAGGACAGGTCCTGATTGACGTGTCCGACGAGATGCTATAGTCGTAGATAAACAGGATGCTGATAATTTTGTTGGCGAGAGAGTGTCTTCGACCAGCTCTTTAAATTTCAAATAAAAACGAGTACCTTACAGCACTCCATCAGATGTTGTTCTAAAGTTTTAAACACTAGCGCTGTAAAAATTTCACCGTAAAAACAATGTGAAGTGAATGAAATTGAAGTGAGCTGTCATTAGTATTAATCCCTCGCATCAGCCGACCACAATCTGCCCAGCCTTTTCCCAACTATGTTGAGGTCAGCTACCAGTCTAACCAGATGTAGCTGAAAACCAGTATTTTACATGGAGCGACTGCCTATCTGATCTCCACAACCTAGTATCTGGGCAATACGATACCTCTTGGTAAGACTGGCTGTCAGATTTTCGGGCTTCTGACGACCCGTAACGACTGTCAAAGATGCACAAATGACAGCCGGGACCAACGGCTTAACGTGCTTTCCGAGGCACGGACGAGTCTCGGTGTGTAAAGATGGTCACCCATCCACGGCCAACCCCGGCAAACGAGCTTAACCTAGTGGATCGACTTGTGCGGCTGTTAGTACTAAGCCACGAGATCCTCCATCAGCCGACCTATCCTAGACCCTATATCCTATCCTCTAACCTACCACCGTAAAAACTTTGGTTAAGTGAGGTGGAATGGCAGACCTGATACTTGGGATTGACACCATTGACAGGACAGGAAATTATTACGGTGAGATTTTTACACAATAATAATAATAATAATAATAAGTATTTATTTTCACAAAAACATAGCACTTGCACTGTATAAATTGTTCAAAAGTAATATTTACATTATGATGCAATAGTAGACTCTATCTCTTAAACTAGGACTAGCCTGTATCTTAAAAGATAGGGTTCAGCCAAGTGGATTCTGTTTATATTCACACCAGAAACAAGTGAAGACGGTGTCAATGATTTTTACAGCAGCTGTACCGAAATAAAATAATAACGAAGAAAAAGAAAAATCTTAATCTTAAGTAACGCAAGTGTGTATGTGTGTCGGGGTGTGTGGGTGTGTGGGTGTGTGTGTTATGTGTGGGTGTGTGTGGTATGAGTATGAGTGGGTGTGTGTGTGTGGGGTGTGCGTGGAGGGGAAGGTGATTCCGTGAATGTGATAAATATATAATAATTCGATGTAAAGTGTGAGATGAGAGCTATGAGTGTGTATATCTGATATTATATTATATTAAGAGATGTAAGTTAGCAGATTCTCTGTTGCCAGATAGTCCTGTTGTAATAGCCATTTACTTAATTCTTTTCTTAGCATATATCTATTTAAGTCCAGTATGTTTAGCTTTTTGTGCAGATTTTTGTATAAATGCTTAGGGGAAGTCAGCTCAAAGCGGCCATAGAAGGCAAAGCGGCCACGATTCATTTTTCGGATATTTGAAGTGAAAGCGCGACGTTGCCATTTTGCACGCGTAGTATACCTCCCGCCCCGTGCCGATCAGTCATTCGGTAGCGGTGGGATCGAGCGGGTGGCGCTTAGTGACGAAAAATACGTTTTCGCGTCATTTGTTAAAAATTTACAAGGTAAGTTTGACCTGTTTTGGTCAAACCTGTTGAAGTTTAAATGCTTGCATTACACGTGTATTGTTACTTGTCTATTTGGCTTTGTTTTTTTTGTATTAGCTCCAAAATTTGATAAATAATGTGGGAGTAGTTAATTTTTATAACAAAATGGGCGATAAAGGCAAAGCGGCTCGGGCAAAGTGGCCAGGTGACCGCTTTGCCCTTATTAAAATATTATGATTCGATTGATAATGCTCAGTTATTTTGTTTAGATGGTCAACAATTAGAAACGTAAAACTACCCAGGCGTCTGGGGATGAAGTTACGATGGCCCGAGCAATCAAAGATATAAATGAAAAGCCCGGCTCAGTTAAATTTATCGCAATAAAATACGGTATCCCTCGTACAACTCTCAGAAGACACTTGCAAACAGGATCTGCCATCAAGAAACTTGGTAGATTTACAACAGTATTTACCCCAGAGCAAGAAGAAGAGCTCATAGAGTACATGTTTCATATGGACAACCTCTTTTTTGGCCTTTCAAAGGAAGATTTTCTGCAGCTTGTATTTCAATATGCTGAAGCAAATCATATTCCACATCCTTTTAAGAATGAAACCGCCGGACATGATTTTTATAAAGGATTTATCACGCGTCATCCTAATTTGACCTTGAGACGATCGGAACCTACATCAATCGCCAGAGCCCGGGGCTTCAACAGACCCCAAGTTTATCGATTCTTTGACCTGCTGGAAGCTGAAATTGAAAAGCATCAAATTGACTCAATGCGTATTTATAATATGGACGAGATTGGGGTACAAACATCTTCCAACAAACCTCCAAGAGTTTTAACAAAACTGGGAAAAAAGCAAGTGGGTCACATTGCCAGTACCAAGCGAGGAAGAACAACGACAGTTATTTGCTGTTGTAATGCTGCGGGTTCCTTTATACCACCTTTAATGATTTTTGCAAGAAAAAGAATGGCACCGAACCTTTTGGATGGAGCGCCTCCGGGCACCCAAGCTACTGTCAGTGATAATGGGTGGACCAATGGCGCTGTGTTCTTGGAGTGGTTTCGTTTTTTTATAGATACCGTGCGTTCGACAGCAGAGAAAAAGTACTGCTTGTCATGGACAATCACGAGTCACATAAGTTCTTGCCAGCTCTAGAACTCGCCTCCAAGAATAATGTCATATTTTTATCACTGGCACCACACACTACGCACCGAATGCAGCCCCTAGATTTCTGTGTTTATGGGCCATTAAAAACATATTTTGAGCGAAGTGTGGCGAATGGTGAATATGTTGATTATTTTATTAAAAAATACATAATATTATGTTTAATAAAAATAAATAATGTTTTAAATTTTTTTTTTTGGATTTTTATTTTGTCTGGCACGATATATTTCAACAAAAAATAAACATTTCCGAAGAATTTTTCGGGTGGCCTCTATGCCCTTACCACTATGGCCGCTTTGGGCGACCCCTCGGGCAAAGCGGTTTTTTGACATGTTTTTGTAATCTACAAATCTAAGGCTTATATTTAAATTTGCGCGAAATTTAAATTGCAAATTACAAAAATTAAATAAATTCTCTACCTATTATTATAAAATTATTTAAAAAAATGTATCGTTTTATAGGTTTTTTCTTAATTTAAAGTTAAGGTGGCCGCTTTGAGCTGACCTCCCCTACTTAAAACGTAAAATTGGTGTTGGGCAAAAGAGGTTTTGTGTTGAACGCCTGAAGGGACATTTGTGCGCTTATTAGGGTTTGATTTGGGCATTGATCTATGAGTCCTAAGGGCTGACTGCAGAATGAACAGTTGTCTAACAGTTAAAACCTCGCAGTCCTCGTAGAGCTGTTTAGTTGGATATCTATATGGTTTTTTACACATAACCTTTAGTACAGCTCTTTGAGCTCTTTCAGCTTTCAATAAGTTGGTTTTTGATGCACAACCCCAAGCAGAAATGCAATATCCAATTATCGACTGGCACAGTGCAAAATAAACCATTCTCAGTGTGCCCATGTCAGCGGCTTCTCTCAGTTTTATATATAATAGACTGCTGTTTCTATAATATTCATTCAATTAGTAACACAGCATGTAAATAAGGCCCGCAAACAGTTTGTAAAACCAAGTCGTTTAATTTAATCGGTACCTCTTTGAGGGAGCACCTATTCACAAACTGCCATAAATTGTTATTAAGTTAACTAACGACATTTCATAGTGACCCTATCAATTTTAAAGATCTTTATTTCCATAAAAAATAGCATGACTCGGCCAGAACACGGCCACATATCATGTAATAATAATCGACTATTTTAAATAGTCCTTGTTGTAAATAGCGCTAGCTGGCCAAATTTATGCATGTAACAGAAACATATATAATAAAAAAACGTTTAGATCGTTAATATTAGTTAGATTTTATTGTATATAGATTCCATTGCCGTGTGTGCCAAATTATTTATTAAAGAATGAAGATATGACACCTATGAATAATATATACATTCGAACAGGAAAGTTATTTTTGTCGTGGGCAGACGAACCTAACGATTTAAATCCTTGAAAATACACAAACTTTACTTATTCCTTTTACAAAGCAAGAGTGCATCCTTTCGATAGTGTAGTAATTATGCTGTCGATGTACGCTACTCGTAGGGATCAAACCGCTGACGGCTCCCACGGCTGACGCTCGAATCAATCTCCACACATCCTCCAGCTTCGTCAACCAAAAGAAAGAAAATTCGTTTATTTGCGGCAAACATGACGCAGTAAAAAACAAGCAATAAAAAAATCAAGTTTTTAAACAAATTGTGGTGAAATATGCTTCACATCCGCGCAAAACGGCCATCGCTCAGCATAATTATAATTATAATATCCATGGACATTTCACACAACGCTATATAGTCCCAAGCTAAGCAACTTAATGCCTGTGTTATGGTAACTAGATGGCTGATAAACTACTTATATAACTTTTTTTTTTTGTAAATACATACATATTATAGATAGAAAAACACCCAGACCCGTAACAAATACTTGTAGGTCGTACAAATATTTGTTCCGTGCGGGAATCGAACCCGCGACATGTTGCGCAGCAGTCAATCATGTCATTATTGTGTACAGACGCCAGCATATCATGCTACCGCAAATTGACAAATTTTCCCAATTGAAAATGAACCTTATACTTTTGTAATAAAGTTGGCAAACTATCAAAGAAATTTAACAGATTGGGGTAAATTGATGTGCTTTTTCTTTTGAGGGTGAAAAATCATCAAGTGACCCTTCCCGCTCTGGGTGGAGCGGAAGGGTATGTCAGACTCTAACTGACTAAAACCCATCCATGTTCCTTCCATAGCCCTTTATGTTCCGGGGTAGAGGTAACCCTTTCAGACAATCCCGCTGTCAACTTGAACTTGATGAGCAGGCCCTGTACATATATTATTTTATGTTCAATAAAAAAAAATACTCAAAAAAATTTCTTTCTTTCCTAGGATGACTTCACAATGGACGTGGTCAGCATGGTGCTGCTGTTCATCGGCTTCAGATTCCTCGCTTACCTCGCCCTTTTATTCCGCGCACGCAGAGGAAAGTGATCTTTATCCTCACACAATAGATCTTGTAATTCCCTGGCCATATGAATATAACTGTTGGGTAAAAATAATTGTAATGTATATTATAAAGGTTTGTAAGTTCAGACATGAATTTCTGTTAACGTTATTAAATTAATAGTTATGGTTTTAAAGTAAGTTAAAGAATGATAAACGGAAGTCGAAAAGAAAGTGGAAATAGTTAAATTATGTATTTTTTCATGAATGAATAGGTAGTGACAATAAAAACCATGGACTGTGTGCCTTCATTAAAATAAATGGACGCTGCGTGATTTGAACTCAGCTTTATTCTACACTGCGTGTTGGGACCAGACATAATTAGTGTGTCAGTAGTATTTGACCAATGGAAATATGTTTTAAAATTGGCCAATTTACGTTTTATTTTTAGTTTATTCAAAGTTTTGTAAGAATGAATAATACATGTTTTGTTTTAATTGTTGTAATGTGACAGTTTTATACTTTAGGTGGAAGCTACTGGGTAGCCCGCCAAATTCAAATCTATCTTGCATTTCATGAAAATTTGTATGTCAGTATCAGGTTGCATGATGATTAAAATATGTTTCGCGACCGTAATAAGTATGTATTTATAGAATTATAACCATTAAAATCATCAATACAACTTTCTAAGTACAGATTCCTCTAAAATTTGAATTTCAAGGGCTACCTCAGGGCATCCCCATAAGAATTTTTATCATGTAAGTATGATATTATTATGCGTGTGAATGGGTTTTTATACTTAGGGTGTATGAGTCGTTTATAAACGACGAATCTGACTTCCCAATATTAAAGTAACGCTACCTCATGTATTTGTTTTTTTTTTGTATATCCTGATTTACGGTGTCCTGCCTTTTCGCAGAAAATTGTTTGCCAAATTTTCACTTGCCAACCAACGCTTCGCCGATGTTTCACTTTGACAACTAACGATTAGCAAATTTTTGTATGACAACGTTTCATTTGGTAGAATTATTGTTAAGCCGATTATTATACTGACACAAAACGTTTGGGACATTTATCATTTGTCAACCATTTCACTAGGCCACACAACTATTAGACGAATGACGTTTTGTCAGTGTAACAATTCCCTTTTCATATAATGGTAAAAAATAAACTAATTTTACATAATTTTTTTATTTAACAATCTCAAAAATATCATTAAATCTTTAAATTGGCAGCAATGCACAGCAATACTTTTTTGGATGCTGTTGAAATATACGGATATTTCAGATACCTCCAGAAAACTGAGTGCTAACAAACACTTTACTTCCTTATTAAACTGTATGTCGCTTGCGTATATTTTAGCGAAACCCTGTTCTTGAACTTGCCTAAAACAATTTCATTTTTAATAAGTATACAACAGAAGTGTAAGTTTGTTAGCGATGTTACGATAGGTTAGGTTAGGTTTGAGGGGTGAGCTCCAGCCGGGCGTGCAGCTGACGTGTTACGCTGACGACACGTTAGTCACGGCCCGGGGGAGCTCGCACAGGGAAGCAGCGTTGCTGGCGACGGCGGCGGTCTCACAAGTTGTGAGCCGCATTCGGCGCCTCGGCCTGGAGGTGGCCCTCAACAAGTCGGAGGCCATGGTGTTCCATGGTCCCCGACGGGCGCCGCCGCCGGGATCACACATTGTGGTCGGGGGGGTCCGGATCGCTGTCGAGCCTACCATGAAGTACCTAGGATTGGTGCTCGACAGCCGGTGGGACTTTGGCCCCCATTTCCGGCGGCTTGCGCCCAAGTTGTTGGGCGCGGCCGGGGCACTTTCAACGCTGCTTCCCAATCTGGGGGGCCCGAGCGCCACTTGCAGGCGGCTCTACGTGGGGATCGTGCGATCGATGGCCCTCTACGGGGCACCGATCTGGGCGGCTGACCTGACGGCCGGGAGCATCTCTGTCTTGCGTAAGCCACAGAGAGCTATGGCCGTCAGAGTCATTAGGGGATATCGCACGATCTCCTACGAGGCGGCATGCGCACTGGCCGGATCCCCGCCCTGGGACCTGGAGGCGAAGGTCCTCGCGTCACTGTTCCGGTGGCGCGAGGAAATGCGGGCGCGGGGCGAACGACCGATGCAGCAACAATTGGAGCTGCGTCGGTCTCAGCTCCACGAGGTCCTGGTGGCGGACTGGCGGGACAGGCTCTCACGCCCTACCGCCGGCCTCAACACCATCGAGGCGATCCGACCGGTGCTCAGCGAGTGGCTCGAAAGACGGCACGGCTCCCTGACTTTTCGGGCGACACAGGTTCTCTCGGGGCATGGTTGCTTCGGGAAGTTCCTGTGTCGCATAACCAGGGAGCCAGACGCTCGGTGTCACCACTGCGTCGACTGTCGGGAGGACACGGCACGGCATACGCTGGCAGAATGTGCCGCATGGCTGGAGCCGCGCCGTGCCCTCATCTCAGAAGTAGGCAGCGACCTGTCGCTGCCGGCCGTCGTTAACGCCATGGTCGGCAGTGAACAGGCCTGGGACGCGGTGGTATCCTTCTGCGAGCAAGTCATTTCGCAGAAGGAGGCTGCGGAGCGGGAGCGGGAGATCACCTCCCTCAACCCGGCCCGCAGCAGGCGCACCGGACGTCGGAGGAGGGCAGACAATGCCCTCTTCCAGCCCCCTAAATGGGTCCAGGGGCGACGGACGCGGGGCTAGTCCGTCGCCCCCCACAACAACATCTGGACCCGAGGCGGCGGCGCGTAGTGTTCCACGCGCGCCCCTCCAAGACGGTACGAGGGAAGTGTCGTACACCTCACTCCCGCTCGGCCGAGACGAGGCCCGCTGCGGCGGGCCGGCACCACGGGGGTTGCGGAAGAATTCTTTTTGATTCCCGCGACCCCCGGCGAAGGTGTGAGAGGGAACACCCAGGGTGGTTTTTAGAAAAAAAAAAAAAAAAAAAAAAAAAAAAAAAAAAAAAGGTTAGAGTATGACAAACAACGCACGAGCCGAGCGAGCGAAGCGAGCGTGCCGCGGCAGCGGCCGGCGATGTGCCAGAAGCGAATCGCTTTTGTAAAAGGAAACAGTTAGGTTAGGTCATATATTGTTAAAGTAAAAAAAAAATTACAATAACTACCTGTAAATAATTTGTCCCAAATGAAAATGGCATCCTTGTAAATAAATTTCTTCAAAATTTGATCGAAGACTCAGAATTGCAGCTTTTTCGAAATCTAACACACATACTTTTGGTGCAAGATTAATACCGTGTTCTTTGCCGTATTCTATTATTAGAATATTACGCAAACAAAAAATTCTGCTAAATGAAAGTTGACATTTTAAAAAGTGTCATTATGAAAAGCAGACCAAACGTACAGTTGGTAACTGTGAGGTTGGGAAATAAAACAAAATTATATGATAAGTTGGCAAATGATTATTCGGCGGAATAAAATTCTGCGAAACGTTGGTTGGCAAGTGAAAATTTGGCAAATAATTTTCGGCGAACAGGCAGAGAACCCCTGATTTACCATAAGACTATGCACATTCAGCCTGTTGTGAAACATTTTAAAAGAGTAACGGTGGAGTTTCTTGCCCATTCTTCTCCACACGAAACTACTTTTTGGAAGGGGCGACTAGAATCAGTTCTATTTCTTGTTCATTTTGACGTTCAAAAGTGCCATTCTTGTGCCTATTTGAAATAAATGTTTTGACTTTGACTTTGACTTTGACCTGTAATATTCCCTTCTCTTTTTGGAAGGAACTTGGCACGCACGCCCAGTGCGGATTGGTAGATGTCACATGTCTACGAATTTTTTGATTCCAGGACATGCCGGTTTCTGCAACATGTTTTCCTTACACAAAGTAAAACGCTTGCTTGTGTTCGAACAATTTATAACCCGTAAATGGGGGCAGTTACCCCTGCGCCTCCATCGCTCTCCTACAGACTATGTGACGCACTAAATAATTAAATAATACTTAAAGCGTAAAAAGTACAAGGTAACAAAAATAATTAAATATTTAAACCTAATATGGCTAAATTGTTCTGATTGCAATAAAAATATAAGAATTTTAATAAATAAACACGTGAAAAACTCTCTGAGAAACTTTTGAAAGAGTTTTAAAACTTTTTGCGTAGTTTTAAATCTGTATTAGAAATAAAATAACTGTAAAATATTAGTTTTTTCTTTTGTGCACCAACTACTTACGTTAAGAAACTGAAATGGTCAAAAATAAAATATGAAATCGCATAGAAAATAGACCGCTTGTCTTAAAAACTTCCATAACCGTACAGAAATTAAATAATAAGCGAAGATATGTAATAAAAATAGTATACTTAAATTAAATTATTCCATTTGATTATAAAAATCTGTGACGTCATTTTGTTATATTTCGTACAATTTCCGCGATTTGATAGTTCATAAAAAGTAACGTTACTGACTACCCTTTTAAATATTCAATTAGCCTTTCCACTCGCAATCCTCCAAAAAATGTAGGTATTTAACAAAACGCGTAACTACCCTCTTAGTAATATGCGCGTTTTTAATGATCCATATAAACCGGGATTAGAGGCATTTAAAAATAATAATACAAAACATCCTTATCACTACGAAGTGTTATCAGTGTAGTGTTACTGAAATCATCAGAGAGTGGAAAACATGGATGGACAACAAAATGGATTTGGTAAGTACGTGTATGGAAAATAATTGTTCCCATTGTGAAAGTTATTTGAGTGATGTAAACATTCTTCTTCTTCTTCTTCGTGTGGTTAGTGACTAACCTGGTGTCAGAGTCTTAATTCTGCCCATGGGCCTCTGACTTAGCATCACATGCTGCTGAGAAATATCTCTCAGGCATGCCGGTTTCCTCACGATGTTTTCCTTCACCGATTTAAAGCAACTGATAATTATACAATACGCGCATGAATCCGAAAAATCAGAGGTGCGTGCCCTGGGTTCGAACTCGAGACCTATGACTTGGCAGTCCGACGGTCACACCACTAGGCTATCACTGCTTCTATGTAAACATTAAACAGTAACTATTTCTAACGGTGTAAAAGAACTGTTTAGTGCTATTCAGTAAACATCCTACCGTGAAAATATAGGTGAAGTCAGTGTGAAGTGAACTGTCCAAGTCAAATCATTTATTTTATTTCAAATAGGCACAAAAAAGGCGCTTTTAACACGTTAAGTGCGAAACGAGGCCTAAATCACCCCTCATGCAACTTCCTTGTGGTGCGGCAAGGAAAAACGTGAACATCTCTGTCGTGCGAAGGGCATAGCTTTGGTTTGGTCCAGTATAGAAAAGAGATAAATGTATATTTGAGACACGCTAATGGTCCCGGACTCGGTGGTATACCTACCTTGGTACCGGATGTCTTAGGCCTCGTACCGCACTGAATTAATATAATTTTAATGCAGTGCGGAACGAGGCTAAAACGTCCCATATCCTCCCGGACCTCGTACCGCACCCAACGCGAGCTTCCCGCGACTAGTGTTGTGCATCACGTCGATTGGAGAGCACGTCCTTTTACATCGCCCAACATGTCTAAACGATGTCGGAAGAAGTTAATTTAAAAAAAAACCCGAAACAGAACGATTGTGATTTTTTATAAAAAAAGTATATTGTTACTGATTTTTTTATGTTAATTCAAGTTCTAATAAGTGTATTTTTAAAGCCCGAGGCAGAATACATAGGATAGTTTCTTTTCTACTTCTTTTTTTTCTATTCTGTGAACCGCATTAAGATTTTCACACAAAAATACATAAACGTCGTTGCGTCGATATTATATTTCCCATCACTAATCTTAGAGAAAATTTACCCTATTTCAGTGCGTTACGAGGTGTATAAGATCCCATATATTGTTTTGGCAATAATTCCTAAACTAGTTATCAGATCCCGGGGCGATGGTAGATTAGGGTTCATCAATTCACTGTCTATATCGATAAGGACCAAATTTTTCATTTATCTTTGATTTCGCGCCAAAAAATGGATTTTAGTCTGTTAAAGGAGGTGGGGTCTAATAGACCGCGTGTCGCCCTAACGTCTGGTCACTGTGCGGGCCGATAATACCTCGTGCCGCAGGAACGGAAAGTTCGCAAAAATTGATGCCGCAGCTAACGTGTTAAACGTTAAAATTAACAATAAATAGAATTGATTCTAGTCGCCCTTTCCAAAAGGTTGTTGTGTGTTGTTGTTGTTGTTGTCTCTAAAGAGGAGAATGGACAAGGAACTCCACCGTTCCTCTTTTAAACTGTTTTGTATACATGAATTATAAAATTATATGTGAAGACACTGCACCCAGAATAAAAATACTACACCACATAAGGTGAAAAGAAACAAATATAACAATGGCACGTAAAATTAATTATGTCATTAATACAAAGTTAATATTAATAAATCAATCAATGTCTGAGTTAATGTAATTCCAATGTCAATAATGTTAATCCCTAACATTAAGTAGAATTATAGCTCACTCTTCTTAAGTTTTACTACTTACAAATACTATACTGTAGTGCTATTACGTAAAAAACTTATCGTGAGCTCACATTAAATCCACTTCACTCAGGTGAAGTGTATGTCAATAGTGATGACAGCTCGCTTCACTTAAGTTTTCACGGCAACATTTTTATAGAATCCGCTGCCAGCATTGTATAATGAATACATTCATGTTCTTTTTATTTATTTACGAGCCACCTAACCTACCAAGACCAGCGGGTACCTTCCACTATGTCGCAAGCTATCGCTCTCCAAAGGAAGTAGTGAATTGTCGTCAATTCGATACATCTATTTGGGCGTGATTTTAATAAATCGTTTGGTCCCTATGCTTCATGATTAATGGCTGAGAATTGGTAAATAGGAATATAATGTGATGACTAACAGCGCGACAAAGGGAGCGAGATAACAACACGTGTTATAGATTTATCTACATTTTTAACTGAACATATTATAAAATTAAAAGTCGTTTTTCGTCTGTGTGTGTGTTCTTTTACCTACACAATGGATTTTGATTCGGTTTTTGCCACAAAAGTGGTGTTGACAGGGTAAAAAAATATACATACAGTACCCGGCGATAAATATTGTTGAATAGTATATAAGGAAAAATAAATACGATCTGTTCCATACATTTTATTGAGTTACGTGTGCATAAATGTATGGAACAGCTCATATTTTTTTCGCGATTTCAGGGTTCGTCCCATAGTAGAAGTTGTACGTTAGGATGAGTACAATGCTCCCACAAAATTCTTAGAGTTAATATTTTAACATCTTATATAATACAAAAAATATAAAAGAAAAATTACATTACAGAAGTTCTAGTATGAATGCCTATTTAAAGGTATTCACCATAAAGTAACATCATAAATAACTAAAATAAAAAATATGGATTCATATTGAAAACATAATTCAGGATGAGTGGCGTTAATCGAAATTATATTTAAATCACAAACCGTCGAAAATATGTAGAATTTAGTACGAACAAGAATTTACGAAAAAAAAACTTGTAGTATAGTAAAACCCATGTTATTTTGTGTCACTGCCTGTTTATTATACCTACATCTTTAGGTGGCGTTTTCGTCCGATCAGGACCAGGCCCGTGCCGGACGGCGTGTGTGCGCGCCTCAAAGAGATATAAACGATAAAGGGGCCCGTTAGGGCTGAAGCCGGCCGGGTAAGCGGGACTGTCCGGAAGGGTTACCGCTGGCCACTGGCTAAGGAAGGGTCATGGATGGGTTTTAGTCAGTAAGAATCAGACTCTCTCTTCCACTCGACCTAGAGCGGGAGGAGTCATTTGATGATTTCTCACCCTCAAAAAAAAAAAAAGATGGCGTATTTGTCGTAGTTGGGTCTTAGTTTTGACATTTTTTGATAAGAGCAGTCAATATTGATAAGGATATTTCTCGGTCACTTTCAACAAAGACTTCGTTGTCAGTGGTTTGATAGTCTGATTCAATGAGGTACACTGTTAACATGATCTCTATTGACCGATCGAGTAGCACAATCAGCCTTTAATGTTCCCACTGCTGGGACAGAGGCCTGTTCTCTATGAGAAGGAGTTGACCATAATCAATCACGCAGGCGCAGTGGGGTTAGGTGGAGGATCGTAGGATTGAGTATCTATATTTTGTTTATTTTTAACCCATTAGATGTTTGCATATTAAAGGCCGTTTGCTTATTAGAGCTCAATGATTTATACGATTATATTTATTGTCATTTCGTGAATTTTTTTCTTATGAACCTATGGGGTTCGTACGACATTTGAGGGGCTTAATGCAGCGTGTGCGTAATTATTATACATAGTGGAATTTTTTGACCTCATCTGGAGGGAAAGTACTCTAAATACTGGACATAGCAATTTTTAATAAAAAAAAAACAGGGTACGTAAATATACTGTAAGAGTGTGGGGAAAGTGATTGAATTAACCACAATCGGTACACAAGATGGAAACCGCAAAATACACCCTTTCGCCACATTTGATGCCTTATATCAACATTCTTGGTCGTAGAAGTTTTTGACCCGACTGTAACCAGCGGCTTCACCCGCGTGCTTGTTTAATTACTCCACGGGAACGGTCCGGGATAAAAAGTATAATTTGTTTTAAAATCCAGGTTTTAAACTGTCTGTGTGCCTTTCATCCTGATCCTTCCAGCCGTTCTGGCGTGTTTGAGTACCTAACAAACATGTCAACACCTTCACAAACTATCACATTTATAAATTAGTAGGATTACATATTTACATAATATGTCTGGGGTTTGTTTTATATCTAAATATTGAAATTGATTACTATAAATGTTTAAAAATAGTACCTTAAACTAGAGGTATTATAATAATTGGGTTCTCTCAGAAATAGGAATAAACCCGTATCTCAGGTATCACACTCTCGCCCAGAGGACACGGTAGAGCACACGGTGCAAACCTGCCCCGCTTGGGCGGAGCACCGCCGTGTCCTCGTAGAGGCGATCGGCGGCGGCGACCTCTCGCGCCCGGTAATGGTGCAAGCCATGGGCCGGGGCGAGAGGGAGTGGGAGGCAGTCACCTCCTTCTGCGAAAAAGTCATGCTCGCGAAGGAGGTGGCGGGATGGGAGAGAGAAAGGTCCTCCCGTCCCAGCCGCCGCCACCGCGGGAGACGCTCCGGGCGTCGGAAGCCACGTGACGACTCCCGGCCACCGTAGGCGCGGGCCTGCGGACGGTGAGTAATGGGTGACTCACCGTCCGATCAGCACCAGACCCGTGCCGTAGCGCGCGTATATGTTCCACGCGCGCCTCAAAGAGATGTCAGCATATGAAGGGGCCCGTCAGGGCCAAGCCTGCCGGGTAAGCGGGATTGTCCGAAAGGGTTACCGCTACCCCGGAACATAAAGGGCTACGGAAGGAACATGGATGGGTTTTAGTCAGTAAGAGTCTGACACTCCCTTCCGCTCCACCCAGAGCGGGAGCAGTCATTGGATGATTTCCCAGCCTTAAAAAAAAAAAAAAGGTATCACACTCAAATGCTTATTCATTAGTATTATCTAAGTTGTCTTAAACAAATAGTAATAAATAACTAATTATGATTATATAGGAGTGAATTGAATTATTTTCATTCCAAGTTCAATAAAACCTAATCATTTTTATTGGGACCTATAACAAACCTACTTAAAACCGTTTCTTTCAGACAATACTTTCACTCACGCAAGTTTCGAGCGAGCGAAGATTTGAGAGAAAAACGATTTTTTCCTATAGTACCTATTTATAGAGATTTTATGGTGTTACCAGAACCATTATAATTATGGTCGGTATAGGTCGGTCGGTCGGTCAGTGGTGGAAAACCAGTAAAAGCTGACCTCTTGTTCTATTGAAACTCCGTACTATGCTAGGCCAGCTCAAGGTCACATCAAGGACGTGGAGTCACGAGCATAAATAGGTACAGACGCCAAGCACATCAAGCTATCCCTAACTGTCAAATCTTCCCAATTGAAAATGTACCTTATACTTTTGTAATAGAGTTAAAAAACAATCAAAGAAATTTTCTGAGTGCACGTCGGTGATTTGACCTTGAGCTAGCTTAGCGTAGTATGGAGTGTCAATAGAAAAAGAGGTTAGCTTTTACTGGTTTTGCCAACGCTGACCGACCAAATACCATAGAGCTCATCTGTTCCACATTCAAAAATACTACGTGCGCCCTATGGAATGTCGCAGCCACAGCCTACATACAGCTGAACAAGACAAATATTGTAAGTAGGCATGTGTATTAGTACTGATTCTTATACACTGCAGAACTTCTTTAATGGAATAAGGGTAGCTTATATAGAGTGAAATTGAAGTCACGGGATATTTTATTTTAAGGAGTAATTTTACTCATCATTATGAACAACTTTCACTATGGGAACAAATCTGAAATAGCGAAAAAAAATCAGCTGTTCCCTACATTTTGCCGAGTTATACGAGCATAATGTATGGAACAGCAGATTTTTTTTTCGCGATTTCAAATAACGCCCATGAATTCAATTTCACCTTGTATATAGCTACTGCGGTCCAAAAAGGGAATTAGATTCTTAAGACCTGTCGTCTCGTATTAGAGAGATTTCAAAAATTTCAGACCTGTAGGTATAAGGTTTAGTTTTTTATCGATGAATATATTGGGACACTTATAGAGGCCATCTCAGTTGCACTATGAAAATACTTTAAACATAACCTGAAGCAAAGATAGGATGAGGAGCTCGTGGCTAAGTACTTAACAGCCACACAGGTCGATTCATCACTTTAAGCAACGCTTGCCGGGGCTGGCCGTGGATGGGTGACCATCTTTACATACCGAGGCTCCTCCGTGCCTCGGAAAGCACGTAAAGCCGTTGGTCCCGGCTGTCATTTGTGCATCACGTCTGCAAGCCCGAAAATCTGACAGCCAGTCTTACCAAGAGGTACGAGTAGCGTATTGCTCAGTTACTGGAAAATGGAGGTCGGATAGGTAGTCGCTCCATGTAAAATACTGGTATTCTGCAGCTGCATCCGGTTAGACTGGAAATCGACCCCAGAATAGTTGGGAAAAGGCGCGGCAGATGAAGCAAAGATACACGTGTCTTTATACTAAATGTCACCCATTTCCAATGCAAAGTGTGAGTGTGACCCTGATATCTAATAAAATTAACTAAAATAGTTATCTGCCACTGCAGTGCTATTTAAAATCAGAATTACTACTGGCTGGCTGGAAGTTACGAAAAACTATGTACTCGAATCCATAGGTAAAAATGGAAAGAAATGGCGAAAGAGAAAAATAGACCAAGGCAGTCGTCGTCAGAGGTCCATGGGCAGCATAAAAACTCTGACACCAGGTTAGTCACTAACCACATGAAAAAAAGAACCTCAATGATAGACTTTTTTTTCAACGTTAGTTTTATGTGAATAATTAATTATTACATAACGTTTAATGGTCTGAGTAAACAGCTTTTATAATCTGCTTTATTAATACACGTATGATTTTACATTTTTAAATATTTTTATTTAAACACTAGCACTTTGCCCGCGGCTTCGCTCCCGTGGTCTTTCCCGTGGGACCCGTTATTTTTCCCGGGATAAAAAGTAGCCTATGTTACTCCTAGAAAACTAAGCTTTCCAACGGTGAAAGAATTTTTAAAATCGGTCCAGTAGTTTTTGAGCCTATTCATTACAACCAAACAAACAAACAAAGTTTTCCTCTTTATAATATTAGTATAGAAAAAAAAATAGTAGCCCATCGGCATCAGGAATGGCTAAGTATTATTTTTATAAATTTTTACATATTTAACTTGAAACTAACTTACACGTGTTTCTAAACTAAATGTCACAAATTTCCAATGCAAAGTTTGACCATGTTAACGAATCATATTTTAAGCTAGTTATTTATTGGCAGGGACTTTTGAAACACGTGAATCTTATAATTGTGCAAAACTGCACCCTGACCTCGATTAAGTAGTGGCCCGTTGCATTGATCTTATCAATGGCTTCCTATACAAATTTAAAATGTGTGTTAGCAGGAAAAGAAATGTCAGAAATGGTTTTGACATAATGTTACTAGTATGTATTATAAACGTGGAAGTTTGTGAGGATGTATGTTGGATGTTTGTTATTCTTTCACGCAAACTGCAGAACGGATCTGGATGAAATTTGGGACACACATAGATTATTGTCTGGAATAGCACATAGGGTATGTTTAATCCTGGTGGTAAGATCCCATGGGTTAATTTGCAACATCAACGCGGGTGAAACCGTTGGCAGAAGCTAGTGTAAAATAAATGGTAAAATGGTTGCTCATTGGATTGTTCTAGTCAAATAAACAAACCATTTTCTCTCTCCTCTTTTATCTACTCGTTTGGACAAATCCTTTTATGTATTACACAATTATCCTTAACCCTCTTGCATCCACGTGTAGCAGAACAGTTGCCACAGTTTGGCTACCTCGACGAAGGTCACGTTTCAATCGAGGCTGTATTTGCGAACTTGACTGCATCCTTCTTCACCCGCTCGCATCCACGTGTAGTAGAACAGTTGCCACAGTTTGGCTACCTCGACGAAGGTCACGTTTCAATCGAGGCTGTATTTGCGAACTTGACTGCATCCTTCTTCACCCGCTCGCATCCACGTGTAGTAGAACAGTTGCCACAGTTTGGCTGCCTCGACGAAGGTCACGCTTCAATCGAGGCGGTTTTTGCGAACTTGACTGCATCCTTCTTCACCCGCTTGCATCCACGTGTAGTAGAATAGTGGCCACACTTTGGCTGCCTCGACGAAGGTCACGCTTCAATCGAGGCTGTTTTTGCGAACTTGACTGCATCATTATCTAACGCATTTTGCATCCACGTGTATAAAGAAGTTTCTACATAGTTAAGTCACCTTGTGGAAGGTCAACGTTACGATACGAGGTTGTATTCGCTAACCTGAATGCGTAAACTGACAGTCATTTAACTTAAGCGACACTGAGACTGTAGACAAGATGATAGTTTAATTGGTATTTTTTAATACAGCTATTTTAATAGAATTCAGACTGTTTAATTCGCATGTTAATTTTTTTACCAGTTGTTGATAGGTAATTGGGTTTTTTTTAAGGATGGGTAATCATCAAATGACTTCTCTCGCTCTGGGTGGTCCGGAAGGGAGTGTCAGACTCTTACTGAGTTAAACCCAGCCGTGTTTCTTCCTTAGCCATGTGTTCCGGGGCAGCGGTAACCCTTTAGGACAATCCTGCTGACTTCAGGCAGCGGTCCTAACGGGCCCCTTCCATAATGCGGACATCTCCTAGGTAATAGGGCTGGTGTCAACTCCACGTCAATGGCGTATTTTGCGTACGGGTGGGAAAATCTCAAACTCAAACTCAAAGTATTTATTTCAAATAAACCAATTACAGGCACTTTTGAATTGTCAAGGGGGTCGGTCAGTCAGAAAGATGAAGCTAGGCATCAATCATTCGATCCCCCTCAGCTCCTCAAGGAAGGCCAGCAACGCCTTGGTGTTTCTGACGATCTCGCTGAGAGTAACTGGATATCTGTTGCAGATAACATTATTTGTGTTTTTTTTTATTACTTCCAAAGCATTCGTATCTAGGTCAATTTAAAATAGCACGTTATAAATCACAATATATATTTAAAGTTTTTATTTTTTTTATTTAGCGGAAATGTCTACATTAGTGATTTGTGAAGGGTCATTGACAAGTGGTTCTTATCTTAATTTATACGTGATGACTCGCAATGATTATCATAATCTAAGATAACAATCTTTACTACAAAGAATTAGTTAATCTAATCTCTTATCTGAACTATTGATAATCAATTATGTTTGATTAGGCGTAGGTATAATCTACTTCGTCATTTTACTATAAAGTTATCTTGATGTTATCTTATCTTTTATCTTAACTATTGGCAATTATGTTTAAACATGTGAATAATTTCATTCATCATATTGGCCTAATTTTCTGTCATTCTCTAAATCGGGCTGCTAAGCCCAACACGTTAGCGTCGACTTCCTGTCTAACCAGCAGCTAAATACCAGTAATTTACATGGAATTACTATTTATCTGACCTTCACAACCCAATTATTGGTTACCACGGAACCCTTTGGTAAGATTGGTTGTCAGATTTTTGGGCTTCTGGCTACTCGACACAACTGTCCAACATCAACGGCTAAACTAACGAGCTTTCTAAGGTATGGAGGGGTCTCTGTATGCATTGGATGATCACCCATCCAAGGGCCCACCTCGGCAAGTTGGTCAACCTTTAAGATTGACCGTGCTGCTGTTATTCTACGAAACCCTCAGCTTCAGCTTAATTTATTCTCGAATTATTCAAATTAAATCGTCCATGGGTATTGCGGTAGCAAACGCGTATGTCAGTTAATAACGACGTGTTTTACTATAATTTTAATATTTGTGATAAGATAACAAGCTATCTCAATGAGGCCTCTTTTGAGCAATTTAAAGTGAGAACATGAAAATAGTAAAACTTTTTTAAATTCTGTTAGTCAACCTTTTTTAAGAATTTACAGTCGGCCAGCATTATACTAAATATTATACTTAACGATAGACGGAGACAGACATAGGACTTACTCGTACTTATGTGTGTTGCGGGCTGTGAATTGTGTAAATCTCTAGCATTAAGTAGGTGGAACGACAACTCACTTCGCGCTCACATAATCTATGTTTTCTCAGTGAGATTTTAACAGAATCGACCGAATGAACTGATTTGGCACACAGATAGACCATAACCTGGGAAATAGGATACTTTTTATCTCGGTCTAGTACGTTCCCGTGGGATAAGTGCCTATCCGACCTCCATGCGGGAAAAATCTCGGGCCTGCGGACGGTGAGTAATGGGTAGCTCACTGTCCGATCAGGACCAGGCCCGTGCCGGACAGCACGTACCTACGTGTCTCTGAAAGAGATGTTAGCATGAGGGGCACGCTGGTAAGCGGGATTGTCCGAAAGGGTTACCGCTACCCCGGAACATAAAGGGCTACGGAAGGAACATGGATGGGTTTTAGTCAGTAAGAGTCTGACACTCCCTTCCGCTCCACCCAGAGCGGGAGCAGTCATTGGATGATTTCCCAGCCTTAAAAAAAAAAAAAAGGGCTGAAGCCTGCCGGGGCAGCGGGATTGTCCGAACCAAGGAACATGGATGGGTTTGAGTCAGGAAGAGTCTGAGGCCGGCACTCCACCAAAGCAGAGATATGTGCGGTGTGCAGTGTGCGGTGTGCAGTGTGCTGTGCGAGAAGAGATGATGTTTTTCAGCTCGGGTGCGAGGCGTTGAGTGCTCAGTAAACGCACTCACTGCACGCCGCCCACATCTCTCGTCTCCACGCGTCGTAGGATTTCCCAGCTTAAAAATAAAATGCGGACAATACCTACGTAAAATAATATAGGTGTACTCAGAAAATGGTAATTATCGATAGCTCATTTGGGTGCTAGAGTACTGATCTTTTTATCGTGTGGCCGTGCGCAGTGACCCGAGCGTACGGCGGTGTCACATGTCTCGCGGATACGTTACGTGAAAACCGAAGCCTTTCAAACTCACCGTCACATCGTTTTCTGTCTACACCAATGAGCGTTCGCCATACTGTACGGTACTACAACATATTATAGGTTAACATAAAGAAAGTTCAGAGACAAGGTCTATCCAATTTACGATGGATTATGTGACAGGAGTTGAATGGACTCCACATTTGTATGTATGACGAGGGGAATTAGGAAGAGGTGCGATATTTGATAGCAATCTTTAATCGTGAATGAAACCAAACAGATATCTACCTACTGTTGATGACTTATCGGATTACTTATCATGCTAAAATGGTTAAAATGGGTGGTGGGTGGGATCCTGGTGTCCTGAAACACAGGTCTCGAGCCTAGCTTAGAACTGAGACCGGGCCTTTTTTTTTAAAAAAAAAGGCTCCATTCTCCCACAATATATACTTACCTGTATTATGTATCTTTTAGAACCTGTTTTTTGTAACTTCTGTATATTGTGGTGAGTAGGTAATAAATTTTAAAAAAATGGAGCCTAGGTAAGAGCCTAAGATGTTGTGTACCATAAGAGGAAACTACAACCAAACTATTCTGTAAAAATTTAACCGTGAAATCTGTGGTGAAAACTCACTTCTTACAACGGATTTTTACAGAATAGCCCTGCAGGGTTTGATACTGTTTTGTTGTTTGACATTACGATATAACCTAAAAATTTGAAGAAAACACTGTCGCTATTTGGCAAGCCACACAGTCATGCTTATTCATTATGAAACTAAAAATAAAACTACAAATAGACCGATAAGGAATGTATGTTAAGATTCACATACATTCTTTACCTACGCTTGTGGGTGCTACAAGGAAGTCCCAATTTGGGACAGTTTCAACTTAATTGTTTTTTTTTAATTAAAACTATTACACACTTAAGGGTTAGAAGTTTTCGAAAATCAATTACCTAACTTAAAGGTCAAGGTAATGTTTATTTCTGAGTGCAATGTGCCAATACCAATAAATCATTCAACTCAGCCTATCAAAGTCCACTGCTGGACATACCTATGTCCCAGACCTGTCCAGCACCACTTTGTTCTCCAGTTTCCGCATCCAGTCTATCCTATACACCTTAGGTCATGGGTCCATCTAGAAAATTAAAACTGTGTGTAAATTCTATGTTTTTTGATACTCGTAGTCGTATTATACGAGATTAACCAGATTTTTTTTTAAATACCATACTCATTTTTGTTATAATAAATAAACGGGATTTTTCCAAAAATATGCAGCTTGAGAGCAGAATCCCGAAATATTGTACCCAACACTACATTATTCATATTAAAACTACATACGATTAAATTGTACGGATTTTTAAACGAGGAACTCTGTTGCCGTGTTTTTTTAATTATCTATGAAAAAGTTTAAAGCGTAACAAATGAAGCAGAAACATCTATCGGCTGTATCATTGCGTGAATAACATCATCTGTCCTAATATTCTGAGCCACAAGGCAAAATTTACATGGAATGGATGAATAAGGAACTCTACTTATCCCGCCGGCACATTTTACTTTTGTTTCCAATAAAATGCCTTCGTCCTGCTCTAAACCATATCCATCCCTTTCTAACGCAAGACGTAATGTCAAACTATCAACGCTGCACTGGTAGGCAGACGCGCTATGTTCGGGCGCCAAAACTTCCTAGCAACCGCTCAATCGTTAAAATGAACGCGCTGACAATACCGTCAAGCTCGCTCCAGTTCCAAATTTAAAAATTACATGCGGTTTTTTTTTTTAATAATTAGTAACGATACGCATTAGAAAATGAGTGCCAGCCCAAATAAAAATGGAGATAGATTGAGTTTCACAACAGAACAAGCAGCTGAGGAGACCTATGTAAGAAAATGTGTTAACATTTCATCATAATATTTACTACTTTTTAATAAATTTAAATTTGGAAAGTGATCAAGTGTATTATAAGTGCAAGTTCAGGTAAATATTTAAAAATAAACGTTGCGTAAAACATTTCTGAATTGGATGTGCAAATCGTGAGTTCTTATCTCGGCTATTAATTAAATATTCAACGTAAAAAACTTAAATGTCGTAGTTTTCCATCGGTCTATGGATCTACAGGTTTTGTTTTTAATGAAGTTTCGTTTTAATTTTGTACTTAATAGCTTGTTTTCGGTTTTCAGTGTATAAAACCGTAAGCTTATTTCTGCCTTGTTACAAGTTCAGTGGAAATTGAAATACTTTTTAGAACTAAACGTTGTTGTTAAGTTAGCGTTACGTCACAAACTCTTATTTACTGCACAGGTTGGTCATTGTATGCATCATTATTATGTAGCAAATGTTATTCGTAATGGCGTAATATTGGATCCTGTTTAAAAATAGAACACCAAATCTGGGCCCCGTTTTTACCATATCAAGACAATAATGTGATTTTGAATCACTCTAATTAGAATAATTGTATTATTTCTTGCACATTTTTGCTCTTATTGTAGTTGCTATTTAATTAATAAATTAATCTTTTGAAAAACATTAGAATTTAACACATGAGTTCCGAAATTAGTATATTTTAATAATTACATTGTTTCTTTCCAAATTCGGTATAATTACTTACTTAAGTAATTGATTTCAAATTTTATAAAATCTAGTGTCTCTAAGAGATGGCAATTAAAAGCAATCTTATGAATATGTTTTCCATATTTTCGTTTCTCTATTAATTTGTTAAGTGATCAAAATGATTTCAATTTTACGAATAGGTGTTTCATGTAAAAATAAGCAAATTAATTTTTTACTCGGAATCTTAAATGCAGATAAAGTATCAATTACTTAGAAGAATAGTTATAAATTCAAATTTAATAAAACCATGTAAAAATGCGTCACAAAAAATAAACATTAATTTTTCCTCAATAGGAAATGATTCCCCACAATTCAAAGATAAAAGACATGAGGTCAAAGCATGACCTCTTGTTTCCCGGAATTGAGGAGGTGTTGGGACCAGCACCGACCTTCAGACCCTGTACCTTGGTCTGGCGAGACGCGACAGTCCACATCAAACTGAAAGATGGGAAGCTTAAGAGACTAGTAAATAATGGTAAGTTTTTAATTATTTTCTCACTACCTTGAGTAAGCGTGGTAAAATTTTACCGTGAAAACGTAGGTGAAATAAGCTTTCACTTGTGTCAGTCCCTAGCATAGGGTGGAACGACATCTCACTTCAACATCTCGCTCACTTCATCAAAGTATACACGGTGAGATTTTTACAGAGTCGATCGCACTAGCCGATCGACTCTGTAATGTCCAGTGCCTTCGCTGAATGAGAAGAATTTACGGCCAGTAACGGCCAGTTCGTTATTATTATCACTAGAGTATAGTATTTTTTTTTTTATCATTTTGTAGGTATACGGAAACTGGTTGTTAAAAGCCTTCTTTACACTCGAAATTCTTGTAGCTCGAAGTCTGAATTGCATAACATTTTTGCGTATATATTCATTAAGCATATTAATGAGATTTCTATACTATAAACACTGTTACTCCATTACTAATTCAATATTCTTCCTCATACGGCTTCTTTCGGCTAAATACGAACTGTTGGTAGGGCCCGAATTTGTACTCGTCACTTTCTGTATAGACCTCTATCAATTACTCCATCATTGCTACAATGAGGTCCTTGTATGGTGCCTCAGTACGAACGCGTCCAGTAAACGTAACGAGATAGTTATATCGCACATAACATTTAGACATTTAGTTTTGAAACCTTTGTCGTCAATCTCGCACCCTTATCTTCCTATCACGGCGGGATGCTGCAGAAAACCTCAACGGCGCAGATATAATCTTTGAGCCGTCCACATGAGACTGTTCCTAAATTACCCCAGGCTGATAAAAATTTCGTTTTTCCTAAATTCAGCTACCATTGGTGTTTGGGTCGGTTCCCCCACTTTTACAACAACGTGGGGTCCGTGTGTTCATTGTGTATTTCGAGACATCGCGTGGCAGCTCTCGGTCTCAACACGTGAAAAGGCATTCCGATTTTTAGGTTAAAGTATTGCGATCCACGTGTCAACGCTGTCAGCGTTGCTGACGTATTTATTTTATGCTCATTGGGCCCATTCCTTTTTTTTCTTATTATACTTGTACATCTATACTAACATTATTAAAAATGCGAAAGTTTGGATGGGTGTTAGTTCTTAATCACGCTAGAACGGCTGAACGAACGAAAAACTACCCCAGGAAAGTTAATAACTTAGTTAATTAGCTAGTTGTTATCTTAATTACTAATATAATAGTATACGTTTTATTACAAAAAGGTTACTTGATATAAAAATTGAATAAAATTGACATGATGCCACGTGAGCTTCCTGTACTAAATAAAAAATCGGATCACATTAGATGAAATATCGACAAACATACCTACATTAAAAAAACTGAACAGGCCCTTTTTTTTGAAGTAGGTTAAAAAATAATATAGTTTAGCATACTAAAATTATTGCCAAGCACTAATGTATATATTCCGTGCGGCCACGTGGAATGCCTACAATACCTACGAATTATGTGACAGGTCTGATATTCTGTCAGCCAGTTTTCATATTTTTTTTAGTCTACATTCATCTGAATAATATTACCATAAAGTGACATGAAAATTACAACCAGGATATATATACATAGGTACTTATGAACCTATGTATATTTTGATCGTAATTTCTTGTACGATCTTTTAAAAAAAAAAAACATTTAAGATTTGTATTTTTTTTTATAACTGGCAGCTTAATGAAGACAAATGTATCCTTCTTTTCTTCTTCTTCGTGTGGTTAGTAACTAACCTGGTGTCAGAGTTTATACGCTGGCCATGGGCCTCTGACTTAGCTGCACAAGTTGTTGAGAAATATGTCTCAAGCATGCAAGTTTCCTCACGATGTTTTCCTTCACCGAATCCGAAAAATCAGAGATGCGTGTCTTGGGTTCGAACTCAAGACCTATGACTTGGCAGTCCGACGTTCACATCACTAGGCTATCACCGCTTTTTAATCTATCCTTCTGATATCAAATTGCAAAGTTTCGAAACAATCGTGAGAAACAAATCGTAATACATATAACATGATATGTGTATAAACGGATATATTTTCTGCTGTATGGGAGCGAGTATTTTTTGTGTTACGCATTTTCGGTGCGATACAGTCTCACGGATCAGTTACATGATCAATAGTTCCGACGTAACGCAGTCACGCGTACTATGTAGGCTACTGTATTACATTCCACAATATTTAAAGACCCCAATTGACTATTTGAAACGGTCAAAAATAAAATATGAAATCACATATATAAAAGACCGCTCGTCTTAAAAACTCCCATCACCGTACAGAAATTAAACATTATGCGAAGATATAATTGTAAAATTGCATTTAATGCTAATAAGTATTCCATTTGATTCTAATAATCTGTGACGTAACAATGTTATATTTCATATAAACCATGTACAAATTCCGCGTTTTGACAATTCATAAAAAGTAACGTTATTGACTACCCTTACAAATACCCATTTCACAACGGCCTCAAAAATCTTCTGTGTACAGTCAGCTTATAAAAAACTAGCTTCCGCCCGCGGCTTCGCCCGCATAATATGTCGACAAATTATACATTTAAACCTTCCTCTTCAATCACTCTATCTATTAAAAAAACCGCATCAAAATCCGTTGCGTAGTTTTTAAGATTTAAGCATACATAGGGATATAGGGACAGAGAAAGCGACTTTGTTTTATACTATGTAGTGATGTACCTACTTTTAAATCGACATCAAAATGATTTGCTTGTCTAGAATTTGTATTAATACTTTTTGATATTCAAAGAATGTAGACAATTAAATGAATTCTTGTCTATGATTACCAATATGATTTTGATTCTTAATGTGTCTGGTTTTATCCGCATGGCATAGAGCTAATTTGACCAATGTCATCACGTCACTCATTAAATCCGCGTTCAAGTGTATCAATATTCCTCAACAATTATGACACTGACAGCTCCTGAGCTCGGTTTAGATGTGCTGATTGCGTTCAGTTTTTTTGTGAAATTAGCCCTTAGTGATTTTATTAAGGCTTTCGGGCTGTTTATTTCGAAAGCAATTAAACATTGGAACCAACTAGAGTTTAAAAATTTCAATACTCAGATATGTAAGTACTTTGACTGCTACACTTAAGTCTTTTTGAGGCTCAGGGTAATTAGACTCCCGTGCCGGACGGCGCGTACGTGTTCGATGCGCGCCTCAAAGAGAAGTCAGCGGGATTGTCCAAAAAGGTTACGGCTACCCCGGAACATAAAGGTCTCAAGAAGGAACATGGATGGGTATTAGTCAGTAAGAGTCTGACACTCCCTTCTGCTCCACCCAGAGCGGGAGGGGGAGGGGGTAATTTGATGATTTCCGACTCTCAAAAAAAAGGGGAAATAAAGCTGTGCCTGAAAAAGACAAGTTTGCAACTTTATAGCTGCTATTTCCCAACTTATGTACGAAGTACTTTATGGATTGTTGGTATAATTTATGAGTACTGCTAATGATGATGCTATAATTGATGAGTATTATACGTTAAAAATTGGTATCTCGCTTCGCGAGAGACCAGTTAAACCTTATCCAGGTAAAGGGCTTTGAATACCGGTATTCCGAGATCCCGTAATCACGGCAATTTTTCAATACTGGTATTGACCAGCCTATACCGTGTTTACGGTTAAATATACACATTATTAAATATTATCACGATATAGAAAATGTAACTATGAGATACTAGCTTTTGCCCGCGGCTTCACTCGCGGTAATTTAGAATTTGACAATCAATTTGGGTTGTACCTGATTGTTGTTTTGCAGCGATCATGGACTCAGAACGGAACGTGCATGTGGCGCCATTTATTTTCATAAGAACATTATTGTGGTTTTCCCCGGGAACAGCACTTTTATAGTAGCATAGTAAAGAAAGACTGATTTGAAAAATAAATATTATTGGGGTTATTATTATCGCAATTTAACTTATGTTCAAATCAAATCAAAATCAAATCAAAAGTCATTTATTCAAATTAGGCTGAAGATTGACCACTTCCTAGTGCTTTAGCTGGGAAGAAGAAGTGGCGCAACAAACTCCCCAGCAGCACAGCTGTCTGATTAGTTGGAAGAACTTGACTCTACACACTTATCGTATGAGAAGTAATTAACATTACGAAACACATCACATTAAAATCAATTTGCCACATGTCAGCTAGCACACGTCAATATACCAATTAAAACATTAAAACTGACTGTACTCAAGCGTAAATAAAAAAAAAAAAAATAATAGCCTCCAGGTAAAAGTGCGTGCCCGCTTGCATGTGTGCAATGCTGTACTATGTCCATACAGCCGTAACTCGAAGTTACAAATGATAAACTAGGACCATCGAAGTAAAATCAATCAATTAATGGTTAATGAGTACTAACTAAGATCAGGATAAATAAATATGATCAACTGTCGAGGTCTCTAGCTAACCACATTTTGCAATACAACTCAATAAAAAAAACATTGTAATGAGTAGATTATGTCAACAATAAATAGATAGTAAAAATAAAAAAAAACAACCAAAACACAATGAATAGAATACATAATAAAAATAATTTTATGAAGCTAATTCTGGAGAAAGAACATAAACATTGTCTTGTGTTAATCACAGCGACCAACTATTCTTGTCGTTTAAGTAGTCGTTGGTAGTATAGTAAGCCTTTGAACAAAGGATAGATTTTACTTTAGTTTTAAACGTATTAAAAGGCAATTCTAGCAAAGAAGAGGGTAGCTTGTTATAAAAGGTTATACCAAGCCCCACAAATGAGTTATGAACCTTATGAAGCCGATGAAAGGGAGCACGTAGTTTACCGAAATTACGTGATCACGGTATTGATCACATTACTACCCTATACGAGAATTGATCCTGAATTGATACCAGTATTGAAAAAGTCTGGTATTTGAATGCTTGAAAGCCCTAGCCATGTTACTTCTTATTCCGTCTTTTCCCTTTTTCTCTCCCGATAATTAGGAATTGCCGTCCCACTCCCACGAAGTATCAAATAGTGTGTCTTATGTCGTTTTTTAAGATCAAAAGTTGGTTAATAAAAGTAACGTATCTTCCTTTTTTACTATAGGGGCTTCGTTTTCAATAGTCAGATAACTTTTATGTGAACAATAAAAATGGCGGCTTGACATATTTTCTAGGCAAAAGCTGTCAAGCTGCTATTTTTATTTCACCTATAAAACTTATATGACTATTGAATAATCAGCTCTTAATTTATTTTCAATAACCTGATAACTTTTATATGTAGAATGAAAATGTTTCACATATTTTCTATGCAAAAGCTGTCAAACTGCCATTTTTATTCCTCCAATAAAACTAAAAAAATCAGCCCTACTAGTAACATTTCTTTGCACGATTTAGTTTTATAACCAAGTCAATAAAAATGCATTAAATAAAGGTTAAATTATTTTTTACTAAAAGCTTTTACGTAGCATATTGTTCTATTTGTGTTTGTGACATTTGATGACATTTTAATAAACATGTTGTTATCTAAATTAAACACAACGGATTCTGCCAATACATTAATTCAGGAATGGCCTTGTGAGAACAGAAACTTTTATTTGGTAGAATTATCTGATACTATAGCTGCTGCTAATGTAGAAAAAATAATAATAACGGTTTCACTATTTCACCTCTGTAAGGGGGGAGTTACCTAAATAATTTTCTTAGCTAACGTCTCCCACTCATAATCTACCTCTGTGCCAAATTTCTTCTTCGAAGGTCCAGTACGTTTGAGACTTCGTGATTAATCAGTGTGCCTTGACAGTTCACTTCACCTAAATTTTCGCAGTGAGATTTTCACAGAATAGATCGTAAAGCTAGGACTTGCCTTGGCTTAGGCATGTTCCCGTCTTTAGCTTACACTTGTAGTTTAACAGTTGTACGAAAGTGACAGGAATAAAGCTTAGTCAAAGCACGTGATGAATTAACGTTTTTCTACTAACTGTAGATCGCGGATCCAATGTGCAGCTGCTGCCAGCTGAGATGGCCCGACGAGGTCACTATCATGTACCTATATTATATACATTTTTATATTTTTTGTTTTAGTAAGCGGCATCGCAAAGCCTGGGACAATGACAGCTTTAATGGGACCTAGGTAAGTTATATTAATTACAAGCTTATTTGAGCCTATTTGAATACTACACCTGATAGCTCAGCGGGACTGTCCGAAAGGGTCACCGCTACCCCGAAACATAAAGGGCTAAGGAAGGTACATGGATGGGTTTTAATCAGTAAGAGTCTGACACTCCCTTCCGCTCCACCCAGAGCGGGCGGGGTCGTTTGATGATTTCCCAACCTCAAAAAAAAAACCCGGATATTGAACGTATAGAGATGTTTTTGAGCAGCAATGATCTCGCAAAATGAGAGAAAACACGGTGTTCTCTACTGCTATAATTATTATTATTATTAATAGTAAAAATGTCACCGTTAGAACTTAGTTGAAGGGAGCGTAAAGTGAATTGTCATCCCATCTAAAACTAGGATTGACAGTTCAAATCAAGCTCACTTCGTCTAGATTTCCAGAAGATTTTATAGAATAGGTCGACTGACCTGTTTTGGCCCGCGCGAGGCCGCGAGAGTCGATTAAAGTTCCGTTTATTATCAGTTATCACTTTTAGTTTTTTTTTCGTCGTTTTCTGTTATTTTACGACCTGTTCCGTATAACATAGTGCACGTGTTACCAACATAATTTATATGTTTCCATTTTATTAGTACTTACTAATTCCGAGCACTTTTACTAATTGTCTTCGACTTCATAAAAAAAGAAGGAGGTTCCTATGTTCGTCAGCTTGTATGTTCATTGTTCATAGATATTTTCCTTTTTTATTTTTTTTTCTAATTTAAAAATTAATTCATTGGTGGCATTCTAGTGCGAGGATAATGCAGCAGCATTTGATTTAAGTTGCATAACGCATTATATGCAAATAAATGATTCTTATTCTTTGGGAAGGTCAGTCGCTTATAAGTCAAATACAGATTAACTAGGATTTTATAATATGTTTAGTGTTGTTGGGATTTTCTATCATGAATTTCTCAGTAGTAGTCTGGATTTGTGCCCAGTTTGTTGCAATAGGCTCGCCCAGTATTTCACAGCGCACTTTAGAGCTGTGGTGGCCCACTGGTGACGGCCGCGACTTACGTGTTGTCCTCACAAACTTTACCGTAGTTACTTCAATCTGCCTAGCCTTTTCCCAACTATGTTGGGGTCGGCTTCCAGTCTTACCGGATGCAGCCGAATACCAGAATTTTCATGGAGCGACTACCGAACTGTCCTCCACAACCCACTCAGTACTACTGACTGGGTTGTGGAGGTATAAGTAGTATCGTCCTACCCAGTAGTACGATACTCCTTGGTAAGATTGGCTGTTAGATTTTCGGGCTTCTGACGACCCGTAACGACTGCCAAAGATGCACAAATCACAGCCGGGACCAACGGCTTATCGTGCTTTCCGAGTTGTTGAGTTTGCAGAGTCTCGATATGTAAAGATGGTCACCCATCCACGGACCAACCCCGTAGCTTAATCTGGTGGATCGATCCGTGCGGCTGTTATTAATTAGCCACGAATATTAGTTACTCATAATTACAATAAAATGTTCAGGGTTCAGTAATCAAATAAGCAACTTTTTGCGAAAAGAACATTATTTGAATAAGAACATATTCTAGCATTGAAACAGAAACATATTTCTTCATTACGGTCAGTTATCGGTACAAATAACTCAACTGGAAAGTTATGATCTACATTCAGTTACTTATCTCATATTACCCTGCGCATGCGCCTAGGCCTCGACTCTGAGATATTTCTAATCTACTAACTGTCTAATACAACGGTATGATAGGTTTATTTGTACTCTGATACGGTTCATGGAAACGTAGGAGTTTTGTATTTTAGGTTTAAGTAAATAAATATAACAGAAAATAAACTGTGAGTTGTTTATTTGCTGTAAAAATTAGGAAATCTGAAAATAGTGCTAGTTTTATTTTTGCTGTGCATCTTTTGTCTTCATTTCGGGGTTCCAACTAAGGCATAGTTGCCTTATTGATACGGGATTAAGTAAAGACGATTGTTATGACAACACGACTTGTTTCCCCGATAGGTTGGACAGAGGTATACAGAAATAACATAAAAGGATATTTTTTTTAAACAAAATACATAATGTGAATGGGTGACCATCTTTACATACCGAGACTCCACCGTGCCTCGGAAAGCACGTAAAGCCGTTGGTCCCGGCTGTCATTTGTGCATCTTTGGCAGTAGTTACGGGTCGTCAGAAGCCCGAAAATCTGACAGCCGACTGTCAGATTTAAGACTTTAAACAAGGAATATCGTATTGCCCAGTTACTGGGTTGTGGCGGTCAGATAGGCAGTCGCTCCATGTAAAATACTAGTATTCACCTGTATCCGTTAGACTGGAAGCCGACCCCAACATAGTTTGGAAAAGGCTAGGCAGATGATGACATACCTACTGGATTCTAGGAAAACTTAAAAAATATACGGAATCTATTAGGTAACTTTCTAATGTTATTCCTGAGTTATTTTATTTTTGTTGCAGTGGAGCAGGCAAAACTACACTAATGACTGCGTTGGCGCATCGAAATCCGGGTGAGTTTATATTTATTTAGGCCCGCTTGCACGTTCCGGGGTTATCTTAAGGCCCGCTTGCACGTTCTTGGGTTATCTTAAGGCCCGCTAGCACTTTTTTCGGTTATCCTAAGGCCCACTTACACGGTCTTGGATTATCCTAAGCCCCACTTGCACTTTCGTGGGTTATGCTGAAAAACTCAGGGTTACTCAAATATTTCATCTTGCGCAGCAAGAGTTAGATATTCCCCAACGTTTTGTCAATTGAACTGCAATGAAAATAAAAAAATATATATTGTGAGGTTAACTACGCCGGTGTTACTTTTTAGTGTCGCAACGCGTAAAAATGTTAATTACTTTGCAATAAATAAAGACTCTTCACGTACCCAGAGGGCTGGCCTATTTTTTGGTCAAAGAAACAGCATTGTCATACTCATACAACACGACAATGCTGGCAACCTTTTGGGAACTTTTCCTGTTGATAGCGATATGGGCGAATTTTTTGATACCCTTTGATTATTATAAATAATATTTTTGTACATATTATTATGGATATTAAATGAATATTAAATTTAGTTATTATTTTAATTTTATTAAATGTAAATATTATGTAAAGTAGTAGGTTAATAATGAAACAGGCCATGCCATAAACTGCCTTTATTACTAAACTGCGAGTTTTCAAATTACATTTACTAATTTAACTCGACATCGTGCAAGTAGGCCTTATTTTTATGAACTTTGAACTATGTTTTGTTTTATTTGTATTAAGCTACGGTTTACGTACGACGGCGATAGCTGCTCAGTGGCAGCTGTCATGAAAATAATGGCGGGTTTTGACTATACTGGGTGTAACCGAAAGGGTATATACATACAAAAAGATATGCTACAGACCAAAAACTGAACAACTTTTACTATGGGACCAACTCCGAAATCGTGAAAAAAAAAATCTGCCGTTCCCTACATTTCGACGAGTCACGTCTCCAAAAATGTATAGAACAGTTGATTTTTTTTTTGTGATTTCGTAGTTGCTCCATAGTAAAAGTCAGGTTGGTGGTCTGTAGCATATGCTTTTGTATGTATATACCCGTTCGGTTACACCCTGTACAGTGTCAAAAAAACACTATCTAGGGAAACCCAACTTACGTTCATAAATAACGGTTCACTGTTAGGGGTAAGTTACTGGCGCTATATGGCGGCGCTAGTCTTACTTTCGGTTTCAAAAAGAATTTGAAGACACGTGTCAATACAATTTCCGGTAGTGGGGTCTAGTATTACTAAAATAAGTTTGACATTGAAACAAAGCAGGTTTTTGAATGGCATTTAGAAATACGCTTCTGAAACTCTAGATTGATTTTTAATAGTAATTTAATCTTCAACGGTTAACGTCACTACGGGCCTTCAAAAGAGAAGTAGTCATTCATCTTTAGTGCCACTGACTCCCAAACAAAATCATAAACATAACTTCACGCTGTATCCGCCAAAGGGATAGGCAGAGATGTGATAAATGATTTTATTTTTGTAAATGGGTTTTCACAAACACTTTTACACGTCAATATTTTTTTTTTAACTCTATGAGGTCGGGGTTTCCTAACTGACTACTCTGACAAGAAAGGCTGAAACAAACTCAGAGGTAACAGTTTCTTTTAATGTCCAGACTTAATCTTGGTCAAATCATGCAAAGACCATGTAGGTTGGTGTCTGAAATGGCCTTTTGAGGAAAGAACCATACAGATTGAGTGGGCGTGTCCAGTTAGTGAAAGCATTTGTCATAAATCGTGCAGCTCAACTCAAAACTTAAGGATTTCAACGATTCGACGAACAATACCAAAGATAGGACATTCAAGAGTAGACCACATCAGTACTCAAACTGTCAGATAATCATGAAAAGTAACTGAGAAACTGAAGAAAAATGTGCCTTTAGTACTCCCTCATTTCGGCACTTATGTTTTAATGTCCCATGTAATAGGGGGCGATTGACTCTATTGTGATCTACCGGGTTCCAATCCAGACTCTGGGCTACTGCTGAGAAATTTGAGATGAAAAACCCTTTTTCTCGCCTCGGGAATGGAGCCCAATACCTCATGCTCAGCAGTAGCTCTTAGGACCACTAGACCAACGTGGCAGTAACCCCCGCAAAATACAAGCTTAGTTTATGATTTGAAAGAAGAAGGAAAGAAAATAAATAACGTTTATTTGTGGCAAACATAAAAAAAAAGTTTGACAAATATGCATGACATGGACACAAAAAACCCATCGCTCAGCATAATGCTATGACTCTTTGCAAGATAGAGTCCCAGCACTGTTTGATCATCGTTTACGTATTGCTATCCAACCATCAAACGCATTAATTAATTGTATCTACGTCATAGATTAAGATAAAATGTATTTATTATTTATCAAAGTGCCGCTTCAAATCTTTTATGTATATTAGATATTATAATAATATGCACTTATGCAATGTTACACGCACTACCGCCAAATTAAGCGGATAAACGCGAATATTTATGAAGAAATCTATTTATAAACCAAAACTATACTTTTTAAGGTCACAATAACGTTAAAATATAGGCTTATTAATGACGCACACTCATTTGTGATAGGCTACGTGTTCGACCTCAAAGATTTTTGACCCAAGTCGACGCATGCGGTTGAATTATGACGGAAATTGATCAGAAATACGTCAAATAAATTCCTTCATATTTTAGAATTCATAAATCGTCAATGTTAATACTTATTATAATATATTTTGATCTTCATTTATTCATTTTAGATCTAGAAAGTTTTTATGCCAATCGTCACGTAGAATAGGCCTAAGGCCCAATAGTGGGATCATGATAGCCGGATTTCGTTGTGTTTTGTACCTTTTACATAAAACTTAGATTACATTACTAAACTTAGATTACAAAACATAGAAACATTTTTTTTCGGTTTTTGGATCATTTATTTTCAAGGTCAAATGACCGGAATACATTAACAATTAATCATAAATAAAAGCATATTTCATACTTAATCTATACAGTCACCATAAAGAAAGCAGTCATAAATTATATATTGAGTCAGTTTATAGTAAAAAAACCGCTTTGGAACGAAATATTTTTAAATAATCATTAGCTAATAGCAAAGAATTTTTACGTTTTTTTGTGCTTATAATCTCATTAAGAGTTTTGTGTAACTTTTTATTACATTTGGCATATTAAAAAGTTTTATCAATTAAAAACTGGTTTACGCGTAAGTAACGAAGTATTTTGCGGTGAAGCAGTTTTTTAGGAATGTTCTTTAATAATTAAATGTCATTAAGTTAAAAAAAATGTAATGATTGTGGCAAAAAACACGATTAATGCCAAATTGTTTTATCGAAAGTGGGACATAAATGTCATAACACAAAAACGTAAATAATTAGTAACTTAGGTTTTTTACTAAGTACTTTTTTATGTAAGTACAGAGGCCAGCACATCAAGTTACCACAATCTGTCAAATTTCTTTGATAGTATTTCAACTTTATTGCAAAGACATAAGGTTCATTTTTAATTGAGAAAATTTGACGGTTAGGGATAGCTTGATGTGCTGGCACATCCACCGGGGTACACCATTTTTTTGCGTCACCAAAAAAAACCCTACCTATTTAAAATAAGTATCTAGTTACACGATAATTATCTCTTGAAAGTACATCAGCTGGTGAAATCTGAAAAAAACTCACTTAGTAAACTAAGGTGAAATACGCGTGAAGTGAGCTGTCGTTCCGTCCAATGCTGTGGATGGATACTATTGACAGCTCACTTTAAACTCACTTCACTTAGGCTTTCACGGTGAAATTTTACAGAATACCACGGCTATTCTACAACGTGGCGCTACAATGGTGACATTAATGTAACACACATATGTTTTCACATTTTTGGTTTCATGTAGACATTATATTTCCATTAAACGACAAACATTTACGGATTTATTTAAAATTTTAGAACATTTGCGGGGTCACATTCTCATCAATAAATTTAAAACGAATAAGCTATTAGGTGCTCTCAATTTTAGTTACTTATTAGTATTTAGTTTGTTTGAAAAATGTTTTTAGCAATTTGCGATTTTTTAATCTATCAACATGTATATGATTAACTAGCTTCTGCCCGCGACTTCGTCCGCGCAAAATTTCTTGTTTTAACATTAGAAGTAAGTCGAAAAAATACTTTTTTAAAACATAAAACGAAATATAAAAGTTAAAATACAAAAGATAGGAATATGGTGTCCCGGACTTTTTTGTAGAAATAATTAAGGCGAACCGGGTTGCCATACATCGCTTTCAATTTTAAACAACTGTTTAGGTAGCGCATGCAAATAATTCTGTTTTCACAGGTATTTCTTTCCGACTTGCTAGACTAAAATTGCGATAGCTCGGCTAATATGTATGATATAAATATAATTTATATCATACATATTAGCCTATAGCACTCAGGAATAATGTAGCTTTCTATTGGTGAAAAAATTTTTGAAATCGGATCATTGGTTCCGGAGATTACCCCCTACATACAAACTTACAAACTTACAAATTTTACCTCTTTATAATATTGGTGAAAAAATTTTTGAAATCGGATCATTGGTTCCGGAGATTACCCCCTACATACAAACTTACAAACTTACAAATTTTACCTCTTTATAATATTAGTATAGATGAGCACTAGGCCTACCCGTGTGTTGAATAATTAATGTCACCAATATAGCGCCACGTTGAATAATACTTACCATAATTAATTGGAAATTAAGTAAATTATGTTAAATATTATAATTTATTTAAACATGAAAAAAAAACAAATTAACATCTCCAATATGTCATATATTCTATTTCGATATAACCAATTACTTTGTACTAATTTTCTAGCAATTTTTAAATGGTAAGCCAGTTTCTGTCGCTCAGCGGGATTGTCCGAAAGGGTTACCGCTACCTTGGACCACACAGGGCTAGGAAAGAAACATGGTTTCCATGGGTTTTAGTCAGTAAGAGTCTGACACTCCCTTTCGCTCCACCCAGAGCGAGAAGGGTTAAACGATGATTTCCCACCATCAAAAAAAAGTTTCTGTTGTTCGTTATATAAAAGTACATCGATTAAAAAAAAAATCACAACAATTTTAAGACTGTGGGCAGGGTTCTCAGGCCCACCTGTACAAACCACTAAATACGTTTAACGCTAAACGAATGTAAAACATCTCTCTCTGTCATCTTCAAAAGATTGACGTAAACGGAATCATATTTTCAATTATTTACATTTAGTGATTTGTGGTGCAAACGGGCCTAAAATGACAATAATAAATAATATTTATTGGTTCAAAAAACACTTTAACACGTCAAAACTAAACTGTATTTAAAAACTAGATGAGCTCGGCATTTCCTATTCGACTATTCTGGGAAAAATGACCAAAACGGATTCGATATTATTGTTTCTTTTAACCTTTTGAACGCCCCGGACGGATATATAGCCGTCAAATGAAAACGTGGCCAACACGCCATGGTCGGATATAGCCGACAACTGAAAACGTGCCCAACACTGCACAGTCGGATAAAAGCGACATGAAAACGCCATTTTTAAGAACAATATAGATCCACTAGAATTTTTGGCATGGCGTGTGAGGGACGCTGTTATGTTAACGCTCCGGCGTTCGAAAGGTTAAAATCCAGACATAAGTAATCTTGTTCAGGCCATATGAGAACCTTGCAGATGAATATTTACGAGATGGTATTTTAATGAAAACTAAATCGTAGCATAGTGATAGTCTAGTGGTGTGACCGGCAACCGACTACCAAGTCATAGGTCTCGAGTTCGAACTCAATCCACGCACATTTGACTTTCGTATTAATGTGCGTATGGTTAATGATAACTTGCTTAAATAAAACAGTGAATGAAAAAATCGTGAGGAAACCGGCATGCCTGAGAGATATTTCTCAACAGCATGTGAAGCTAAGTCAAAGGCCCATGGGCAGCATAAAAACTCTGACACCAGGTTAAAGTCATTTAACCACACGAAAAAAAATGATATCGTTTGATATATCTTACGATGTCGTATAATTTGTTGATCTTTCTCCAGTTGGAACGATTGTGGATGGAGATATAGCCATGAACGGCACACAGCTCGGCGAGTTCATGCATCAGGAGAGTGGCTACATGCACCAAGATGACCTGTTTGTTGACAACCTTAGTGTCATCGAACACCTTACTATTATGGTAAATGACAATTTTACTAATTTGAACGCTTTTACTTACATGTTTTTACGTGTGTCGTGTCTGATATGGATTAATCGGACTGACGTGTTGTACATGTAGTATAAAACTACAAAAAAATATATAAAAAAAGAAATACCCTCGAAACATTCCTAGTATTTTTCATTTAATTGTGTCTGATACGAATGTCTAATAGTTTATGTCACTGTAAATGTAACCTCTTTGGGCTTGTCGGAATAAATCAGAGAACAAGATTTGAAAATAAATTATTTTTCGGTATTCCGTAATACATGATATTTCAAGTACTTCGTTCTCAGGCATTTATTCCTTCCATTTCTAAGTATTATTGATGCATTTAGTCCATGATGTGAATAAATTTCTTCCCTTAGGCTCGACTGCGCATGGACGGTCGTACATCCTCGCTAGCTCGTAAGAGACGAGTGAACCAACTCCTGCGCCAGTTGTCCTTGTATGGGTCCAGGTTCACCCTCATAGGAGGCTTGGATGGAAGAAAGACTTTATCTGGCGGGGAGAGGAAGAGACTGGCCTTCGCAACTGAGGTAAGACATATTTGAATCTTCTTAGTGTACCATTGACTTGGCTATCTGATTTGTGTCTGCCCAGAATGCTGCGGGTAGGGTGAATATTCATACATAAAAGGGATTTTAACAGTGAAATAATACACTTTGTAGCCAAAAAGGGCTCTTATATGTTCACTGTATTATATTGAACGATTAAGTGTCCTTGTTGGCAACCAACTATATTATTTCAGCGTTAAAATCTATTATAAAGTTTTTAACTGTACCAACAGAGCGTATTAAGGTTGATGTTCCAGGGTAGCCCGCGAAATTCAAATTTTCTTAAGTTTTTTGCAATTTGCAGGCCAGTGATAGGTTGTATGTTGATGAACATTTGATTCGCGGCTGTAAGACGTATGTAGTTACAGAATTATAATCATCAAAATCATTAATACAACCCTCCGAGCTCATAAAGGTGTAAAAATGACTTTTTACAAGGTCAAAGTCATTCCGGAACCTTGCAAATTGCAAAAAACTTAAGAAAATTTGAATTTCGCGGGCTGGTTGGAGGATTCACCTTAAGTAATTTAAATGAATTCAGTACGAACTTCAGCTATGAAACTGAACATGATCAGCACATCTAAACGTGCAAGAGCTGTCAGTTTCAATATTCCATAGGAAATAATGACACTGACAGCTCTAAAACTTGGTTTATGCGCTGATCGCGTTCAGAACCAATGGTGAAATCCGCCCTTAGAAGCCAGCTTACACTGGTTTTGATTTGCCTGACTTCAGACTAGCGGTCTACTTTACTTACCTACAATAGAGTATTTTCGTTACTGTAAACAGTTACTAAGTTTCTCTCATGAACCGACAGTGTCTAGGTACAGACGCCAGCACATCCAGCTATCCCTAACCGTCAAATTTTCTCAATTAAAAATGAACCTTATGTCTTTGCAATAAAGTTGAAATACTATCAAAGAAATTTGACAGTTTGTGGTAACTTGATGTGCTGGCCTCTGTACGTTACAAGATCGATATTGCCTTTGGGTTATTTGTTCAAATTTGAACCTTAGTGCACAAACAATCGCATTAACTTTCATTAAGTATACAGGGTCAAATTGAATTCTTGGGCAATATTTGAAGGGGTCACTTTTACAGAGGGAATACACCCGAAACCGCGAAAAAAAATCAGCTGTACCATTCATTATGCTCGCATAATTCGTCAAAATTTAGGGAACAGTCAATTTTTTTACGCGGTATCAGGTATGTTTCCATAGTAAAAGTTGTTACAGTACAATGACCCGTTAAAATATTGCCAATGAATTCAATTTCACCCTGTAACTGTATATGTTTCACTGTGTAAAAAATATGGAACAAAACAAAATATATAACATAAACTTCAATAATTTTGTCTGATGGTGAAACACTTTTGACTAATCTTAATATTAACGAGATACTTATCATTATTTTATTAGTAGCATTATTCACCAAATTGCACCATTTGTTTTAATAATAATTCGACGTTTGATGTTTAATACAACACCGCCATTAATCATTTGTAACTGTCAAAATGTTATGCAATAGTATAACATTCTCACCTCAGCATCGTACAGGTTAATTATTTTGAACACCGTTTAGGCAAGAATTTCTTTAATTAAGTAAACAATATATGTTTAATTAATTTCCCTGGGATAATTTTACGTGATGCAATAAAGATATCATTATAAATTTATTAGTAGCATTATGCACCAAATTGCACCATTTGTTTTAATAATAATTCGACGTTTGATGTTTAATACAACACCGCCATTAATAATTTGTAACTGTCAAAATACTCAAAACGTTATGCAATTGTATAACATTCTCACCTCAGCATCGTTCAGGTTAATTATTTTGAACACCGTTTAGGCAAGAATTTCTTTAATTAAGTAAACAATATATGTTTAATTAATTTCCCTGGGATAATTTTACGTGATGCAATAAAGATATCATTATAAATTTATTAGTAGCATTATGCACCAAATTGCACCATTTGTTTTAATAATAATTCGACGTTTGATGTTTTAATACAACACCGCCATTAATAATTTGTAACTGTCAAAATACTCAAAACGTTATGCAATTGTATAACATTCTCACCTCAGCATCGTACAGGTTAATTATTTTGAACACCGTTTAGGCAAGAATTTCTTTAATTAAGTAAACAATATAATTATGTTTAATTAATTTCCCTGGGATAATTTTACGTGATGCAATAAAGATATCATTATAAATTCGTTAGTAGCATTATTCACCAAATTGCACCATTTGTTTTAATAATTCGACGTTTGATGTTTAATAAAACACCGCCATTAATAATTTGTAACTGTCAAAATGTTATGCAATTGTATAACATTCTCACCTCAGCATCGTTCAGGTTAATTATGTTGAACACCGTTTAGACAAGAATTTCTTTAATTAAGTAAACAATATATGTTTAATTAATTTCCCTGGGATAATTTTACGTGATGCAATAAAGATATCATTATAAATTTATTAGTAGCATTATGCACCAAATTGCACCATTTGTTTTAATAATAATTCGACGTTTGATGTTTAATACAACACCGCCATTAATAATTTGTAACTGTCAAAATACTCAAAACGTTATGCAATTGTATAACATTCTCACCTCAGCATCGTACAGGTTAATTATTTTGAACACCGTTTAGGCAAGAATTTCTTTAATTAAGTAAACAATATAATTATGTTTAATTAATTTCCCTGGGATAATTTTACGTGATGCAATAAAGATATCATTATAAATTCGTTAGTAGCATTATTCACCAAATTGCACCATTTGTTTTAATAATTCGACGTTAGATGTTTAATAAAACACCGCCATTAATAATTTGTAACTGTCAAAATGTTATGCAATTGTATAACATTCTCACCTCAGCATCGTTCAGGTTAATTATGTTGAACACCGTTTAGACAAGAATTTCTTTAATTAAGTAAACAATATATGTTTAATTAATTTCCCTGGGATAATTTTACGTGATGCAATAATGAAATCAAAATCAAAAGTCATTTATTCAACTCACTAGGTTGAAAATCAGCACTTTTTGAAGATCAATGTTACATAAGACAGTCCCCTAAAAACGCCCACCCTTCACCACTTCCTGGTGCTTTAGCTGGGAAGAAGAAGTGGCGCAACAAACTTCCCAGCAGGCAAATAAAACAAATAGAATAATCTAATATAGTTATACGTCGTTTCTGAATGTTCTTATTTGCCTTTTAAAGATAACCGCCATATTCAAAGTGTATTTAAAGTTACACGTTTGCCACGCTTGTGTTTGGGTCACACACAACAATTATTTAATATGTGGTGTACAGAGGCCAGCACATCAAGTTACCCCAATCTGTCAAATTTCTTTGATAGTTCTTCAAATTTATTACCAATAATAAGGTTCATTTTCAATTGGGAAAAGACAGTTTATCTGTACAAAATTTCAACTAAACCAGTCTATTACATTCCATGCAAATTGGCTGTGACAGGCGAATAGACAGACACGTGATCTCTTATGGGTTCCGTACCGTCATTCGGACGACGAAACCCTAAAAACGTGAACGTAACTAACCTAATAATTAAGGAATATTTTTTTTTATATCAGACACGTTTCAAAAACCAGAAATAACTATAAATATAGACATACTTGCGTAATTGTCATTAAAATATTTAAATATTTCGCTTTATCTTAAACGCAATCAACTAGCGTGCTGGTGGATAATTTACATTTTATTGTAGTTTTACACTTCTTTTATATGTCAAGATTTTTTTATTGTTTCACATATTATGAGAATAACTATAACCTAAATAAACGGTGAATATTCAAATTTAGAATTTCTGTGCCTGAAGTATTATGAAACTCCAATGACAGTTGATAAAATCACCGACACGAGAAAATTCACAAAACAATCGAGAATCGTTACCATAGAGTCATATTCTAATCCATTTTTTTATCTATGACAATAGAGCCAATGTCGACCATTCTGCCAAAGTCTAGTGAATTGGAAAAGCAAGTGTGTATTGACAGAAAAAATAAAAGAAAAATAAATCCGTATCGGAAGACTTTTTTTCTTTTATTTTTTTGAACTATATGTATGTAAAAATAACAGAAACATATTTTTGACGACTCATGCAAAATACTTATACGCTGTCACTTAAAAATCATTCTCATAAAACCTTCTTTAACAGCTCTTAACAGATCCTGGCCTGCTCTTCTGTGACGAGCCAACCACAGGCTTGGACTCATCCTCAGCCCATCAGATGATGACCCTGCTCCGAGCCAGTGCAGCCCAGGGCAAGACGGTCATATGTACAATTCACCAGCCTAACACGGAACTGATGGCACAGTTTGATAAGCTGGTACTCCTTGCTGAAGGGAGGGTGGCTTTCGCTGGTACTGGAACGCAAGCTTTAAGTTTTTTCAAGAGGTGAGTTCGAAAACCGTTTATTATAGGTATTGTTAAGGTTTATTACGAGAGGCGAACTTATGTCGTAGGAGGCTGGTAGGATAATAACTCTTTCTCGTCAAGCTGTAGAAGTAACTTTAACCTTTGCAACGCCATTGTCACATATACGTGACAATCAAGCGCATGCCCTGTACGCCACCGACACAAATATGTGACAATGCGGGTACACTGTAACACGAAATAAACAATTAAATCATTACTTGTGTGTTGATATAATAATATGTAGATATCTGAAAACTTGAAGCTCTCGTACGTTTTTAATGACATGTAACAAATTAAAAGTCATTATTGATATGGGGAACTCACACACGCGTGTGTCCTCCACCAGGCCCTCGTGTGCGTTCTTAAGGTTAAATTTGACTGAATAAGTTTTTGTTTGAAAAAAAAACTCTTATTAGACTCGTTGTTATACGCACGTTTTCTTGTTATAAATACATAGAATACTGATTAAAGAGTGGGTTTTCTGTGACTACATCCCATAAAATAGTTATTTAGCGAGCACTTTTACAGTGCTCATAGTTGAGGCCTACATCTAGGCTTTACAGTATCAACTAATTTACTAAAAATCTTAAATTCCGTCATTGACAGTCAACGCACAGTCTAAGCCGATGAAGCATGAAGAAATATGCCATTAGCATGTCATTGACATGTAGAAGAATGTCATTTTAAGTAAACGTTCCCTAAATGTAATTTAACGAAACTAGGGGCTAATAGGGAATTAATGTTTATTTGTGTTTGTTTGTTTCGTGATTTTTGCCAATCGGGAATCCTATAGGGCGCGCAGCTTGTAAACACCTAGTATTGGAGTCGGGATGTGATTATAGCGTAATCTATCTTTTTCTCAAAGAATTCAACTTTTTTAATGTGCAATTCGATATATTTTTTTAGAGTTTTGTTGGATGTGTACTACCTACATTAAATACTTTATGGTTTGGCTTGGCAAGCTTTTTTTTTAAATTGATTTATTTGCCTGGTCTCGACGTCAATCACGCCTGATGAAAAGCGAACTTCAATTCGTTCTAACAAATTCGTAATTACATTGACTTGCCATATTTTATAGAGTTTTGAGGCAAGCCTTTGTAGCATAACTAATATTTAGGCACAGAATTGTTGTCCAATCCTTGGGCCTATAATTAGTATATTATATAATATATACTAGTATATTTATTATACGATATCTACGTAATTCTAAAAATAAAACGCAGATATTTTAATTAAGATGTCGTGCAACGTAATTTTAAGGACATATCATGCGTAAGTCAAATCGTTTAATTACGTCTATAAAACTAGTTTTTATTTTTTTTTACTATATTGCTATGACATAAATAGACTTATTTTACATAGGATCATTTTACATACGCACTAGGCCTAGCCCATCGGTTTTTAATAACAAATTATAATAAACTACTGCCCCCGCGCGGTTTAACCCGCTGCTCGGTTCCTATTGGTCGATCATGATGTACGATTCAATACTTGATATAATACTTGATATAATATTCAATATAGAGCAGTGATAGCCTAGTGGTGTGACCGCCGACTGTCAAGTCATAGGTCTCGAGTTCGAACCCAAGGCACGCACCTCTGATTTTTCGGATTCATGTGCGTATTGTGTAATTATCACTTGCTTAAAATCGGTGAAGGAAAACATCGTGAGGAAACCGGCATGCCCGAGAGATATTTCTCAACAGCATGTGATGCTAAGTCAGAGGCCCATGGGCAGCATTAAAACTCTGACACCAGGTTAGTTACTAACCACACGAAAAGAAGAAGATACTTGATAAACGTTGGTTGCTGGTACAATCTCATCTCAATCACTTAAAGTGAAAGCGCCAGGGTACCCCACAAAATTCAAATATTCGTAGGTTTTGGCATTTGCATGTTGACTAGGTTTTATGTTGATCAAAATATGATTCGCGGCCATAGCAAATTTTCTACTGCCTACTATCTACCGTTGAGGCCTTTGGCTCAGCAGTGAAGTTGATGATGATCATGATATCAGGTTTAAATCCGGATTTTACCAAGGCAACACTCATACGATGTAAATGGGCACGCATTATAATTTATACCAGTCTTATCAAAATAGAATTGCCTAGAACTTTTTTTTTCAAAAAAAATTGTTTATTCTGTAAATCGAATATGGGAGTCAGTACACCTTATATTAAACTAGCTGCTGCCAGCGGCTTCGCCTGCGTGAATGTCAAAAATTATCCCAAGGGAACGTACTAGCGGGGTAAAAAGTATCCTATATGTTAATCCAGGTCATAAACTACCTCTGTGCCAAGTTTCATCAAGATCCATTCAGCCGTTTGCACGTGAAGGACGGAGAAAAATAGGCTTATTTGTCACAGAAATACCTATTTTCCATACCTATTAGAATTGGCTTCAAATTTAATAGGGTAAATAATAATATCCTAAATCAAAGACTTGTATTGATAGTTTTATTGAATATAATTATGTGAACACGTATATTTCAGTCGCGAATCATATTTTGAATAATTTTATAATATATTAAATAATAAGTGACTATTTGAAACGGTCAAAAATAAAATATAAAATCACATAGAAAAAAGGCCGCTCGTCTTGAAAACTTCCATCAACGCACAGTTTATTATGCGAATATTATGCGAAGATATAATTGTAAAATTGCATTTAATGCTAATAAGTATTTCATTTGATTCTAAAAATCTGTGACGTCACATTGTTATAGTTCATACAAATCACGTACAAATTCCGCGTTTTGACAGTTCATAAAAAGTAACGCAATTGAATATCCTTTCAAATACCCAATTTTCAACACAAAATCTGATACTGGCCAGCAAATTGCAAAAAACTTAATAAAAAAAATAAATTTCGGGGGCTAACCTGACGCATTCACCTAAATGTTAAATAGTAGTTTAATGAACTTAACATCATAAGTAATGAGAATGGAGCCACCGTTGTTTTCCTCATAATCGATGTCTGCATTCAGTTTTTTGGCGATTACATTAAAAAAGAATTAATTTAGCGTTATCTTAATGACTCTGTCTTTCATTTAATGTTAAAAGTTTTTTATTCGTTTTTTTTTTGTTATTAGGAAAGATAACAAGTAGACTTCGTTAATGATAAAATAATGGCAGTCAATTAAGTATTTTTAACTTCGTTTCTCGTTAAAATTGCAACATAGATGTGATCATAGAACAGATTATAAATATTTACTAATATTATAAAGAGGAAAGATTTATGAGTATGTTTGTAACGAATAAAGTCAAAAACTACTTAATGGATCTGGATGAATCTTGGCACAAAGATAGATTAGAGTCTGGAATAGCATATATGACGACACGGTTGGCGCAGTGGTTGAGCAATTGACTGCTGCGCACTATGTCGCGGGTTCGATTCCCGCACGGAACAAATATTTGTACGACCTGCAAGTATTTGTATGTATTTACAAAAAAAAATGTTTATAAGTAGTATATCAGCCATCTCGTTACCATAACACAAGCATTAGGTTGCTTAGCTTGGGACGATATGGCGCTGTGTGAAATGTCCAAGGATATATGCTACTTTTTATCCCAGAAAAATGTACGGTTTCCGAGGGATAATTTGCTACATAAACGAGGGGCGAAGCCGCTGGCAAAAGCCAGTAATAAATTATCTGTTCTGTGGATGTCATTTTTTTTGGCTAATTGATACGTTTGATTGATTGATTTTCACACCGATCGTGATATTTGCGTTATGTAAGTATCTACTTACAACATCTGTGATCAACACCAAGTATAATCAATAGCTTATAAAAAATGCATCATCAATGAAACACAGTTTTTTTGTAATTATCAAGTAAATGATGCTAATTAATGGGTAATTATAAAATATGTTAACGACATACTGGACTTCTTTTTTAACTTCACCAAATAGTTAAGAGTCTTATCGAAATTGCATCATTAATTAACAAAATGTGTTTTTTTTCGGTGTTTTTTATGTTAAAACGGTATAACGGTATTTTTTACGATTTTGTTATTCGATTTGTTTGTTATCTTTTGCAAAGGAAGAATATCTAAAATCTATTTAGATGAAGAAGTTTTATTTGAAAAGTCAGCTGTAATTAGTATTGATCCAATACAATTGTGTTTCATCGCTTAAATAGGCTAGCCCGGGCTGTGACCCTAATAGGACTTCCCGACTGTTCAGAGACGTCCCACAATAAAATTGCATTCTCTTATTAGCTCAGTGCATTTGATTTTTTGCATCTAGTTCATTTAGTTGGCATTTGGAATTGTAAACGTGACTTTTTATTGGCAAAACGGGCATTATTTTCATGCAAGTTGACAGACTAGAAGACATTGCGTTCATTTATCAGATTATTCAAACCAGTGAGACAAGAGTCCTCAATTAAAGCTATATTTTTAAATAGTTAAGAACACACTATTCATAGCTAAATAATCTTACTCCCGATCCAGTCTGTTCCTTGCTGTCCTCCCCCAGCGAGGCCCTACGCCGAGGTTCGTACCCTAAAGGGGGTGCCCTTTGCGTGTAGTCGCTTAGTTTGTAAGTTTTTTATAAACCCTGGCTGGAGGTTTTTTTTTGAGGGTGGGAAATCATCAAATGAATCCTCCCGGTCTGAGTGGAGCGGAAGGGAGTGTCAGACTCATGCTAACTAAAACCCATCCTTAGCCCTCCCAGCCTTAAAAAAAAAAAAGCCCTGCCATGTTCCGGGGTAGCGGTAACTCTTTCGAACAATCCCGCTTACCCTGCCTGGAGGCTGCTCTCTATTGTGGCATCCACAGGCAAGTCCGGTTTAGCAGTAGACAACCCTTTGGTTGAACTGCGAGATGCCATAAAAAAAAGCTACATAATCAGTCTATTATATTCACAGGCCTTCTCTCGGTGATAGGGAGTGGACCCAGTACAGGTTGGGAGATGTGATGTTGGTAGGTGACATGCTGGTTTCCTCACGATGTTCTTCTTTACCGTTTAGAGAGTGGTGGCCCCGTGGTAACGGCCCCGACTTATGAGTTTTAGGTCGTAGGTTCGAACTGATAGAGACGCTTTACTTTGATGAAATGATTCCATCTTCACTGCTCTCAAATCTTATATATATACCTCTTCTGTGCGTGTGTATGTCACTGAACTCCTCCTAAACGGCTGGACCGATTTTAATGAAATTTGTTGTGTGTGTTACAGTGGCTTTGAGGACGGTTTAGATTAAAAAAAAAAAAATATTAAAAAAAAAAATTACAAGGCGGAACGAAGTTCGCAGGGACAGCTAGTATACTATAAAATTCAATAACACTACTGTCATTATTCCACACAATTTATTAACTTATAAAGGCGAAAAACCTGAATGCTTATCTAAATTCTTTGAATATGAATTGTATTACAATACGTTTCATCATCTTATATAAAATTTCGGCGATCAATGCATTTTTTTTCTGAGGGGGCAAACACCTCCGTTTGTCCGGCTTTATACCAGTTTTTATCATGTTGTTAAAATTAATTGTACCAAAATGTTTAACTTTTTATTACTGTAAGGAGCATACTTGAATCGACAGGTGTTATAGGCGACCTTTTTTTTTAAGTAGGCTGAAGGATGTCGGTTGTTTTTTTTTGGTAAAAGTTTTTTATTTTTTATTTTTTTGTTATGGTACCTAACTGTCCCACAGTCCCAACCAATACTAAACATCGTCAAGATACAAGGTATCTACTGTATAACGGTGAGGAGTTCCCTCGACTGCCTTTCGGCTCCATTATCAGATCGACTCCAGACCTTCATTAAATAGTAGTGATTTAATCTACTTAATGAAGAAAAGAATCATCGAAATCGACTGGCGTGATATTGAGTTATTCGTCTATTTGTGGCGCACATATCTACTAAATGCAAATTTAAGACTAATGTGGTTTTCTTGTGGATGCCACAGTCAAAACTAGACCATATTGCACACACTACACATTCTGACATCAACTCTGTCATCAAAAGATGGCCGCCATCGATATGACATGCAACCATGAATGCGATGCTCTGCTAGAGTGTAGTCAGCCAGTGTCACTCTCTTATTCGACCTCTTCCGTGATTCTTAGTAACTTCGTAACAAACATAGTCGGACGACGCCACTTTCTGCGCTGTCATATTAATTTATCTGTTATAGGTCTCATAGGACAGTTTCTCCCACTACTGGGCGTAGGTCTGTCTAAACCTTAACTCGATTATGACCTAATACGAAGCAATCAGGATTAGTCCGAAGCCAATAGACATGAATGTAGGCAAACTCGTCCCGATATCGATCGTCGCTAGCTTATTTAAATTTAAAAGCCTTTGAATGTCCTTATTGACGGCGTAATAAAAACTAGTCAAACCTGCTACCTAGACCACGCAGTAAAATTATAAAAATTCGGCATTTCTTCTACAAATATTTCATAATCACTACATAGTATAAAACAAAGTCGCTTTCTCTGTCCCTATATCCCTATGTATGCTTTAATCTTTAAAACTACGCAACGGATTTTGATGCGGTTTTTTTTAATAGATAGAGTGATTGAAGAGGAAGGTTTATGTGTATAATTTGTCGACATATTATGCGGGCGAAGCCGCGGGCGGAAGCTAGTCTTATATACTTTCGTTTGTTTTAGCCTGGGGTATCAATGTCCCCTGATGTACAACCCCACAGACTACTTCATCAAGGTGCTGTCCCTGACACCTGGCTCGGAGTCAGCCTCACGACAGGCCATCAAGAATGTCTGCGACAGATTCGCAGTCAGCGACGCTGCCAAAGAACTTGACATGGAAATACATTTCGAATTCCATATGATGGACAATGAGGATTCTACACGTTCCGTAAGTTAACAACTTAATCGCGTAATTAATTACATATTTTTATGAACAATTAATATTAATTGTAGTACCTTCTGAAGTTGTGTTTAACCGGTCATCGTAAATATTGAGATTCTCAGGGACGAAGTCAATAAGCGCGTGTAAATTGTCGTCTCTTCAAAAAGTTTACAACTACAGCTAAAGGATGATTTATTTAAGACCCTGCCACATAATAAATATTCTACTACTAACGTACCGTGCTGGACTTGGGTCAAGCACGCCTAATGGTACGATAATACGATTTATTATGTAGATGTGTGTCGGCTAGCATCTTCAGAGAGTCTTGAAATGTTGAAAGAGACTTTCAAAGTTATTATCATGTCATGGTTGATATGAAAATACTATTATGTTACATTAAGCTACATATGTTGATATTGGTACGGCATTTAATGAATATTAATAATAAAAAATATCACTATATCACAATAAAATTGATTTACTCAAATAATCAATTAATCGGATAGAACGCACGCAATCACAACGGTTTACGATCCTTGTTTTTTAATCCGTTTTTATAAAACTAACTGATGTTTTGTTAATTTCCCAGATGAATCAAGAACCACATGATACCTTCGAACCTACTTTTTTCCTGACGAAGCTATGTTGGCTAATATACAGATATATACTTGTAGTAATACGAGATCCGAGAGTGCAATTTGTAAGATTAATACAGAAATTGGTAAGTTGAAAAGTTGTTCATACACTCGGCTTTAAATTTTTTTTGAGGGTGGAAAATCATCCAATGACTCCTCCCGCTCTGGGTGGACCGGAAAGGCGTGTCAGGCTCTTACTGACTAAACCCATCCATGTTCCTTCTGTAGCCCTTTATGTTCCGGGGTAGCAGTAACCCATTCGGACAATCCCGCTTAACACTTAGTATAATGACGTATTAATTATGCTCATAATCATCATTCTTTAAGCCTTTTCGGTTAAGCTATGGTTACATATTGCCTGCTTTGTAATTGAAATATGAGCGACAATCAAATCCAGGATTAAATTTTACGACCAAAGTCTTAATAACTTTTAACTACGTCATTTTCTTTCCCAGGCTATAGCTCTGGCATCAGGGCTGTGCTTCATGGGTACCGTCCGGCTCACTCAGTCAGGCATCCAAGACGTCCAGGGTGCCTTGTTCATCATCATAGCAGAGAATACCTTCAGCCCCATGTACTCTGTGCTCCACATGTTCCCTGAAGAGTTCCCGCTTCTAAATAGAGAGCTGAAAGCTGGCTTGTACACAGCACCGATTTATTATACGGCGAGGATGGTTGCTCTTGTAAGTGCTGGTTTTCATAAAATAACATTAAATCACTACATGGTATAAAGTAAAGTCTGTCCTAATGTCTGTATGTATGCTTAGATCTTTAGAACTACACAACGGATTTTGTGTTGTTGAAGTGAAACTTCTTTATCGGGGTTGGAAATAAATTTAGTGTAACATTTTTTCGTTACGCGTCACATTTTTCCGTTACGCGCCATCTTCTTCTTATCCCTACCACGCGTGATTCGAAGTATACTTTCTCCAGCGGAGTAGGGATTGGTATTACAATAACAACAACAAACAACAACAACAACAACTACAACTACAACAACAACAACTTTATCTAATTTAACTTTATTTAACCAATTTCTGTAAAGTTGCATATAGTAAATTATTTTTTGAAAAATTACGTCATAAAGAAGTTTCACTTCTTACGAGTGTACGCTAGTACACGCACACATTTTTTTTTAATAGATAGAGTGATTCAAGAGGAAGGTATGAATAATAACATGCAATTTCCGTCACCCACGCGGGCGAAGCCGCGGGCAGAAGCTAGTACAAGATATATTATAGTTTCTAGTAAAAAAATGAGAATCGGGTGATTGGTATAGTGTTCCTCAGTGCATTCCCACGAAACTGAATTCAGGTTTTGCTTGTCGTCATTGCTACGTTAGTTCGGGGACTACAAAGTCTTTAAGAATCTTGTACACATAATAGGAAAGTGATATGCGTGTGCGCTTCCTCTCGATATCAGGACGGCTACCAGTCGGTATGCATTTAAGCGGAAATTGCAGAGTTATTTTCATAACAAATAGCGTAGAGTTATCTCACCACCTGTCTTCCTTGTATCTATATATATATATGTATGTATGTATATATGATATCATATTATAGTAAATAATTATGTATGTTATGTATTATAGTATAAACTGTTATTATAAGGTTTTAACCTATTTATGTACTCATTTTTTATTCAAGTCTGAATGTTTTGTATGTTCCTACTCTTTAAAGCACCTGCCATCTAATCTCATCAACACCCTTGGTTGACTGGTAGAGAATGCCTAAGGCATTAAGTCCGCCTTTGTACCTTTATTGTGTGCGAAAAGTTTAAATAAATAAATAAATATAAAGGCAGGGTCACCAAAATCAAAATACATTTAATTAAATTAGGCAGTCCCTCAAAACCGTTTACGAATTGAATACCTACCTTTCTGCCTGACGACGAAACGACCTTAGCCCGCTCAATGGTAATTTTTTTTAACATAAATACTAAAGAGGACACTCGAATTTTTTTTAGGCTAGCAACATGCTTGCTGTCACGTAAATATGAATTATCCATACCACTTCTATAGTCACAGTTTAACCTGTTTTTGTTGCGCAATCACTCTGTCAACTAGTTTTTGGTTGGGTGAGGTTAGCAACGAGGCGTATCCGTCGTGAACCATTCCACTCGTATGATCCTCATTTAGTTTAATTAATTCGCCCATAAATAGTTATTGTAACACCAAAGGGCAAAAGAATAAATATTGCCTTTTAATCAACTCAAATATTCCCAATAAATTACGATTTTAATCTAGTTTGAATGTAAATTCTATAAAAGTGTCAAAACGTTTAATTATAACCCATACATTAAAAACTTGTTTCGGTTAATATATTATGGTATGTGACAGAACCTCAAAGATACGAAAAACTAAATGCAAAAGGTCAACTCTGCTAAAATAAACTTAAATACTTTATAATCGTTTCCACCGTCACCAAATCCTGACGCTGTGTTCTGAGAAATTCAAATTTATTTCAACTGCAGCGTGTTTCATTGCAACGTGTCGCTTACATTAAGAACCTGGTACATTGTGGTCATGGAGGACTTTTCTGATGATACAGACTTAGACAGGGTTGAAGGTTCCGTGCAATTTGCTAGCCCGCAGGTCTGCACGCTGTGGTAGGGATGTGAAGGAGTATCTTTTTAAGGCCTACTGCCGAAAATTCTACACGTGCAGCTTCTGGGTGAAGTATCTGATGATGCAGATTTAGACAGGGAGCGAAAGGCCTTGGCGGTTCCGTGCAGCCTACAGGTCTGCACGCTGTAGTATGGATAGGATTTGCATTGGGCCTTCTTCGTTCTCCGCGTTAAGTATAATAATGGACTTAGAATATTGATGGGGCTTTCGAGCTCCATTTATGTAATGCGTTTGCGTGGAAGCTCCAACTGCATCCTAAAACATTGTATGATAAGGTGGAGAGACCCTTTATTAGGCACTGTGTGAGGAGGCATGTGCCAAGATTGTGTTGCGTCACGTAGTTATTACTTGTTGTCGGATTAGTTTGAAATTTTTACTTCCTTTTAGTTACGGCCGCAGCACTCATAGACTCTTAGTACTTACTACAAATCTGTAATTTGTCATGGATATAAATATTAGTGATGCCGGCAAAGTGATAGAAAAAAGCTGAAAAAAATTTTTTTTAGAGCTACTCATCTACGCTTAAAGAGGGGATACATTAGCTATATTTAGTGATATGAGTATTGCACCTTCTGTTATAATTTTGTAGCACAAGAAAACCCACGTGCTTATAAAATTCTGGGAAACCAAGTCACCGGAAATGTTTCCGAGTAAAAAAATTTTAGTTTTGATTTTGATTACATACATAAATCCCTCTAATAACTTTCATATTTTTGTTTACAGCTGCCAGGCCTGCTGATAGAGCCGACACTCTTCACCCTGGTGGTGTACTGGATCGCAGGTCTACGAGGTTCCTTGTACGCGTTTAGCTTCACTGTCTTCCTGGCTATACTGGTGCTCAACGTTGCTATTGCCTGTGGTAAGTAAAACATGAAAGAGATGTCAGCATAAGTGATGGGGCCTGTTAGAGCCGAAGCCTGCCGGGTCAGCGGAATTGTCCGAAAGGGTTACCGCTACCCCGGAACACAAAAGGCTAAGGAAGGAACGTGGATTGGTTTTAGTCAGTAAGAGTCTGACACTCCCTTCCGCTCCACCCAGAGCGTCAGAGTTATTTGATGATTTCCGACGTACAAAAAATTTTTTACCATGAATGGACCACGCCTTAAAATTTTGACAAGCAAGTTGGTGTTGGCAGATGGCTCCCTATGGATGCATGGCAAATCAAGGAGAAGGCACAGGCCTTCTGGCTCTTGATGTTAAGTCTCTAACTGGCCTATGGCGACGCATAACCTACGAAATTTGTTGTTAACGCTTCTGCGTCCTCTCCCACGCCAAGCCAACTAGTATACTCATTTTTTTTCATAATTTAATTTTACCACTTTGTCAGCGTAATTAATATGTACATCCATGCCAAATTATAGCTTTCTAGTACTAAGAGTCTCTGCTATAAGAGTTTCGTTGTTGACTACGGAACCCTAAAAATACCTACATATTTAATAGTTTGCATTTATTGTCGTATGTGTATTACTATCATCATAATGAATTGTGTCTCTGTTTCCAGGCTCATTCTTCTCGTGTGCGTTTGGTTCAATGCCGATAGCTATTGCATACCTCGTGCCCTTTGACTACGCTCTCATGATGACCTCAGGTCTCTTCATTAAGTTAAGGTAAGGTATTCACATTAGTTTCATTATTTATAGTTGTTTTTTTAGTTATCTCTGCATGTGTTACGGTTATGATGTTATTATGCGAGGAAATCTTCGGAAATAGTTTAATTTTCTTCATACATATGCATATTACCGCTTATCGCTCGGGTTTTATGATGTTGTCTGTAAACGATCTAATTAATATTAACCTTATTTTCAAATGATACCATAAATATTAGTTGAAGACGTCTTTGGGGAAAACTGTGAATGTTGAATCATAATTATGAATTATTTACACATAACTAATTGTGAATTACACATCGAATGACATGATAATGATCACTTGGTTATGGTGAGGAATTTTCATTAGCTAGATTATTTATAATTTTTATTCAGCTGCCATGACATGTTATGGTTACGATTTTATTATGCTGGGAAATTTTCAAAAATACCTGTTAAATTTTCCTCATGCATATTCTAAAAACCGTTAATTGCTCGATTTTTATGGTGTCGCCTATTATTTAATGAGCTATTAATAAACAGTACTATTTACGGGGTTTTAGGGTGAAACTTTGAATTGTTTTTTCATCTAGTTAATTATGTAAACGTACTTCAATGTTCGATCACATTAAATATAATGCTATTTGTTGAATAATATTATTAGTAGGGTTTTTTAATTGACTCCAGATATAATATATTTTTAGGGTTCCGTACGTTCGAATGAAAAAACGGAACCCCTATAGGTTTTTTTTTGAGGTTGCGAAATCATCCAATGACTTCTCCCGCTCTGGGAGTCTCTTACTGACTAAAACCCATCCATGTTCCTTCCTTAGCCCTTTATGTTCCGGGGTAGCGGTAACCCTTTCGGATAATCCCGCTTACACCCTTACAGGTCTGTTGCAGCCAATTTGTTACGAATCTATTGAACTGGTTAAGTTGAAAATTACACATATGAATTTCAGTGACGCACGACAAACACGCACACGGATATGTAACGTCAATAAAATGTTTTTTACTTTAGGAGGCAAATAAAAAAAATTGCAGACTATACCATATGACATATCAAATGAAAGGGCTTACTGTATCTCAAATATTTATAATATACAGGTGAAGTATTTAAGTGGGCGTTGATAGCCAAATCCGAAACTATGCAAAATAGCGAATTGAACGCATAGGAGTCAATTATCGGGCTCAATTTTGATGAAAACTAAAACTGCATTATTGGAATTTTGAAAAAAAAAACTCATACTCTAGGTACAGAGGCCAGCACATCAAATTACCACAATCTGTCAAATTTCTTTGATAGTATTTCAACTTTATTGCATAGACATAAGGTGTATTTTTAATTGAGAAAATTTGACAGTTAGGGGTAGCTTGATGTGCTGGCGTCTATACATGCGGTCATACGGTAGTATCTCTAATAAGGACCGATTTCTGGGAAGTTATGACATACGAAAAACTAAAGAAAAGATATTTCTTTACTTGTCAAAAAAACCTATAAGAAATTGATGATCTTAAAATAAGTTGATAATCTCTCAATACTGTGCGTACAAACTTACATTTGCAGTTAAAATGTATTGGAAAACACGTTTTTCATCCACAATATTAAGCTTGTTCTTGAGATAAATTCATCCCAATTACGGAACCCTTCTTTGTGCGTGGTCGGACACGTATTTGATTGGTTTTTTTTCACTACCATAACCCATAGTGCGATAGACTCAACAAGCAGTCAGGCATAGATATGTATTCATCTCATTTTAGTGGATGTAAAAATAATTAATTATTTATGGATCTGTTTTATAATTTATTTTCAGTTCAATGCCTAAATACGTTTCCTGGATCCGACATCTTTCCTGGCTGATGTATTCCAACGAAGCTATGAGCATACTGCAGTGGGATGGCGTCCAAAATATAAGTAAGTTCTATTAATATAATTTGGACTTTTTTTACTAGGCAGTAAGATTTTACAATAGACAAAACATATTTTTATCATGCATTAATTATTACGGTATATAAACGTAAATCCAAAATTAGAGTACCCATATTTTTCCGTTTTTCGAAATTATTACTTTCATGACTTCAACTTTGAAATTCGATGTTTTCTAAAAAGACGTATTTTTGAGGCAATTTTGAAATTTTGACAATTGTTATGCAATATTATACCAAGAGGAGCTTGTGACTAAATAATAACAGACGCATGGGTTAATCAATTATGTTAATCTACGCTTACCGCGGTTGGTCCGTGCCTCGGAAAGCACGTTAGCAGTTATTACGGGTCGTCAGAAGCCCAAAAGTCTAACAAACAAGCGAGGGATATCATGTTACCCAGTAGCTGTGTTGTGGAGGTCAGCTACACAATCGTTCCATGTAAAATACTGGCATTCAGCTGCATCCCGTTTTTTTTTGAACCGCTGTAGACAATCCTAGAGGGGTATATGTCAAACTCTTACTGACTAAAAACCGCCACGGTTGTTCCCTCTTACACCTGCGCCTGGGGCCGCGGGAATGCGTGATACTTCCGTAAAGTCCGGGCGGCCGTCGCAGCGGGCCTCGTTTTGGTCGAGGGGGGGATCGAGGTGTACGACACTCCCTTCCCTACGTCTTAGAGGGGCGCGCGTGTAAAACAACGCGCCGCCACCTCGGGTCCTGATGTGTGGGAGGCGACGGACTCCGCCCGCGAGAACTGGAGGCCTACCCCAACATAATTGGGTAAAGGCAGATGATTGTGATTCAATATTTTATCATCGGTCTTCTGTTCACGGTAACAGCGACCTTTAAAACTTGTCGTATTAACGACCTACGCCCTGACAAATTAAGTGCGTCACGTTGAGATATGGGCGGTCGTCGAACCACCTTAGATTAGTGTGGAATGCTCTCAGAAATAATCAGTTGTTTTATAATTCCCTAAAACTACCTACGCTTTATATATTATATTTATTTCTTGGCAATTATGATAAGGATGTTCGCTGTAGGGCAATGTCTAATGCGTAACCTAGGTCAGTGGGCCTATTTATGTAAAGGGTTTTTCAACAAGAACTTTGTTTTCTAAAACAAAGAATTTAGATGAAGATGATTAAATTTTTTATTGTATTACGAAGATGAAAGTTTGGCCATTATTAATGAAAATGATATCTGGCAAATGTCCACCATGACCACGCTGATAGATGTCAATTCTTTCATCAAAGTTTTTAATCACTTTTTTGGCAAAATGGCGTCTATTTCGTTAATTACATCACGAATTTAGAGTTTTAAGGCTACCATCGATTTGATTGGCTCCGACTAGACTCTGTCCTTAACATAACCCCACAAAAATAATCCAGTGGTGTTAAATCACACGATCTGGCCACTTAACAGCTGAATTTCGGGAAATTATGCGATCGGGAAATTGGGTTTGCAATAAATTGATAGTTGCATTGGCTGTGTGACATGTGGCACGCTCCTGTTGAAACCACATGTCAGTGATATCCACGTCATCAATAATAGGCCAAAATTGAGTTGTTAACATCTCGCGATAGCGTGATCCGTTGACCGTTACCGCATTTCCTGCCTTATCTTCGAAAAAAAACGGCCCGATCACGCCTCCAGACCCCATAGCTCACCATATAGCGCGAGCGGTCTCAGAAGAACTATTATTTTGTCCGAAAATATCACGAATTATTTTTAATTATTACAACGTGGCAATGCCGCCAGTCTCTTGGGTATATCTCCAGTTGGTAGCAACGCAGAGGAATTTTTCGACTAAATATTTCAGTTTCTTAACCCATTAAATGTTCTCCTATTGGAAGCCGTTTGCTTATAAGAGCTCAACGATTTATTGTCGTTTCGAGATTTTTTTCTTATGACCCTATGGAGTTCATACGAAATTTGAAGGGTTAATAAATTACAATGTAAAAATCAAAGTCATAAAGTCCTTGGTAACCTCATTGGACTCTTCCCAAGTCACTCCAGTCTAACAAGTGTCTGAGTCTCTCTCTCTTGATACTTTACTCTCCTTTAGCCCGAGATGGAGGATACCTAAAAAAATATCCCCATGAAAAAAATACTAGTCTTGCAACATAATTCCATCCTAACTGACCTTTGACGTAACTAGTACAGACCGGCACAGTGTCGCCATCTGTGGCATATGTCGAATACTAACACGGATTGATAGTCGCATGCGCTGCGATCCGTCATGCCATTCATCTTTGTATCTGATGTAACAGTGCTCAGTTGTACAGTCGATCGCAAGTTCATGTTACATTTTGACATTGACAGCGCTTTTATGACGTCAAATAATGGCGGTGTGAATTGTTATCACTGACGTGTCGTTGACCGTACATCTTATACAGGATGTTTGGTTAAACGAGGGAAAATCAGCTGTTTGCTATACAGCTGTTTCAGCTCCGCCTTGGAGTGTAAATGTGCTCAAAGCCGTCTTTAACTTATTGGAGGCTCTGGGCATATTAGGATAATGGGGCCCCCTATGACTTTGACAGAACCCTATTTTGTTAGAATAAACAAAAAAGTAGATAAGCAAGCTTCTAGATTTATTTTTATTGTCAGTCACATTAAATGAATAGATAGTGTAATAATAGGGGTTAAAGTATGAAATTGCCGTTTTATTGTATTAAGTAGGTACTTCGAATTGACATAGAACCTTAATGGTTTGAGATTTTTGAGTGAAACAGCTCACAATATCAATGTTGCGTTTGGAGAGGGGACTTCTAATGATCGCAACGTGCGATTTTGGTTTAAACGCTTTCGTGATGGAAACTCTTGATTTGAAGAACGAACCACGTGGAAGACCGCCCACACAGGTGAATAACAATGAATTGAAAGATATGGTGGAAGCCGATCCGAGCCAAACTACCCAGGAATTAGTGGCATGGTTTAACGTTACCAACAATATTGTTTAATTAGCGTCAAATCAATAAAATAAAAAGAATATTGAAAATTTCAAATTTTGCAGAGGGTGGTTTTGAGGGTGCCTCATGATTTGACTGATCTGCAGAAAAAAACGCGTGTTGAAACTCGTGTTGCCTTGTTGAATTAATACAGAAATGAAGGAATACCAACTGGATCGAATTGTGACATATGATGAAAAGTGGATTCTTTACGATAACCGTAAAATACAATGGTCAATTCAATTTATTTATTTTGTGAACATAGGTGATTACAGGTGTTTTTCACTATAAATAAAACGCCTCAACAGTGTCCTAAAGCAAAGCTTACCAATAAAAAGGTAATGGTAACTGTTTGGTGGTCTCAGCATGGTGTTATTCACTATAGCTTTCTCCGATCTGGTCAAGCTATAACAGCAGATGGCTACTGTGCCGAACTACATTTTTGCTCCATGATAACGCGAGACTTCATACAGTACGAGAAACCGTCTCAACTCTACAGGAACTGAAATTAGAAACCATCCTTATTCGCCAGACCTTGCTCCAACGGACTACCATTTTTTTCGTGATATGGACAATTTTCTACGTGATAAAAAGTTTACTTCTCAGGAGGCAGTACAAAATGCTTTCACATAGTTTGTCGAATCTAGATCACGAGAGTTCTATCGCAAAGGAATGAATGATCCTATTAGATGGCAGCAATGATAATAATGGTAATTATGTTGATTAAATAAATATGTTTAATTTAAAATAAAAACTATTTTTTCAGTACAAATAGGCAATTTCATACTTTAACCCCTAATATAATCCACAAATGTAACTCTTTTAACATTCACAGGTTAGTACTTTATAAGAATCTATGTTGATTGAAGAGGAACCCTTCTCGATTTGAGATGGGCAAAATCGTTAATCACTCCTTCAAAATTGAGGTTTTTGAGCACATCACATTCTATGGACATCAGCGACAAACTGGTTAATACTGTAGTCAGTAATTTGGGTTCAATTTATTCTTATCAAAAAAGTTTTTCGGCAATATGTATCGGTTATCGTTTAGTGATCTGGCAGGGAGGGCCCTGGGCACTTGCCCAGAGTGCCCAGTGGGAAAGAGGGGTCTGAATGTGCTGCTGTTCCACAAACGATGGGACACTTAATCTCGTGTCCTGCGTGTCCTGCCGTATGCACGTTACAGGAACTGATGGACGCTAGTGATGGCGCCAAACACGTAGCCGAATTCTGGACCGAGTATATAGATTGGCATCGACATGCAAAGAAGTTGTTTATACTTCAGGGTTGAATACCATAGTAAAAAAAAAAAAATTCTCTCCCTTAATGTACGTCCCTTATTGAACTTAACACACTGTTTATAGGCAGGTAAAGGGAAGCATACCTACTGTTTTAAATTTAGCAGGCCCTCAAGACATTTGGCAATATATCAATAACTATTTAGATGGAATGTATTCAGACAATGCTTTGTAGATTTATAATTAGGTGGCTTATAAATAGTCCTAAATACGTGTGCTGGTACTTTATAGTGGGTAGCAATCTATGCAGAAGTGAGGGGGTGGTGTACTATGGCAAGATGGTAGTAATATGATACGATGACGTCGGTATAGCGGAGTAGCTGAACAATCGCCTTCACTTCGCCAACACAGGGTGGAAGGGATATACGAAGCCGGTTACCATGGCTACAGTTTTTTTTTTGTAACTGGCGTTAATTTCAACGTATTGAGGTCCAGAATCATGTACTGAATCCATACTAACCTGTATGTATCTGAGAGCTCTGTTCTGGGTGGAAATCAATCAATGTTTGTATTGTGTTGTGCATAAAAGACTTTATCTGTTAAGCTTCATTTACGTGGTGCGATTTAATTGTCTACGGCAAACCATAACTTAATGCAACCGAAAAGTTTATCGTCTAGAAAATGTCTAGACGATGCAAGTTATATGTATGTTGAACCACAGGGCCACACGCAATTAACTTGCGTAATGGGACTTTAACGTCTATATCATTACAAAACACTCAAACGATACGGTAGAGATTTTAATATTAAAATAAAAAAATCTTGTCTATCAATCCTTGACACTCAATAAATAATCTAAGTAAATCAATAAGCCCCTATTTTGTAACACTTCCTGTTCTCGGCCATCTGTTTTGAGTGCAGGTAGATTATAATGGCGCCCGGGATATTCCCCACAAAAAGGGTCTACCTTACCAGGTAAATGGGACAAGTTTGGACAATAAAATAGTACACTCACCGGCACGGAAACTTGGCCACATGTAAATTTCACGATATTTCGCATTTATTTATATTTTTGACACCGAAATAAGGGTAGATGCACTCAGTAAGTGTTTCTTATGCTTTTAGAACTTGAAATTGAAAACGTCACTATACCAATAACTTAGTTTTATTAAATTGAGCACTTTTGCAGAAATAAGGAATTTTACACTATCAATTTTTAAACTCTATAAAATAAAAATATACCTAAATTGGTCTATTGTCTCTACGTTTTAGTATCGGGTGTTTCCTCCTCTAGCCCTAATAACGGCCTGCATTCGATCTGGCATGCTTTGAATAATGTTTCTGACATCAACTTGCGGTATGTTCTCCCAAGCAGTAAGTGCTGCATTTCGAAGTTGGTTAAGAGTTTCTGGCGGGTCGGAGGTGGACTTTATCTTTCTTTTGAGCATATCCCAGATATGCTCAATCGGGTTTAGGTCTGGACTACGCGCTGGCCACTGCAATTTTTGAATACCAACTGCTTGTAGATATTCTTCAACACAATGTGCAACGTGTGGGCGTGCATTATCGTGCATTAGGAGGAATTGGTCGTATCCAATGTATCCCGAATAGACCTAAACATGTTCCTGGAGGACCTCCTCGATGTATCGGGTTGCAGTTAGCCGGTTATCGACGATAACCAACTCCGTGCGACCATCGGAACTTATTCCTCCCCAAACCATTATAGAGCCTCCATGGAAATCACAGTTTGTGTTGTGGTAATTGGTAGAAATCTCTCTCCTCTTCTTCTCCACTCTCGTTCTCGACCGTCTGGAGCACGTAAAGCTATTCGACACTCATCTGTGAACAGCACTCGAGCCCATTGCTCGTGGGTCAAGCTGGCGTTCTCACGTGCGAATTGAAGTCGAGCTACTCGGTGATGTCTGAGGAGTTCTGGACCGCGTGCTGGTCTACGAGCTTTTAAATTCACTTCCTCCATTCGCCTTCTCACTGTACGCTCACTAACATTCACGCCTCTTGCAATTTGGAGCCGCTGGCGTATCTCAACAGCGGTCAGGTAGCGGTTTCTTAAAATTTCCAGGACAATAAAACGGTCGTCCCGGGCCGATGTGCATCTGACGCCTCCACTGCCTGGTCTACGGGAATAGTGGCCAGTCTCCTGGTATCTTTTAAGGGCATACTGCATTGAGGAACGTGGTACATTAAGCACCACAGCAACTTCACGCTGTGTCAACCCTTGGTCGATTAATGCTACAGCCTGCGCAACCTGTGCAGGTGTTAATGGCATTTTTATTAGTGTTAAAGCACCTTTAGTTTATCAATAAACAGCCCAAAATCACAATAGTTCAATAAGGTACCGAAAGCTTTTACAACATACAAATTTAAACTTGCGACTTAGTCGCTCAAGAGACACGATTTAACTAAAAATTTGAAGTTGCACCATAGTGCACTCAAACATAATGAATTACCCTCTTGAACTAAGAGTAAACATTTTTTAGACCTACCCTCATAAGAAACAATCAATAGAAACACTTCAAGTTTTTGTTATGGCGAGTATTTGCGAGATAAGCGCTTGGCCAAGATTCCGTGCCGCTGAGTGTATATTTAGAAGGAGCAATATCTCCGTTGCATTTAGAAATGTGTTAAGCCCATAGTAAACCTGTTGCTAAGCAAGGTAGGTTCCTACATGGCGCCATTGTTATAGTATCACGCCATTTGACAAGTTGAGGTCGTCGACCCGGGTGTCAAGTAGACTTTGAGTCTCCGATCTACAACGTTACTTTTAGTTTAAGCAAAAGGTGAAAAGCTGTTCTTGTACTCGTCATTATTTAAAACAACTTTTATTATAGGATCAATCAAGAAATCGCGAAAAAAAAATCTGATCCGTAAATGTGTGCTCACTATATCGACAAAATATATGAAACAAACAGCAGATATTTTTGATTGTAGATACATTGGCAAAATTAAAACGAACGCTTCATTAAAACTGCATCTTGATACAAAAAAAAAAGTTAGTTCTGATTGATATAAAATTGATAAAATAAACTGTTAGCATCTAAACGAGTGGAGCTTGCGGCTAACAGCAGCACGGATCGATCTGTCAGGTTAAGCTACGCTTGCCGGGGTTAGTACGTGCATGGCTGACCATTTTTATATATCGAGACTCCTCCGTGCCTCGGAAAGCAAAAGCCGTTGGTCCCGGCTACCATTCGTGGATCTTTGACAGTCGTTACGGGTAGTCAGAAGCCCTAAAGTCTGAAAGCCAGTCTTACCAAGGGTTATCGTTTTACACAGTTACTGGCTGGGTTGTGGAGGTCAGATAGGCAGTCACTCCATGTAAAATACTGGTATTCAGCTGCATCCGGTTAGACTGGAAGCCGACCCCAACATATTTGGGTAAAGGCTTGGCAGATTGATTTCATCTAAACGGGTCGTGTCGTGTGTAACTTTACATAAGAAGGCATTTTCAGTGGTTGACATAATTGTATGCGCCGCTGAATGGGTAGCACACACCTTGGATGTTTGCTTGAATGATAAGACACCGATAGCCAAAGATGATGGTTTATTGAATATATCTAACTACCACGTAACTAACGATTGCTAATGTTGTGTGAATGAGTACAGCTGTCTATGAACTGAATGTGTACTGTCGCGTTACAATATATGATTTACTAGCTTCTGCCCGCGACTTCGTCCGCGGAAAATTTCTTGTTTTTCACATTTCTTTCCGACTTGCTAGACTAAAATGGCGATAGCTCGGCTAATATGTATGATATAAATATAATTTATAGCCTATAGCAATCAGGAATAATGTAGCTTTCTATTGGTGAAAAAATTTTTGAAATCGGATCATTAGTTCCGGAGATTACCCCCTACATACAAACTTACAAATTTTACCTCTTTATAATACTACTAGTATAGACTAGTATAGATGTGTGACGGAAAAGTGCTGATCTATGCAGCGCGCGCGTGCCATGAACAATACATGACTCGTACTCTAATCATCACAATTTTCTCTTGTTACAGCTTGCATCTCCGATGGAATGGGAGTCCCGTGCCTGAGCACCGGCGCCGAAGTCCTATCTAACTATGATTTCGAGGGCAAAAATCTATGGACTGATGTCCTAGCCCTCTTCATTCTGTACCTAGGTTTCCACAGCCTAGCCGTTCTGGCCCTTAGATATAGAACTAGGAGAAAATAAGTCTATAATGTTATGGTTTTTAATTGTTTTTGGTATGGTGTCTATTATGATAATATAATGTGTATTCCGCGAGATGTAAATAATTTAAATAAAGAACTTATTGTACTGATTGCATGACGTTTTAGTTTTTATTACACAGATGACAAATCACCTTTAAACGAAATGGGGCAATTAAAAATATTAGTTATTAAAATAGTATAGAATTTTTTAACCAGCCAATATGGCAATGTATGCGGGATTGTCCGAAAGGGTTGCCGCTATCCCGGAACATAAAAGGCTAGGGAAGGAACATGGCTAGGGTTGAGTCTGACACTCCCTTCCGATCCACCCAGAACGAGAGGAGTCATTAATTGAATTCCCAACCTCAAAAAAAGAAAAATGTGGCAAGCAAGTGTGTTGTCATTCCACCTGATGCTAGAGTCTGACACTATTGACAGTTCATCTAAAGGTCACCTCACGTAAGTGTTCACAGAAAAGTTTTACAATAGAAACTGTGTCAAGAAACTTGACATATTCTTCTGGCGAAAAATGTAGGTGTTCTAAAACCCCTCTGCCATCTCTTCGAGGAGTGCAGTACAACGTAAAAATGACGTTATTATGATTGTCATCATGCCAGTATCATTGATCACTCGCTATAAAAATCTATCGCTCAGTTTAAACGTCATTTTGCTATTTGGCACTGATCGAATATTAATCACGAATGTCAGCAGAGCTACTTACTCGTTCCGTGGTCAGTCTGATACAGTCTGCTGAGTGTGTTTCTGAGTTCCCAGTGTTGTGATATAAAAGTGACTTCCGGGCAGCCGTGCAAGTCAACATCATCATGGATAGCCTGATCGCTTACTTAACATCAGGTAAGATACACATCTACTTAGTGTTCATTTAGATGTATGTGGTTCAAACTTGAAACACCAAACGCAACAATATATTATCATGTCGGGTAAAAAACTTAAATAGATTCCTAGTAACTTTCATTCAATAAACTAAAAGAGTGAATATATTGCTAAGGAAAAAAAGCTTTTAAAACTTAAATAATTTCTTATTTTCGAAAAATCTAATCAGTTCTATTTCTCGTAAGTACCTATCCTACTAGTAAAATAAAAATTTAATTTGCATAAAATATTCATTGTTCTTATTCGTATCTAATTAATAATAATAAATTAAACAAATTCAACAAAAAGTATTTCAATATGTCAATATTTTTCTTTTGTGATTTTACTGCCATCTGACCATTACATAACTAACTACTCCACCCAGTAATCTAAGGTCTTTTCAATGCAGTTCTCTACAAAATTGATAGATGGCAGCACTTGCGCCCATGTTTTTGTACCTGCCGGGCCCGGCGAGCAACGGGCGTTCGCTCCGCGCCGCGCAAGCGTAGTTCAAATTCATCCGCCATATTCGTCGTGTCAGACGGAGTGCAGTGCACGGCTGTGACATGTTTATTCGTAAACTGCATAAAACTTATGACATCGAGTCCTCACTGGTGCTTGTTTTATTTAGATAACTCTTCAAATATGCGATTTGATGGAGTCTTGAATGGATACTCGAGTCGTTTGTTGAATTATAAACGTGCATCGAACTGTGCATTCGTGTGTTTATGATAACAGCATTAACAGTAATCCTCGGTCGTGTATTGTTTTTTTATAAATCCCTTCAATTGCTGGTGTTAAGGCTTGGTGATATTATGCAACATAGCATAACCGTGACCTTCGCGTTTCGTGACTGTGCTAAAGGTGTCTTTTGAGGTTAAAATGCAGCTTGGATTATGAGCGACTGCGCCGAGCCATCAGGTTAGTAAGACGTCCAGTTATTTTATCGGTACTGATAATACGGTGTTTATTTATCGTTTGTCCTATATTCTTGTTGTGACCACTTTGATACATCTACGTTTTCGTTTAGGAAATGACCATTTGTTATTGTAACTTTCCTAGAAAAACTTAAAGCTAACTTGTTCTGACTTAAAATTCTAACCTAAGATAATTTCGAAAAGCTGTTTACGCGGGAAGTTTATACAACATTTGAACGAACGTGCATAAAGTCGTTCTTAACTTAATGTTCACTGAACAACAAAGGTCATAAACTCATAACTTAACTTGTAAGTTTAGAATACAAAGACGTAGGTCGTTCCGTTGCCGTTGGCGTTAAGTCTCAACCTCAAGTCGCGATCAACGTAGTAGTAGTAGCAGCCGCGGAGCTTGCCTTGCACCTTAGCGGACGAGGCAAGGCGCGCGGCGCGCCACGCCACGGAGAGAATGCAACCTCGCCACAGGAATCACAAAGGGACTAAAGTGAAACAAGGACGAGGCATTGATTATCCCAATGTTTTATTTTTTCTTTTTTATTATCTGGTGTTAGACGTTTAAGATTGTCGATAGAACTGGTTGATGGAACTGAAGAGCTGAATTGATTACCGGTCTTTTTGGTCGTTTTAAAATGGATCAGATAAAAGGTTTTCAATCTACATTATGTGTAATCAGGCCACACCAGTACAAGTATCCAACTTGAATGGGTGTGATTAAACCCATTATGAAGATCAAAATCATTTTGTTTACGTGAGTAATGTAATTGAGTACCTACTTTACGCACGTTGCGATTAAAACAATGCCCCAGATGATCTACATAACTTTATACAATAGGACAGTCGATTCTATTTTTTTCGTCAAACATCCTGTCTGCTGTTTTGGTCTATTCTAATGTTAATTTACCCCTAGCGCGTCACATGTTTGTGTTTTTATAAACAACAGATTGTGTATGATCTATCATTCTTCATGCACAAACGAGATGAGAGACTGCCTATTAGGTTGTAAAAAACATTGTAATAATAAGTTTTTCGAAGTTCAATGATATAGCCTGGATATAATGTAAGTGTACCAGGTACAGACTCATTAAAATAAATTGGCGAAGTATTAAATAATCCACTTATAACCCCCCTTACACGTACGAAACCGGTTTAACCGTTGGTGATTAAACCGAAATGTTTTCTTTCATAAGTACACCAAACTTATCGGATTTTACACAGTACTAAAACCTGTGATGTCCACTCATGTTATCAAGATAGATAAATACCACTCTAGATTGTCGGTGGGCGTTCGATGTCTAGCTCATGACGTCATTGTAATAAAACACCCAGTCCCAACCGCATTTAAATAAGTACTGAATATTTGCATCATAATTTATCTAAAAGGTAGTGTAACTATGTTCCTACCTGTGTCAATATTTTTTTGTGCATATAGTATGAATTGGCTTCCTATCCAATAAAAGACTGAGTAGATGAGATGAAGAATACTGTTGCGACCATGAACTTGGTTGTTCGTTTTGTCAGACATTGAAGTTGAAGAAAGCGATCCAAATAAGCATAATTATGTTGGAAATACATTCCTAAACATAAATATGTCTGAATTCACGGGTTAATAAAATTAACCCTGGCTTCCATTTCTCGATTAATTCCCAGTAGACTCCATTTCCGTTAGACTAGGTCAAAATTCCACAGAAACCAACCGTTAATTTCTCTAATCAATCATTCTTTAAACATTGCAGGTTTAACAAAACCAATAACACCAAGATCTAGATATCGTTGTTCGAACTAATTGCCTGAAGTCACGGCATAGTTACTAGAGAATAACCGACAAAGGTCGCTCCATACAGCTTCTTGATAAAGATTGCGTGCTGTATCGTCGTCGAGACGTACTGCGTTTGCTTAACTAGCTAGAAGCGTGTGTGACTTCAACATTAGAAGATAACCTGAACATTATATGATGTAGAAACCATTTTTTACGGTCGATTTTTCACTCTTCGGATAGCTTTTATCCGTGGAATAAATATGGAGGTCTCACAACTACTCAAATTGACATATTTATACTTCAGATAAAAGTTATCTGACTATCGAAAAATCAGCCCTTAATCTTGTGGTAATGCACTTACATTTGTGGCCATCATCGTTCATAACCTTCACGTCTTTACAGATGACTGTTCGTGGCTGTGAAATGCAAGAACAGATGCAAAAAGGGTCACAAGTTGCGTTGAAGGAAAAAGAAAGTTATAAAAACAGTGGGCACTGATATCTTACACATTAAGTTTATGAAATATTTTATTTAAAAAATGAAATGAAAAGATGTTGAAGGTAACTTGAAACACATAAACAAGCTTATTTTCAATCAGGCCGATATACACATACCGCCTTTTATGTTACATTGAACCGATACAAATTGCCCTCTTATTGAATAGTGATAATCGAAGATTGGCAGGAAGAAGTCCTTTAAATCAGCCGCTGATAAACGCTCGTTGGCCGGCCATTTATCGATTAATGAGGCTGCTTACTTAATCGTCCTAAGAAGTTCACTTGTCGATCGCAGGTTGTGACAGCCACGGATGCGATTAATTAAATCGGTGCCTAGATTTCCGTTTTAACCTGTTTCACTTGGATAACTATTTAACCTGTCTGCGTTGCAATATTCTACATCACTAATATTAAAGAGCTTAAGTGTAATGAGACGGTCGCCATAGTCGCCATTTGCCAAGTACCAAGTCCAAGTAGAAACGAGAGAGGAAAAAGCTGCTGTGATTGTCTGTCGTAAATTGCATTGAGTTTCTAATCTACAAGTAGGTAGGTAGCTACGCCGCCGCTTGTCCAAGTGTTCTGTTTTAAATTTTACTTAAGCATGCGCGATTTAAGTAAGTAAACCAGTCAGATGAATTTCTTTGAACAAATTCTATGTAGCTTCCGTTAAAGTTCAAATCACATAATACACCACTCCGTTTCGCAACAAAAGTTTCTTCATGGAAATTAAGAAAAAAAGCATCATCTAAGAAGTATGTACTTCATACTGGTATCATTAGTCTCATTTAACCACCAGACAGATTTGTTTATTATCTTCATGCAACTTCTGCTTGAACGGTTACGAAACAAAAAGAAGCGAACTGTCTTACAATATTAGTCGACTATGATAAATAGTGTAATGGTCTTCTTAAATCGGTTTCAATGTAACTTGAGACCGATGAACTTGGTAATTAGCGGGTTACGTTCCAAGAACGTGAAAAGAAAGTCTTGCGTGATACTCTTTTTTTTTACACCACCTATGGTATTATAATGAGAATAATTTCGCCAATCTTGCAGTTTCTTGTTCGCATCGGAACCAATTACTATAACATCGGTCACATTAACAGACAAGGTGAAAGTCCATAATTATACATAATAGCTATATAAAGATCCACACGATTCAATGGAGAATTTTAATTTTAAGGCCCATTTTGTGCATCGAATTCGGCATAACTGTCCATCAAACGGCTGTATTTTCATAGCGATGCAAAAACCTCGCGAACAAACGGGAGTGTCGAAGTATTTACTACCAGATTTGGAATGACGCGATGATATGTGGAACTGGTTTGATGCTCGTTAAGACGCGCCGTAGAGTCTCACGTATCTGAACAAAAACCAAGCCGGGAACAGGGCCAACTTGTTTTGGACAATACCCGGGCTGACACTTGAATGCCGATGCGTTTACCATGTGACATCACATAGCTACCCGAACATGGAGAAACGTTCAGAAATGTAGGCTGGGGAGAAAAGGCCTTAAAGGGTACCACAATATACGAGAGGTATTGTGTGGATTACACTCAAACAAATTGCAAACTTATAGGATACAAGTCCTCACGTCTATGTTCATTTCAGAGCAGAATTCAAGTTGGTTTTCCCTATGAATTATTCACGTTTTGGAAAAACAAACATAATCCTTAAGATTGCAGTAGATTAATATTTTAGATATATATAGAATTTTATCACAAAATTTGATTAATATACTAAACCCCGACCTCTTATAAAACCCATACGAAATTTGAACAGTCTCACAAAAAATGGTACAAGCAGTTAAAGAGAAATTGGGAAACAAAGCATTCATTGTTCCATATTGAAGGTCGACCAGATAAAACAGACTAAAGATAAGTGAGAAACTGAACTTAACACATTGTTTGAGATGTTGCAACACCGAAAGAATAAGACCCACTAGAAGATACGAGCTGAGAACGTATGAATATTATTAATATTAGCTATTTACATTACTATAAACCTGACTAACAGCTATTGAATTGCACATTTCCCGGACTCGTGTTTAGTGGGAGGTTGAATTTTAGCACTAGCTCCCTTTGTAAGCTTTGCACCGGGTCACCGACCCTTAATTATCCTACAGTGCGCACCGCTGCAGTGCAATGCTCCAGTAAAATTCTGCATAACAAGCCTTTATTAGCCCCTGACGGCTCTGACTTCCTTGACGATATTTGTTCAACTCCTTCTTTAAATAAACCAAAATTAATGGCGTTTGGCAATTTTCGAAATCAGTAAAGTGTTAAGAGGAAATTTGTTAATTAACAAAGCCTTTAAAATACGAATAACGTAATGACGGTTGGTGGTTGTGTAACACACACCGGATAAGCCGCAAAAATGAAGCCAGTTGTAGCGATCCCTATCGAGTGACCACGTTGAATCACTTTTGCATGTCCACAATTACGGGCTTACGACCCAAACCTTGTGTACACTGTTTTTATAAAACGAATGCGATAACATCAATCGAATCAATTCAGGCGATGAATCATACTCGATTCCGATGAATAGTGTTGCCTGCCTGTATGTTTTTGTTGCGAAAACTCAATTACTTTTTTGGAAACCCTCTCATTATACCCAGTCTGAAACGTATCCTGATACAACTTTGATGATAGGTTTATTCAATTTCAGTTCTGATGGAAAAACTGATATCCTTTTCCCCTTCAGCTAAAAGTAGTTAGTTAGACAATGTTGGCAATTATTATGGCTGTCAATAAATAAAACCTGTTCTATTATATAGGACTAGTGGCGCTATTGTCAAGATACGGGTAAATAATGAACGTCCTGCCTGTTACTTTTGTCCAAACAAGGAAGTGTAAATGTGGAGTAATTGGCTGGACCAGGAAATTACTAAAAGGTTTCCTAAGTTCATCGATCATTTGGGGCTTGTTTTAACAGCTTCCTTTTTAGCAGAAGTGAAACGTGCCGATGAAAGCGTCCTATCAGAAATAACTTTGCGCTCAAGTAAGTACGTATCATCGAGATTATCATTCCGTAGTGGCCGAGTGAATCGACCAGTTCCTATAAAAGGCTCGTTAAGTAAATGTTTTCCGTTAGCTATGACACACACGCTAATATTTGGCCTTCCACATGCACCAGCCTCCGTTGAGAACTTGCTTGACGCAAGGTAAATTACTATATTTACCTGCAATTATGGTAGACGGTTTTCGGATTTATGTAGCAATTAACCGCATAATCCCCTATGAAGACTGGTAGGGCAGTTACAAAATGCTTTGAAAGTTTTTGTGTAATCTGAGACTTATTCAGGACGTGTAGCCAGTTTGTGAGGTTAAATAACGGCTTTAATTACTTTGAAGTGGATTTTATGAATGTTAAATTTCCATTACGATTGACATTTTGAAAGGCGCTACGAATGCGTGGATTTAAGATCGTGAATCTTGCAAACGTATATGGCAAGCTACCGCCATCTTGATGTTGGTTCAATAAAATGTTGCTTTAAAATCCATAATTGAATTCTCGCTAAGCCGTACTGAGGTTGTTTAGAGGAAACGCTAATACAGAAGCCGAGTGTGTCCATTTTGTTGTCGACCGGCCACGTGCATGATCATACATACTGTAAACAGATATAATTAAGGTCGTGGCGTCCATATTAATGCAGGCCCGATCAATATTCATAGCAAGCGGGCCGCGGGTCAGATGGTTAGATATCCATTGGCGCCCAGTACGCTCGGGTCAAGTAAGAATGAGTTGAGATTCGCGATAAAACTAGTTCAGAGTTTAACGCGTTAATTATTTTGTTAGCTTATTGATTTCTTAGGATTTGAATATAATCAAGTAAGTACAGTAAGCCGTCTTGACTTTATAAAGTTAAGTAAAAAATATGGTATCCAAAAAACAATTCCGTCATTATTTTTGAGCTATCCTTCTTTTACAATTGAAGCTGTTCAAAATTCAAAACAAAAGCTTTACCTTAGTGACTCTAGCGCATCTCACTGCGTGACCTTGACGCGATAACGCTGCGCCCGCGCAGGTATTACCATGGCACAGCGGTAATACCCCGCTATTACTATAAACGTTTACGCCATACGCGCCATACGGTATTGCATCGAATTTTTATCCAATTACGTGTTTCTTCAATTTCGTGGTTCGTTTGTTCGTAAGTGTAAATTACAGATGATTCTTGCGTAAAATCACATTTTTATTTAGTAACTATTAATCAATATCACTGCGAAACGAATTTCTTATCTTGAATACAATTGTGTTCAATTGGATTGTCATTGAAATGAAGATGTGAGTTACTAAGCAATTAGTATGTCGATATGTTCATTATTATTCATACTTCAGATTCTGGCTCTTACATTGAATGGTTCTGTAAGATTCATTGATTTGATTTATCAGACAATGACACCAGTGGTGATGTATTTGAGTATACACTAATTAATGTGCATTCAATAGCAACTACTATTCGTTTCTTCACTCGTGCACTATCGTCTGTCTGATATCAGAATGTATTTCTTTTCTGAACCTACCTACTCTATCGACTTGTGGCAGTCCTTCTCTATTCTATAGGTTTCTCTCTAGTATTCTACTAATATTGTGTCTATGTCAATTGTCCATGTGACCAGCTGACAACCGCCGTTCCTCCGTCCGGTCCCCGGTCTAAATTCCGCTTCCTCTATCCCACCGGCCACCGGATCTCCGCCATATGTGATTGAATCTCGTCGAAAACACCAATGAAATAGAAAGCATTCTGACGATTGGGTTTAAGAACTAGTCGTATTTGGGTATCCAGTGAAAACAAACCGTATATGGGAAGCGTTGCGTCATTGCCAAGTTATTTGGCCGATAGTTCTAGTTAAGAGTTATCGGCTTGGCTGTGCGTTGTTACCAATGGAAACAGATAGCGTACATGGCTAGATGCTTTCAACTCTTGAACTTCTTACTTCTGGTTAGCCAGTGGCGTTACCCTTACTTTTTAAGATTTGACCACATAGAGGCACAGCGTGATGCACATACACCCTCTGGTTATATGATAGCTTTCTAATTTTACAAGTGACTGCATAGAATCAACTAGGAGTCAAGTGTACAAGAATGGAATCAAGCTTGAATCTGTACCAGACATACATTTGTTCTGTAAGAAACCCAACATGTCCCTCACTGCAATAATCCGATTTAACGGCCCTTGCTCTGTGCATTTACTGTTGTCCTGTTATTTCTTTATGAGTTTTTTTAACTTCTTACCCGATTATATTTTTATGGATTTCATGCTAAAGTTTATTCGCATTTTATTGTTTTACGATAACTTATGAACACTTCTTGCAGAATTACGGTGTCTGGCTTGCTGTTATTTGGTTTTATCGCTTTATTTACTAACAGTAGATACTAAATGTAATGTGCTTAAAGTATTATGCGCCTTCTAAAGAGGTCTGTGACCTGTGAATTCTAAGGACAACGAAGTGAAACAGAGCTGTAGAAGTATTAAATTCCTTCTACTAACTTCATCTAATAAGTAGGTTAGGTATTTTAAGTACCGTTTGCAATCAATTTCGCATGAACAGTGGTAATTAACATATTTCTGCGTTTTCTTTGCAGTTATTATGCTGCTTGCACGTGGAATGTTATCACCTCTGCTCACGTTACCTTTCAGAGCTCTGAGATAAGGCATGCAGTCGTACAATACGCGACACTGCTTGAAGTTTATTTTTTAGTCGAAGAACAAAATATGGTTTGATATTACCACACCGTTATCTCATTGTAGGTAGAAATCACAAAGCATGCGTCGATGCATCGTCGCCATGACCCCCTCACTTCCATTTAAAAATTCTTATGATTACGTTTGTTACACAATACACAAGAACAACAGACAATTCCATGGATTTTGGACAAGTTGGAGAAACTGGTTCTTATGTTGCTTGCAGGCAATATCAACTGGTTTGCGAACTTTGAACTTTAGAGTCTGCCAACTGTAGTAAGAGTAGTAACGCCAACGCAACTCTTCATTTATATGACTTCACGTAGGTGCTCCTATACGAAAGGGGTAATGAACTACTCTGCAACAGCAATCTTCGATTTCTGCAAGTTCATCACTCGGTTCATCTTACAAAACAATAATTTGCTCTCACTTCCTTTTGTAGGTCTAGTATGTTCTATGTTCTGGAATGTGCCTTTTTTTTGAGGGTGGGAAATCATCCAATGACTTCTCCCGCTCTGGGTGGAGCGCAAAGGAGTGTCAGATTCTTACTGACTAAAACTCAACCATGTTCCTTCCTTAGCCCTTTATGTTCCGGGGTAGCGGTAACCCTTTCGGACAATCCCGCTTACTGGAATATAACAGGCATTGCACACAGGGGTCCCGGAGTGGTCTTTTAAGAGATAGCCTCTTCCATGTGCTGATGGTGATCACCGGGGTGGTTTTAGTGAGTTAAGAATCCCACACGCCCTAGTCTTTTCCCCAAAAGTCCAGGTGCCTTTTGAATGATTTTCCCCCGTTTACAAAAAAAAAAAGTATGTTCTAGGAATGCTCATAACTATGATTATTTACCTACATTGTATTATTCTAGTCTAGGTTCATGAAACGGGATAATTCTAACATAAACATCTTGTTATGTTTATAATAACAACGCTGCGGTCAGATATGATGTAAACGCGCTTTATATAAATGACGTTAAATTGTAGAGATTCTGATTGTTCTTCTTGATAGAATGAGGTAATACTTTATCCCAACAAAATGCATAGTTTTGCTGAATATTCCGTTAGCAAACGAATAGATTTGTTTCGCTTGGTTTACAAAAGAGATTTAATTTTAGATGGATTACGTCGAACTTACCTCAGTCTTGACACTGCTTTCTGCAGTTTATGGATATATAATAATAATAATATCCTAGGACATTTCACACAACGCCATATAGTCCCAAGCTAAGCAACCTGGTGCTTGTGTTATATGGTAACGAGATGACTGATAAACTACTTATATAGATTTTTTTTTGCAAATACGTATATATAGATAGAAAAACACCCAGATCCGGAACAAATACTTGCAGGTCGTACAAATATTTGTTCCGTGCGAGAATCGAACCCGCGACATGCTACGCAGCAGACAATTGATCAACCACTGCGCCAATATAAATTATATAGGCAATCATATTATGATGTGCTACAATAGATTTATTTAAACCGTTTTGTTACGAATCTAAACAGTAGAACGTATCAATTAACAAAACATAACTTTCGTCTATCAATCACATATCAGAGACATCCATTTGCTAAAGTAGGCCATCTCGGAGACTCGGATTCGATATCAATCGTGTCTCACATTCTTCTTTGTCAACACTAAAAGCTCAATTAAGACCTCGTCACGAGTAGTAACGGTACCGTAAGGCAACCAGCCGTTTGTTAACAACAAAGTAAAACGCTAATAGCTTCCATAATGACTTTTTGCAAATGGTTTCAGTGCAGCGTTAGCGTAGATGATATCTTTACTCATGAGGAAGTATTTTTTGGCCTCATTTGAGGATTATTGGTCACTAGCCTTTGTCCGTTAATATAGAATTTTACAATCAATTCTGGTTGTACCTACTCTGCCTGTAATAATATACTTCAATCATGATTCGAAAGACACGTGGCGCCATCGATTATCATAAGAAAGTTATACAATTAGTGTGTATCTCTATTTCTAAACTACTTAGAGAAAAAGCGTTATACACACTGCTGTTGATTAATATCCATGAATCTAAGATATTATTGAAAGTATTTTCAATAAAATATTGAAAGCAATTACGGGTCCATTCTATGAGCACCACCATACATTTTGTTGCCCGGCACGGCGTGAATTGGCCTTCTGAAAGAAGCGAGTCAATACGATTTAGAGTTGGACCTCAATAGATCAGATAGTAGCCATTGTGAGCCCGTAACAGCTATTTATAGAGTTCGATGACTCCACGTTCTATCAAATCGTAATAATTTATCCCTAAAACCTATTCATGTATGTATGTCAGATAGAAAATCTAAATTGATTTATTACTATCCAATTCTATTGAGCGTTACAGAAACCTTAATAAAAAACTCGTTTGTGAATTAATAAATCTTAATGTTTTCTAGATGTTGTTCGATTAGGTATCAGAGGAAAAGAATGTAAGTATCAATGTTTTTCATGGCGTTTAATGCTAAGTGAGTTTAACAATAAATGTTAAGGTTACAATACGTGAATCATTTAATTATAGATATTTCATTGTGGTTTCGAAACTTGACAAATGATTGTAATGTCAGAGAGTCAAGATGTATGGAAATCTTAAAAATCCGTATAATTTGGTTTGTGAACTAAAGTAATGTGTTGGTAAGTAACTTTCCCTTTCGTGTCCATTGCCGGAGCACGGCTCGGTGACACCGTAACACCCACTAAAGTGCGTTGTCCGTGTCTATCGCCTACAGACCCTAAGAGCTTTATGTTAGATGGACCAACTGACACTGACCACGGACAATTTCAAGGTGATATAATTCGAAATTCAAATGGAAATATATTTTCAGCGACATTGTCTTGCCGTCTCGTTGAATACTAAGCTTTTAAGAGAAAGGCTGGTTTCGATATGTGCTAACTAGTATGTATGCAAAATCAGATTAACACTTCAATTAAAATATCGATTTAGGCAGTGTTGACACATGTCTAATTAACGACATGTTTGGATTTATGTCGCATAGGTGGTCAAGTCACTCTCCATCTAGCAGAGTTTACCTTCAAACGATTCTCAGCCTTTCGTACTATGATATAAAGTTGATAAATGCAGATATTAGTCATAAAGGAAAATAATATCTAATTATGTATCATAAAGTAGGTTAGCATACCTTTGATGTGGTTAGATCGATTTCAAGGCTTCGCGGTTTGTACAACATTACCTACGCTTTCGGAGCACATAATTAAAAGAAAATTTTTTAGCTCTTTGTAAAGAGGTTGCAGCCTGTCTGAGATGTAAAATATCGTTATTAATCTTATTTGATCAAGGGTGTCTCAGTAAGAACTTGAATTTTAAAAACATAAAAATATACATTTAATTACATGTTTAATATACCTATATTTTTTTATTAACATGTACTGAGGTAGTAATAATATTGACACAAGAAACAAAATATCGATAAAATGCCCACCGTTGCTTTGTTGGCAGGAATGCACTCCTTTTACAAAATTTAGCAGTATTCATTTGTACCCCTTTTTTTTTTTTTTTAAGGCTGGGAAATCATCCAATGACTGCTCCCGCTCTGGGTGGAGCGGAAGGGAGTGTCAGACTCTTACTGACTAAAACCCATCCATGTTCCTTCCGTAGCCCTTTATGTTCCGGGGTAGCGGTAACCCTTTCGGACAATCCCGCTTACCCGCCAGGCTTGGCCCTGAAGGGCCCCTTCATATGCTGACATCTCTTTGAGGCGCGCGTGGAACATATACGCGCCGTACGGCACGGGTGTCGATCGGACGGTGAGTCACCCATTACTCACCGTCCGCAGGCCCGCGCCTACGGTGGCCGGGAGTCGTCACGTGGCTCCCGACGTCCGGGGCGTCTCCTGCGACGGCTGGGACGGGAGGACCTTTCTCTCTCCCATCCCGCCACTAATTTGTACCCCTGTACATATCCAGCAATTAAAAAAGTTTAATAAATCGATACTGTCTTTACGTATTTTAAATTTGTTAAAATTAAAGTTCTTATGTCACAGTAAGAACTTTAATTTAAAAAACTTTAGTTACCCTAAAGTTTATGTAAAATGCAGTCGTAAGTCTTGATAGTAAACTTGCTAGTTTCGACGTAAAAGTGTCTCAAGTATAATTCTGTCAGCTAAAGTAATTTACAGTATCGCCGTCACTGGAAATTTACTAAATTGAAATAAATTAATCTCGCAGTCAATCGGAGCAGCGAGGTTAAACCTGAATTCAATAAAGAGAGACGTTGAATTGAAAGTCTTGTTTAAAACTTATGGTTTTCACGATTCTTGAGCACAGATTGCTTTAATGTTAATTAAAACAACTATGTTAATTATAAGGTCTTGTCTGTACGGTAGCCAGAGAGAGTTTCGTAGCAACAACACGCCACCTTGTTCTAAGAATTAGCGGAATCGGTTTACTTTGAGTGTAACAATTCGCAAGGTTCTCGGAAATCGTATCGCGGAAACAACTGGATCTTTTCAATTTCTTGCTACAAAGCAAAAACTGTTGAATGGTTTTTGATGATACCTATTCTAAAGTTAGCTTTGAAGCTCGGATTGAGGTACCCACAGACAGGCGCGACGTGACGCCGCGACGCAATTCTAGTAGAACAATTTCTATAAAGTCGCGCCTGTTGAGGGAGCCTTTACTTCACAATGACGCAGTTTTATTATTATTGAAAGGATTAAGCGCTAGTGTTTGACGTAAAAAAATGCGTTTCAAATTCTTGAACTGCTTTGGTATTATTCCTTATAAACTTAATGTAATGTTTCAAGTAAGTACAATATTCTTAAAATGGCTTCATCATTGATAGCGGCTACCAATTTACGAAAAATTTTGGTCGGCTCATGTTTATTAAAGGCGCACTACGAAAAAGGAGGCCGTAAAACCCACGGGCCTTCACCTGTTTCGAGATTCGATCAGGACATTTCATGGGAACGATCGAAGCCTATTTTTTGCATCAATGAATTTCAAATTCAAGGAAGGAGAGTAAAAAGGAGAAAATCGACACAGCAACAATTTAACCTTGAAATAAAACAGATCGTGTCAAACATTGTTTGATACAAATAAAAGTGTGTTCAGAAAGTCGTTGTTATCGACCGCCTAGTCGTTTTAGAGCTTTGATGTGAACGTTTATAGGATGTAAACTGGCGAAACGTTTTTATTCACGGGTGTACGTACGGCGTTTTTTGTTTCTAGCCGTGCACTCATTTCAATGTGGCCAGTGTAGCCACTATTGCTTCACAAGCCTTTACTATTGCGAATGGAACGTAAATCGTTGGCCTCACCGGGAATAGTTTATTTGATAGGGCTGGTTTAAGGTTCGACGCCCGCGCAGGGTGGTCTTACTAACTCACAATGTTGACAATTCAACGCTTCATCGAATATTTAATTAATTTTTTTACATTCGTGGTGCATTGTGTCATGAGATTCATGTTACTGCATTTGTTAATGCGGTGTAATGAGACACTTGTATTGCATGGACGTGTTGTTAGTCATCAGTTATGAATGATCGTGTCATCGGTATTACGATTTGCGAGACGTTGAAGTGTCGTTGGAATGGTTCACTCGACAATGTTCTCAATGTACACTTGTTACCGTCTTTCACGGTTCAAGTATGTTATTTGCGAGTGTCGAGAGAGGCCTCGACAACGATTGATACGTTTATTTTTGTTTGTACACGTAATCACACTTGTGTGAATTGGTGCTAACTGCTGTTATTAACATTACGCACAAATTTTCGTGCTCGTGCTATTTCCTGTGTAAATATTTGACTATATTTTGTATTCTTTATTCTATTTGCGATGTGTTCTGTTTAGTTTTCTAGTAACAAAGCAGTTAGTAACTGTTTAAAAACGGTTAAGAATATACAGGGACGTCACTTTCTCACATTGCACACGAAATTTACGATAACTGAAGAAGCAGACGGAATCTTTTTAGCGATCCTTAATGGTAACTTGTTTATTTAGGATTTCTGTTTCGGCCATCGATTCCAAGCGGAGCGGAATCATTTCAACTGATGTAGAGAAGTAACTGTGATGGCGTGCAGTTTCTTATTAACTTTTTTTCGAACATTTGGTCGCCCACGTTGAGTTTTTTCGTAACATAAAATAACGAGTCCAGTTTAAATTTCCAGAACTTATTACTGAAATCCATGAATGAATTTACAATAATATAAATTTAAAATTTGGTATTTCTTTAGATACGTTACTCATTTAGACAGATAAATCCAGTCTATACTTCTTAAGATATCATTTGCCTGGAGTGAAGATACATGTTATTTACTTTGAAGATTGAAATCGACGATGAATAATGTACTGTGTGTATATTACATCTGCACAATCTATTTTTCATTTTTGACTACTTTACCCCTAATATTTTTAGAAATGGCGTAAATTTTCGTAACCAACATGTTATTTGTTAGCACGTTTCGTGCCTTCATGTCAAGTTATGAATTATTACATCTTTCCGGTAAAATAACTGAGTGCTGTCATACAAAATATTATGTCCCTATACCTACGAGTTGTGGGTGTGTTCAAAGACATAATCATTGTGTACTTATGTTTATTTAACTATATGGCTGCAACGAAGCTCTTGACTTGCATAATTTTAGCTTAGACCCCAAACAATTCAACGAAACAATAGACTAATCTAATATTTAGAGCGGTACCAAATTAGAAACTAGAAAAGACAAATCAAAATTAAAAGTCATTTATTCAAACTAAGCTGAACGTCAAAATTACCGTCACCCTTCACCACTTCCTAGTGCTTTAGCTGGGAAGAATTGGAGCAACTAACTCCCCAGCAGCACAGCTGTCTGTTCAGTCGGAAGAACTTGATTCTGTACAGTAAATTATATAAAACCTTATTTCCTAACATTACGAAACACAACACATTATTTGAAATGCCATATGTCAGCTAGCACACGTCAATATACCAATAAAAACATTGCAAACTGACTATACTCAAGCATAAATAAAAACAAACCTAGATAAAAGTTATGAATTCACACCATGATGTTACTTGTCAAAGGCTTTAGTCGAATCCAAAAATGCAATAACGTAAATAAAATATAAATTATTAACTTTTTAAATGTCGAACGTCACATTTATGTTATAAAGCTTAACCCTAAGGGGGAAAACACAAAGTACCGTCTTACAGACTGACAGAGGCACAATAAGGGTGTGGTCGGTGTCACAGTTGTCACCTCTCCCTATATGGAGAGAAATGGAAGTTAACACGCATTGCACACCTACTGACCGACGACTGTGACCTTTGAGCATAGAGTTGTTATTTTATTATTATGTATTCCTTCTATGTTGTATTGGAATAAAGGTAGACTAGGTTTCCATTGGCTACTAGTCTTTTAACTTAAGTGATAGTTGGAAATTTTCGAGTCATAAATGAGAAATTGGGTAGGCTGATCAAAATAGTTAAGATTTGAGCCTGTCAGTAAGTCTAAACAAATACACATATCATTATGATGACCATTGGTAAGTTAGCAGATTGTATTAAATCTATATTAATAATAATGCTGAAGAGTCTGTTCGTTTGAACGCGCTAATCTTTGCAACAATAGGCGGATCTGAAAACATATTTTTGCGTTTTAGAGCCTAACTCCTGAGGAAGGCTATTATTTGGCTAGACACTTAGAAGCTGAGCAAAGAGAACAAAAGTCAGAAAGAACGCTAAACAAAAACTAAATAATAGCACGGGCGAGAATTGTGGCCGTTTTAAGTACCTCTATTGTCTTATGATGACGAAGTTGCGGGCAAAAGCCAGTAACTATATATATATATATATAGTTAGAGGGCAACCTCATTTAACTCGATTTTTTCGAAGCCTTAAACATTACAATATCTTCTCATCGAAGCCATCTTTATTTAAGTTGGATCCTCTTGTCACGTTTCTTCTCCATATACGGACGGACAAGGTTCAGTTTTTATCATATTGTTTACAATAAACATTATGATGAGTATTAAAAACGCATAACAGTCCAGATAAAGGTATCGGCAGCCATTTTACTGTGCGTGTTTATATTCGAATGTTTTTATTTTGAAATCGAGACCGGAAACGATATTTCGGGGATCTTAAGGCCCGTTTGCACCATGGATCACTAACCAAATAAAAAAAAACGATTTGTTTTTGGCAGTCATTCGAAAATCAAAGAGACAAAATTAACGTTTAGCGTTAAACTTACCTATTTAATTATTTGTAGTGTATGCGGGGTCTAAGTGTCCCTCAGTCCTCACTTTCCTGTTTTTATGCCCAGGATTTAAATATTTATAAAAGGAACATGACATAATTGCCATAGTAAAAAAGCATTGCTACATGCTCACCTACAAATTGTTTATTTAATAACACACAATTATCTTAATAGTACCCAGAAGTGATTGTAGACCATGTAAAAATAAATTTGATCCGACAACTAACCACATTATGATACCGCTACCGTGAGGTCGATACCACGATAGTAATCCTAACTTATTATTATGTTCAGATATGATACGTTACAAGTCATACAAGTGTCAGACTTCGCAACCTTGTCAGCCTGTCAGAATTAGAATTATAAAACACCTTATCGGTGTTATTGACGGCTAAATGGCAGTTACGTGAGTGTAATACACATTTGGTATTGCAGTTAAAACGGACATTGAAAATAAATAATATTTTGTACGACATAAAAACTTCCACCTCTGAACGAATTTAAAATCGCGCAATTTTTCAAGTTTCTTTGGCTTCAACTGATAAGATTTGCACTGGGTATAATCAGAGGATACATACATGATAATAACCTCTTTTTTGCTATGTGACAAGCCGCTATTTTGAATGTTTCGACTTTAATGAAAGAAACTTTGCTTTAGAAATACTTCTTCTTCTTTCACTCCAGGTTAGTAACTAACCTGGTGTCAGAGTTTTATGCTGCCCATGGGCATCTGACTCAGCTTCTGTTGAGAAATATCTCTCAGGCATGCCGCTTTCCTCAGGATGGTTTCCTTCACCGATTCACCCCGATTCATAGATTTAGAATTACTATATTTAAAAAAAAAGTATTTTTTTAAATTTTATTTAGTACGTATTTGGATTTATGGCAGGGATAACTGCGAGCAATAACTTTGACAAACGTAGTGAGTATAGTCGTACAACAAAATCCTTACAGGCCATTCTTAGAAACGGTCAAGTAAGCACAGGTGCTCCCTTATCCAACGATAGCTGTTGTAGGCTGATATGATGGTCATAACATTCTCGAATAGCATAGTTATTCAATCCATGCCTCACAACATCTTCAACTGTTTTAATAACCTCTCTTAACTCTGAATCATCAATATATCAGTAGCCATTAATTTGTAAGAACCATAAAATATGCAGATTATGATCACGAATTTATTATGTTACAAAAATTAATGGATGCCATAGAGACGGTGATGTGATCATAATTTTTGATAAACTTTTGAAATATTTATGATTACATATTGAATTCTATCGTACAGTTAATTAGTGGAATGGCTATTTTCTCACTTTTAATGTGAATAAAGATTTCAAGATAAGTGCTGTCAGTATACAATCCTCTTCAAAAACTTAAAGAGTTATTGAATCAATTATCTATTACAAGAAGTGTCATCATATTATATGCAAATTGTTAAGTCTTTAATTATTAAAATGTTTTTTTACTATGATATAATTTATGGAGTGATATAATACAAATTGCAACTAATTGATTGAAAAAACATAAAAATATAATTGAACACTAATGTAATAAATGCACGTCTTTCATTAAACCTCAAACAATAATTCTTATGTTGGGGTCCAAAAAATATTGAATAGCCACGTTCTGCAACCAATTATGAGAAAAGACCAGAAAGTTAAAAAAGATGTACGTCATTAGATGTCTTTAAGTTATATCACATTGAAATTCAGAGCATCTCAACGCCATTCCATCGAACTAACCAACATTTAAAGTTCTACAAAACCTGATTCCTCTAATCAATAAGACCATTAATAGCCATTCTAGGATATCGATCCATACATATACAGCAGTACCTGTTCGTGTGGGTTCCAAAATTTCGGCAGAACTTGAATGGAAACTCTCACAGTTTCCATTCAAGTTGGTTTGCAATTTATCCTCGGATTTCGTAACCCTTGTACTGCCCTGTAGGTTGGGAACTTAGGATTAATAATTAATCCTAAGTTCCCAACCTCGATAATTATTATCACCGTTAGGAAACTTCTCAATTAATGTGCCATTGTTAACTGATGAATCATAACAAAGAGGATTAACATCGTGCCTATCTGTTACAACACAACAACAAAACTAAATGCCAGAAACCAAAGGAAAAAAATTCAGGAATTAGAGGCAAAATTGTTATATGTTTGTAAAAACTTGCTTTGGCCGCGAATTATATTTTGATCAACATAAAACTTAACCCAAACACTGCCACTATGTTTTCTAAGCTCAGTGCCTTCAACAACATACGTGTTCGTATGGCAGCGTATAGGTTAATACTGACCTACTAATTGCATAAAGAAATTTTGAATTTCACGGGCTTCCCTGGCCTATTCAACTTAAATAGACGAAGTCGCTGGCGCAAGATAGATGAGCTCAAAAACATTTAAACAAACACGACCTCATAATTCTAAACCAACAATCAGATGCGAACTAGAACCTGTATGGTAATGTTGAACAGGCGTCTGCGCAGGCGCCACTTCTCGATTGTACTATCGTATCGGTGTCTAAATCAATTCACGGTTCAATCGATTCGTGCATGATCGGAGAACCGAGTCATTGAAGGTAGGCGCTTAAGCAATCGCTTTAGAAACAATAGACACGACAGTACATCGTAAAGGTTGTCTTGCGGTACAGTTAGCGACGAAAATAATGGAAAAGAACAGACCGTTCAAAATGGTCAGAATAAATTAGAAAATTAAACTCACCATGACACTAGCGGTGCTCAAGTTTTTCAGCACGAACAATGAATGAATGACAATTAATTTAGCTAGTCGCAGTCTTACACATTTCGCATCCAGTCTTTCCCAACCTTTTCTGAGCATCCTTAAAGGTATAGCTGGGAGTGTCCCACGCTACACTTGCTTACCTTCGATTAAGGACTGGTCTGCTGGAAAGGCGATACAGATGAAGATTTATTGAAATGACCTGATAATTTTGAACGGTCTGTTCTTCTCCATTATTTTCGTCGCTAACTGTACCTCGAGATTTAATATAATCCTTCTATAGACACCAACGGTAAAGTTCATTTTGACATTTACACTAACACGGCTACCTGTAGTGTAACGTTTTCTTCATAGGTTGCCACGGTTTAATGCCATGACAAATTAAGCTGTTCTGGAAACCTTTATAATGTTATCAATAAATCTTACGGCAGGCTTTGCATTACCTCATTTTGAGCAAAAATAATACGATCGTTGTTGACATTTAACTAACTGGCATGCTCTTGAATTCTAGATGTTTTAAAATGTTGTATTTCAATTATTATTTGATGCAAATGCCTACCCGTCCAAGATTCGAATGCACAGACATATAAGGTGTTAAAAAATTTACTCTAAGAATTTCGCTGTTCCATACATTTATGCACACGTAACTCAATAAAATGTATGGAACAGCTCATATGTTTTTCGCGATTTCAGGGTCCATGCCATAGTAAAAGTTGTTCGTAACGATGAGTACAGTACAATGCTCCCACGAAATTCTTAGAGTTATTTTTTTAATACCTTGTATACTGGGTGTAACCGAAAGGGTATGCTACAGACCATCAAACTGGACCACCTTTACTATGGGACCAACTCCGACATCGTGAAAAAAAGTTAGAGGCAGTCTAAAAGTTACACCGCGGTGATTGAAAAGTTGTGTGAAAAACGGTAGGCCTGGTACACACGGCTACACATCAAGCTATACAAAACCAGTTTACGCTGGTCTCGCATCGTACGGAAATCCTATACAATGCGAGATCAGCTTAAACTGGAAATGTATAGCTTGATGTGTAGCCGTGTGTACGGGAATAAAAAGCGAAGGCATGAGGAAAAAGTCGCCAGGAAAGTTTTGAGTATGAATATGGATGGCTTTACGAGCAAAGGAATGATGAATGGACTGTGTGAAAAATAATATAGCTAGAAAGGGAGTGACTACCGAGATGTCGGCTAATAGAGAAGTACGGAAGGAAAAGACATGTTGTTATAAGGGCAGGCGAATCACGATGATCCACATCCACCCATATTTCTTCACTATTGCACTTGTTAATAAACAATACCAACAGGCACTGTATTGCGAAATCTCCATTAGCTAGAATGCTTAGCATTGATAATTAAATTAATTCACATGCAAAACTGGTCTTCTCAAATAAAGGGCCAGTATCGCGGCCCACTTTGCCATTATACAGCGTGGGCTCAATAATAACAAGCAGTTTTAAATGATAATGATTATAAAGCACCTTTTTGGACCAGACCATTTTCGGTAAAAAGCGTATCTTCACGTAGTACTTACTTATCATTATTTTAATAAAATTCACAGATATCCGATTACTTTAACACTTATTATCGACTTTAAATCGCATATCGATTACTTTCGAGAAGAATAGCCGATTTCTGAGTACTGGAGTTTACATCACTTTTATATAGGTATATTCATTTTGTCGGCCAAGGATTAAAATAACCCATTCATATCCTTTATTATTGTATTGCTTTTTTATTGTATTGCTTTTTTATTTGCCAGCTGAATTAATTGCTGTCAATTATGCGACTATGGTATTAATTATTAAAACTTGTGACTTGGAAACAAACGAAGGCGAAGTTAGCAAGATATTTATACTGCGTTAAATAATTATTTTTTATTGTCTGCATAAACAACGCTTTTGACAGAAAGTCACAACCATATGTAGGTATATTCAATTCTGGATCTACCAACAGCATTCAATGAATTAACTGTTTGTCAATAACAAGAAATCTACTTTTAGCGTTTTTTTTTAACTCCCATTCGTTATCTGTGACCCAGTAAGATAGGCTCGTCTCGCAAACAGTTTATCTCGGATATTAGTCTATTATGTGATCTCGTTCTTACAAGTTATGTCTCCAAGACAAGACACGCTCTAAAAACTCGAAAGATATCTGAACAAAAACTTTGTGATAAGATTCTTTATCGCATTTTTTGTACATCAATCCAATCGAAGAACATAGATATCATAATCCCCGAAGGGTGAGGCGGTGGTGCACTTATAGTACCTAAACACACACACATTTGGTCAGTCATGTTTAAGCTCTATGTAGTGGTGACGAGCATATAGCCATCAACCGAGTACAAATCCTGACTCCGGGCTGTTCACGAGAAATACTAATTAGTAAAACCTAACAACACTTCTCTTGTAATCGAAACCTCATACTCAATAGTAACGCTTGCGACCACCAGATAAACGAACCAGTTATATCAGATAGTGTTGTGGAAAGATAAACGAACCAGTTATATCAGATAGTGTTGTGGAAAGGAATACACATCACTCACAAGGAATTATTATTGAGAAGCGCCAAATACGCAAAGAGAACCCTAAGACTTTCTACACATATACATACAACACTGCAGGCGTACTCTATTGCTCTGGTTGTGACCGGATGTTCAAAACATAATTAGTCTAGCGAGCCATAAGGGCTCACGCGAGGAAGTGATTTGAAGGGTTGCTGTTATTAAGGAGGACACAAGTTCACAGAAGAATAACATTTACTGAGAAAATAATCATTCTATTCTTCTTCTTCTCGTGTCAATCTGGTGTCAGAGTTTTTATGCTGCCCATGGACCTCTGACTTAGCTTCACATGCTGTTGAAAAATATCTCTCGGACATGCTGGTTTCCTCACGATGTTTAAGGTCTTAATAGAATCCAACAATCCTTTCTCTTTCGTTGATTCCATTGATCACTAAAGCCATACACTATTGGATGGTAGGTCTATATCACGCATACAAATTGCCAATTGCACATTGAATTCCTAGAATTGAATACAGGTTACTGCCAAACAACTTATGTCGTAATTAATAGTCTGATTGATGAATCAGATATGAGCCAAAATTTGTAATAACTGTTATTATTATTTAGTTAGACAGCTAATTAGCTGATCAGTGTGTCAAGTAGCTTGGAGATATTTGATCTGTAGCGTCGATTTTTTAAGCATTTTGATGTGGGAGCTGTCACAACATTGTCTGGGAGCCTATTCTATGCTGGTAAACAAGATTCTTTTTGATTAATTTTCCCATAATGTTCGGGACTGCCAACGCAAATGTTTTGTTGGCATTTAGAGTGTGAAGGGTGAGCACTTCGTAGTGTTCTGTGAGTATTTTGTAAGTCTCAATAACCCTACATATACCCCTTTGTCTACGCTGCTCCAGCGTGATAGGGCCAAGGTGTTTGGGGCGCTGTTGTAAGGTAGATTATACATGTTGCGAAACATCTTGATGCCTGACTTTGTACATTATCATAAAAACAGTGATGTCTTTTTAAATAACAATAAATCTGTCGGTTCTTTAATGTATTCTATGTCATTAGCTACTTAAGTAGTTATTTTGCAGGTCATGAAAGGTATCTCTTCTAAGATCAATATAATATCTTAAATGACCTCGAATCAACAACTTCATCAAAAAAGAAATTCACACCCATCTCCTTTTACAGAGTCTACTTATCATGCGTACCAATTTCACAAAAGACCTCGCCTGTCCCTTCCAATGAATGTGAGTAAGAACCAAAGATTAATGGGCAAGCATAGTAGACAAAAGTACCACGTGCTATAAAGTTGTAACTCGTGGACGAGATCGGTCCAGCAACGCAAGCGGGAAGCGCGTCTATTTTGAATTGTTTACTGCCGTCGCCATTCATGGCTAATAAAGACGTGCGCCGGCGCACCCATTGTGACCGCAACATGGCCGCCAGTTTGAGGGAGGAATGCCCTCTAAGCTCTCCAGGAAAGTGCTTGTATAAAGTAATGGCTTGCAAGTGAGAGCATTTTTGAGGTCATAAACCCACTCAAATTGCAATCCTTAAAAGTTTTTGGGAATAGCAGGAAACCTTGTTGTTAGGTTAAAAAAATATGAGTGAAGAGTAAAATCATTAGTGAGAAGAATAACCCGAAATGTTATTTCTAAGAAATGAAACAGTTTTTATAGTAACGTTCAAGACAGGAACGCGACATAATTGACAAGTTGACAGCTGTCTTTAACCAAAACTTATTTCACCACGGTTTTTTACCAAACGCGTCAAAAGAAATTCAGAATTCCGAGAAAACTCGGACTGCGAGTAGATAATATTACATTAAATTTGATAACTCAATATTTGTTGGACTGTTACTTACATAAGGTTCTACGAATTTACGAAATATCTTATCAATAATGCTTCACAAATCCTTGAATTCGTTCACTTCATTTAAATAACGCATTTTTTTTTGTAACCTCGACATTTATTTTCACAACCAGCTGAAATCTTCTAAAAACAAAAAGATATTCCGATACCGGGAATCGAACCCGAGCCTCCTGGGTGAGAGCCAGGTATCCTAGCCACTAGACCATATCGGATACTGTCGTTGTGGTTGAAATACTAATTCAGTACCCTCAGATTTACAGATTGATAATATAATTATTATAGTCGTTATTACTACCCGCGTAATAACCACCCACCCAAATATTCGACTAAGAAGCGACAGCGAACGACATTTCGTACCTACAGTTCGATTCTGAAATAAAAAGAAAAGATTACGAATTATAATGATTATTGTGCTAATTTATGATTCACCGTATCAAACGCATGAGATAAATCGAAATCTCGAAATTCATAAACATGATCCGTATAGTATCAATGCTCGTTCTACATACAATGATAGCAATCAGTAAAACGCTATCGCGTTACTAGAGCCTAGTTCCAGCCATTAAAAGGGTCGGTTGTTCTAATCAAAGGCATCCTCATTCAAATGACACAATTGGACTGACCCAAATATCGTTCCCTAAATGGTGCGGTTTGTAGAAATGCTACAATTTTGCATGAGATCATCAAGGAAGCGGCCAGCACACGCCACTGCACAATTGTCGCCGGTAAGTGTATCCGTTGGGGAATGGCTCACTTCAGGTTTATTTATAGGTTTGTGTTGCCTACTTACTAATAAGCATGTGTTTTCAATAATATTTAAGAGTTTTCAGGGCTTCAAAATAAGACGAAATCGTCTTAAAGTGAACTACTTTTTAACCCGTTTGTTTACTAAATCAAGGGCAAGGCGCTCTTTATAAAGCTCGAAATTTTTCAGAAGCTTCGAATTTAAGTTCTGGTCCTAGAAATCGTACGGATGAATAAACCAAACTCGAACTTCGACTTCGTCCGAAATAACAATAATGTAAATTGTTTAATTATTTATCGGAATCTCCAAACGGCTCGTTGACACTTCCTGTGACCCAATGCCTGGCTTTTACTTTGGTCAGAGACTAAGCATTACCATGCAACGTGGCAATGCCACCAGTCTCTTGGGTACATTACCAGTCGACAGCGATACGCAGGCATTTTTTGATGCCATATTTTAGTTACTTAATAGTTTTATGTACTTTGTACAAGTACATTTTCTTAGTTTTAGTGCTAGATTATATATTGTATAATATAACTAATGCCAAATAAATAATGTGGAATAATAATGTTAGAAGAATAAAAACCGATTGGGCTGTACAACACAGTCATGTTCTACAAAAACATCAGAAGATTTAGGATAGACAGTGTTGAAAGAGCAATCATTCGCTGAAGATAGTTTACATAGGTGTTTTAGTTTAAAATAATAAAAGGGCTGATGGTAAAGAATCCTGAATAAATACTAAGAATTCAACCGTATGGTGTGGGCAGCATTTACGTGGTTCGTAAGTGAGAAGGATTGATAAACGATTGACACAAAACATGCTGTAGTGATAGATTTCGATAGAATAGTCGGTGGTGTTAAAAACCATTTAAATAAATTTGACTCCAAGGACTCGCATGAGATTACACATTCAACCATATTTAATTCGGAAAGCGCTAAAGTTTTATTTTTATAACACATAAAGGTAAGTTTCAAACGTGTTGTATTAAATAACATTGACTCAGGTTTACCGAATAATGTTCCTACGGACATATTGTTTATATTACCTTACAAATATACTACTACATAAACATTAAACAAACTATCGCTTAGGTAACTACGTATTATTGGAAATGTGCGCGTTTGTTTATTTGTTTCTGTTTCTTTTTCTGGAAATATATTTGGAAACGTTTATTTTCATTTTGATGAAATTCAAGATGAAGGCTACAATGTACGGTATAATATTATCTTCAAAGGATACCGTACTAACGTAGCACCACTCTTTTGTTCGCAGAAGAGCGGTGAGTTAAGGTTTTAAGTGGAAGAAGGCGAGCGTTTGACGAGATCAAAATACTTCGGTTTTCAAGATTCCATATCATCATCATCATCTGCGTAGCTTTTTCCCAACTATGTTGGGGTCGGCTTCCAGTCTAACCGGATGCAGCTGAATACCAGTATTTTTCATGGAGCGACTGCGTATCTGACCTCTACAACCCAGTAACTGGGCAATACCCCTTGGTAAGACTGGCTGTTAGATTTTCGGGCTTCTGACGACCCGTAACGACTGACAAAGATGCACAAATAACAGCCGGGACCAACGGCGTAACGTGCTTTCCGAGGCACGGAGGAGTCTCGTTGTGTACAGATGGTCACCCACGGCCAACCCCAGCAAGCGTACCTTAACCTGATGGATCGACCTGTGCGGCTGTTAGTATTTAGCTACGCACGAGCTCCTCACGATTTCAAGATTCTATATATTGAGAAAAAAAGCCATCCATCAAACCACAAAATCATCGTAAAATGTTAGCAATGAAATCAGAAACAGATCATCGCTAGGTTTATCGTAGTATCTATTTCAATATTGCAACTGCACACTTCTACAGCCCTAAACCGAGCACTTATGCAAAACTTCACATTACCGACAAGATGAAGAGCTTCAGTTTACTTCGAAACGTAACGTTTACGTCAAAGAAACGTTGCTAACGATACTTTACGATCAATAATAAAGTCCACAACGAAAACCGCGTCAGCGTCGCCAGCTGTTTGAGACTAAACCCGTAAATACTGATGTATACTGCGCAATGAATATTCTAGAATACAAATAGGCAGGGGCGTCATTTCTGTCTGACTGGCCGGCGTTACGGTGAAAGATGGCTTGTTGGCATTCTTTGGATGCCTGTCAAGCGTGGACGTGTCGCGGAATGTTGAGTCTAATTTGATAGGTAATTGTCGTGTATTTTTAGATTTTTTTGGATATAATCTGTGGGACTCTTGTAAAATTTTCCTTTCTTGGTTTAATCGTTTTTGTAGATTGGTAACTGTTGTAATCTTATACTTGCTTTTAACTTAAAGAATACCTAAATCGGCGTCAGTAGCACCCACCCCCCTTTATCAATTTGTTTTATTTCACACGTACCTACACGTAGTTTTGGCTTTGCTTCAGTTATGTTTATTCAATTTGCTCATTGTTTTAATTTTAGCGGTCATTTGTCAAGAAACTTGGAATGAATTGCTAGTAGTGCCAAACGCCAAGTCTTTTGTATTCTGCTTGCAGGTGATTCATAAGTGCTAGTCAGATTCTTGTTCGAGAATCTTCAATCATAGCAGCACAAACGTTTAAGATGGTCGATCAATAACCATGGTACGATAAACTAATAAACGCAAGTCATTGGCACGTCATGTGCAAGCAATTCATAAATAACGTCAAACAAGAAACCGTTCATACTGCTTAATTTAAATCTTGCTCACGTGTCTAACGTAATATCGTAGTATATGAACCATCGCGCTGGACACCTGTCCAGGTGGGCGGCATAGCCAGGGCCGACGGAAAATTCTTTGAGTTACAAGTATCTTGCGAAAGATTTTTTTAGATTTAATTCGCGGCTTTCTGTGGGCGTGCTCTGTACATATTTGGGTTATATGTGAATTGTCATTTATTAAACAAAGCTACATTGATTGATTGCGTTCAAAATAAAGGTGAGGAAATCCAGTACCTACATAACAATAAATCGCTTTCCATTTGTACAATAAACACTACATCTTGGATACCTAAGTTCGTTCGTAAACTTGAGGAAGGTACCGTGACGTTTTGTTTCCGGTCTGACCTGATGCAGTCATTAGCTTTGACATACCACGACGACGTCGTGCAAAATTCTACGACCCCCTGTCTGTATGAATTTATCATCGATCACTAATAAAGAACTAGATACACAATCTCATACAAAAGTTCTCTTAAAAATGTCGCCAATTGTGTTTAGTTAAAATAAATCTATATTAATGTAATTTCAACCTTACTTGCAAGGTTTAAAGCCGTATTCACAAAGCTATTACAAAAAGCAATAAAATTTTACGACCGGTACTCGCTGCTCAACATACATCAAAACAATTTCAACCTTATACGCATGCATTAAAGTAACAATTACTAAGTGTCAAAAAAAAGTAATAAAATTTTACAACCGAGGCTCGCCACTAGCACAAGGAACGAGTGGAGACGAACCAGAACAATATTTTTTATTTGTACTGTAAATTATTATGTATGGTATTTTTAACATACTTCAAAAAAAAGAGAAGGTTACTCAATGCGTCGCGTATTTATAAATATATATATGGTTTTTTTTATGTTTTCACACCAAATACTTCGGATCGAAGAATTCTTCGGATCTTTGACGTGCTGTAACTGATATCCATTCTCCACACCTCACTGGATCACGAGGAAAGCTAAAAATACTTGAATATTTTCAAAAGTCCCGACTAAAATACCACAAAAAAATATTTACAATATCAAAAAACCCGACTGATAAAAAACAACTAACAAGTTCCAAACAAGTCACTTCAAGTAGTCTTATGCAGTTGGTGGCAGTTATTTTAGGTCAATTATTCATACATAGGCTAATAAACACAAATAACCCTCCCTTGCATCGCGCAGTCAGGTAAATGACAACAAAAATCAAATCTCGCATTAAAAAAAAATAAGAACTATAATAGCGTCTCCAACAAATGGAACAGAGTCAACGCGGATAACCCAAACAATTTAAGTGGACATGCGTAAGTATGATAATACGTTTAGTAAGAGTCTTTACAATTGAGCTGCATTATATCGCCTGCTATTTGTTACGACTTAATTTAAAATAAAGTTTTTACGATGATTTCTTGACAAAATATTAGTATTTACAATACAGTGTTAACAATTATATAATGATAATATTAATACTTAGAAAAAATAAGAAACTCCATCCTTTTTTAGCGTCCTAGACGTGTGATTTTTGCAGTTTTTAAACGAGCACTGAGGCATGTTTACCGTCGGAGCGTTCGAATGCTACTAGATGAAAAGACCACCCAAATGTTCAATTGGGTGGTCATTCGGTGAGGACATTTTTTGACGCTGATTGTGTATCTAGTTCTTTATTAGTGATCGATGGAATTTATAAATAATCCCGGTACGCCAGTGGCGGCGGCGGTGCGGCAGACCGCGGACGGCGCGGGCGCGCGATCCGCAATGAGCGCCCGCCCTAATCGACTTTTGCGATTCGACCATAGCTAAGTCATAGAAACTTCGCTAGGAGTTACATCTGTAGTCGCGAATACGTGGTTTACATACGAGTGATCGCCGCGAGTGCATAATGTGGTTTCAAAAGTGGCAGTGTTTGCAATATTTGCCATCAACGTCGTCTATTAACGATAGATGACAGTTAGTTGTAAAGCAAGTGCGAATATGTGTTCTGCTAAATAAATTCTTTTTGTCATAAACAGGTTTCGAATTTGACGATATGGAAAAACTTTCAAGAACTTTCTTTTTTCGAAGTCTTCGTTCATCTTGTTCGGTTTGACCGGTCACCGAGATTTTTGCGCCGGTGCTCGCTTGATTAAGCGCAGACATGCCACTTCCAATTTACAGGAGAATAAATTGTCGTTTGTTCGGGACACTTGCAAATCTTTATTCGTATTATTTGCAGAGTAATCTCTCAAAGATGTATCTTTATACTTCAGAAACTTGGTGGGATAATATTTTTGCTTTTTGCTGCAGAGAAGATGAATTACTGCGGGTGAATGCATTTGAAATTCTAATTTTACCCGGCTATAGTTCCTTAACAAAAAGACTAGACTGTGTCCACGAATAACGCGAGACGGCTAAGTATGTCAGTAATGTTGATCCTGAACAATTGCATTCAAGTATTTATGATGTATTCTGTATTAAATGCATTTCATAAAAGGGTTAATCGCAAATAAAACACGTAAAAGCTATCTTTTATACATTTTCAATAGCCTCAGAGATCTACATAAAGTTTCTCAGGTTTAAAAGTGCCGCTTTGTATTATGTCTGCATTCTTCCCATTGGTTTCGCAATGGCTTTCTTGTCTGGCTAATTTTACTTTACATTCATGTGGACATGTCATTACTGTCTTCATTTTCCAACACATTGTTATTCGTAGTCTATTTTTGAACGGACACGTTTCTACGTCCACGTAAGAGTTCAGAAGTAATTGTTGAGTATGTTCATATTAATTACGATTCTTTTGTTTTGATCGTAAATCGGTCCAAGGCATTGTTTCACTTAAAATAACATTGCTTATTATTATCGTAATTGTTGTTCTTATTTTGGTCAAACAAATGGTTTTGCTATCGAGACTCATTCATCTTTTTTATGATGACTTACTTCTTGTTGGTAGATGACGACTGTCTTTGAATGATTAGCAAAATTTTTTTTAAATTAATTGTTCCTAATTAGTATACTTAACATTAAGCATACAATGTATCTGATAGACAATGATACTGTAAAAAATTGCTGAGACATTTAGGATGTTTCCATAGAATGCCTTCAGGTTGAAATATTACTATGTCTTCTGCGAACTCTTCAAACCATTCTCTTACTATTTGACCAATGATAAATGATTTTAGGAAACGCTTGTTAAGTTTATTTGTTATGCTAAAACCCGTGCCAAAAGGAATAAAATTGAAGTGTGTTTTTATGTTTTGCCGAGGAAAACTTCCTACAAATGATCCGAATAATTTCTGTTACTTTTAGAATGCATCCCAGCAGTTAATAACGTGTTGCAGAAATATTAAGAGTAAACATAACGTGAAAGATGTAGAATAAATATAATGTTTCAGAATGATTTGTGATGTACAAACTTTGACAAAGTTTATTTAATTCTTGACTGTCTTTTTATGCCAATGAATGCTACTAGTATTACAACATGTAGACTTGTTAAAATATCTTACATATCCGAGTAACGCCAACATTGGAAGTTTCGTCATTATTAGGCCCGTATTGTATTTACTACATCATGTAAAACATGCTGTTATGATCCACTCATACTATAATGCCGTAGGCGTACGGCAGGTCGTCATTCTACATAAGTGACCTTGCATATACTTTAACGTTATCATTTTCCATGATACTTGTATGGTCATTGGGGTCTAGGTTGATTTTTGTTTCTATATTTCAATTTAATATTGCTTTGATATCCTTATATTCATTATTTAGGCACGCTTCGCTGGGTTCAAATAGTAGCCTTGTCTTGTGTTCTCGATATTTGTTGTAACTAGATCACATTTCTTTTGTCCTTACCACTTGTAATTGTATACGTAGACTGCATTCCACGTAACCAGTCATTTGGACTGCTCAAGTGTACAAAGTAATTGCTAAAATATAGTTACGCAAATCTGATTGATGATAAAGATCGACGGTTGTTACCGTTACTTCAATTTGGCCACCGTGCTGCCTATTAGTTCGTTCACCTTCAAAGCTTAGGGTAAACGCACACGTGTCACTGTCCACAACCACCGATAGATGTCACTAACTGCTGCAGTCGAGCATTGCTGCACACGAATCCATACAAAACGTATGGAAAAGCATTTGAACTGTTTGTTGCTGAGCTATCAGTGGCACGTTTGTGCCCAGCCTTTCTTCAATTTGGTTGTCTGTTAGTTTTTTCTCCTTCGAAATTTAAAGTAGTTTCTGGTTTGTGTCTTCGTTAATTTTTTCCGATACCAATTGATCTGCTCAAGCTTTTGTTCCGATGTGAGACTAATTAGCTGTCTGGGTGACTGCTCATTTAGTTTGAAGAATTCAATTTTCATTTATCTTAGCCATTGATCACGTCTAGTTATTTAAAAAAGTAATACAGTGATTGTGTTCAGTGTTATTGTGGGCAAGTCTAGACATGTTTTTGTTAAAGTGTTTTGTGATATAACTAGTGGCCAAATAACACGTCAAAATGATGCAGGGCTTACTGGATTCGCTGTACAAAATTTATACAGGTAAGATGTATTGTCCCAGTAATTTCTGTTTTCTATTTCTAGGTTATAAATTATGTATTAGGTACTAGCTTCCGCCCGCGGCTTCGCCCGCAAAATATGTTGACAAATTATACACATAAACCTTCCTCTTGAATCACTCTAATATTACAAAAAACCGCACCAAAATCCGTTGCGTAATTTTAAAGATTTCATACAGACAAACAAACAGACAAAAATAGCGACTTTGTTTTATACTATGTAGTGATTCAACCACGGTCTACAGATGTCGGTAATGATTTATGAGCAACAACACTGCCTAGCTAATAATTGACAAGGCTGGTATATTATGACTACTGCACTAAATTGTAGCGACTTTACAATACAAGTGTCAGTATTATGTGCAGATGACCTCGGACAAATTACGAGCAATTTTCGCATTCATTTACTCAACCAACTGTTGATTATGAATTGTGTAATGTGACCTGAGGCTAATCTACTAGATTAATACTGTGATGCGACACAAGCGCAACAACGGAAACTTCAATTCTGACATTTCACTTTGACATTTCAATTTCGTGTTCGTCGATGACCGGTTCTATTTTTTGTGTTCAAGTTCATTCTTTACGGTTTAATTAAGGTTCGGTCACGACTCACGTTGGCTTATTACTTTGTTCGGAGGGCGGGGTTAAATGATAAATTAATGCTTAGGCAGTAATTTGCTTTATTTTTTGCTACATTGTTGCTGAATTAATCTTTGTAATGGGTATGTTAACCCCGGAGGTGAAAGAAATCTTTCATTCTTCTAATCATTGCTAAGCGGATTACGGTACTTGCGACTACATTCCTTTTTAAAGTGGCGGAAATTAATAAAGTCGCTTAGAAATAATTAATTGTTTGCGTTTGTAGATCTGAGTATTGTCTGTGGATTGAAGGCACGAAAAACTATCGTTTTCTACACTACTTAGTTTTGTTTCTAGTAAAGTACCTACTTAACATAATGTTTGCCTAATCTTATTTTTTTGACGTTTGAAGTTCCACTTTTAGAAAATCTTAAATCTAAATTATTATGCATAGCAATATTGTTCTACTAATGTTGGTCATTAGTTCCCTATATTAAAAGGATCCATAATAACAAATCCTTTTTATGACGAGTGAATTATTATTTCCTAGCACAGTTTCATCGTCTTTTTAAGTGGAATAATTAACTGATTGGTTGGACTTCTTATGATGGACTTAATAAAAACGAACTTCTGAAAGCTTATTGATACAGTTTTTTTAAAATATTTGAACCTCTTTTTAACTTTACTGTTTTTATCAGTTATTTGCAGTAACTAAGCTGGAATACCCCGACCAAACGGGGTTAAGTTAGAATTGTGATCATGCGAGCCGAGCGAGCGAAGCGAACGGTGCATTGGCGAGCGCTACATTTAAGTTTGTCGCAGCTACTTGACTTTAGTATTTTTAGATTAAGGATCTTAGAACTATTTGAGATTCACAAAAAGAGGCGCAATCTCTATATTAGAGTGTCAAATAATATTTACAGGAGCGTAAAATGGTTATTAAAGGTTCGATTAAATCATCATCTGCCTATCCTTTTTCCGACTATGTTGGGGTCGGCTTCCACTCTAACCGGATGCAGCTGAATACCAGTATTTTACATGGAGCGACTGCCTATCTGACCTCCACAACCCAGTAACTGGGCAATACCCTTTGGTAAGACTGGCTGTCAGATTTTCGGGCTTCTGACGACCCGTAACGCCTGTTCGAGGTTCGATTAAATACATGTATATAAATAATTACCTCACACATTACTCATCCTCACATCACGAGCTACAAACGCCAGTAATCGCTACATTGTGTTTATCAATCAGCACGTTCTCGTGTTTGGCAATTGATTGCCTTTCGCAATCGATAGCAGACAACATATGTTATCTTACTGTTTGACCAGGGGGCAATGTGTCAAGTTTAGAAATCATTTCTCTAGTGAAATTATTTGTCTGCTTCCTCTTAAATGGTGTTTCAGCTGTTCATATTGGGCTTAAAGTCAAAGTCAATAATTTCTTTCAAATAGGCACAAGAGCAGTTTTGAAAGCCAAAATAAACAAGAAATAGAATTGATTTTAGTCGCCCCTTCTAAAAGGTAGTTTAATTAGATAAGAATGGGCAAGAAACTCCACCGTGACTCTTTTAAAATGTTTTACAATGTTCTGTGTACATGAATTATAAAATTATATGCTTAAAGGGGATGCGCCAGGGTAGCCCGCCAATTTCAAATTTTCATACGTTTTTTGGGATATTTAGGGTCAGTGTCAGGGCGTATGTTGATCGAAATATGTAGTAGTAATATGTAGTATGTGTGTGTAGGATATATAATTAGCAAGTACGTATTTACAGAATTACGTATGATCATTAAAATTAATAATAAACAATAAACTCTGAACTAAACAGCGAGTGTTTATTTTTTTAATTTTTAGCTGGTTCGATTTCCGTTTCAGAAGCTTGTTGAAAAACCTTTGAATGCAGTTTTGTTTCTTTTTAAAAATAACGAAATGTTTTCTATAAGTAAAATAATCTATCTTATGGATTTAAAGTGGTTTCCGTTCAGGGCCCATACATAATGATAACGTCGAATTAATTATACTGCTAGAAATTATTTAAAGTCCTTCGAATCTATTTACTCTCCGAATTTATAAAAAATCATGTTCTGGAGATAAAATGACAGATTCTTGCTAATCGGAAAATAACTTTAAGATAACGAAGTATGTATTGGATAAGGTTTCGTTCGAAGTGACAATTCATAACCTTATTTATTATCGACACATCACAGCGTGTGCGGCGCCGCAGCGGCCTCGACTAGCGTGCACGAACGGAGAACAAACCAGGCCAGTAAAAGCCTCCGAATGCCTTTTGAAGCCCAGATGGTACATGGCTTAGATGGTGTTAGATGATAATTGACAACAAGATAACCGCATAAACGTGTAATATTGGAGGTCGAACCGAAAGACGAGAATTCTAGTTTAAAAAGTTGTAACACCAGAAAGTAACGGAAAAAATATTTGCACATATATATTAAATTTTTAAGACCACCATTTTATTGCAGTAGGTACAGACGGATATAATATTTTTACAACACAAAGATTAAAAATAATTTAATGGTTCGTAAACCTTCGGTGCGATTCCAGCTAAAGAAAAAAAAAATATTGTCTTTTTCGCTGTTGACCTAAACAGCACCGAGGAATTCGCGTCAGATCCTTCCTTGATCGTGAATTCCTCATTAACGGGACCATAAATGGCCCTCTACTATCGTGTTTCAAGAAAATTGTCTACGTTTATTTATTTTGCTCAAGAAATTGCTTTACGTGCGTTGCGTTTAGCAGCTTACCTGAAACTTACTACATATTCTGGTTCTTGTAGATATGTACCTAAGTGCTATTTTATTGCTTCTAAGTAATGGACCGTTTTATCGTTCACTAGCACTAAGCCCTTCTATAACCAACTATTAGTATTAATTGCAATTTGGTAAGAACCTCTTTACAGATACTTAAAATGAAGTGGAGGCAAACTTGGCACTTCGTTTATTCAGCCGTATTTAAATTCCGGAAACAACCAATACGTGATTACTATTAAAATCACCATTTAAATTGATCAAGTTCTAATCGAGAACTAATGGTTGGCAACCTCTGTGCAGGTGTGCGGAATCGTGATCAGCTTACAAGGTCGAATTGATGCAGTACAGTGGAAGCATTGTATGGATACAATTAACGAGCAAATATTACTCGTATACCGATTGCTATCGAGAGGGTTTAGTGGCTAAGTTACAGTCGCGCGGGTCGATCGTTGAAGGTTAACCTACGCGGTAGAGGACTGACCATCCATTCCACACAAAGTTCTCTTCGTGCCTTTAACAGCAGGTTAAGCCATCGTTGTCATTATTTTATAGATCTACTAGCTACTGCCCGCGGCTTTGCCTGCGCGGATGTCAGAAATAATGGGAACTATATTTTCTATCACCAAAATTTATATTTGTCATCAAGTTGTATCACCTAATAAATAGATCTATCGCCACGAAATATTTTCGTTCTCAGATAAACAAAAATTGTTCCCAGGTATGAATTATCAAATTAATGTTAATATATGTGTAAAATAAGAGATCGATAACCAATAAGATTATATTGCATTACATGAATATAAACTTCGTTCTTATAATAACAGTTTTGTTACTTAAATAATAGCTCTGTGCTCAGAATGGTAGATCTGTCACCAAATATGGCGTCTCCGAAGCCCTATGCTTCTGTGTCTGAAGAGTGTAGTGAAGTGCAAGTGTTTTGAATATCCGAAAAATATCCAAAACCGCCTTGCCCTACCCCGACTCGGACAGGTTAGGTTAGAAGGGGATGGCGGGGTCTGAAAGACCCCGCCATCCCCTTCGTGGTTATTTTTTTTTAAACCATTGACCAGACCATTTTTTTTGAACCAGACTACGCTTTTTGAGCAACTTTTGAGTGTTTTGAGGTTAAGTTAGGAAAAGTCATTTTTCTCGGGAATGGTGAGATTTATTGGTGATCTCTTTAAATTAGTTTGCTTAAATACTTATTAGGACACACCTATTATAATACATACAAAAACATTTATTTGGTACTAGACCTTATATCTCAGGATTTTAGGTGATTTATTGTGGAACTGATTTTGCATTGTTTGGTGACTACATTTTGGTGACAGATCTACTATTTTGAGGACAAACCCTATTATTTAAGAAACACAAATCTAATTAAATTGGTGATAGCTTAAATGACACCCAGAAATAATCCCACGGGAATGTACCTAATAACGGGATAAAAACCAGGTTATAATTTATCTCGGCGCCAAATTTCATCCAGATCCGTTCAATAGTTTTTACCTGAAGAAGTAACAAATACACTCTCACTAACTTTCGCCTTTATAGGTAACTAACTTCCGCCCGCATAATACATATGTCGACAAATTATACACATAAACCTTCCTCTTCAATCACTCTATCTATTTAAAAAACCGCATCAAAATCCGTTGCGTAGTTTTAAACATTTAAGCATACATAGGGATATAGGGACAGAGAAAGTGACTTTGTTTTATACCATGTAGTGATGACAGTCGTTATAGGAGAAGCAGCAAATTCTGACAGCCAGTATTACCAATGAGGCATCTTGTTATCCAGTAACTGAGTTGTGGAGGTCATAAAGGTAGTGGTTCCATGTAACTGGCATTCAACTGCGTCTATTTAGACTGGAGGCCATTCCCGTCATGGTTGGGACAAGGCAAGACAGATGACGATCGATTCCTATCGAGTTCTAGTGGTAGAGGTACTATTGTACAATGTAACCAAGTATAGTATAGGTTTCAAAAGAAGTAAATATCAGGAGCATACGGTGGTTTGACCCGCAGATATTAATATCGCATTTTGTGGTCAGTTCTCTCGTTGTTCATTTGAAATCGAGTGGGATATTGTGTTAAATGAGAATGACATTGAAACTGAGAGTGGGCCTGTCATTTAGAATTTTCAAACTGATTTTTAACAAGATGGTGAACATGGATACTCTGTCATTGTCTCAGAAGTAAAGGCCACTGGTATTTGTCATCGAACTTATGCTTAACTTTAAGCATGGAATGTAAATTGACGCTGAAATTACTTGGTATAGCAATGATCTTGTTTTTGAGCACAATACGTACGTGAAAGAGACAGAAGGAAGTTATTATTTAAAATTTGAGAGATGCAAAGTCCCAATGGTTTGTTCCATATTTTTTTTTACATTCCAAATTTTATAAATTGTGATGGATCACAGTAAATACCGTACGTGTAACCGTCAGCATGTAGCTCCAGTAAATAATTGTACTTAGTCGATTTTACAGGTCGACACATTTTTCGCATAATCAATGGAATGGTATTTTATTTACACCGATCAATCGTCCATCTCCACCGTAATGCGCGTGCACATTTCAACTAAGCATTCCTCGTAAACAAAATCTTTTCTAACTCCACTAAGATAACACAAACGGAACAAAGAGTGGAAAGTATTTCTGTTACAGAGATCCCTTATTTAGCGTGTTTTACGTAACACCCACCGGCTTGCCAATTGACGTCACAATGGGGCAACAACACGAACTTTAGGGCTTTTCGTCTTTCAGTCTGTTTTGACGTTTGTGATCGCTGTTTACAATTACGTTGGAAGACTTTCTGAAGGCAATTAGGAGATTTTGAAGTCAATATTGAAGTGTGGGCAGCTTCATCTAAATTTTGAACTTGTATAATTTGTCGCGATGCTGTTGTCTACTATAGGCATTGATTGATCCTTATGAGAAGGTATTCACATGCCGATGAATTACTCTTTAAGCCGTTTTTTTGGCCATGTTGGCTAATTAGGCTAGTTCTGGTACGGTACCTACGGGTTACGAGCGTACGCCTATATGTGGCTATTGTAGCCTATCTTTGTTGCAAAAGCACGTGCCCAGTACGGACTCTTCCACACCATTTTGGTAATGGTAATGTTGGAGGGTGTATTACTCATGAGGTGGTCTTCAAAGGTTTTGCTTCATTAAACGTCTTCAGACCGGTCTTTCCTTTCCTATCTCCTCTATATTCCATAACTAACTAATATTATAAATGCGAAAATGTCTCTGCCTGTTACCATATCACGCCGTAACGACAGATAGAATTTGGATGTTTGGCACACGGATAGACCATAGCTTTTTTTTGAGGGTGGGAAATCATCAAATGACCCCTCTCACTCTGGGGAGTGTCAGACTCTTACTGACTAAAACCCATCCATGTTCCTTCCTTAGCCCTTTAGGTTCCGGGGTAGCGGGTAGCGGTAACCTTTCGGACAATCTCGCTGATAGATCATGACCTGGATCAGGATATAGGATACTTTTACCCAGTAGTGGGTTTTTGTGGGATAATTTGTGCGTTAGCCAGACAGCGTTATTCCCGCATTTAGAATAGGTACTACTATGGATTCTACATCTTATAATCTTTTCTTTTCATGGTTTCTTTTAGGTATAGCTGTTCTGAAAGTTAAATAGTTATGAATAGTATTTGAAGGCATATTTCTCATGTTTCTTATATTATCTTATCTTGAGGTTATGGTTTCCGCACTCAGTCCTTAGGCGGGCCATTGTGCGTGGGCCATGGCGGCCTACGGTGGTTATTCCAACTAGCCCACCTCCCTCCAGAAGTTGATCACGTCTCCTGGCCTGTGTACATCTGTAAAAGATCTGGGTGTTCCGAGGGTCTATGATCTAATCAGTGTGACGCCTGCGCACTCATAGAGCACGTGCGCGACGGTTTCCTCAGCCTTCATGCAGTCCTTGCACAGAGGACTGTCCGTTATGCTATTGTTCTCATGTGGTATTCCCAAAGGATTTTAGAAAGGCGGAACCTCAAAGTTCAAGGCTGCTCTTTTTTTTGCCATTATAATATTACATAGGCGATATTTCCTTATTCTTCGCATAAAATTCTAAGTTATTTTTAATAATTTGCTATAACACCTCGTGGTCCATGACATTTTGGTACTTAACAACTTTATTCGTGTTTTAATGATAATGTTTATTTTCAAGCAAGAAGGTTAAGGGAACGAAATACAATAAAGTATTTATCTTAGTATCGGAATCGAAGGTCGATGTTACTTTCAAGTTTATTGTAGGCTGTAATTATTTATCGAATAACAAAATTTTACGATATCAGCGCAAAGTGGGTCAATTGTAACCTTCTATGTAAAGGTTTAATCGTTGTGAAATAAAGTGCGTAAAGTCTATGTACAGAGACCCGCACATCAAGTTTCCCCAATCTGTCAAATATATTTGATAGGTTTCAACTTTATTACAAAAGGATAAGGGTCATGTTCAATTGATAATATTTGACAATTTAAGACAGCTTGATGTGCTGGCGTCTGTATATACAAAAAAATTGTAGGAAACTCGCAACTGTAAAGGGAATATAAAAAAAAAATACTACCATTTATGCAGGGCAGTTTATGAAGTGGCTACAAGAAAATTGTCATAGCAAGCTCTCCTTAATTTTTTGAGACGTTTTAATCTGCATTCACAATTTTGAAAAAAATTCAATAAATGGAGTTTTTGCCTCATTGTGCCAATTTGGCATCGTTACGCGAAAATAAATAACGTCAGACGTAAGTAATTTCAAGCTGGGAAACCGCCCGTACGTTTATGGACTTTGTTACGGATACACAGTATTTTACGTATTATTAAAATGCAGTTACACGAACTACAAGTAACCAAGTCTCTTTTATCGCAGAAACACGACACTTATCCTACAACAAACACCAATTTCAAACTGGATAACACTAAACGAGTATTTACTGCAGATAGGATGTGTAAACTCTATAAAATTATCGTTCACTTATCGATGTTGGGTAACAAATGCAGTTATCGATAATCGGATAAAAGGAGGGCGGCGATGGTCGAGGTGCTTATCGAGTGATGTGGTGTGTTGGAGCAATCGCTGGCTGATTATTTCTTATTTTAAAAAACTTGTCCCGTACATCTTGTCGCTTATTTTTTTTTCTTTTTTTTTTCAACGCAAAGTGCAGTTCATGCTGCTACTTATGTATTTTTTTTTAAACAGGCCGCACACGATTTTCGGTTTATGTTCAATTTTAGTTAAGCTTAAAAAATAAGTTGAAGCTGTCGTACGTGCACATCAAGCTTGCATAAACTGTCAAATTAGCACAATTGAAAACGAACTTTTTGCTTTTGTAATAATGTTGAAAAACTATCAAAGAAAATCTGATTGGGGTAACTTGATATGCTGGCGACTGTACATACTTATATTGGTTTTCATATTATGTTCACTTAACAAAAATGTCTGCCTTTTAATGCTGATAACATTATCATTAAACAAGTAAAATACCTATTGTATTCAACTTTTATTTAAATTGTTCCAGCATACTGATTTAAGTGAAGTGTACCAAAGGTATCATGTACAGAACTCGATCTTTAATTCGAATAGAAAGTATTAATTACACGAGAACAAAACACTACAAATTGAATCAAGTGAAAGTATACAAAAATACAAAAAAGTATGATCTGGATTTGTCCATAAAATCGCGGGACACTTGTTAATTATCTGCTACAGTTATTGAAATGTTTAAATTCTACTGCACAAGCTATATATTCGAAACGAAATGAAAGCTCATGAGATACCTAATGAAACTGTTTTTTACTAATCATTAATGTCAATCTTACCAAGGGGTATCGTTTTACCCGGTTTTGGGTTTTGTAGGTTGTATTGTAGTAATAATAGGCAGTCGATCTTTAAAAGATACTGATATTCAGCTGCTTCTGGTTAGACTGGAAGCCGACGAATATTATTGGGAAAAGGCTGGGCAGGCGATGATGAGGTCGACTTACTTTTATACAGCATAGTCAGATATTTTTATACAGCATGTTCAGATATTTTTCTTTATATAAATGTCTTGAGGAACAGCAATTCTGCGCTTTATCAACAATTAGTCGGCAAACTTGTCATGAAGTAATTATTGAACAAAACGCTTTTTGTATTATCTGACGTATGACATATTCACGACTATTAACAAGAAAAAAAAAGCTAAGATAAAAAATAAAAGGATAATATTATTGGCCGTGGTATGAATAACTATGACTAATTAAATGTCAGTCACCTTTGATGTTATAAAATCATGGCCATTTATGTATAGATTAGGTACTGTAACTACTAACACAATTTTATGTGAGTACCTAATGCATTCAAGCTTTATAGCAAACAGCATAAAAACATTATATTTGGTGGTCATAGGTTATTCACCCACCTACTATTGTATTAGGGTGACCTTTAATGATAGTGGGTGAAAGTTTAAAAAAATAAATAAGTAATATAATATATACATATTACAAATTCAGAACGATTCTTTCTTATAAAATTAAAAGTTTCTCTAAAGTTTTGAATCTGGAATTCGAAAAAGACCGTTAAACCTTGCCGAAACCGCTCCAAACCTTGCACAATTCCCGCCACTTTTTGTTCTTATTTTAAATTCCCTTCGCTCAGATGTCAGTGGCCAGTGCTCCAGTTGCAGCCACATCCGTAAAGTGTTGACGATATTCGACGATATATCGCTACCGATCGCTGCGGGCGGTGCAGTGATATTTGCTTTAAGCCCATGGCTTTTAGGGATTCCCGATAAGTATCGATAACGGTAGATATCAATGCAATCGATAAACTAACGTATGTAGATCAAGTGCGAATATTTTATGAGCGCCGATAATAATGATGTTGAAAGAAAATCCGCTTTTATTAACTCGATAACTTAGTTGCTTTTTGTTGTTTGTTTTATAAATAGTCAGCCTGCGATCATAACCTTAAATTGAGTGATAAAAAGATACATAATTTTAAATTGAGTGATTATTTAATTCCAACGTTTTTTTATTAGAACTTAATGAAATGTATTTATTTACAATATAAAGCCGCGGGAATATTCAGTGATTCAATAATTAATTGCCTTTTTGCACAACTCGTTGTTGCCAATGGCGAAACGATTAAATGATAACGATGCCCTAGTTGAGTATTAATTACGAGTATTAATGTTCCAACCAATTTATTATCGATATTTATTTGGTTCAGCTCTATTTTGGCTTAGTTTAAACTTCGAAGCTCGCATTCAAGGTCTCGAATAACCGCTTTTATCGACTGGTGGTAGTTATGTCCGTTAATTAACTAAAACAATGCCTTAATAACGGTAGTCTGGCTACCGTGGAGCTTTTGGGTTGGAAATTTGAAACCGTTGACTGCACGTGTCACAATAAGCGTAACTTTTACTAGGGTTTGCCAGATTCTGAATACCTTTAAAAACTATCGATAGTGAAGTAAGTAAGTAAATTTTTATTTGTTTAAACATGGTGTACATTTGCATGCAGGATAGTAATGAGATACAGAAAAGTTCTAACATGTTCAGCCACGTATTGTGGCGTACAAATTGGTAGGAAGAGATGGTGCATAAACCGTGATAATATTCATCAAAATTACATTTCATTATTCATTAAAGATTAGGTATTCAAATTCAAAAAGTAAATTTTTAGATACAATTAAATGTCAAAGTAGTCATTAAATAAATTGGTCAATTAGATATCAGTGAAGGGAATGATGTGACAACCCATCACTACTTTAAAGGCGCCTTAACAAGGCTTTTAAATGCATGGATATAATTAAGTATAAATATTGTGTGCATTGTAAATTCTCACACTTTTCAAGCAAGCTGTCACTCTATGAATATCCTTTAATTAGTTCGGCCCCAGGAGTGAGTGAGGTGTATGGACAAACTTACTCTTATGGGCATGGTGCCATATTTTTTGCCCACATAACTTCGAACATTGAGGAATGGATGTTGTGAGTGTTCTTTTGACATCATACTTATTTATTATCCTGCCACATTCTGACTGGATCTATATCGAGGATCTTTACAATAAACAGATGATGATGTAATGGACTTTCAATTTTTTTTTAAAGATTAAAAAAATAATGTAAGTACATTGGTATAATACTATGACTCAGATCTACTTAACCCTTCGGGGGAAAAAGTTGTGACGGTATTTAACTACACTAATATTATAAAGGCGAACGTTAGTGAGTGAGTGAGTGTGTGTTTGTGAGTTGGTATGCCTTGTCCGTCCTTCACGCTCAAACGGCTGAACGGATCTGGATGAAACTTGAACGATATTCACGCGGGCGAAGCCGCTGGCAACAGCTAGTAATAATATTATAATATCAATTGATGATTACTTTCATTAATTAGAAAGATGTTACATAACTTTTTTGCACCGATATCTCCCCGGTGTCACTTGACATCATTACCCAACATGTTATAAGGCAGAGGTGTCTGCTTAATTAATATGTTACAAAACTGATGCATAAACAATACTTCATCCACAATTGAAAATTATAAAAAATACAAGATTTGTTACTGGTAGGTTTATTTTATTACCTCACACCGTAACAGCGCCATTAGAAGATACTTCATCATCATTGACTTTAATTGACATTGACAACTATAAAGTTTCAAATGGTTGGCAAATAGCAATCAGGGGTTTTTGTTTGCGCCGGCGCACCTCATTAAGTCAAGTGGTAAAACTTAGAAGTTGACTACCTATGGTAGTTTAATTTGTAAAATGATGTTAAGTTGTATAAAACAAAAAACTGTTGGTTACCACTTACCAAGCCGTTTTAAAATAACAATTTGAATGAATTTCAAATTCGAAATTCCATATGTTCGAAATTTCGAATACATTTTGAATTGATTGATTCATTGAAGGATTCTCTTTGTATCAAGTCAAGTTCTAACTTCAAATTTCTGAATTCAGAAACCTGGTTTTGAAAATTGGAATTGAGTATTTTTCTCGTTGCTTTCTCAGCTCCGTAATGAAGCTACCAACCGAATAGTTAGTGTTATTTCCGGACGGAATTACCAGCCTGTTATATTTTTTTATCCACAATAAAGTTGTTTCAATAAATTAGAATGTACCGACAGTCTAGTAAGCTGATGACATTTTTATTTTATATCCGTTAATCTATACTAATATTATAAAGAGGTAAAATTTGTAAGTTTGTATCTACATACAAACTTACAAATTTTACCTCTTCTAATCTTCGGGGTAATCTCCGGAACTAATGATCCAATTTCAAAAAATTTTTCACTGATAGGAAGCTACATTATTCCTGAGGCTATAAAATTATATTTATATCATAATATTAGCCGAGCTATCGCAATTTTCGTCTAGCAAGTCGGAAAGAAATACCTCAGAAAACAGAATTATTTGCATGCGCTGCCTAAACAGTTACAGTATATCGCAATTTTCCGCGGACGAAGTCGCGGGCAGAAGCTAGTGATGATATAAAAACAAAATGTACTTCCTGCTTCAAAGTCAGCATCGCCATAAACAATAAAGTTCTCTCATCAGCAATATTTTATCTGTGGTTCGTCATAGACTGCCTAATAACAAATGTACGCAGCATTAGTTGGCGGGAAATGCCTATGTGACAGCACCTAATGTTGATAAATGTAACAGGTGTGTGGCACAAAACGAATTTATGTACATACCGACATTAAACTGTCACTTTCATGATCCCAGTCTCAATGATAACAATCCCAGTTATAAATAACGTTATTTAGGGAAATTTTTGATATTAATCAGTTGCTCGGTGACGTTTATGACAGATACGTCATGTAACGTTGTTTTACCGGCCAGTGTTTTAATTAAATATAGTTCACTGTTTTTCTGTTTACTTTTGTCCAGGTATAGAGGTGAAAGGAAAATGTAACTCAGTTCCGTTATACAATAGATGTGTACACTAAACAGCCTCTAGCATTGGCCTTTAAAACTGTTTCATCTGTGATTCGTAAAGTGCACCAATTGTCAGCTATAATTTGAGGGGGAAATGTTCCCGAGTCAGTTTTTGTTTGCGTCATTTTACTGTCAGAATGGCGGCTCGATCGCCGCCGGCGCACGTGATGGAATGCCCCAGTGGGCCAGTATCAGCCATCAACTTGTTGCCAAACAACTGACGATGAAGTACTCGCACTTTAAAGTGTGCTTTTTGTTAGCCCTGATTGGTTGTATTGTGAAGGGCGCGAACGATAATACTGTTGTTAACAATGTTAATGGCGGTAGTTTTTTTTTTTGGATGCCCGTTTGATGGGGCCTTTTCAGATTTTGATTGGATCACGATAAGGGAGAGTGTTTGTTTAATATATGATGATTTTCATTTTTTTCTTCATAGGAATATATTATATTAAGGGCACGCATAGCACCATCCATGGTAGCCCGCGATATTCTTACGTTTTTTCCAATTTGTGGGTGAGTATCTTGATTCGCGGCCGTTCGCAAGAACGTATTTCCAGAACTGAAATCATTAAAATCAGTAATACAACCTTTTAAGTTATATTACCCTATGAAATTACTATTAAAATTTCATACAATCAAAAATTTGAGGACAATTCTAACTTTGAAAGTTGTAATGATGATTAAAATCGCTATTAATATTTGCTGTAGTCGTAAATCATATTTTGATTAACACAACCTTATACTGACCTGCAAATTACAAAACAACATAAGCGAATTTGAATTTCGCGGGCCATCCCGTAGCTTTTACCTTAACCTTTTGACCGCCACAGTCGTGTATAGACGACAAACCAAAATGTGCCTAGCACGCCACGGTCGCGACTGGGTGACAGAATTTTAAACGTAAATAAATAATAATAATAATTTCGACCTCACTACTCCTTTGTAGGTATTAAAGGATGAATTCGGAGCTTGGCGCTGAGGGTACGCTTTTTCATTTTTGACGTGGCGGTCAAAAGGTTAAGGAACTATCGACACTCACGTCTCGGATTCTCCTCCTATCTTCAATTAAAACTGAGACCGTGTTTATTTTGAAATCAAACTGGTTTGTTTATACAATTTTTTTATTCTTTGTTTCAGGTAATAACCAGCCTTCATTACGCAGTACCCAATGGATTAACAAACAGGAAGTTACACCAATCCTTTTAAACGAGTGCAGTGCTCCAATATCGGCTCCGCTCATGGCGCCGACGTGCGAATAGATGGCGGAAGCTTTTAACTCGATAATCCATGCAAATACCTCACTAGACTTCATATATGCATTATGGAGCTTAATATTGGCCTTTAATTGCCCTATTTGAGCCTAAGACTTCACTCATATAAAGAAAGGAATTATAGCAGTGATCTCCTTGCTTGGTTCTCTTTCGGTATTTTTTTCCTTTTTGTCCTCGCGGTAAGTCAGTGATCAGTGGGTGAGTCAGTAGAGGGAGACCGAAGAAACGATGGATGGATTGTGTGAAATATGATATGGCTAGGAAGGGAGTGACTACAGAGTTGACGACTAATAGAGAAGTATGGAAGAAAAAGTCATGTTGCGCCGAGCCCAAATAATTTTGGATAAGGGCAGGAGAATGATGAATGATGATTGCAAGTCAGTGAGCCAATAGCTTTCTGGTTCATTACCATAGATTACCGTAAGTCGGTGATGTTTAATATAAACTGGTCATAATGATGCCTTTACCCTTGGCCATAATGACTCTCTTGCACTAAACTATTAGCTTGGTATAAGTGGTAACGGCCCGTTGTAGGTTGTTGGTTTAAACCCAGGCGCTTTACTTTTTGTAAATAATTTAATCACCACTGCTCTCAAAACGGTGAAAGGAACGGTGGAAGGCATTAAGTCCGCCTTTGTACCTTTATTGTGTGCGGAAAGTTTAAATAAATAAATAAAGAAAGCATCGTGAGAAAACCGGTATGTCCTAGAACCAATAATTCGAAGATATGTGTCATGTAACACTCGGGAGCCGCGAGGCAGATTACAACCCACTGCTTCCAGAAAAAAGGAGGCCAGTGTCCCAACTGCGGGCACTTTATAGCCTGTGTAGTCACCTAAGTAATCGAATAACGAATACGATAAGCGAATCACACGCAGTTTAAGGTTGATGTTCCAGGGTAGCCCGCGAAATTCAAATTTTCTTAAGTTTTTTGCAATTTGCAGGCCAGTGATAGGTTGTATGTTGATGAACATTTGATTAAATCATTAATACAACCCTCCGAGCTCATAAAGGTGTAAAAATGACTTTTTACAAGGTCAAAGTCATTCCGGAACCTTTATGAGCTCGGAGGGTTGTATTAATGATTTTGATGATTATAATTCTGTAACTACATACGTCTTACAGCCGCGAATCAAATGTTCATCAACATACAACCTATCACTGGCCTGCAAATTGCAAAAAACTTAAGAAAATTTGAATTTCGCGGGCTGGTTGGAGGATTCACCTTAATGCAACAAATTGCTCACTCGAGCACTCGTTCAGAAAGAAGGTCACGATTTGTATTATGATGGATTAATAACTTGTTAGGGCTGTTACACACAATCGGGCCCTTTGGCGCGTATTTTTTTTAAACGTTATTCTGATGTTATAAATTAATATTTGTTAGCGTTGCACTCTTGTTTTTTGTGTCTTTTCGTGTGGTTAGTGACTAACCTGGTGTCAGAGTTTTTATGCTGCCCATGGGCCTCTGACTTATCTTCACATGCTGTTGAGAAATATCTCTCAGACATGCTGGTTTCCTCACGATGTTTTCCTTCACCAATTTTTAAGCAAGTGATAATTATACAATACGCACATGAATCCGTAAAATCATAGGTGCGTGACTTGGGTTCGAACTCGAGACCTATGACATGTCAGTCCGACGGTCACACCACTAGGCTATTACTGCTGCTGCTGGTCTTTTTTTTAAATGAGTCTTTTCAACCAAAATTCCCGTTCTTGTAAGCTTATTTAATTCTCTACTGAAATTGTAGATAATAATAATGTTGTTGAAATCGCAACAATTACCAAAGCGTGTAAACTACTTAGTTGGGTCGAGCTCTGATGCAACGCTAAGTGTTGCACTGCATTTGATACCACCGCTTTAAATGCAACGTTTTTCTGCTAATTCTTACGTCATTCGGGTTAATTTTATTCTGTTATTTTAATAACTTGCTTTAACGTGTTTTTATTCGTAAATATTTGTCTGAGTGGGTTCTTGTTTAGACTGAATTCGTTATTAAGATCTAGATTAAATCCTTGAACCCAAAATACATACCTTCTGAGATACAAAAATAATTTGAATTAAAACGACCGAAAATATTTTCATGTCTGGCGAGCCTTTAGATATGACCTCTAAAATGTATAATTGGGAACACATTTTGCCCTAATTCGTTTTTAATTAGCCAGATTGATTGATGAGTTGCATTCGGTGTTAATACATCATTAGATATTCGTCCGGGCGTCAGTTAATTAGGCGAGAAATAACTTTTATTATTATCATTTGTAATTATTATATTTGCGTGACTATACTTCGGTTTTTGAAGGCCGTTCTTTGTTTATGTTATTTAACAATTATTTACGGTTTGTTCTATTTAAATAATATTCGTTTTTTATGTACGGATAATAACGAAACTGAGATAGATGTTTTAATGCAACGGGCATCGTTTCTTGTCTGCCTATTTTTTCTCAATCAAATCGGAATGTTAATCGTTGTGAGGTATTCAAGATCATAAAAACTGTTAGGTTATTAAACAATAGAATTTCACAATAAATATCTATTCTTTACGTTTTGTAGACAACTAGTTTTTTCCATGTAGCTAATACTGCTAATCCATTAATCTTTACTAATATTATAAAGCTGAAGAGTTTGTTTGTTTTAACGCGCTAATCTCTGGAACTACTGGTTCGAATTGCAAGATTCTTTTTGTGTTGAATAGTCCATTTATCGAGGAAGGCTATAGGCTATATAACATCACGCTACGACCAATAGGAGCCGCGCAGCGGGGGTGAAACCGCGCGGGAGTAGCTAGTTAATATAATAAAACTGAAGAGTTTGTTTGTTTGTTTGTTCGATTGTTAATATTATCTATTTTCCAACAACAAATTATATCAAACTAAGTAACTGCGTATACAGTTATTACCATTTAATCATATTGATTGACTTTAAATCATTACAAAGTATAAAGCCGTCATCATCATATTACTCTAATGGTTTCTAATCGCTCACAAAATCAAACATGCATACAAATAACCAACTCCATGACATTTTAAGTTACTTACATGATGTATGTCATTTTCACACAATGGCTCATAAGTCGTAACTTCATTATGGCGTATCCACACTGTAGTTGCTTTTTGTAGAACGTTATTTTTAAGTGTCAGCAACAAAAAGTTTATTCTAGGCGAATTTAATAAAGTTTCCCAATTTGTTTTTCTATGTTTTAAATATGAATTAAATAAGTACAAAAATATTTGAAGTTTGTTGTTTTGTATGCAGTAAAGGGTCTGGTGGCTAAATATTAAGCTACGCTTGCTGTGGTTGTTTCGTGGATACAATATTCATTATACAATGTGTTAGGATAAACGAGGGACAAACTTTCAGGGGTTACTATACTCATGAACAACAACTTTGACCATAGAACTATACCCCAAATCACGAAAAAAAGTCAGACATGCAGTAGATTTATGTTCTCAAAATTCGTCAAAATATACTGAAAAACTGATTTTGTTTTTCGTATTTCAGAGTTGGTGTCATAGTCAAAATTGTTCATTTTCATGAGTACTATACCCCCTGAAAGTATGTCCCGCGTTTAACCTAACACACTGTATATCGAGACGCCTCCGTGCCTCAGAAAGCGCGTTAAGCCGTTGGACCGAAAGTCTGGCAACCAGTAGATATTACCAAGGGGGGATGTTACCTAGTAAATAGGTTGTGATGGTCCGACAGGTAGCCCTTAAAATACATAGCTACAACTTCGGCAGCTTAAAACTTCGATCCATAATTTTTATAGGATCACTTACATGTTTGCCCTCCTCAAATGGAACTGCGGTGTGAAGTGTGGATGCGCCTTTACCTACATTGGAGGCGTGTTTACAACGTACGTGATACGCGTTGCGTTTGCGACGATCGTATCAACTTTCGTGAGAAGAGTGTTCGATAACCCATTTTGTTTGTCTAACCTTGAGGTCGATTTCATGGGAAACTATGTTAAATACCGATTCGTTTGAGAAATTTAATTGTTTTATAGCGGTATTGTTTTACTTTCGACGGTGCTATGTCTCGTTTTGGGTATGTGTTCCCTTTTAAAAGCCGTTTTGTCAAGAGTCATGATTTCCAGGCTTACGAATTTGACGGACTATCTCGTTGGACTGATCGTAGGCGAGACGCGACTCTAGCACAAACACGGCCACTATTTTTTGTGCCATTCTAAGCTATTCAACACACATAAGATGGGCCTTATGTAGGGCCTTATGTAGGGCAGCATTAAAACTCTGACACCAGGTTTGTCACTAACCACACGACAAGAAGAAGAACACACACACGTGTTCATGGCAGTCTAAACGCTAGTAGAACAACGTCTATGAAAACTTGAAAATTGTTCTATCAGAATCGCGTCGCGTCGCCCCTGTCTTGGGAGGGCCTTAGTCGGTACGTGACCGGTATTATCATATAATCAATTCAAATCAATAGGATTATGATTACCATAGTACATGACCCTCAATGATGCGCTATTTACTGTTCAAGGATGTAAACAACTCGTTTGGTCACAGAACTGTGCGTTCAACATAGAAGAAAATAACAAGCCTTTGTAATACATTTTAAAAGAGTAACGGTGGCGTATTTTGCCCATTCTTCTCCATACAAAACTACGTTTTGTAAGGGGCGACAAGAATCAATTGTTTTGGATGTTGATCTTCATCTGCAGGTCCTTTTATTACGTAAAACGTTTAGGGGGACGAGTGGGTCGAGCAAAATTTCATGATATCTCACCAGGGGGAGAGGTCGAAAATCTCTCCCAAATCACCTCACGTTATTAATGTATGCCCTAAAAGTGCCTTTCTTGTGTCCATTTGAAATAAACGATTTGAGTTTGATTTTGACTCATCATCATCTGCCTAACCTTTTCCCAACTATGTTGGGGTCGGCTTCCAGTCTAACCGGATGCAGCTGAATACCAGTATTTTACATGGAGCGACTGTCTATCTGACCTCCTCAACCCAGTAACTGGGCAATACCCAGACTGGCTGTCAGATTTTCGGGCTTCTGACGACCCGTAACGACTGTCCTACATTAATTGGTTTTACGGCATTATAAGCGTTGACAATATCCACAAGTTTGTAGCGTGAACCACTAAATATGTTCCTAGTTCGTTCGCTATAAAATTAACCGTTGAATGATGGCTATAAACAATGTTTGTTTAGTTTACAAGTGCAATAAAACGAAGCTTTAAATATAGTAAAGGTAAATAGTAGCCATAAAAGATGTAAGCTTTATTCCTGTTATAAATCTCAAGCAAATGTACATCTCTTAATAAGTATGTTGTCAAGATTTGGGAAATACTTATTATGTCCGAAGACTGAAAGGGGAAGCGCCAGAGTAACCTTCGAAATTCAAATTTTCATACTTTTTATTTTGTAATTTGCAGGCCAGTATCAAATCAAAATATGATTTCCGGCCGTCTCTTCTTTTCGTGTGGTTAGTGACTAACCTAGTGTCAGAGTTTTATGCTACCCATGGGCCTCTGACTTAGCTTCACATGCTGTTGAGAAATATCTCTCAGATTATGCTGGTTTCCTCACGATGTTTTCTTTCACCGAGTTTAAGCAAGTGATAATTATATATCTAATAAGCGCATGAATCCGTAATATCAGAGGTGCGTGCCTTAGGTTCGAAGTCGAGACCTACGCCTTGGCATTCGGACGGTTACAACACTAGGCTGTAAGTGCTAACAAGCATACAAACACATTCGCGGCCGTAACAAGTACAGACGCCAGCACATCAAGCTATCCCTAACTGTCAAATTTTCTCAATTAACAAACATCCGAATTGAGAACCTCCTCCTTTTTGAAGTCGGTTAAAAATGAACCTTATGTCTTTGCAATAAAGTTGAAATACTATCAAAGAAATTTGACAGATTGTGGTAACTTGATGTGCATTTACCAAATTATAATTAAAGAATTATCGCTAACCCACATTATATATATTAATTAATTATAAGCTGACGAAAGGTACTTGCAATTATTATTCGGTGATAGATAAATCAATCGGCAAAATAGCAATTTCTAACACAAATATTATAAAACAAGAACATATTGAGATACATGTCATCGCTTAATCACATCACACAGAAACACGTTGTCGCGTGATGGAACAAGTTGATAATGACGTGATTTGGGAAACACGTGTAAGCTCTAGTTTCGAACATCGAGGGAAAATTGCGGGGATACCCACACAATCATATTTTAACGTGCGTTGTGCCTTGAGAGCGGCCACAATAGGTTTAAGTGTAAAAGGTCTACTGTTATTGTAGTTGAATTAAAACTAACTTGCACAATAAATGGACTCGGATGGAATTAAGTTTACATTGGATAAGTAACAGTAATAACAGCCGCACAGGTCGATCCATCAGGTTAAGCTACGCTTCCCGGGGTTGGCCGTGGATGGGTGACCATCTTTACATACCGAGACTCGTCCTTGCCTCGGAAGGCACGTTAAGCCGTTGGTCCCGGCTGTCATTTGTGCATCGTAGACAGTCGTTACGGGTCGTCAGAAGCCCGAAAATCTGAGAGTCAATTTTACCAAGGGGTATCGTATTGCCCAGTTTCTGGGTTGTGGAGGTCAGATGGGCAGTCGCTTCATGTAATATACTGGTATTCAGCTGCATCCGGTTACACTGGAAGCCGACCCCAACATAGTTGGGAAAAGGCTAGGCAGATGATGATGGTGATTGGAGCCTCCTGTTAAGCTAGCAATGCCTGTGTTAAGAGGCTCTTCCACAGCAGTATACAATTAGTATAGTTCATCCTCGCGTAACACGTTGCATGACCGACTCCACACGGAACTGGATCACAGCCTCACAGACTGTCCGGCATGGACCTTCTGTATAATCTATTCAATTGCACACTAGCGCCACCTGTCACGGCCGACCTTAATTTATCGGCACGGCTTGGAGCGCCCCAGTGCCAAGCATTCGCAAGAATCGCTGATTGAATCTATATGATCTATGACTAGTATGACTACTGCGTGGAGAGATTCCTCGTTTTCCTGGATGATGTCGCTTTAGAAATATGTGACTTACACACTTACAAATGAGTTGTGTTTTGAGGAAGATAATTGCAAGAACTAGCGGCTACCTAAGGTTGATTTGCAAATTATCTAAAAAATTGTGATGATATAATGATTGTTTTTCTGCTGTACTACTTACTGTTCGATACAGCCCCATCCTATTGGGAAAATGAAGAGAATGTCTGGCTCCTTCCCACTGGCTTAAAACCCCTCTAGACAAGCTTCTATCTACAAAACCTAAGTGTCCACTAACATGAGTCCTGGATGCAGGATTCGCAGGCACATGCTGATCCCTTTTGATGTGCTTACTAACAAAAACACCAAGTCATCACACAGAAAGAAATATTCGGTTTATTGGTAATACAGCAAAAATAAAAATACACCTTTAAAACTATTAAAAAACGGCCAAGTGCGAGTCGGACTTGCGCACGTAGGGTTCCGTACTAAAAAAAACGGCAAAAAAAATAGGTTTGTTGTATGGAAGCCCCCTTAAATATTTATTTTATTCTGTTTTTTAGTATTTTTTGTTATAGCGGCAACAAAAATACATCATCTCTGAAATTTCAAACGTCAAACTATCACGGTTCATGAGACACAGCCTGGTGACAGACGGGCAGACGAACGGACGGACAGCTGAGGAGTCTCTGTTTTACCCATAGGGTACGGAACGGAATCGTAAAAACAGAAAACAATGATTATAATGCCAAAAAGGCCTCATCCCGTTGACCCGGTGGATGTAGGATGTGGTCCCAGTCGGACCATTCTGCTGTTTTCCAACTCTATAAAATCTTTCGAGTTAAGCTTACCTGCTGCTACTTTTATAAAAGCAATAACACCTTTTTTAACCACGTCATTATTTCGTTCAATAGATTGCGCGATCATTATAAAAGCGTTGAAATCAATATAATTTTTTTAAAGAAAAAACCTAAATTGATTTTACTGGTTAACAGGCTGTGTAAAAAATAACCGGGTTAGTTTTTTTATGGCTGGCAATAAATATTTAAAAGAGTGTCTTTGTTCGCTGTTATTGTCTGCCTATTTGCGCCAAGTGTTATAATTCAGGCAAAGTTAACGCAGTCGGTTGGTAGGTATTTCTCTTCAAAATATGGAATTAATGTTTATGGGTGAAGAATGTTGTTCACCGATCTTTTGGGATTGTTTATGGTAGCGTAGAGTCACGAGAGCACAAATGAGATAATTATAGCATTCGTTTTCGAAAAAAGAATTTAAATTCAGAATATAATAAAGATGGGCTGGATGTGGAATAGGAATTATTATCATAGCTCCGAGAACAGACATTATGTAGACATAAAATAAAACATTTCATCTAGATCCAATGAGAGGTACACTCACGACGTATACGACCTGCGGATTCTCCATTGTATTTAACACTTTCCGTATCATTTACCTACGTGAGTTTTTATGCAAATACATATTTATGGCCGTAATCACAAAGCCCTGTAATTAATACACCTACTCCATTCACGTACTTACGCGGTAATTCGTACTTCTTTGTACATGGCTAACAAAAAAGCCTTGTTTATGCTCCGTTGTATGGTTTTTGCAATGGTCACGGTTCGCGTCAAATTTTGACATCAACGATATACACTATACCATTAAGTTTTGTAAGTACCATGGGATATATGAACACAAAAGACTGGCGATGGATAATACTATATTTGGTACTAAATGAAAAAAAAACCAAATGCATTAGATTTAAATTACCTAATGTTAAAAGTAGCGATTGTGACATCATATTGAACGGAGAAAAGCTAGAATTTACTAAGCAGACGGTTTTCCTGGGAATCACGCTAGACGACAAGTTACAATGGGGTCCCCACATAACAACTCTTGCGGGACGGCTAAGCTCGGCCGCTTATGCTGTTAGAAAGATAAGGCAGTTGACAGACGTAGAAACCGCGCGCTTGGTCTACTTTAGTTACTTCCACAGCATTATGTCGTATGGCATTTTACTGTGGGGTCGGGCTGCTGACATTGAATCCATTTTTATTCTGCAAAAGCGAGCTATCAGAGCTATTTACAATCTACGTCGCCGCGAATCGCTTAGGGAACTATTTAAAAGTATTAATATTATGACGGTACCATGCCAATTCATTTATGAAAACATTATGTATGTAAGAAAAAATCGACATCTTTTTAACAAAATAAGTGATAGGCATAACTTTAATACTAGAAATAAAGATAAAATAGATCAACCCTTTTTTAGATTATCAAAAGTACATACATCTTTTATGGGGTTCTGTGTTAAATGTTACAACAAAATACCTTGTGACATTCTGCAATTAAATGAAAGAAAATTTAAAACTCACATTAAAAATACACTTTGTAAACAAGCATATTACAAATTAGAGGATTATATAAAGGATAAGGATGCTTGGAAACATGCTGGTCCTGCTCCACAGGGCAATCTAGTGTCTAGACAAAATCAAACTGGTTGCTAAGTAAATTAGGTAATAATTTATTATTTATAAAATACTATTTTAACATGTTGAAATAACTTCTCACACATTGATTGATTTATTATATATTAACTTTTAGAATGTTTGTAAATATGTGAGCACCATGTACTTTTGACATACCTTAAGTTACCTACCATTACTATATGTGTTTTTCTTCTCACCTTTTGTGGTGTAGTGTTTTTATTCTGGGTGCATCGTCTTCACATATAATGTTATAATTCATGTATATGACGGCACAGGATCAGACATATTGTAAAATAGATAGAAGACGTTAGGTTAACAGTAAGAAATAGAATTATTTGATCAATGAATTTTACAGCTACTCACTTAATCAGTTTTCAGGGAATAATTAATTCAACACCTTATAATAATAGCCACGACACCTCAGTAATACAGTAACAGCTTAGTTCACACAAAATAGCAAGAATGTACAGAGAGGCAGAGTAACAATAATTAAGAGCAATACAACCTGTGCACCGGGCGACGCCTGTAGTCAGAATGCCGTTTTACCGCCGTGCGGCCCCTTTTATACGCAGTGCTACGACGTAGCGCATACTAACTCCGCCCCGTAGCAAGGAGGCGGGAGAATGACGCAGCGCGCTACGGTGCTACGGCGCCACCGCGTGTTGTTTATAATGCGACGCCGACACGGCCATGCTGACGTGCGGACGTCCTCGTACGCTTAGCTTATAATGTCATATCTAGAACAGAAAACTGATTAGGCACCGTTTGGTCATCCTGCTATATTTTTTTTTTTTTTTTTTTTTTTTTTTTTTTTTTTTTTTTTTTGCCCGGTCTTCTTAGACCCTTCAAAGTAATCCCTTCAGAGTAATAATCTGGTCCGGTCTATCGACCCTTCAGAATTATTACTGCTTGGTCATACATGACCCTTCAAGGCTTGTTTCTTGGTCCGGTCAACTTTTGACCCTACAAGATGAGCTCCTTTTTTTTTTTTTTTTTTTTTTTTTTTTTTTTTTCTTTTCATTTTTTTTTTTTAATGTCCCTGGTCCGGCTACTGCCCTTCAGATATATCCCTTCAGTTAAACTGGACCGGATTTACTCCCTGGTCCGGCAACTGCCCTTCAGGTGTTATCCCTTCAGTTAAACTGGACCGGATCCTTTTTTTTTTTTGTATCCCTTCAGTTAAACTGGACCGGATCTTTTTTTTTGTATCCCTTCAGTTAGACTGGACCGGATCTTTTTTTTTTGTATCCCTTCAGTTAGACTGGACCGGATCTTTTTTTTTTGTATCCCTTCAGTTAGACTGGACCGGATCTCTTTTTTTTTTTTTTTTTTTTTTTTTTTCTTTTTTTTTTGAACTGGTAGATATAGTGTCACTTTTAGCAGACATGGTATCACTATTGACAGAGATAGTATCACTATTATCAGACTGAATATCATCATTGCTAATCTGGTGCCTAGTCTCATGAACCTCTGTGTTATTATTCGCCGACACGTCATCCTCATCATAATTTTCCGAAAAGAATGACTGACCACGTGGTACTTCTCGCAAGTTTTCGTGAGAGTATTTGTAGACTATTGTTTCCATTAATGTGTTTTAATTCGTACCTATCATTTTCCAAAATAGCGGTTATTTTAAAGGGGCCTTTGTATTTACGGTCTAATTTCGTTTGGTGTGTTTCCTCGCATTTAACAAAGACAAACAACCAAAGACAAAGTCACCTACTGAAAAAGGTTTTACTATAGCTTTACCCCTGTTAAATCGACTTATGTCATATTGGGCCAGCCTTTTTATACTAGCAGAAGCATCGGATCGAATGGTTTCGAGGTTTAACCTGTCTTCATCAGGATGATGGGTAGATACTCTTGATATCCCTAATGAACTACTCTTAATACCAAACATTAATTCCAAGGGCGTGAACCCTGTAACTCTACAACGAGTACTATTGAGAGCCAATTGGATATCGCCTACATGATGTTGCCATAAGCTATCGGTATCTGTGTCAGCATACTTTTCAAGGTCCTCATGACACGCTTGACCTGGCCATTGGCCCTACTGGAACCAGTGGCTATTAAATGTAAATCAATACGATTATCTTTGCAAAATTCTTAAATTCAGTATTGTCGTATGACCTACCACGATCTGCAACTATTCTTTTAGGAGCGCCAAACAAGTTCAATGCATTTTTAAGTGATTTAATAGCATCTGATGCATTTAGGGTTAAGGTATGTTCTAACAAGACGAATTTTGTAAAACCGTCAATAATCACGGAACAATACTCCTTACGCTCGCTTTTTCCGCTGAGTTTGCCAGTTAAATCTAAATGAATTGTATGCCATGGAACGGCCAATTTAGGGTTTGGATGTAGACGGACCTTTGGAAGTTTTACAAACGACGCATGAATCTACAAATAGATCGTATAATTTATCTAGTGTTTTTTTCATAACCAAGGTGTTTAATTTCGCTGTGTACGTGATTAATCATTGACTAGGTTAAAGAGTGTGGCAATATTGGTAACCATTTAGTGGTTTTATTACGTTCGATTTTACTATAAAGTACGCCCTGTTTAATATCGCATGTGTGTGACATTTCAGATGGCAAGTCATTTGAACGGAATTTAGAAATAATGTCTGATATTTCAGAATCACGTTGTTGTTCCTCAGATAACCAACTTCTCTCCAGTTCAGATAAATTTACAATTTTAGCTGGCTTATGAGTAAAAGATGGGTCAGCATGATTACGTGAAAGGAAATCTGAATGTGCCATATTTTTCCCCTCCTTATAGATGATATCAAAGATCTGTGTCAATCGAATTAATGTCAACAGGCATTTCTAATTTAGAGCTAGGACATGAAATTGGTTATTTTTTTTTTTTGAAAAAGTTAAGGCATCGTTACTAACCACAACGGGTATTCCTTGCCTCAAAATATCGCGACCTAATAATATGTTATCATTGAGACATTCATCAGGTAATACACGATAATCGATATGTAACATCGAGAAGACAGTTTTGTACCATGGTTGGACATTTTATTTGGAGGGAGCAATTAACGTTATTAGAACCAACTTAAACTTGTTAATGAAATTTTCCACCAGTAATAAGATCACAGTTACTTTCTTTCATAAGGCTACACTCGGATATGAAAGGAAATTGCATACTGGGTGTCATGTGGCGAGGTGTCATATTATCTGCTATTTTTTTTTTTTTTTTTTTAAATAGATTCCATACTAGCCGAAAAAAAGAACGACATTTGTTCCAGCATTAAATTGCCGGCAGTCCCAGATATAGGTGGGAGTGGGTCTGATCCCACTTCTGATGACGGCACAGGATCAGACATATTGTAAAATAGATAGAAGACGTTAGGTTAACAGTAAGAAATAGAATTATTTGATCAATGAATTTTACAGCTACTCACTTAATCAGTTTTCAGGGAATAATTAATTCAACACCTTATAATAATAGCCACGACACCTCAGTAATACAGTAACAGCTTAGTTCACACAAAATAGCAAGAATGTACAGAGAGGCAGAGTAACAATAATTAAGAGCAATACAACCTGTGCACCGGGCGACGCCTGTAGTCAGAATGCCGTTTTACCGCCGTGCGGCCCCTTTTATACGCAGTGCTACGACGTAGCGCATACTAACTCCGCCCCGTAGCAAGGAGGCGGGAGAATGACGCAGCGCGCTACGGTGCTACGGCGCCACCGCGTGTTGTTTATAATGCGACGCCGACATATACAAAACATTGTAAAACATTTTAAAAGAGTAACGGTGGAGTTTCTTGCCCATTCTTCTCCACACGAAACTATCTTTTGGAAGGGGCGACTAGAATCAATTCTATTTCTTGTTCATTTTGACGTTCAAAAGTGCCTTACTTGTGCCTATTTGAAATAAATGATTTGACTTTGACTTTGACTTTACTATTCAAGTAACGACTGACAGCTTTATTTGGTAAGATGATTTAGAATTATTGCAAAATTGCTAGTATTTTAAGGCAAGTTAAATAATTTAAGTATTTCAAGTAGGTAAGTCATCATGATTAATCAACCTATAATCTTTACCACTGCTGGGATGTGTTCAATGAAGTGAACATCCAACTTGACGCAAGGGAAAGACAGCGGTAGATTATGGCACACTGACTGTCGAAGAGAGGCGGTATGTGACCGCCTAAATAAATAACCATTTAATTAACATTCTTATTAACATTAGCTTTTTGATTTGAATATGGTTTTCCATCGATAGCCATAAGCGTCTGTTAATCCTGATCACACGAACAATATCCACCTCATCATAGAGCGCAGCATCTATGCATACTAAAAGATATTCATTGTATTTAAAATCTCTATATTTATCTTACAGTTAACTGATAGTTATTTATTTAATACTGATAACTACATCTTCCACTATCGTATATTCAAAGATTAGCAATTCTCGGATAAGAAGCCATTACAAAACAGTTATTCCAATGATAATTTTATAGCAGGAATACCCACTTATCATGAATCATCGCCGTTTGGCAGTTATAATCGATGGTACAAAACCCATAGATATTCACACCGTTACATAAGCTATACAATAGCCCATGACCACTTAAACAAGTGATGGGATTCTGATGACAAAACTATTACTGCTACTGACACCATGACCCCTATATGGTATAAATCGTAGGTACAGTTAGGTATCCAATATTTCTCTCCAAGAAAGATAGAAAATGTCGAATTTTTTCACGAGATTTAAAGAAACGACGTAGTTAAGTGCATTGCAATACAGCAGCCTTTCCCAAGGTAGGCGATAACGCTTCCTTGTGGGCGCTGCAGGCCTATAAGGGGGAAGTAAGAGACAGGAAAAAATGGGGGCATTGTGTAGAGGCTTAGGGGGCGATTTGTATTTTCATCTAGATTCTAGATAGTGGTTTTTAAGTAGGTGAAAAATTGGGGCGTAAAAAAATAATTACCACAAGGGATGGATCGAGGTGGCTCAAGAGAAAGATGTCTGGAAGGATTTGGGGGAGGCCTTTGCTCAGCAGTGGGACAGTATAGGCTAAATAAATAAAAAAAAAATAAAAAAATAATTTATTCTCAGTGGGTAGTAGACAAAATAAGTTTGGGAACTCCTGCAGTACACGGTCACAAATGTGGGACATCGATTATCAAGCAGCTCTAACGATCAATAATATTGCAGAATATCACGAATGATTTGAACTGACTCGGCTTATCGCAGATCATGGCTGTACATGGCGTCTTCCAGGCCATGCCATGAGCATCGAATGGCTCCTTCCGCTCTGGGTGGAGCAGAAGGGAGTGTCAGACTCTTACTGACTAAAACCTATCCATGTTCCTTCCTTAGCCCTTTATGTTCCGGGGTAGCGACAACCCTTTCCGACAATCTCGTTGTCCACTGACCTGAGTGCAAGGGCTGATTCAATCATATTGCTCAAAAGAAAAAGTTCGGCTTTTCATAGCGTCGCCGTCGTCTCTATCACTTATTCCTGTGTGCCTGTCTCTTTCTATCGATGTGTCATATTTTCGACCGAGCACTTGCTTCCTACTTACCGTTTATCAAACAAAATAGTAACCAAACATCACAGTAAGGCGATAAACGTCAATACTGATCACCAACGATTATTTTATATGCGATGTAACGAACGTATCAAAAGCGTCCCACACTTAAGTGCGAGTCAAGTGATAAAATTAGCACTTTATGAGTACTTACGTTTATTTGTTTTCTACGGTCATTTACCCCTGGCTAAGTGCATTACGTGTTACGAAAATCGGAAACGTTACCGATTTATAACACGCTCTAATTGGCGCCAATCTTGCGTACTAATTAGACCCTGTTTAAACCGGCTTTGATTAGGGACTTGCTAGGCGTTAGTCATTAACCTTTTGACCGCCACGTCAAAAATGAAAAAGCGTGCCCTCAGCGCCAAGCTCCGAATTCATCCTTTAATACCTACAAAATAGTAGTAAGGTCGAAATTATTATAATTATTATTATTTATTTACGTTTAAAATTCTGTCACCCAGTCGCGACCGTGGCGTGCTGGGCACATTTTGGTTTGTCGTCTATACACGACTGTGGCGGTCAAAAGGTTAAGCACACGGTTTTGGTCTAAGAAAGTTGGAAGCATGATTTTGTGGATTACCCACAATATCATGCTTCCATTCATCACATCATTATCCCCTGAATCTGCCCATATCACAATAGAAATAATGCCTGGCTTAAAAATAAGAAATGATATTAAATGACTCCTTAAGTCAGATAAAAAAAAATATATTAGGCACTTATTTTTTGCTTTATCATATTAATAAAAAATGACTTTGATAAAGCGCATTAAAGTTGGAGTGGTGGCTCGCTACGTCAAAAGTAAATAAAAACTACATATGCGTGACACATTTTAACTCAATGAATCGACGCAATCTATTGATTACGTAAAAAAAGAAAAAAACTATGTGCCCAAATTTTTTTAATAATCTATCTACTGGATATAAAAAAACATATATTCGAGAAGAATATGCTTCAATCTTCCCCTGTAGCCACATCACCATTCCTCGTTTATTTGGTCATCCTCTTGTCTTATTCTAATTTTATAAGCATTCTTTAGCTTAAATTGTTGTCAAATCGCAAATATAGGCTTCAAGTATTATTTGAAAAACTAATAATATTTGCTTTTGCTTCTATCCATGTTTCTCATTGAATATTTAAAAAGTACAAAAAAAAAATAGTCACGTTTCAAATTGGTATTCTCAGGGACACTTTTTATTTTAGAATATTGAATGCCAAAATGTTTACGATACCCGATGTCAATCTGAGCCTGACAATGGCGTCTTCAATGGCGTTACGTGTATGGCGAATTAGCTAGATCATAATGGTGTCGTGTTTTTCTTTATTACTTTATAGTTCGTGTGATGCTTTATTTTTTACTGAAATTTATCTGAAGTAACCGCTCGCATTTTTAGTAGGTACATAAATAAAATCACGCCATTTTCTCATAGGGTTATGCTGAATCTACTGAACGCCTGCTACAATCCTTCTTCTGCTTCTATGTACGTTTTCACATTTTCGTTTCATGAAGACATTATATTTCCATTCAACGTTATTATTTACGGATTTATTTAAAACTAGCTTCTGCCCGCGACTTCGTCCGCGGAAAATTGCGATATACTGTAACTGTTTAGGCAGCGCATGCAAATAATTCTGTTTTCGGAGGTATTTCTTTCCGACTTGCTAGACAAAAATTGCGGTAGCTCGGCTAATATGTATGATGTAAATATAATTTATAGCCTATAGCACTCAGGAATAATGTAGCCTTCTATCAGTGAAAAAGTTTTTGAAATTGAATCATTAGTTCCGGAGATTACCCCCTACATACAAACTGACACATTTTACCTCTTTATAATATTAGTATAGATGTTAAAAAATAGCATCATAGAGGGTCCTGTACTAAAAGAACGATCGCGCAGCGGTCATTTTCCGGGGTCACGGATCGTAACATTCGCGTCAATGAAATTAAAACGAATAATCAATACTATTAGGATGAAACAACCGCAAAAAGCAGGCAAATTGATTTTATTATTTAGTTAGTTTGTTTTTTTTTAAACTATCAACATTTATATGATTAATGGAAACCAGCCCTACCTGTGTGTCAAATTAATGTCACCATTGTATAACTAAGAAAATAACACTTTATAAATTATCCTGTCTGATGTCAAGCCAAAGCCTACAAGTCTAGCCACAATAAATCATCCGTTACATAAAACACGTGTACTTAAAACAATTTCGTATGGTTACCGAACTTTATCTCGTAAAGCAATTAAGCGCTGCCTCAAGCGCTTTCAGCGAACATTAATATACTATTCTCTTTTTTGTCGAATGATGTCATCCACTATATTTGGAGCTGTATTATCGTGTAGAGGTAAGAACGTGACTACGTAATGAGAGTATGTATGTAATATATGGGAGGCGATTTGTATGGTGTTGTTACAAATAACATTATGACTTAACGAAGGGTAATTGAAGTAGCTGATGGATTTCTTGTTGGAAGTATGTTTGAGGCTCATGCTTGGAACTACAAGTTGATTTCTTATTCAAAGTGGTTTTGAGTAGCATCGGGATAACTTAAACATTATGTTTTACGTAAAAATACGCCATAGCAGCAATATCTTCTCCACTTTCTCACCGATATCTTGTTCAAAGGCGGATCAGGACATATAGAATAATATGCTACATTATAATAATAATCATAAGATATCATCAGGGGTATCGCGTTATCGTTTGGCATCCGGTTAGACTGAAAGCTGACCCCAACATAGTTAAGAAAAGCCTAGGCAGATTGATTTTGATACCATCATACAAACAGAGAAATATTAAATAAAATAAAATATTGTTGTTATTACAAAATATCAGCATTTTTCTAAATGCATGTAGTTATACTTACGGTACTTAGAACAAAAACTTTTAAAAATAAATTCTGTCTGCCTGTTTGTTCCCGCTAATTTCTGAAACGGCTGTACCGATTTTGACAGGACTTTGACTGGCACATAACTGGTATTATAAGGAGTAACTCAGGCTATTTTTAGTTTAGAAATATAATTAGGGTCCTCGCGGGCAAAGCAGCGAGCAGGAGCTAGTAATAGGCTAAAAGTGGAAACGATTTCGTACCACCTTTCATGTCTGCCAAGAGCTGTGATTATAGCGACATTGATTACAATCTGATTGATTGTAATCTGTGTTGAATAAATTAATTTTCTTCCTTCGTCCTTTTTTTATTCGCTATTACTAGCATTTTTTTTGAGGGTGGCAAATCTTCAAATGACTCCTCCCGCTGTGGGTGGAGCAGAAGGGATTGTCAGACTCTTACTGATTAAAACCCATCCATGTTCCTTCCTTAGCCCTTAATATTCCGGGGTAGCGGGAACCCTTTCGGACAATCCCGCTGACCGCTAGTACTGGCTGATGTTGAAAAAGGACAAACCCATCTAAATTCAAAATATTTTATTTCACATAAACCTACATGGGCGCTTCTAAAACGTCAAAAGCGTGTTCGATTGCAATTGGTCGTTTCCTATGAAGAAGAGCAGGAAACTGTTAGGTTACTCTTTTAATAGTAATTGGCTTGTCTATTATAATTAGAAATCATCAACCATTTTTGTTGGTTAACTATCTAGTACGCAAAGGATGGCTGTCATATACTCTATGTATACCTACAATGTGTTAAGTTAAACGGGGAACATACTTTCAGGGGGTACTATACTCATGAAAATAAACAACTAGAACTATACCTGAAAAAAAAAACAGCTGTTCCACACATTTTGACGAATTATGCGAACATAAAAGTACTGAACAGCTGATATTTTTTTCATGACTTCAGGTATAATTCCATAGTCAAATTTGTTCATTTTCATGAGTATAGTAAGTATGTCCCTCGTTTAACCTAACACGCTGTACATATACCGTAAGGCAAGATCTCTTGTGAGAGAGGCAATGTTAGCAACAATGTAAGTTGATACAAATAAATGCAAGTGGTAATAATATGCGTGGACTGAAGGAAATGGGGTACTACGGCGCTTGGTGATGGCCCATTATTACCCACTTAGTGCCATATTACAATCTTCACTTCAGCATGTAATTGTTACATGTAGGTAGTGTAAATAAAGCAACTTTGTCTTTGGAATAGAAAGATCCTTCTTTTGTTTTCTTCTGATTCAAATTACAGAAAAATAACGACAATTTAATACTGTTTGTTTTTTCATAATCGTGTTTGCGTGGTGTTGACGGCCTTCCATACGTGTTGCTATCACCAAAAAATGATATTATCCTATTCACAATTTTGGATTAATGGTCTTTTAAGCTCACAGTAGTTTTACGAGATAGTATAGTTAGTAAATAAATAATTAATAAATAAATAGTGGTGCAATTACATAGCCGATACACGGATAATCGTCGGTTGGTGCGTCATTAAATTTAAAATTGTCTAATGGACTTGGCGAGTTGACTTCAGATTCTAGTAGATACGACTTTCAAAGGACCGGAACCCCATGGTCCCGACTTCCCGAGATATGTAAACATATAAAAATAATAAAGAATACCTTAGAATCGTACCGCCGTAATTTGTACATAATATTCAAATATCATCATCATTCTCCTGCCCTTATCCCAATTTATTTGCGGTCGGCGCAACATGTCTTTTTCTTCCATACTTCTCTATTAGTCGTCATCTCGGTAGTCACTCTCTTTCTAGCCTCATCATCTCATTTCTCTAGCATATCATCTTTCACACAATCCATCCATCGAATCGTTTGTTTGGTCTCCTTGTATAGCCATAATAATAATATTCAAAAATATTTCATGTTAAACCTTATTTACGTAAGTTCTTTTCGTGTTTTACCATAGAAGCTGATTTCGATCAGAAGTGACCATAACCTCACCTTCCTATTTGTAAATTGTCAAGGACATTTAATGTCATCCTACTCATTTTAGCGCCCAACAAACATAATGTAGACGCCGCGCAATCGTTCACTTAGTACCAATAATCCCCAGGCGCGGCTCTTATCAGTCAAACGATATAAGTGAGCAATAGACATGTCAACAAAAACGAGCTCGTGGCTAAGTAATAACAGTAGCACGGATTGATTTATCAGGTTAAGCTACGCTTGCCGGGGTTGGTCTTTGGATGGGTGACCACCTCAACATATCGAGATACCTCCGTACCTCCGAAAGCGCGCTAAGGCGTTTGTCCTGGCTGTCATTCGTGGATCTTTGACAGTTATTACGGGTAGTCAGAAGCCCGAAAGTCTGGCAGCCAGTCTTACTAAGGGGTATAGTATTACCCAGTTGCTGACTGGGTTTTGGGGGTCAGATAGGCAGTCGCTCCATGTAAAATACTGGTATTCAGCTGCATCTGGTTAGACTGGAAGCCGACCCCAACATAGTTGGGAAAAGGCTAGGCATGGATTGATTGAGACATGGCAACAAAAAAAATTAAGAATTCCGTACTTTCTGCCGAATACCAATATCGAAACTGAATACGTTAAAATGCTTATCGATAAAAAGTCATCGGACAACGCAAGGATTTTTGGAATGAGCCTTTAATTGGCTTTGGCATATCCTTGAATGGATCTGCAAATGCAGAAGCAAAATTCCTAATTTTCGGTGGCAAGGGCAACCAAACTTAAAAAAAAAACAAGTTCATGTTTGATTATTAAAATATCCTCGAAACAATTGGACCAATACATATAAAAATCTTGCATATAGACGCATTGGCAAATAATTATGAATATCCTTCCTAGAGCATAAAGTCGTGGGCAAAAGATCGTTAGTATTCGGCATAAAATTGTACATATCCGTTGCCTATCTCGCCATAATACTTAAAGCAAATATTTTTCCTCGAACAAATCTATAATTTTTATTTAATAAAGCATCGGTGCGCGTTAATAGACAGGAGTATTATTCAGTATGATTAATGAGCCATTCTAGAGTTATCTGCCAGATGTTATCAGATACACCCGAATGGCTTGTACTAGTGTTGGGCCGATGCTCGATTCATATTTCGCTGAATATTCGGTTTCGGCTAAATGTAGTGTTAATAATAATATATTTAATCAGAATTAAATTGGTAAAATATTAACATTAAAATCTTAGATATAATTATATAAATATTGTTGGTTTCGGCGAGATAAATTAATTAAGAAGTTTATTTTTTAATGTTAGCACTTATTTTGCAAGTATTTGTAGCAATTTGAATGCGTATTATTAGGAGTGGTACTTTCTGAAATGAGAACTTTAATGGCCATAAAGGTATCAGTTAAAAACAGGGATTTTGAGTCAGAACTTATGAGAGTCAAAAGCTAACAAACTATAATCCAATATAGTTGTAGTAGTATTCGGCAGAATTTAAACTCGGTCATCACTAGTTTGTAGTACGGTTAATGGTGCGCGAAGCCACTAAATCGACCATTGATTTTTTTATAATGTATTTGTGTTCGCGTAAAAATGTGTTGATGTGTTTTTTAGGTCGATATTACTATATTTACGACGGAAAAATTGCTTTTTGTCTGTATTACGTGCGTGTAAATGATTTCAAATACCCGTAGCCTGTAGTTATTAAAGTTTTTTTTGTAATTTTAATGTTAGAGGTTTTTGTTGTTTTTTCGTAAATATTTCTTATTATTATTCAAGTAACAAGCTCTGTGTGGAGTTGAAAACTTCATCAATACTAATATTATACAGTGGTAATATTTGTGAGTTTGTGTGTACGGGGTAATCTTCTGAACTGCTGATCCGATTCCGAAAATTCTTGTATCAAATCAATCAAATAAAATTATTTATTGCAATCCATAATGTACCTATACAGGTGGTAAAATACAATAAAATAATCAAGTATGGACCCCGTCGGGCACAGCAAAATTAGAAAATAGGTAGTAGAAAGGAAGTGCTTTTATCAATTTCCACAACACTAAAACAATTAAATTACAAATTCGATCCCACAGTAAAAGTGCAGAGTGTTAAATTATTTTTAATTAAAACAAGAAATTTCACGCAAGTGAAGTCAGTGCATTTACTTCTAGAACAACAAAAAGTTTCAGTAAACTTATTTCTTATATCCAACGTTCAATAAGAATGTAATTGGCCTCATAAAGATAACATCATCTGAGAATTCTAAGATGCGAAGTCCAGATATATCATTAGTTACGTAAGCTCACTCCGTTAATGTGAACCCTATCTATGATAGGCTATTTATTGATCGATGCTCGCATGAGATGGCTCCAATTTCGATAGCAATCTGTTCATGTCATATAATAGATTCTTGTAGGTGGCCATTGAGGACACTAAAGAACTCTGAGGATCTATGATGCAATATCTCGATTATATTTTGTTGAGTCTTTTCAAACGAAATTGATCTTTTCAAACGTTAGTTTATGATGCAAAAAGAAGATTGTAATAAACTTATAAAAAGTTTACGAGTTCTCGGCAGATTGAGAAATAAGGAAATATTTATCGGATTGATATGAAAATTCTTTCTCAAGAGGCCGTTTTCGCCACTAAATATGAAAATTATCATGAAAAAGTTCCTGCAACATAAAACTTAATACGCGTGCAAAAAAAAATAAGTAAGAAAATTCGACATTTGAATTTCGCGGGCTTCCGCATTCACCTTAAAGTCTGGAACAAAACTAACCTTTAAAAAAGTAAGAAAGTTCGAAATTTGAATTTCTCTTCCGCATTCACCTTAAAGTCTGGAACAAAACTAACCTAAAAAATGTGACATGTATATTTATTTGAACGCGGCCAAACAACACGGAATATGGAGCGCTTAAGTTATTAAGGCTTCCTCAATTCAACGTTGTTGCTGATATTCTGCAAACCGGTCCCGCTGGTACAATTTACGAGAGAACGCTGAGTGCGCACTCATTTAAACGTTTTAAAGGCGGGAATTTAGGTCAGAACTTTTTTTGTTCGGTCCATCTGGTACTCTGGTAAGATAGGCAGTACTCAAACAAGATGTAAGGCTATTCGGGAAACTAACTTATGTTATAGCTAACTTATTCGGTGTTCTTACAAGGAAAAAAAAAGGGAAGTGAACAAGAAGTAGAGCACACAGAATTTGAGTAATTTTTATTCCCATTTTTTCAACGATTGCGCTAAAGTTTAAGACACAGACTCCAGCTGTGCTTCAGATATGTTTATGAACATGATTCAGGGGGCCAAGACAAAGCCACATTTTCATCAACAATAGCGAAGTTAGATAAATCCGAAATGTATGGAATTGGTATAAGCTTTCGAAACGTCACGTGATCAATCGTTTTCGATCGCTAAGTGCTAGGCAATGTCAAAGTGTAACGCAACGATGACGAAATCGAAATATTCCAATACAAATGCGTAGACAAGTAGCGTTCTTGACAATCCGATTCGCTAAGATAACGAATCGTTCGATCAACACGGAGGGATTGACACCTTGTTATGCCCCTTGAAACTCCTAGGTTGGTAGGCCTCGCGTCGAAATCTCTTCTAGCCTATATATAGGTAGCTGTCTGCCGGTAAAAGAATTTCCGAAATTAGATCAGTACTTCGTGAGATTTACCACTATATTCTTGTGTAGCTCTGTACAGACGCCAGCAGTCAGCACATCAACCTATCCTAAACTGTCAAATATTCCCAATTGTACATGAACCTTATTTTTTTGTAATAATGTTGATAATCTATCAAATAAATGTATCAGATTGTGCTGGCATCCGTACATAATTATTAAAACGCGTGTTTCCGATAAGTGAGCATATAAAAGATAATTGAACTCTGTTTATTTATTTTAAGTTCAACTCCCGCTCCTTACATGGACCACACATAATTTTGTATGTTAGCAGTAAATTGCTCTTACATGTCGCTCAAGTAAGCGTAAAAAGGTTCGTGCTTTTTTGCTCGAGCACCGAGTTTGCTCACGGTTTCGGCACGGCTTTTATGACGTCACAAAGGCACTGATCAATTTTCATACTAGGTATTGGGGCCCTTGAGAATTCCGACGTAAAGTAAACAATGATTTCTTGAATTATTTACTTTTGAATGTTAAACAAGTGTTGAGGAAAGAAAATAAATATGAAATATGTAAATCAAATAATAAAGTTCGCCTTGACCGTGATGATTCATGAGACGATTATGTATATAGGTATATAGCTACGTATGTTTGTGAATGCGTAACGACAACGATATTTATCTTTTCTTGGGTACATCGCGCGTCATAGCGGCTGTTCCACGTAATGGGGTAAGCAGGACCTGAGCTGATCGTTTGACATTACGAAATCACTACATAGTATAAAGCAAAGTCGCTTCCCGCTGCCCTAATGTCTGTATGTATGTATGCTTAGATCTTTAAAACTACACAACGGATTTTGATGCAGTTTTTTTAATAGATAGAGTGATTCAAGAGGAAGGTTTATATGTATAATAACGAATTGTTTTACTACGAATTTAACGCGTGCAAAGCCGCGGTAAAAAGCTAGTACATTCATAAAGTCAGTCCGAAGTTTAAAAGCGACTCTTTGTCATCCCTTTCAATCATAGTCATCGGAATTTATTTACCATCAGTTTAGTATCTAATTTCTTACATACATCTCGATCTTTCTTATCCAATATACTCTATATATTTTTACAATTACTCCAACATGATGAATACTCTCCTACCCTACAAAGACAAGACCCTCCGAGCTAAAGAAATTAATTTTTACGTCTCCCAAGCACATCGTGGCCCATCGTCTACTCCAGCCCGATCCTAATTGGGCCAAATTGTCGGTGGCGTCTCCTCTCTTATCATTTTAATTTATCTATTAGCTCCAGAAATAGCGTCCGCTTTGATTGCTAAAACTTAACTATTGAAAGCCATATTTGGACAACGCCGGTTGAAGTGGGAACGAGAAATATTTTTAAGTGAACGATTCAATTAGTGTTTGAATAGTTTGAAATATGGACCAGGGATTTTAAATTTACGGATGCGGCCAGCCAGCCAGTTTTACCTTATTTGAGAGAAAATTGAGTTTCTAGATTAAATTAAGTAACGCCCTGGTTTTGTACGAGTAATACCCATTTTATCAAACATTTTGTACGAGAGTACAGACGCTTGAAAGGCAAATTTACCAAGCGACATTTTGGGCGATATTGAGTCGACACTATTTCAAGCTCATAATCAGTCAGTTAGTTAGCTTTAAACAGCATTAAAATTCGTTGGAATTAAGTAGTAATGACAATCAGGTGATTTTTTTTGTATTTTTTTTCCAAAAATAAATACTTTAAAATGCTCTCTTTATAATCTAAAGTTGCTGATATGTCGTTTGATAAATATTGCCTTTCAAGCGTCGATGTAAATGACGGATTGGGTCGATATTTTGACACATTGTGAATGAATGAAAATGGACATGAAAGAAGATGGACAGTAAAAATAAAATGGCTGACATAAACATAAATAAGTAAGTTGATTCTAATTTGTATATAGATCAAGAAACAATGAAACAACAAGAACAAGAATAGGACACAGCTCCAGTAACTGCAAAGTTAAATGGTAATAGCTAAAGGGCACCTAGTCCCAGGTGATTGCATGTTTCAAACTACAGCAACCACTATCTTTCGTACAAATTGCAAAATGTAAATACTTAACTCATTGTGTAAGCAATTAGTTCTGCTTTACATTCAGTCAAAAAAGTATCGGGAATGGATGATTTGTTTATGGTTCCAAATTCAAATTTTTGTTTTTTTTGTAGTTGTTAGATTGGCACAACTGTTTTCCATTTTGGCGCGGAGTTTGAGTTGCATCTGTTATTTATATTAAATACAGTGCTGGTTTTAGTAATATCATAGTGTGTATTGCGAATTTCATAATGGACAAAAATATCGAACAAAGAGTTTGTCTTAAATTTTGCATCGCCAATGGAATTTCGTGTTCGGAGTCACTGAAAATGTTACAGAAGGCTTACGGTGAATCGACTTTATCAAAAACTCGTGCTTATGAGTGGTTCAAAGCATTCAAAAGCGGTCGAGATGTGATGGAAGATTTGCCTCGCTCTGGTAGGCCGTCAACGTCTGCAACTGAAGTTAACATCGCAAAAGTGAAGAAAATAGTGACTGAAAATCCCCATTCAACTCTGCGAGAGATAGCCGCCGAACTTTCTGTATCTCACGAGTCGATCCGTACCATTTTAACTAATCATTTGGGTATGAAACATGTTGCTGCTCGGCTAGTCCCAAAAGATCTGAATTTTCTCCAAAAACTCAATCGCATGAAAGTCGCTGAGGACATGCTAGAACGAGTCAGTTCGGACCCAACATTCATGAAACGCATTGTTACTGGTGACGAGACGTGGGTTTACGAGTTTGACATGCAAACTAGTCAACAAGCTTCGGAGTGGCGCCTTTCAACTGAACCGAAACCGAAAAAGGAGAATTCGCGGCGAGAACTGAACTCAATTCCGGAAGCAGCGTTTAAAAAATGTTTTGATGAATGGATTATTCGTTGGCGCAAGTGTATCGTTTCTAAAGGAGCATACTTTGAAGGTGATAAAATAAATTTGGATGAATAACAGACATTTTGTGTATTATTGATCTTTTCCCGGTACTTTCTTGACAGAGTAGTATTACTATAAGAAATATCTGAAATATGAGACAATGCCATGGCTGTGGCTGACAGACAGACAAAGCACAGCCTAAGCAACCGAAGACAATAGTGAATTTGAAAGAAAACAATATATGTGTTACTAGCTTCTGCCCGCGACTTCGTCCGCGGAAAATTGCGATATATATACTGTAACTGTTTAGGCAGCGCATGCAAATAATTCTGTTTTCGGAGGTATTTCTTTCCGACTTGCTAGACAAAAATTGCGATAGCTCGACTAATATGTATGATATAAATATAACTTATAGCCTATAGCACTCAGGAATAATGTAGCTTTCTATCAGTGAAATTTTTTTTGAAATTGAATCATTAGTTCCGGAGATTACCCCCTACATACAAACTTACAAATTTTACCTCTTTATAATATTAGTATAGATTTAGACTAATTTTCTATCCGTTCGTGGTCCCTCCGATGACTAACAAAGGTCACATCCTATGCAGAAGAGTTGGTATGCATCATTGTATATATGTAGGTTCATGAAGACAGTCACTTTTATCATCATGTCATATGATATCGTCATCACTAGAAACGGACTTTATATTACTTTTCCTTAGACGGTGTAGAGGTTCAGTAGCAAACGATTTTTCGGCAGTCCATCTCTGAGCTAGACCAACTTGCTTGGACGCAAATTGTAAATCTTTCAAAAATCATTCTCTGCACAACTTTAATTAAAACATTTTACTCTTTACGAATACATCGAACAATCCAGGCCTTGCTGAAGCCGAGAACGATCATGTGGTTAATTTTACTTTCTATTACATCAAAGTACACTTCATGATTACCTATGGAGGTGGCGACCGCAAGTCGGGAGATTGACTCTGTATATATGTAGTTACTATAGGTGTATGGATGTATATACAAGTACATTGGGCGTGCGTCGTCCACCGCAGGGAAACGTGATGGAGTGACTACTGCGCACACGTTGTGGGAGATTTCTCGAATTATTATTAATGATGGGTTTCAGTTTGATGCCATTATTGCATAATTAATATTAACTTTATTATTAATTTATCACTCTAACATATGTATATTATAAAACCTGGTATAGAGTTGGAAACATAACAAAGCCTCAAATTATTTCAAGAATCAAAAGCTGTTCGAGAACGTCTTGTTCATCTCTTATTGTGATAATAATTAATGTTGGCATATTTTTTGTTTGTGAATCTACACTACATGAATCTTAAGTTGTGGAAGAGTTGAGTGTCCTAATTCTATATAATTACTGTTCGTTTGTCTCACCAAAACTCTACAACGGTTGGGCCGAATTAGCTGATTTTGATTTGTTTTTCGTAGTTCAGGGAAGGTTTAATCCTCGTAGAGGCGATTGGTGGCGGCGACCTCTCGCGCCCGGCCCTGGTGCAAGCCATGGTCCGGGGCGAGAGGGAGTGGGAGGCAGTCACCTCCTTCTGCGAAAAAGTTATGCTCGCGAAGGAGGTGGCGGGATGGGAGAGAGAAAGGTCCTCCCGTCCCAGCCGCCGCAGGAGACGCCCCGGGCGTTGGGAGCCACGTGACGACTCCCGGCCACCGTAGGCGCGGGCCTGCGGACGGTGAGTAATGGGTGACTCACCGTCCGATCAGCACCAGACCCGTGCCGTACGGCGCGTATATGTTCCACGCGCGCCTCAAAGAGATGTCAGCATATGAAGGGGCCCCTCAGGGCCAAGCCTGCCGGGTAAGCGGGATTGTCCGAAAGGGTTACCGCTACCCCGGAACATAAAGGGCTACGGAAGGAACATGGATGGGTTTTAGTCAGTAAGAGTCTGACACTCCCTTCCGCTCCACCCAGAGCGGGAGCAGTCATTGGATGATTTCCCAGCCTTAAAAAAAAAAAAAGGGAAGGTTTAAAAGGGACAAGTTGGGTGGAGTAGGTAGGGTAGATATCATAGTTAAGACAGGACAACGTCAGTCGGGTCAGCTAGTATCTTGATATTATATTTATTTGCTTAAAAGGACCCTTCTATCACTACCTGTGTAGTACAAGCTTGATAAAGAAAAATAAACTATATTGTATTTGTTTTTCTTCATCTGGTGCCTCTCCAATTACTGAAGGCTGGCTATTAAGACAGTGATCATGACTCTTAATTATAAATGCAAATAGAATGTCGATGTTTATAGCAAACAGATCATAATTTATTTGATTGTGATGATATACCTCGTATATTCTCTTGGCTTAGAGCCCACAATTATATATCTCATAAAAATAATCAAAATAATTGTAGTTAACACAGTTTTCCTCTCCGAAGGAGATCTTTACGACAGTGTAATAGTTTATTTGCCTATAAACTTTTAATACTTGTGATATCAAACAGATTTTTATTAATGCTTGATTTAACTTCATTGAACAAACAGAAAATTGGTTAGAAGTACCGTCAGGGTTTAAATGCTCACGTGCTTGTTTTAGGTAATTAAAAGTTCCGTCTAATGATAGCTGTTAATAATTAACATATTTTTGTGAAGTTCGTATTAATGTCAGACCAGTGGATAATTAATTGTTATCATCCCCTTGAGTAAGTTTACTTTCATAAATAACATTTATCTTCGGAATTCAGGGGTATGTTGTCTCTTAGGTACCCTCTAGTGAGGGGTAGCACCCCTATTCTTGTGCCGACTTATTGAGGTCAGTCAACGTATACTTTGGATATACTCGTAGTATACAAACTGGAATAGTTACCGATATCTCAGTTTAACATATTCGTATTTAGGCAACTTTCTTGGTGGTCATTCTTATCAAATTTATGTTCTGTAATACTATGCTGTAAAACTTGATATTTTATCAAATTAATGGCATTTAATTTATGTTTCCCGATTAAGTGCGGAACGGTTCTAATTATAATTACAGTGCCGATAAGATATCCAATGAGAAAACCATATTGTGTAGGAACATAGGTATTTGTTTTAATGGGGCAAATGCTTTGGAATTTTATCTTACAGAGTTATATTTCTCGAAACCTTAGTTAAACTTGCTAGCCTACGTTTCCTGCCTTAGATTTTTTATCGCTATATGAAAAGTTATGCTACTTTGGCAGGATAGAGTCTACTTCTATAGTTGTATCAGATTGCAGAATCTTTTCAAATCTTTTACGGTACCTAGTCTATTTCTAAGAAAATTACAGTCCGTTAAGTACCAGGCGCTTCCAGAATTGATTCATTCGGGTATGAATGCAATATTTCGTACAAGTGCATTTAATGTGTCGAGTTTCGGGTGAGTCACCCCCGCCTCTACATGGCCTGACTTGTGTGGGTGCTCAACGAAGTTGTATTGGTGATATCATTTTTAAGGAACTTATTTATGCGAATTCGTGAAAGTGATGTCATCGAGAGATTTTATTGTTTTATATTTCACTGATTTGAATTGACAAAAGAATGTGTTGTCAATTTCCGGGGGTTAGAGTTGGTTTTTGCTTGGTTTAGAGGCGTCGAGAGGAGATATGAATCGATTTTATGCATGCACCTTATTAAGTCTAACGTTGAAGTTTTGACGTATTTACTGCAGTGTCGTGTTACGGGGGTGGTGGAGTTATGGTGGCGTGGGTCGCCCCTTGTCATTGTTGGAGGATCGTTCAGGAGATAACGACATTATTATGACGTCATCTTTCAATCCATGATGACAACTCGGGAATTCTCTTGTCGAGATTTACTGCGCTTTCATAGGCGAGAGATGATCATAGTCAAAGCATTTAAGTACTGAAAGGGACTTTTGATTTGTCAATGAATGTTCTTTGTGACGTTAGTGTAGCATATTATGATGCGTTCGATTCGTATGATTCAATTTTAATTTTATTAGTTCTAAACATCTGTTCGGCTCTTGGCAACAGTTACTAAATAAACTAGTTGTTATTATATTAAATATCTTAATTTCTAGGCTAGGATGTCGATGAAGATGAAATTATATCAACATTATTGTTTTAATAGACGATTTGAGTTCAAATAAAACCAGATGGAGCTAATGGGCAACTGGATATTTGATATTTACAGCTTAAATATAACGATATTAATAACAGTACCTATAATGGACAATTATGGATGTATTACTAGAAATAGCGTCTTGTAACTAACTATACATGGATACGATATTGACCTTCGTTTCCTACTAATAAAATATTTTTTTTCATTGTTTCAACAAAGATTTATTTCCTCAGCTACGCATCTTTTAACATTTTATGTTTGGCTATGTCTACATCAGCATCTAAAAATACATTTAAAAAATGAGCTATTCTATACATTTATGCACACGTAACTCAATAAAATGTATCGAACAGCTCATATTATTTCTTTTTCGCGATTTCAGGGTTCATCCCATAGTAAAAGTTGTTCGCAACGATAAGTACAATGCTCCCTCGGAATTCTTAGAGTTAATTTTTTAACACCTTATACTATAAGTAGTTTAACAAGTTAAAACCGCTGTACACCTCTGTACTTCGGAATCCATGATCAAAAGTTCAAATCTAAAGGCATCGAGACACTTCACTAAAATAACGACTCAATAGACTAGGTCCTATTCGCTTTCTTCCATTCCCCTCAATTTCCTTCAGCTCAAAGGTTCAATGTCATCGCAATCGGATCGCGAGCCGTGCTAATGATGAGCTCGTTAAATGGGCGGTCGCCTTACAGCTTCATTAGGCCGACCATCATTGCCATCTGATAACATTGCTGGCCCATGGCTGATCGACGTCCAACTGAAGCGATTGAGATTACTATCGGGACTTTAGTTACTTGTTACGACTCAATGAGGTTTTTGGTCTTTGGATGCTTTGTTAAAGAGTGGCAGATGTAAACTTATATAATATAATATCCTTGGACATTTCACACAACGCCATATAGTCCCACAACCTAATGCTTTTGCTTGCCTGAAATTATGTAACAGAAAAAAAACTGCTGTTTATCTATAAAACAGCATTTTTTTTAACCTACAAAACATTTCATGTATTGAATACATGGTGACCGGTTTCCCGTCGACGTCCACCCTGTATAACCGTAGGACAGTTAGTTTCTTAGTTATTTGAAAAGAAATACGAGAATTTGAAGCTTCACATTCTCAGCGGTTGTGTATTCAAATGACTCCCATTGTACTAGGTCTAGCAATACGAACGTGTACAGCAATTATGTATGCCAATTACACAGCGAAAAAGCCACTATTATGTTCTGGGAGTTGCATTAGTAGGAACGGATGCTCGCAAGCGTAAAAATTACAAAACGTTATCCGTCACATTTCCATACAAACACGCCGGAGCCGGCATCCCATGGTCTCTCGTCTCACGCACTAGATATCCCGTTGGCGCAACATCAGGTTGATAATTGTTTCGCGAGTCAGCTGGTTATTACGATAACGGTGCGCCCGCGCCGCGCCCGACTCGCGCCGAATCTATCCGATAAGTTCCGAACGTGAGTCTCAACGTAATTACTAACGCTCTGGATAGTAAAGTCGAACTTAAAGCTCTTAATATCGTTTCCAAGAAAGAATTCTTGTGGGAGAGAACGTGGCGTATCCTTGGAATTGTTTTATTATTAACAAACAAAACTTACTGGCAGACAGTTCAATGTTTGTCCTTCACATACCGTACCAATATTAATTATGCATGACTACCTAACAGATATTTGTCGGCATTTTAATATTACCCAAAGTTTCGTAAGGTATTTACTAAACACTACAATGTAAACTTTTGTTTTAAAATTTAATTGATTAAGGCTCACTAATAGATGAAGTTATGGGCACTGAACTGCTACATATTCAAATCTATACCAACCTATACAGAGTTGATACGACAGAGGGGCTATCCTTTAAACAGCTTATACTAGGAACCATTTTCAAACTCTGTACCAAAAATGAATTAAATAGGAGCAGTAGTTTAGTCGCAAATTATTTTTTAAGTTTTTGCCCCGTTTGAACACGATGTATCTTTCCTGACAGCGCTCCGGCGCGCGCGCGTCGGTGCCGCTTTGTTACAAGGTCAGTTTTTATTTTACAAAGGATGGTTGCATTTTACTCTGATTTGTAAGCTATTTAGTTTGTTTGAAAAAATAAAAACCTCATTTTTGGTGCTTTTTATTTTTATACCGTACCGAGTTAATACTAAACACGTATAGTATACGTAGTGTAATTTAATGCCCCTCTGTCATATCAACTCTGTATATTGCTTCGCTACTCATTAGTCTACAAAGGCAAAGCCGACTTGCATTAGCATACTTAACTAAGTACATCAATTTATCGTGCTTCAAATGCAAACAACCCTTTTCCAGTGACATGATTAGATGACGCAAAGGGTTGGAAACCCTTTAAAATGTGCTAATCACGTAATACCGTATTTGTGTAGGGATTATCTGACAAAAGAGTATTGTTACCGATGCGTAATTGAACTATGTGTCCATTTGCTATTTTAATTTATGTACTCGTCTATTTCTAGGAGGGAAGTGAGGACAAAGACCGTCTTTTCTATGAATGGGATAGATAAATGTGAGCTTACAAAAACATTAATCAAAATGTGAAATTGTTCAACGGTCTAATGCAGGGGTCTCGGATTAAGCGGGATTGTCTGAAAGGGTTACCGCTACCCCGGAACATAAAGAGCTAAGAAAGGAACATGGATGGGTTTTAGTCAGTAAGAGTCTCACTGCCTTCCATCCAATGACTTCTCCCGCTCTGGGTGCAAAAGTCATTGGAATCATCCAATGACTTTTCCACCCAGTAAATCAAAACCAACCTAAAAAAAAAATGGATAGAGCATGGTGGAGCTTCTAAAGCCAAAATTAAACCCTGGCTAGTTACTTTTACTTACATATTTTATTTCTGACGTCACCATCACTGCTGTATTCGAATACTAGGTTTTTTAAACAAGCTCTTTTGGCTGGCGGATCCAATATTATTTCTTGAAGGGAAGTTCCCTATACTGAAGAATAATTTATAGAGTAGGTATTGATGACCCAATGGTCGCGACTTACGAGTTTTAGGTCGTAGAATGGAACCCAGACAGGTGTCTACTATGTGCAACAGTTTTATCATGACTGCTCTCAAAGCGGTGATGGAAAACATCGTACGGAAACCGCCATGTAACATATCTATCAACCCGAACGAGTCCCGCGTTATGAGGAAGTCTCTGTCCCAGCAGTGGAAACAATATCGGCTATCTGTGTATTCTACAGCGCAAAACAAACAAAACCCTCCACATCACACATACACAAGTCTTTGTTTCAAAATAAGCTCGTGCATGTACCGTTTTTTCTTCTCAAAAAGACCCGGGGTCACTCCCCTCATCTTGCACAATATAATAACAAAGTTTTTGCTCTGCGTGCATATTGTAAGCTTGAGGTTAGTGCAAATGTCAAAACTTGCAAATTATCTGTGCTCGTGACTGAACTTTAGCAATCATTGGCAACATTGCCAACGCAACACTCATCAAATACCTCGGTGTTTGTGGCGGTGTTGCCATCCATTCCTGTAATCATCTATTATGCGTATGATCGGTTTGGTGTTTGAATGGCGCTGTCGTTTTGTATTTGTTTTGTCGATATCCCAGAGGATAATTACCATATACCGTACATTTTTCCGGGATATAAAGCTTGGATAGAAGAGAGCGTATATGCTATTCCAGACAATAATCTATCTTTGTGCCAAGTTTCATCCAGATCCGTTAAGTAGTTTTTGAGTTTATTCGTTACAAACATACATACAAATATTTCCTCTTTATAATATTGGTATAGACAACGCTTCGTAAGGATTCTACTCTATCAAGTATAGCAAGACTGCCAAAACGTTTTTTCCCAGTGTTTATAATGCTGTTTGGTTGTACCTAGACCCGCTACATTCAGTAGTCCTAATTGAACTGTGTTCTAAACAATTTTATCGTCCTCAACAGCGTCTATTAAACAGATTGCTGGAATGTCTTTGCTAGGAATCTTAAAATTTACCCTCAGCAAATATACATATATAGCTTTCATCACCACTGCTCTTAAAAATATGAAGGAAAACATCGTAAAGTAACTGGCATGTACCAAAACTTTTTCAAAGACAATATGTGACATCTACCAACACTACTGGGCCCGCGAGGTAGATTACGGCCCACTTGCTCTCACAGAGAGGCCTGGGACCCAGCAGTGAGAACATTATAGGCTTATTATATATATAGAAGGAGATTCCTACATTTGCATTTACTCCTTGTTGTCCCGAGTACTTCTATAGTGTCGTTAAAGAAGACCCAACACCATTAACAAATGAAAGTTCACATCAATTAATGTTTAACGCGGAAGTTATGGCAATTATTCAAAACACGTTAACTGGTGCTCGTATCATCACAAATCAGCGACACCTATACAGTTCGTGCCCAGACTACAAACGAAGTGCAGACGTGACCAGCATCACCGGCCATCGGATTTGAATAAATAAATCACGCTCGCATCCCGACTCATTTGTTAGCTGCAAGAGAAAGGCGTTCGATTCCACGCCTCAGCTGCAATCATAAACCTAATCTAGCTTTTACCACTTTATGTTCTCTACGTGTGCATTTCGCTGTCAGTGTTGCCACTTGCATCACCAAACTGTCCAATTTCACTTATTCTTCTTCCTTTTACAGCGTTCATAAAAATATTATCTCCAGAGAAAGTGTGTATTAAGGTCAGTCTTGTTCCGTATCTTCAGTGTCATTCTTTATTACTGATATCATCTGATGACGGTTTTCACACTTTGTTTCGAGTTTTCGACGCCTCAACATTGGTTGTTGTAAAACGTCGTATATAAAACAAGCCATCGTTAATTCAAGCCAATTAACACCGGCCCTTAACATTTAATTAAGTTGCCTAATTTATTGTATACTTGTTTATACGGCATCAACTTAAGTGACACTGTCCTTATGTTGGCGAATGGGTTGCAACAAATAGGGCTTATTAAGTAACTGAGTGACATTAATATCGGTAAAATTTATGGCAGATTACGTATCCACGTCGTGCAACGTAAACTGTAATGTCAGGCCAATAAAGTTGTAAAACAAGCAGTGCATTTTGCTAAATACCACAATATTTTATGTAATGGCTAGTGGAATCTTTGAACTCCATTTCCAATAGTTACATCGTTGTTCTGCCTCTATAAAGTATAATGTGATTACTTGATAGTGATAATAAAAGTCTTGCAATAAAAGCGGCAATTAAGATCTTGAACTGAGATTCTAAATGTTTCGAAAGATTCTTGTTTGATTTGAGGACCATTTATCATGTGGAACTTATCGTTTGTTGTTTAGAAGAGTTTTGTCCGAAAATGTCCATTTCAAGCGTCAAAAGCTTTTTTGTAGGAGCTTGTGGCTAAGTAATAACAGCCGCACAGGTCGATCCATCAGGTTAACCTACTCTTGCCGGGGTTGGTCTTGGATGGGTGACCATCTTTATATACCGATACTCCTCCGTGCCTCGGAAGGCACGTTAAGTCGTTGGTCCCGGCTGTCATTTATGCATCTTTGACAGTCGTTACGGGTCGTCAGAAGCCCGAAAATCTGACAGCCAGTTTTACCAAGGGGTATCGTATTACCCAGTTACTAGGTTGTAGAGGTCAGATAGGCGGTCACTCCATGTAAAATACTGGTATTCAGTTGCATCCGGTTAGACTGGAAGCCGACCCCAACATAGTTGGGCAAAGGCTAGGCAGATTTTAATACAGACTCATCTTATAGAGTCTTGCTAGCAAGAAAAAAAAAGTTGTCCAACGTTTCAAGTGTTATTTAACTTTTTACACTTTTATTCTTTTGTTTTACTTTTTCATGGCTGGTGTTGAGGTTCATAGTTACAAATATTAGTTTCCTCTTTCTCTAAGAATTCCACTTTCAGTAATCTCGAATGAAAGGAAAGCTTTGTACGCAGTGGTACCATTCAACAAGTTGTTAGAATCGCAACTGCTTATTGCGCTTGCTACGGGCGATTCACTAGTTGCTTTGTCTACTTAGGCATTGCGGTTAACTTTAATTTGTTGTTGCTTTAATTTTGTGCGAATTCAAGTACTTCCACTTTAGCTGTATTGAGTTTATGCATTTGATTGTTATTCTTTGTACCTATAGTTTTGTTAGTCTTCTTCTTCCGTGGCTGGTCTCGATATTTGGCGTCGTGTCTCTCCACTTTTGTGCACCTAGCTTGTTGGTTCTGGCAATTGGGATTTCTTGTGGTCTCTTTTTATACTTGACCAGCAAGTCTAGGCTAAACGCAAAGGAACATAGATGGGTTTTGGTCAGTAAGAGTCTGACACTCCCTTTCGCTCCATCCAGAGTGGGAGGAGTGATTTGATGATTTCCCAAATAAAAAAATAATAAAATAATCGGACCCTGCTTCTATTTTGTTCCGGCAGCTTTAGATTTACGGCTATTTTAGTGTCTTGTAAGTAATGGCATTATTTTGGTGTAACTCAATTATAAACATTTAGTCACTACCTATTTATTTTTTCGTCACAAAAGTTTCGGGTGTTGCTTGGAGTGCGAATGTTGTATGCTTGATAAGTGTCAATTTCTCTAGATTACATAGACATGTTATATATCTAACATAACAGAATATCACGGCTTATTTCGCCGAAGGGTTAGGCAGAGATGTACCTATAGTACACTCACAGTTCGCCAGTTATGTTTAAGTCCCATGTAATAAGGGGCGAGCGTGTTGCCATCCAACCGGGCTTAAAGTCAGACTCCCAGCTACTACTGATGGAGTATATGTATAATATACAGTGTGTTAGGTTAAACGAGAAACATACTTTCAGGTTGTATAGTACTCATGAAAATCAACAACTTTGTCGATGGTACCAACTCTGACATATGAAAAAAAAAATCAGCTGTTACATACAACTTGACGAATTATACGAACATACTCGTAAATGTACTGAACAGCTGATTTTTTTTCATGATTTCAGGTACAGTTCCATAGTCAAAGTTCTTGATTTTCATGAGTATAGTAAACCCTGAAAGTATGTCCCTCGTTTAACCTACACACTGTATATTATACATATACTCTCTCTTTATAAAAAGACACGGTTATTTTAACCCTTCGGGAATCAACGCGTGACGGTTACGTGCTTTTGAATAAGTAATGAAGCGTGACGCAGTAGACACCTCACAGACACCTGGCTAAGGTATTTACATGAAGTAATAGTTCTTCCGTCCAGGTATGACATTATATATGGCCAATATGGACATATATCATACTAATTAGCATGACCATACACTCAATCATTGAACAGTGGTGATTAACACCACTAACCTTGTGAGAACTATTGTTTTTTTGCTTCATTACGTTAGCTATTTATTTCGAGCCGGAAGTTACAAATTATTGTAATTTTTCAACCAGATATGGGTTGTGTTTCGTTATGATATTGAATTGATTGATATCCTTTTTTATGATGTAAGTGTAATACATCCGCTTATCGCCACTGGTTGGATGATGAGTCTGATTCAATGTTAAAAGCGTAGTCAAACTTTTGTCCAACAATCCTTGTAGTACAAAAAAAAAATTAGTTCATAAGCCCCATCTTTATTTCTTCGTGTGGTTAGTGATTAACCCGGTGTCAGAGTTTTAATGCTGCCCATGGGCCTCTAACTTAGCTTCACTTGTTGAGAAATATCTCTCAGACATGCCGGTTTCCTCACGATGTTTTCCTTCACCGTTTTTAAGCAAGTGATAATTATACAAAAAGCACATGAATCCAAAAAGTCTATGGTTCGAACTCGAGACCTAAGAATTGGCAGTCCGTCGGTAACACTACTAGGCTATCACTGCTTAAGCTCCATTATTGCGTAACACACTTCCAATCATGATCCGAAAGTTTTTAAGTTTATGTCTAATTTGCTTCATTGCTTCATGGGATTGGAAAAATTCATCTGCTTAACAACTGGGTGGTTGCTATGTCAGAATGAAATATATTGCTTTTAACCGTCGTAATATGGCTGAAAAGGCTCATTTTCAATTGAATAGGGTTCGTAAGCAGGGTGCGAGAAATTCCTAAAACGCATGCCATAGGGACCGCGTACGGGTAACGCAATTACCCCCCAGAAGTAAGCATGAGAAGGGCCTTCCCAAGTAGCGTCCAGATAAAACGGTCGGAGCACCGTTTTATCTGGACGCTACTTGGAAAAGCTGGCACTTGGTAACGCGGAATCCAACCGTCCTATGATGATCGATACGACGAAAAAGAAGCTCATGTTAGTCCCAAGCAATGTCATGCCTACCGAGTATTATTTATCTTGCACAGTTCTAAATCTTCCTCATTCTCGTCCCATTAGGAGATTCTTGCAGGAGTAGTTTAACAGACTTCCCTACAATGTACACCCAAATATTTAAAACCTCCTTGTTTCCATCAGCCAGTACTTCTATAATAAAAAGCTCAAACCTTATTCTAAAACCATAGACACCATAAATATAAGTATTGTCCCCCATTATCTCAGCAGCACATGTCGCATATAAAGGCCGGCCGCGGCAAAGGTCACCGGGTATCTAGACATCTGTCTGGCGAATGGAGCTGTTAATATTCTCAGTGTGACATCCAGCCACTTTGTCGCACCGACGACAAGTCTTATCGCATGATCAGCGTTTCACTGGGCGAAATCCATGTTTCGTGTGCCGTGTGTAAACAAAGATGCATGTAGTTTAGACTTCCGCGCACATTAAAAAAAAGGAATTGGTTTCAAAATTGAAATTCGAATCCTACACGTAGAATCGAAAATGAATTGCCAGCTTTCGTTTTTTTTTAATAACGTAAATAAGATCTGACATTGTGTGTACTCAATACACTAATTGCAGCCTATAATTTTCTTAATTTCGACTGTTTCACTCCTTTATAAGGAGGATTGTTAATTAAATGAGGATATTTTCACTTGAACGTGCAATCATGTTGTTACTCATCGTTAATTCGACACGTAAATTTGTTAAATAGCAACATTAAATAACTTTCTTCGTAATAAATTGAGTTTCGATACTTTGCAATGCAACAATTTTAATTACGATTCGATTTCTTTTTAAATTGTTTACTTACTTAATTAAAGAAAAGTCATAAAGAGAAAAGCACTGGCCATTTAAACACACAAGACCTTCTTATAAAGTTCAGTCATAGACAAACATTTTGTCGGAGGAACGCTATTTTAAATTTCGGATCTAACCCTTCGTCTGCCGCGGTGTCATTCGCCCCACGTATTCTCTAGGGTGGTCCACTGCAGACCCTCATTAATGTGCACCTCTACGATACGAGCGCGCGATAATTACCTGTGACTTGCATACAAAATCATTCTCTTCAATTTATTGACACTATATTTTTTCTTTGTTCTTTAGCCGACCGTTCTTCGAGTTGAGATATTCATCTTTTCTCACATTTAAATCATATAAAAGTTCTTGTCAGAAAGCCTTGAGACGTGTTCCAAGAATTTATTGCTTTTAAATTGTTTAATCACTAGAATAATAATGAAAAACCCGCCAAGTGCGAGTCGGTCTCGCACACGATGGGTACCGTACCACCGTAAGTTATTTAAAACTCCATTTTTATATACTTTAGGAAAAAATAAAACCGGAATGAACAAGTTTATTGTATGTATTATTAATATATCCGCCGTTGTAGTACTCACTATGTAAACATTTCTAGTGTCTGCCTAATACGGGTGAAAAGATACAGCATGTGACAGATAGCGTCCCGTTGGCGTTTGAATACGGAACCCTAATAAAAGAAAAAAAAAACAACTGCCTCTGTTATAAAAAATAGGGCTTTTCATAAACATTCACAGATGTTATCGGCAATTACATCTAAGTTTCGACAGCGTGCCTTAGAAGTGCCCTGTAGGTACTTATGTGAGAGTGACCTTTTTTTTTTGAGGGTGGAAATCATCAAATGACTCCAACCTTTCTGGGTTGAGCGGCAGGGAATGTCAGACTCTTACTGACTAAAACGCATCCATGTTCCTTCCTTAGCCTTTTATGTTCCGGGGTAGCGGTAACCCTTTCAGACAATCCTGCCTGCCAATGTAAGAATGACTAACGCGTCCACATCTGATAGGAATCTGTCTGATTATATTCAGATTATGCACATACCACTATAGACAGAAGCAAACACATCGAAACCATATTCACTTAATGGCATACCTTTTTTTTTTTTTTTTTTTTATTTTTTTTTTTTTAAGGCTGGGAAATCATCCAATGACTGCTCCCGCTCTGGGTGGAGCGGAAGGGAGTGTCAGACTCTTACTGACTAAAACCCATCCATGTTCCTTCCGTAGCCCTTTATGTTCCGGGGTAGCGGTAACCCTTTCGGACAATCCCGCTTACCCGGCAGGCTTGGCCCTGAGGGGCCCCTTCATATGCTGACATCTCTTTGAGGCGCGCGTGGAACATATACGCGCCGTACGGCACGGGTCTGGTGCTGATCGGACGGTGAGTCACCCATTACTCACCGTCCGCAGGCCCGCGCCTACGGTGGCCGGGAGTCGTCACGTGGCTCCCGACGCCCGGGGCGTCTCCTGCGGCGGCTGGGACGGGAGGACCTTTCTCTCTCCCATCCCGCCACCTCCTTCGCGAGCATGACTTTTTCGCAGAAGGAGGTGACTGCCTCCCACTCCCTCTCGCCCCGGACCATGGCTTGCACCAGGGCCGGGCGCGAGAGGTCGCCGCCGCCGATCGCCTCTACGAGGACACGGCGGTGCTCCGCCCAAGCGGGGCAGGTTTGCACCGTGTGCTCTACCGTGTCCTCTGGGCGATCCTCGCAGTGGTGACACCCGGGCGTTTCCTCCCGCCTGATGATGTGCAGGAACCTCCCGAAACATCCATGTCCGGTGAGGACCTGCGTCAGGCGGTAGGTGAGGGCGCCGTGACGCCTCTCTAGCCACTCCTCAAAGAGGGGCCTTACCGCCACTATCGTGGCGTGCCCTGCGCTGGGTTGCGACAGTCGCTGATTCCAGGCCGCCATGAGATCGCGCCGGAGGTCCGTCCGCTCCACCGCAATTTGCTGCGGAAACGGAGTTTCCCCCCGGCTTAGTACCTCCACGCGCCACTCGAACAGGCGCGCGAGGACTATCGCCTCCAGATCCCACGGCGGCAGTCCGGCAAGGAGGCTTGCCGCCTCGCCCGAGATCGTGCGGTACCCCCGGATTAGCCGAATGGCTACCACCTTTTGGGGCGCGTTCAGATAGTGAGCGGCACGTCGCCGCAATGAACGCGCCCACACCGGGGCCCCGTATAGGGCCATGGACCGCACGACTCCCGCGTAAAGCCTCCGGCAGGAGGCGTTTGGCCCCCTCAGATTGGGCAAGAGCCGCTTGAAGGCGGCCCCAGTCCGTTCCAGCTTGGGGGCCAAACGTCGGAAATGCTCCACGAAATTCCATCGGCTGTCGAGGACCAGACCCAGGTATTTCATCGTGGTCTCGACGCCGATGTGAACCCCTCCTACCGTAAGTTGGGATCCCGATGGTGGCCTCTTCCGAGGCCCATGAAAGGACATGGCCTCGGACTTGTGCAATGCCTAATGGCATACCTGAGATACCTATTAAGAGTTAGTTCAAGGGTTGTCCAAAGTTATACAACGTGGCACTACAATGGTCTCATTTATTTTACACACGGGTAGGGCCAGTGCCCATTAATCATATAAATGTTAATAGGTTAAATCGTAAATTGAAAAAAAAACAAACAAACTAAATAATAAAAAAGTTCGCCTACTTTTTGTAGTTGTTTCATGCTAATAGTATTGCTTATTTGTTTTAATTTCATTGATGCGAATGTTATAATACGTGACCCCGGTAAATGACCGCTGCGTGACATTTCTTTTATGAAGTAAGTATAGGTTAATCTAAGATGCTATTTTCTAACATTTTAAATAAATCCGTAAATAATAACGTTTAATAGAAATATAATATCTGCATGAAACGAAAATACGTATATTGTGTGTTAAATTAATGTCACTATTGTAGCGCCACTCTGTAAATGGTAATTTTAAAAGATAAAATCGGTCATTAGAATAATGTCAGGAACGATATTAGGTTTCCGTCCCCTAACTTTTATTTATCGCATTTGAATATAAAGGATAAGCTTTACTTTAAACTGTTATCAAAAGAAAACAGGGGTGGAAGACAACGATATTTGTATGCAAATGTTTTAAGTAGATTAAAGTTCAACTGGAAAGGTTCTTTGAAAAACGCGCGACGTGTCGGGGGCCTTAATTATGCACCAAGCCGACAAATTTAAATTAATTATGAATTACGTATTTTGCAACTTTCAAGTCAGTGTCGGGTTGTATTTTGATCAAAATATGATTCGCGGCCGTAGCAACTATGTACAGACGCCAGCACATCAAGCTATCCCTAAGTGTCAAATTTTCTCAATTAAAAATGAACCTTATATCTTTGCAATAATGTTGAAATACTATCAAAGAAATTTGGCAGATTGTGGTAACTTGATGTGCTGGCCTCTGTACTTGCTACGGCGCGAATCATTTGGATCTACATTCAACCAGATACTGAACTCTAAATTGCAAAAAACGCAAGAATTATTATTTCGAGGGCTACCCAGCTTTCCCCTTAATAAATATAATGATAATAAGCAAACACAATAAATTAAAATACACAATATGTATCGAACTGAATGGGACAGCCCTACTCCGATACACTTTGTACATGTAAGTACTAGCTGCAAGTAATAATATTATGGACAAAGTCATTATTACGGTAGTCCGTAGCGCGCTCTAAACACCGGTAGTGAAAATGGTACAAGCAATCTTACGCAAGTAGAAAATGAGCATACTCCCCCCGTGCAATCACCCCCACATACCCATACATATTTTAATAATAATAATAATAGGGAAATTGCTACTGCAGGCTATTATTCGAAAGGAATAACTTCGCGTGGGGCAAGACACGCGACCCCCTACCAAACAACACTTCCCAACCTAAAACTTAATCATACTACCTTAGAGTCCGATTTCCCTTAATTGATTGCAGGGACAGGGTTATAGTGACGCGCATGCGTTCATTTTGGAGGGAAAAACGTATACAGTGTTGCCATAGCAACGGTGTATATTGCAACTATCCGTGTGTTCATTGCACTTGTGTAAGGAGGCTACGTCAGTCTGAAAATATCGGTTATCAAGAACCGTTTAGTTTGTGCGGCTCTGCTGTGCAAATAGTGCTGAATAAATTCCTTTGTTCTAAGTGTTGTGATTGAACTCCACAAGGTTTGTTTGTTACGTGTGAAATAGGCGTTTTATCTGTCTGCTTTATCGCCCTTGTAATCTTCAACAATACCGTTTTTTACAGCCATTGTCTTTGTTTGTAGTTCTTTCTAGCTCTCTGTAGATTCGAGAGGGCTATTATTAGATTTGCTTTTTTAATAAGAATTAATGTTGAATTACGGTTCACGTAAAGATAAAATGTAAGAGATAATGGCGATAAAAGTTCAATAAAAATAAATTTCTGAGCAAATCTGTCGGTGCAAACGAACTTTATCCTCTGATGTTCGTTAGTGACATTAGCCTACACAATAAAACGTCCATATATCTCCGTACAAACGCGTTCCATAAACTTCAATCACCATAAACAAAGGGACAAGAGCCGTAAGACGATAATTAGCATGTATGACGTAATTAATCGTCCATCCTTGGAGAAACCCTTCAGAGACTTCGATAATGGGGTAAAGTGACATGAACATTCCCGGCTACCCACCTTTTAGTATTGTGGTTGTCAATTAGACCTTTCAACTCAGCCGTTCGGTTAATTGCTGGCTTTTAGACCTGTTAGTCAAGTAGCCGAGCCACCCTTCCATTTTGTCTTTTTGGATATAATCTTGTGGGAACCGGATTTTTGGGTTGAAGTCGGGCCGAGTGATATTGTGTGTGATTTATTTTGTGGTTCAAAGGGATTTGATCTGTATTTGAACTTCGATATCGGTGATTATTATAAATCTTATGTGGGTTTCACATGTGGAGTTGTGGGTGTGGAAATTGGTATTACTTATAAGGTATGGTAAACTAGGCTGTGCTGGTCGATAAGCACAAATACTAGACCTATTTATGATCAGCGGGATTGCCCGAAAGGGTACCGATGCTCCGGAACCCAAACGGTTAAGAAATGAACAAGGATGGGTTTTAGTCATTAAAAGTCTGATATTCCTTTCCGCTCCACCCAGAGCGAGAGGAGTCATTTGATGTTGCCCATCCTTAAAAAAAAACCTATATATCGAAACATTTGGCAATGCACCTAGCACCTACCTATGTGCGAGGTGCATTGATCATTTAAAAAGTTCGCAGTTCTTTTGTCTTTGTAACAACAACTCATTGTCTTTGCTTTTGTAATTTTCCATATTCAAATTCTTGTCGTCAACGACATAAACTTTGCGAAGAACGTTTTTTATTACTTTCATTTACAGTACTCTTCATATTAAATTGCCAGCAGGCATACTTAACTCTTATTACCCACGTAGCAGGTACGAACTATTTTATATTCTAATCATAGCCAATATCGATTCCCACGTGTAATAGATTTGTTTAATTTGCCAACGTCCGTCGCATCGATAGAAAACCGGCGATATCAAACTCTATGGTCAAGTTTGTCAAGTCCGAGTGGTTCAGCTAGAAAGCTGAAATGTGTCAGATATGCTGTGCCTACACACTTGTTAGCCTGATAATGTTTCTCGTAAAATGTAGGCTTCAACTCTCCAACTGCTGGGTCTAGACACACGCGTAAAATGTTTGGAGAATTTAATTTGAAAGCTATCTGATATTTGAAATGCGAGTGCTTCTATTTATAGCAATAAACGCTGTGGAAACGATATCTGAATTTCATATAAGTACCTATTCAAATATTCATACTGTCAGGTCAGCCTTTGAAGTAAAATGAATGGAAATATATCAAGACTCTTTTAAATTTAGAATTATTTTAAAGCTAGAATGTGGACGTGTTTCCAAACGTTTTATGGACGTGGACGTCTACGAAAAATATCAGCACGTTGGAAATGATAAAAACGCACTTATTTTAAAGACAATTTGGTACAAAATCAAATTGAAAAAAGTGGGTAAGCAAAGATATTGTTAGTGAGAGAGTTAGCGTGACAGTAGAAGATTTATACCTAACTAGAGACCTTAGATTAGAGATGAAACGTATATCCAGTAATTAATAATAATAATAATGTATTTACTCAAAAAACAGTACAGTACAGTTCTTACAAAAACTAGGCTGACAGTTTACTTATAATAAAGAGAAGTAGCATCTGCAGCCGAACTAGGCGTGAGCCTGTATCTCAGCTTACAGCGCCGTTCCCCTCAGGGACAGTTTATAAAGTAACCTAAATTAGTAAGATGCAGAGGTTTAGGAGCGATTACTGATACGAAAACAAGGTATTTTTTTTTTTAAGAAATTTGGTAACTAATCTTAAATTACTTACAATTAGAATTGTGCTAGTGTTGTGTGTGTGTGAGGGTGTGTGTATGTATATATGTGTATGGGTTTGTGTGTGGTATGGTTGAGAGTGTATGTTATACCTACATATTACATGCACAAATGCTGAAAAAATGTACGTTTTATAATTATCCGGTCGGCCGCCGAATATCCGGCTATCCGGCTAAACTGTTATCCGTTTCATCTCTACTGTAAATGCCTATCTACTCTAAAATAACAAGAGAGAAGTATTTTCTTTAATTGAATATTTTTAAGTATTTTTTTGTTTTACATTTATTCAGCGACTGAAGACCCCGCTCATGACCACAAATGGGCGAAGACACTGGCTTCTGTAACACAGTTAGCTCAGCTACTAGCTACTTGCTCACCTAGCTCAGGAGCCGGGTTTCAAACAAGTATCTATCAGCTGTATATAAGTCAATAAACAAATTTTATTATTATTAATAACATCACAAACAATAGTTCCTGACGTGTTTTAACACCTGGCTGAAATAACGGATCACAAAGCCTTGCGCTGGTATAATTCAAATCTCCAATCAGATATCCTATGCAAATGCAACAGTACTTAATGATTTATAAAATAGCAATCCATAAACGAGAGCCCGTTATGTAACATTATCTACATGTTTTATTCATGACTATTACACTGAAGATTTATCTAGATCTATTTTCGCACTATTGTAATAGCCGTTTAAATTTAGACACCGCTAAATACGGACAGATATTTCAAATCGAAAAAGACCTTGCCTTTGTCTCACGAATTTAGATGAGCAGACGATACTAGAGAATTTTATTTCGCGTTTGTATTCAACGCTTGTACTAAACCGACTAAGTATACCAAAAAACCCATTTAAATGCCTTGAAATAGCTTGTAAGTGGTACTATTTTGAATGCCTTCATTGCCCTACAAGTATAGTTACCATGTTGAGTTCAGTGTTCAATAGTACGCAAGCGCAGACACAGCGTCGCCGGCGGAGAGCGCCGCGTCCAACGTAAAAATCACTTCGTAAGTTCGTATGGTACTTGTCTACCGAGTTCCGCGCGCTGCGGATAGATGGAGCGCTTTTCAAGTATTAATAATCAAGAAAAATAATACACTTTTTATTTCTTTTATTTACGCGTCAACAAGATTGATAGGAGGGATTGGGTGAAACGTTGTTATTTCATTGCCTTGGGCACACTTGTCAATATATAGCGAGGGGACCCTATTTCGCTCTATGCGTTTTCCTGTGTTTGTTGAGGGGAGGGACGTGTTTTTTTATTAATTTGGGCTATCACCTGTCTCTCATGTGATTGATTGTGTTTAAATAGGTACGTGAAAAATACCCATCGAATTTAATTTGCTGGAATGACAATTACAAAAGAGCGAGAGCTTGGCCCTTCTTTAAATAGAAAACTCGAAAACGGTATTGTTTTTGAAGAATAGTCTTCAAAAACAATACCGAGTTCATACTTTAAACCCAATTTCGCTCAAAAAGAAATATACCTACTCCCATCATGTAGTGAGGCCAACCGAGACGAAAATTTTTACGTTATCGGTGAGTTGGTGACCTTACTTACCCAATCCATTTAGCAATGTAATGTGATTAATTGAAAAAGTTATTAACAATTTGAATTGCTTGTTAACAGATTGGCGCGCACCGATGGCAGACGAAACGGAAGCGGCGAGGGCAAGGCGCGCGCCCGCGCCCCCGCCGCGTCAAACCGTACGCCCGCCGGAACCGCGCCCGCGCATGCATTCCGACCCTCGCATACAACCGGACCCGTTGCGGCTACCGGCTCCTCCGCGGTTGATCCGGCCGTCGGAGCACCTGGCTATCGTTGAGAGAGCCATGGAGCGCCGACCGCCGCCGCTGGTGCCGGCTGTCACGGTGCTTCATGGCCCGCGGCCGCCGTTACCGCCGCCCCAGCCGCAGCCGCCGGTTTATAGGCACGTTGCGCCGCCGCCGATGAGAATGCCGGCTCCCGGACCGCCGGTGATGAGGCCACCACCTAGGAGAGATGTTCAGGTAAGGGTTGCATGTTTTTTTTTTTGTTAATGGCATCTCGCAGTTCAACCATAGGGTTGTCTACTGCTTAACCGGACTTACCTGTGGATGCCACAAAAGAATTGTAGCCTCTAGCCAGGGCTTATATAAACTTACAAACTAAGCGACTACACGCTAAGGGCACCCCCTGTGGGGTACGGACCTCGGCTTAGGGCGTTAAGGGTTGCATGTACATTTACTTAGGTATTAACGACTTCGATAATTAAAATAATCAAAGATGAGAACTGTCTCAAATGAAGATCATGAAATGGTGACTCATCAAATCAGTAATCAATAGGTACGTTATTACTATTCCGCAAATTGCTAATTAAAATGGCTATCATATTATGCTCACACGTACCGAGTAGGACATAGAACGAATAATATACTCTCCCACGTTACATAACTTGTACAATTACAGCAAAGTTGAAAGGAATTGAATTGAATTTTGGAAAATCAATTGGAATTGGAATTGTTGTTGGAGAATTGGAGAAGGAGAGGAATTCCAAAGAAAAGATGGTTAGATTGCTTGAGCAATGATATGAAAGAGAAGGAAGTGGATGATAGCGTGACGTAACAAGGGAAAATAGAAGGAGAACACGTATTACCGACCCTCTGTAACATAGAAAAGGGCAGAACGATTATGATGTCCACTGTTGGACATAGGCCTCTCTCAGGCAGTGCTACAACACACTGTACTCCCCTTCGGCATCCAGTTCCTCTCCCAGGCTGCGCCACAACACCCTGTACTCCCCTTTGGCATCCAGTTTGTCCCAGACAGCTTCTTAAGGTCACCGGTCCACCTAGTTGGGGCGCGCTCACAATACGCTTGCTGATTCTTCATTCATGTCTCCACTCCAGGACTCCTCGCACCACCGGCCATCGGTTTTTCGACAAACATGACCAGCCCACTACCACTCCAGTTTGCTAAGTCTGCAAGCCATGTCGGCCTTAGCATGATATCTATGTCATAACTTGCAGTCTTGCACACTATGTTCAATACTTTGCCTAATGACTGAAAAACAATGCGCTATTATCGCGTAAAACTTATTTTATTTTGCGCTCACTGCAGCAAATTGTTTTGCATTTTTATTATGCAGCCATAATTATATTATAACGGTTACATGCGTAACTAATCGTAAAAACTCCTTTGCTTAAGGTGAATCCTCCAACCAGCCCGCGAAATTCAAATTTTCTTAAGTTTTTTGCAATTTGCAGGCCAGTGATAGGTTGTATGTTGATGAACATTTGATTCGCGGCTGTAAGACGTATGTAGTTACAGAATTATAATCATCAAAATCATTAATACAACCCTCCGAGCTCATAAAGGTTCCGGAATGACTTTGACCTTGTAAAAAGTCATTTTTACACCTTTATGAGCTCGGAGGGTTGTATTAATGATTTTGATGATTGATGAAATGTTCATCAACATACAACCTATCACTGGCCTGCAAATTGCAAAAAACTTAAGAAAATTTGAATTTCGCGGGCTACCCTGGAACATCAACCTTAAACAACTTCACGTGTACGCCGCAGATTATTTCATTAAACTACTTTTATAACCGTAAAATGCACACGTAATAAATGGTTTAATTTGCCTTATTCTTTTTGTCAGTGAAGATTATTCTTCAAATCTCTAGAAGGCCGGCTACTATTCACATCCAGGTGGGGTTTCTCGGATGGTTTCGATCATCAATGTTTAAGCACCATCTCTCCATAGACCATGGCCCACCTTCCATTTAACCGCGTGACGACCTAGTGTCTGCGTTAGCTTTTTTATACTTGACCAACAAGTCAATGGCAAAGGGCTAAGGAAGGAACATGGATGGGTTTTAATCAATAAAAGTCTGACACTCCCTTCTGCTCCACCCAGAGCTGGAGGACAATTGATGATTTCCCGACCTCAAAAAAAAAGTCTACTCGCTAAAAAGAAGATCGCTAACTTTGGGTGAAATACATAACATAATGATCAAACTAAATGATCAATATTATATTATACTAAAAAAATAAAAAATTGTCTTCACAATATTATTGACACATGCAATGTTCCAATAATATAAGAATCTACATCCAAGTCATCATCCTAACTTCCTAACTAATATTATGAATGCGAAAGTCAATTTGCTTGTTACCTTTTCACGCCAAAAACCACTGAAACGATCATCCTGAAATTTTGCATATACGTTGTAAGATTTACAGAAACGGACATAGGGTACCGTCCTTCCCGAAAAAAGTGTTGTTCCCGAGGAAAACAACAATAACGTTCTTATGATAATAGATGGCGCCACGTGCACGTTCCGTTCAGAGCCCATGATAGTAACGGCCAAACAACAAGCAGTATACTCGAATTGATTGTCAAATTCTAAATAAACGCGAACGAAGCCGCGAGCAAAAACTAGTGTATAAATAATCCTCCATCTATTTACAAGATTTCAATAGTTACATGAGTAGGCGTTATATCTCTTCCTCGTTATGCTAATCATATTCTGAATACGATGACGCGCAGTATTCCGATATTTGTATCTTACTCAATACAGATCGATGCGAAAGTGATAGCCAAGTGATTCACGAACAACAATCGCTGAAGAAAACAAGAATGATGTTACATGATTTGATGAACGGGTTCCGTCCGTTGTTTTATTGTTGAAAGAGAAAATTGTGACAATAAAGACAAAGCTGTCCGAAAGGGTTACCGCTACCCCGAAACATAAAGGGCGGAAGGAGTCATTTGATGATTTCCCACCCTAAAATAAAGAGGCAGCAATTAGTAGCCCTGTTAATGCAGAATAGCATCAACATTAAACTCGTTGAAGTTAATTCCGACAGGAGGCTTGTATTAAAAAAAAAATATTTCATAGTGTGAAAGAGATGGATCGATGTCATGTAAACCACTGTCTTATTTAAACACTGAAGTAATATTGAAATAATACTGCCATAAGAGGTGGTTGGTTTAGTTCCTGATCTTAGAATACGAGGTAGTGTTTTGAACTCGGTATCATGTTAAATAATATAGACCAGGGGACCATATTATAGCAAAATCAATAGATAGAGTTCGCTATAGGGCTAGGTGGCACATAACAGTGCAAGTTTTATTGTTCAAGTGGATCCAACATCATATTTTTTTTGAAAATCCATGAATTTCGGGAACCGAAACTTGCGAGGATTTACAAAAGCTCTCATCAAATTTAACCCAAATTGTCACAACCACTGACAATAACACATTGTTCTCGCCCCCGGCGCCACCCGGAATGCATGTAATTTAAAACCGAGCTCGCTCTCCGAATGGCTCGCAGTTCCTTCCCGGTTTGAGTCATTGACGGCTTTCTTATTATAATGAGCCTAAGTGGGTGCCGGGCAGTTTGGCACCACAATGGCTACGGATGACGTGTTGCAAGAAACAACGTATGAACGTGGAACAAGCAAAATGGATTATTAGAAGCTTTATTGCGATCTTCAAGATCGCTTGCCGGGGTTGGCCGTGGATGGGTGACCATCTTTACATACCGAGACTTCTCCGTGTCTCAGAAAGCACGTTAAGCCGTTGGTCCCGGCTGTAATTTGTGCATTTTTGACAGTCGTCACGGATCGTCAGAAGCCCGAAAATCTGACAGCCAGTCTTACCAAGGGGTATCGTATTGTCCAGTTACTGGGTTGTAGAGGTCAGATAGGCAGTCGCTCCATGTAAAATACTGGTATTCAGCTGCTTTCGGTTAGACTGGAAGCCGACCCCAACATAGTTGAGAAAAGCTAGGCAGGCAGATGATTGCGATCTTCAAGATCCGAATAAAGTCATTAAAGTTGGGCAGTCTAAAAGAGCTTTGGCGTAATTGTAACATCAAACATAATAAAGTACAGAGTATGAATTGCAAATATTTATAATGTGAAAGACAAATGCTCTCCATAAAAAAGAAATACGAACAACGATGTCTCAAATATTTGGCACAACTCGGTCATAACGCATGACTCATGTTAAAAAACTGAAGAAAATATATCCATCTTGAATTTAAAATGGGTTATTATTTTAATAATCACATGCATCGTCTGCAATTTTTGTAATAAAACTTTTATGTGTCCATTTGTATTTGGATGACCCAGATAAGGGCCCATCCAAACGTGCCGACATAACCCAGCGAGACAGGGCGGAGTCAGTCCTTGGCCTAAAACCACATCAGTTTACTGCTATCCGGTCTTTTAATGATACCATCGGAGCAAAAAGAATAGAAATCTAAATCGGAAATGCCTTTGCATTAAATCTGTCTCCAGTTAGTCATTCAAATTGACTCGTAAAAAAATGAAGAGAGAAATAATGAAAAGGCTGCAAATGAAACTGAAAATAATCTTATTTTTAATTTGTGTTTCGTTCAACCTGTACGTACTACTCTTATCAGTAAGTAAGAGCAATATGAATCGAATTATAATTAAGTGTAGCGATAACACATGCCATAACAAAATCGTCAAAGTATATTAAGTTGTTAAATATACCATACATTGTGAGGTTGAGTTTTCGCATCATGTTTTTTCTAAAACATGACGCGAATGTTGTTGCATTGGACATTCTTGTCCAATGCAACAACGGTCAACGGAACAAAATTAACACTAGATGGATGAGATGGCGACAGGTGACGGAACATCTGCTACTCACATTTTCTTTAAACTTAAGGAGAAGATTTATGAAGCTATGGTAAGACTGCTGGCTTAAATAGATCAGAATGCGGGGCCACAAAGGATGAATGAAAGGCAATTGTATCCAGAGATAAGAATGCTGAGAGCGACGTGTGGTGTTACGCGAATGGATAGAATAAGTAATGAGTATAAGAGGAAACTCTGAAAGTGACACCGGTGACTGACAATATGTGTGGAGTGTTGCCATGTGAAGTGGTTGAATGAGGAAAATGTCTAAAGGAAAGTTTTTAGTATCAATGTTTGCGAGTAGGAGAAGAAACCAAAGAAACGACTTGTGATGTGTAATCTGTGTGAAGGATGATAAGGCTAGAAAGGCAGTTGCTACCGAGATGACGATTATCTTTCACTATATCCATGTATCTTTGGAACCTACTACCCCGGAACATAAAGGGCTAAGGAAGGAACATGGATGGGTTTTAGTCAGTAAAAGTCTGACACTCCCTTCCGCTCCACCCAGAGCGGGAGGAGTCATTTGATGATTTCACACCCTCAAAAAAAAACCCTCCATACTCAAACCTTTCATCGCAACATGCTCAAATGTTTCACAATTTTAATTTAGTATCTAAATGAGAAAAGGATTTGACAATTTGTGAAAAATTAAGTTTAAACCTTCTTAGAAGCCTTTGATTTATGTGTGTAGGTGTTCTGTGGTGGTAATTGAAACTGTGTACCAATCATGTTTGCATCGTGCTTCAGCATTAGCAGTTACATTGATTATTTTCTTCTTGAGAACTCGTTTGATTCTTCTGATGAGATTGGTAGTTGGTAGTACTTATTTTACAAAACGGTGAAATAAAAGATCATGAGTAAAGCGGTATGTCCAAGAACCAAAACTTCAAAGACATGTGACCTTGTATGGTGGATTAGGTACTTCTCACAGACAGGAGGCCTATATGTCGCAGTGGGCACATTACAGGCTGATTAAGTACGTGTGTATGACGCTTATTTTAAATTAGGATTACAAAATCCTCTAAAGCAGAAATCAAAACAGTTAATAGGCTACTAAACGTAACGGATTGCCCTGCACCGACTGACAACTGACACATTTCAAACTCCAATCATTTCTCAAGTTAGAGCCCAACGTTCCGATTTCATACACCGTGCCCACTTTGTCCACTTATTACTTGTCTCATTTCATCCGTAATCGCCGTCATCTCGTGGTAAATTATCACAATATTCAATTCAAAATGCGACCCAGTTAAGGGCCCACTAATGACTCGCCCTACTTCGATTTGATTGAGTATTGGTACTGCGTTCTGCGTTGGACAGGCAATCAACAAAGATATGAAAGAGATCGTTTGTCTTGGTTTTATTGGTTGCCGATTGTTCAGCCATGTAAACTGGTAGCATTACAAGTAACGGTGGTGTGTTTTAGCGTTTTGATTTGCATTGTCACTCTGTCGTTTGAATGTAGGGTGGATGTGAATTGTGGTTATAGACTTGTGTTGTTTCCGTCATCTTCTTTTCGTGTGGTTAGTGACTAACCTGGTCTCAGATTTTTTATGCTGCCCATGAGCCTCTGACTTAGCTTCACATGCTGTTGAGGAATATCTCTCGTCATATTTTTAGGTTTCCGTACCTCAAAAGGGAAAAGGAACCTTCATAGGATCACTTTGTCAAGACTTTTTTTCTCAGAAACGCGTAGAGGTATCTTGTGGATATCGAATTTTTCTGACTATGGCCTCTTCCAAATGTAAAAAAAACTTGTCGCATATTTTCGCAAGGAAATAAAAACTAATCGGGTACTTCCGGTGACCTAGAATCGTGAAATTTGGCAAGAAGCAATGTCTTACAATGTAGTTTATTACAAAAAGGCGAATTTACTATTACAAACTGAATAATTACAGTTAGTGCTATAACCGTGCTTAGGGATCGAATGACAAAGATAATTTTGCCCTTTAACCTAGATTGTCTTTCACTTAGAGCAATAATATGTACACATAACCTAACCTAACCCCCGGCCAGTATTTCACTTACTTTTCCGTCCGATTGATCGCTTTTTCAAGACCCATTAAGTATTACATCTTCCAAGACTCAATCAGATCAGAACTGTACTTTTACAAGTGTTTATTCGCGTTCATCATTCAGTTTGGTTTTCTCAAGATAAAAAGGTGAGCATGCAAATGACCAAGTTATTCAATTACTACCATCGTTTGGCTTAGCCTTCTCCGGGGACAATTTCTCGCTCGCTCCGTAATTACGGCGGCATCGAGAGAATCTCGTAATGCCAATTAACAGTACAGTCGCCAACAGGAGCCAATTATAAATACCACGCTTAGATGCCGATTGCGGGCTTAAATGTACGATGTAGGTATGTGGCTATTAATCGGGAGCTGAGGAAAAAACTGAGATTCTTAAATAGAACTTTAAAAGGAAGGAAATGGTTCGTTTTTGTGCGTTTAACATTTTAGAGAATCTAGCTATGGTTAATCGGTAAAGCGGTTGCTAATGGACTTGAGATTTTTGTTGGATTTGTTTGAGAAACGGAAGTATAGTTCCAAGGTTCCACCTTTGAAGTCAATGCCATGAAAGAACGATTGAGAAGACCACATGTAGCGAATGAGCGTATCAGGAACTGCCTCGCTTGGCTAACAGATTTTGGGGAAATGATTTTTAAGAAGAATGTTCTTCAGCGAAAAATATTTTATAAAGCTGTGGTGGCCTAGTAATAACAGCCGCAACTTACGAGTAGTAGTGGGAACGAACACAAACAGGCACTTTGAATAAATTATTTCATAACCATTGCTCTGAAAACGTTGAAGTATGTCATCTTGAGGCAATTACCATGTTCTAGACCTAAAAAAGTCGAAGACATGTGACATCTACATCCCGCATTGGGCTCGCGAGGTAGATTCTGGCCCACTCCCTCTCGCGGAAAGAGGAGGGCTGTGACCCAGCAGTGAAAACATTTTAGGCGGGTTATACATTATAGGATATCATTCTGAACGCCTGAAAAATTAACTATTTCAAAGTCCTTCACTGTTACCGTTTCCATAACTCCTATGTATAGTTATATAACTCAGGCGGCATCTATTGTCATAAATACATAATATGACTTTAATAGATAGTATATTAATAAACACGACCGGCAGACCGCCCGTAGTCGCGTGGGTGACTTTGTATTCATCGATTTACTATTCGATAGTTTGTCATGAGTATCGATACTTATATCGATTCGTGCCATTAGCGAGTGCATTAGCCTTTTAATTGTGCATTATTGAATATGGGATAACACCCACGTCTGCCTATACCGGGTCTGGAGTTAATATTGTTTGGTAATCCGTTCGTGAGTGACGTATTATTGCAAAACGTTAGCATGGACTGTTCTGCGCTGATGCTTTAAGATCTATTGTCGCTTTTAATGAATATATGACAACGTTAAATTGACTGTCAAACCTGTCTAATGAGGGGTTTGATATTGTACCGATGGTTATTGTACGGGAGAGTTACACATACCATTACCTTTTACCAGACATTCGTCCGGCCAGTGTATACATACATAGCGGGATTGTTTTAAAGGGTTACTGCTACATAAACCCCGGAACATAAAGACCTGAGGAAGGAACATGGATGGGTTTTAGTCAGTAAGAATCTGACACTCCCTTCCGCTCCTCCAGCGAGACAGGTCATTTGAAGATATACCACCATCGAAAAAAAAAGTGTATACATACACACAAATAAACAAATGATTTGTTATTAATATGCATTTCAATTTTTTTTTAAATTTCTATTTCTGTTTGTTGACCGATTTTGATGGAACTTTCACTGGCAGATAGCTCATGTTGTAAGGAGTAACTTAAACTACTTTTATTTTAGCAGGACGCTTAGACTTTTCTCGGTTTCTCATCAAAAAGAAAATAAAATCAAATCTCCCAATAGGAAGCCGGAACAATTTACAATCAATGCGAAAGTGATACGCGAAAGGAATCGAACGTGCAATTGAAAAATAGCTTATTACCTCCGCCCAATAAGAGAGGCCTCCGTAGAAAGTGCATCGCAATCTTTGTTATACCCTCCGCAATAATTCGTCCGTCGGATTCTATAGCTGACGGCTGCAAGCGCTATCGACGCAGGCGCAGCGACCATCAATTACTTGTGAAGCTGGATTGTGTTACGGTGTTTCAATTCGAGAAACTACGTATTAGTACTTGTATCCAATTGAAACGGGCAGTAAAGATTAAAATATTGAACTGTGGATTTGTAGGTTACTCTTTAGGTCTGTTTTCTAAAATAGCGTGGTGGTTCTAGTATTGCATTGTCATTATCTGCCTAGCCTTTTCCCTTTTGGGGTCGGATTCCAGTCTAACCGGATGCAGCTAGCAACCAGTATTTTACATGGAGCGACCAGTATTTAACTGGGCAATACGATACCCCATGGTAAGACTGGCTGTCAGATTTTCGGGCTTCTGACGACCCGTAACGACTGACACAGATGCACAAATGACAGCCGGGACCTACGGCTTAACGTGCTTTCCGAGCCACGTAGGAATCTCGTGGTGCCCCCCCCCCCCCCCCCCGGCAAGCGTAGCTTAACCTGATGGATCGACCTGTGCGGCTGTTAATACTTAGCCACGAGCTTCTCCTAGTTATGCATTGTAACAAAAGCAATGCAAAGGTACTAATTTGAGTATGCAATGCGTATTATTCGTTTTCGGTTATGCATTGTAACAAAAGCAATGCAAAGGTACTAATTTGAGTATGCAATGCGTATTATTCGTTTTCGGTTATGTATTGTAACAAAAGCAATGCAAAGGTACTAATTTGAGTATGCAATGCGTATTATTCGTTTTCGGTTATGTATTGTAACAAAAGCAATACAAAGGTACTAATTTGAGTATGCAATGCGTATTATTCGTTTTCGGTTATGTATTGTAACAAAAGCAATACAAAGGTACTAATTTGAGTATGCAATGCGTATTATGCGTATTATTGTAACCATATTTTGTTTAAAAGAGTGTCCATGGAGTTTCTTGCCCGTTCTTCTCCATAATTACCTACTACTCTGGAATGGGCAACTAGCTTCATCTCTCTGACTGACCGACACCTTGACAATTCAAAAGTGCCTGTAATTGGTTTATTTGAAATATATACTTTGAGTTTGAGTTTTTTTTGAGTTCGGAGAATTAGCAAACACGGTATGGTATGGTAGAGATGGAAATCCGATACAGACGCGGGATCAATGGCAATTGAAATAGGTATCAAAATCTGAACATAGATTTAGACTTCTGATTTATCATCTCGTCATCGTTGTTTAGCCTCATGACGTCCAATGCTGGCGATAGTGCTTCCTTAAGCTGTGTCAAAGCAACTGGTATTGTGCTTCACCATTAAGTTTTTTTTTTAAATTGCTCACATTTATTTATTATTCACGTGTCACTAATACGAATACGTGGTCATACTACACACATTAGTATCGCCCTTCGCAGGGTTGTCGCTTTCGCTGAAAGTGTAAGGGGGGGGGGGAGGGCGTGGCTCCCTCCGGCGCCTCTGATTTACTGCGCAGTGACCGATTCATTATTATATTATCACCTGCTTGCGCGTGCGCCGCGTGGCCCTTTCTGCCCTCCATTGTTAAGGAAAATTGCTTCACGTTCTTATTTGGCTGTGAGTTTTTGTTCTGAAAGTCAAACAGAAGTCGTTTAAGGAAAATTGTTGGAATATTGTCCGTGGTAGCTTTGAAGGAGGAAAAAGTCAGTGCGATTAATCTTTTTTCGTTCTCAAGTAGCTTGAGGAAAACTACAGCGTCTGTAGCGATTAATATTCTTACAACAGTATTTTTTATTAACCAAGTGACGTAGTCACTGTACGCTGCACCCTGACATAGTACGCCGAAGACGCGTCGGCGGCTGCCGTCGACGCACTTGGGTACGTCTTAGCACTAAGCTTTTTTAAACTGTGGATGATGTTCTTTTTTCAAATTCTGACGCAATTTAAGTAACAGCTTACAAGAAGCCAGTACTGAACAGTGGACGATTTAGCTTAAACTTTGTAGGTATCCATAGATTGTTCCATACATTTAAACAGCAAAACAAAAAACAATTTCTTCTCCCGAATTTACTATTAAAAACCACAATCTCCTTTAAATAATTTCCTTATAACTCCCTAGAAACTTTCTCCACCATTTAATTCAATTTTTTTACTGGCATGTCAAACACTCAGGCTTGAAACTCAATATTGACGAGTAACAGGATCTGGGGATTACCAGCTACTGCGCGGATAAAGTGCGTATAGTAAAAAAAGAAGAAAACTCGTAAAGAGTCAATAAACCGTATCAGTTTTCAGCTTGCATGGACTTCGTTAAGTCTCTTTGTCATGGTTTTAATATATTTTAAGCAGTTAAAATCTAAATTAAGATTACTGTGTTGAAAGTAAGAGTAGATTCAGCTATTTATGGCATGTGTATTCTTTAGATAAAAGTTATGTGGTTATTGAAAAAATATAAAAGGTGAGGTACGCATAATCATTTTACAATGTCATGGTATTCATAATCAGCCTTTAATGTTCCCACTGCTGGGACACGGGCCTCCTTTCGCTTTACTTTACGCTTTGGTATCCACCACGCGGGCCCAGTACGCTTTGGTATCTACCACGCGGGCCCAGTACGCTTTGGTATCTACCACGCGGGCCCAGTACGCTTTGGTATCTACCACGCGGGCCCAGTACGCTTTAGTATCTACCACGCGGGCCCAGTACGCTTTGGTATCCACCACGCGGGCCCAGTACGCTTTGGTATCTACCACGCGGGCCCAGTACGCTTTGGTATCTTCCACGCGGGCCCAGTACGCTTTGGTATCTACCACGCGGGTCCAGTACGCTTTGGTATCTTCCACGCGGGCCCAGTACGCTTTGGTATCCACCACGTGGGCCCAGTACGCTTTGGTATCTACCACGCGGGCCCAGTACGCTTTGGTATCCACCACGTGGGCCCAGTACGCTTTGGTATCTACCACGCGGGCCCAGTACGCTTTGGTATCCACCACGCGGGCCCAGTACGCTTTGGTATCTACCACGCGGGCCCAGTACGCTTTGGTATCTACCACGCGGGCCCAGTACGCTTTGGTATCCACCACGCGGGCCCAGTACGCTTTGGTATCTACCACGCGGGCCCAGTACGCTTTGGTATCTACCACGCGGGCCCAGTACGCTTTGGTATCTACCACGCGGGCCCAGTACGCTTTGGTATCTACCACGCAGGCGCAGTACGCTTTGGTATCTACCACGCGGGCCCAGTACGCTTTAGTAGAACTGTCATCGTGTCATGGCATTGGCAATTTTGTACTGGACATAATTATTAATAACTATATTATAGAAATTACGGTCGATAAAATACCTGGCGCCTGAATTCTGAAGATTTCGAATCTGACTGCAGACGTAGTGCCAAATGCTCTTTGTTGGGATAATTTAGTGACAACCGACTATTACATCAGAGGACAGAGAATATACAGAGACAGGGCTCCATTAAGTCTTTGCTTTTATAGGCGCATTTCAGAGTTGACCATCGTTCTGACGCAAATATACTACCTGTTCACATTTTAGCGTATACATTCTGAAGCGATAAATAAATCACTTGTTAGCAGTCAGGAAAATACTAAACTATGGCCTTGTTTTTTTTCTCTAAAGTACTTTGTTGTGTGAAAAGACAAAACCTCTCATTATTTTACTAGGAACAGGCGGTGATGTCACAAAATAATTGAATTAAATGTAAATAAATATGATGAAAATGGTATTTTATTTTTAACTAGCTTTTGCCAGCGGCTTTGCCCGCGTGTATGTAGGAAATTATCCCACGGGAACCGTACATTTTTCCGGGATAAAAAGCTTATATGCTATTCCAAACTATAATCTATCATTGTGCCAAGTTTCATCCAGATCCGTTACGTAGTTTTTGAGTTTATTCGTTACAAACATACTTACATACAAATATTTCCTCTTTATTATAATGATTATAGTAAAGATAGGTAAATTCTTTTACAACTAGTGATTGTGGCCTTCTTTTAAGCAAATAAACCTGTGTAAGGTTATGTTAGGTCTACACTTCCATTACAATAAGTAACTCTGAATAATTAACGTCTAAAGAAATTGCATAATATGACATATTACAGCATTTGACTGTATTGTACTATCATCATATCCAATAAATACTACTCAGTATATTTATTTACCACTAAAATGTTTGCGTGACCACTTTCCAATGTCACCGTACATTCGACGCCCACGTTGGCGCGCGACTGATTGACAGCTGACTGCACTTGGGTGTGCGTGCGTCCATTGTTTGCACGACACGTCAAAGTATTGTTGTTTTCTTGGCTTAGTATAATGCATGTTTAGCTGGTTGTCATGTTAGGATGGTTTTATGTCACTTCTCGGAACTAATATTGCTTGCTGGATGGGCGGCTTAATCGATGGTAAACGCCTCTATGGTCCCGGACAAAGCCACTGTATCAGTTTTTTTTTACTTCTTTGCATTAGGTAGGAGCTAAATAAGCCTTACATGAAAGTGGAGCAGTAGTAGAAAATAAACATAAGATAGTTTTTTTTTTAATTATGGTTGGGATTACATGTGGTATAATGTGCAGGAATTATCATTTTAAAAAGTCTATGGCCTTCTCTTTACTTAAAAAATATAATAATTTGCCTGGAACAAAAATACAGGGCAAGGAACTTATTTCCTTTTTTTTTACCGAAATTGACTAATAACTAATAGGTAATAATATATTCTCTCCACGTAGGCCTCGCAGTTGTTTTTATAGACAAGTTTAGTTTTTCTAGTTAGGTACTACTAGTTTTTCTACCTTTTCCACATTTATTTTAAGTTGGCTAGTCGTAGAACTGAAGGACGAAGTGTCGGTCGTCCGAGATAGATACCATCGCAGGTATAACCTGAATGAGGCAGACACAGGAACGTGAGCATAAACAGAAAGGCCTCTGCTCAGCAATGGCTAGTATCAATGTATGGATACACTACACTACACTAGGTGACTCAGATAACATCATTTTCTCGACGGGGTGCGTTTACCTAGAAATATTAATTGTGAGCCCCTGGTTGACAGTTAACAGGCATTTTAAAAAAAAGTGAATTACGTACTTATCCTAAAAAACATACGGTTAAACTTCGCCAATTGCAATTAACATGCCTTTGTTATTGTTGAGATAGAATAAGTAACATTTATAACATTACACCTGTAATGTTATATGTTACGAATGTTATATGTTATGAAAGGGTTATGCAGAGGTGTACCTATAGAGTATTAAATGTACATGTCGCCAATTACGTAATTAGGTGGACAGTCTAGACTTGTGCTTGGTTGATGACAACATCAACCAAGCACAAGTCTAGACTCCGGGCTGGTACTGAGAAATTCGTGATGGAAGATCCCAATAGCACTTAGTCCGAGCTGGAACCCAGGCCCCCAGTCCTGGGTTCCTGGTCGGACTAAGTGTCAATCAGCAGTTGCATTTGCGACCACCAGACCAACGAGGTAGTCCGAAAATTAGAGTCAAGAATTAGTAAATGAACAGTAGGTAATTGTTTAGACTATTTATTAATTAACTTTGACGTAAACTAGTGGATTAATTCTGGCCAGCAACTGTGATTGGTGATTAAGTTTTAAAAACGACTTCGAAGGACCTTGGTATGCGGTGAATTAATTTTATTGGGGTGTAGATTTTAGCGTGGTGAACTGTTGGACGACACAGAATTGAGCTTTCGTGATATGATGGTTTTCAGGAATATGGATGGATGGACTTACTTGAGACTTTCTGGACGTAACACGTGGCAAGGACAGCCCTTTGCAGACGTCTCACGTGTTCCCTGATTTCTTCCTGCTTCTCCTTGATGCACTATTCACTTGTTTAAATGTCCCACTTGTGTCGGCCAACACTTATTTTATTAGTTATACAGTTTTTGGTGCGGATGCGGGTTGAGTAAGCGGTATTAGCGAAGAGCGGTTTGCGGGTCAGTATTCACACTGGAGTCTGGACCTAGACTGTTTATAAAGCGGCGCGTGCGAATGCAAAAATTACACTTTTTAAGTAAGCTAGACGAGACTAGCTCACTATAATTAGAGGTTATGAGCGGTGAGCGGTTTGAATGCGAAAAACGCACTGACGTTTCTTTGGTCGCGCGCAAATGATCTTCCAATCTCGTTCCGAACGATAAGGAATGCATGGGTAAGGAGAAAGGAATGATTAGCTCAATTCTGTGTTGTAAGCGGAAAATACTTATAAATAAAAACTTGCGCGAGCATCCTGCCCGGCTTTGAGGATATGTAATATTCTCAAAAGGAAAGAAGTTATATTAAAGCGGACTTATAATAAACGATATTCTAAGCATATTAACTAAAGATAAATTATGGTTTTAATAACGCGGTGATGCTATTGAGAAGGTAAAGGACATAGTTTGACAACGGGTCTCTTGAAAGAGCCACTGCATGTCTTCACCATAGCAACGCGGGTTGTCCTATCCTTGCCGGGAAAAACTTCGGTGATTATACCCAATGGCCAACGTAAAGGAGGGACATCATCCTGATGTATGAGAACCACTGTACCAATCTTAATATCGTCTGCGGCATTCAACCATTTTTGTCTAACTTGAAGATTATGTAAATATTCTATACGCCACCTCTTCCAGAAACTACAAACCATCTGGTCTAGCAATTTCTTGCGGCAAGTCAGAGACTTCGTCGTTTCGGGAACATTCACGACAGGCAACGAAGTTAACGGAGAAGCCATTATAAAATGAGCGGGAGTAAGCGGTTCTGGGTACGGATCCTCATTCAGGACACAGAGCGGTCTGGAATTTAGAACTGCCTCAGTTTCAGTGAGAACAGTCGAAAGCTCCTCGTAGGTAAGAAGCTGAGAACCGATAACACGGTATAAATGCGTTTTAATAGATTTAATATGAGATTCCCACAACCCTCCAAAATGGGGTGCGCGGGGTGGAATCATTTTCCACTCTATGCGGTAGCGGTTAACAAGTAGTTCTTGTTGTTGAGCCTTGGCTCCAACGAAATTTGTTCCGTTGTCGGAAAAGGCAAAATTAAATATTATATTATTAATAACGGTACGAGAGCGGTAAGTGTCATAAACTAATTTAATTAATTTAGACAAAAGAATAGCAGCACAGAGCTCTAAACGAGCTAGAGATATGACCTTAAGAGGTGCAACTTTGGATTTAGCACACACCAAATTTACGTGTGTGTTACCATTTGTATCAGTGACATGTAAGTATATGACGCAGCCATATGCATTCAAGCTGGCATCAGCAAAACCTACTATATTTGTCACGCAACCCATAGTAACGGCTACATGACGAGGTAATTTTAAAGAAGAGAGTAAAGGTAATTGCTCTTTAAATTTTTGTAAGAGCAGTATAATAGAATCGGGAGGAGTTTCATCCTCTGATAGCTGGCGCACAGTGCGCATGGCTAGAAAGGGTGTGAAACCAAATGCAACTCGATTAAAGTGAAATTCGCGAATAGGTTCAGCGATATTAAAACGAAACAATATTTTTTGGTATTTTCGATGCTCATCAATAACAGCAATTCGAAGATACATCTGTTCCATGTCAGCTGTAACTGCAATAGGGAACAAGCGGAATTTTAAAAGTAATAAAAATATGTCAGCCTGTAAATTCGGCCCTGTGTGTAACAAATCATTCAATGACACGCCATTATGAGACTTAGCGCTTGCATCAAGAACGATGCGAACTTTAGTGGTTTGTTTATCATTCCTAACAACAGGGTGATGCGGTATGTAATAACCTACAGTCTGATTAACAGAACTAGGTGTAGTTTCAGTTAAATAATTTTGATCGATATACTCTTGGATTATTTTATTATAACTAGCGCGCAAAACCGGGTCGCGAAGCTTAGTTTTTTCTAAGTTAATTAAACGTCGATAAGCGACAGCATAAGAATTTCCAAGTGAATCTGGATTTTTACAGAATGGTAACGCGGTACAATACCTACCACTGGAGTCACGTGACACAGTAGAAGCGTACAGCTGTTCACACTCCAGTTCAGCAGGGCTCATAAAATGTTTTGAAGGTATTTCTTCAATGTTCCAAAATTTATGTAAGGATTCGTCTAACGACAGAAAACAATGAAAATTATCTATATTTAGCGCGGTAGAAAAATATGAAACGGTATTTAATTCAGCGGGGCTATAATTGTTATTAGATAAACTAGCGGGTACCTCACCCATAAGAATGTAACCGAACACGGTTTCAATAGCGGATGGAGCGGTAGGTGAGATAATTTTATTGTTGAGTAATAAATACGGGAACAGTTTTGCCCCTAGAAGCAATTCAACCTCACCAGGTACGTGCCACAGTGGGTCAGCGAGCGGTAAATCAAACAAATGTTGCACTGCAGTAGTGTCAACAAAGTGAGATGGTAAGTTATCTGTAATACTATCGATAACTAGTGCGGTAATGTTAAAAGAATTATTTTTAATTTTAGCAGTAACTTTTATCTCAACGTAACCTATAACAGGCCGCGAAGATGATCCGACCCCTTTTATAACGGAGTTTGAAAGCGGTATAATGTTTAATTGAAGTTTTTTACAACAAGCGGAAGTAATTATATTATTTTGCGAAGCGTTATCTATTAAACATCTCACAGAAACGTGTTTGCTATATTTGTTATCAACATAGACTTGGGCAGTAGAAAGCAGTATCGATGTAAGTGGTTTGTTTACATTATTGATACGAGCGGACGCACACAGCGCCACCTGTTGCGAATTTGCGGCAACGTCAGTTGAAACCGGTTGCGACGAGCTATGTTCTAAATGTAAAAGCGAATGATGTCTTTTGTTACACGTCCTACAGTTATGTATAGATTTACACTGTGAAGCAGTGTGCGTTATACTAAGACAGTTTACACATCCACGTTTGTTTTTAATAAAATCCAAACGCGAATTGGCTGAGAGGGATTGAAAGGCTGGACAAGTGTAAAGTTTATAATGATCAACTTTACTGCAATACAAACAACTTTGATTATTATCGCAAGCAACAAAAGTATGTACTGTACTATTACGTGACTGATTACGAGAAGGATTATTTTTATTAGGGTTGTTACTCATTAACGCGGTTCGAGATGAAATAGTGCGATCCAATATTTTAACTTGCGATTTTATAAATTGTACGAAATCCGTATAAGTAGGAATTTCCTCATCTCTCATATGCGTTTCGAATAAATTTACGATTGCGGGGTCTAATTTTTTCAAAGCTAAATTAAGCAAAATGAAATCCTTTAAATCTTTAATTTGTAATTGTTCTAAAGCAGAAACGGACGCGTGAAAACTTTCAATGAAAACATTTAAAGATGCGGAGTTATTAATTGCGGGTTTAATATTTAGTATGTTAGACATGTAATGTGAGCCTAGTGCTCGTTTATCTTGATACTTTTGAACTAAACTGTCCCAGATAGTGGTATAGTTTTCACCTGAGGGAATGATTCCGGCGATAATTTGTAATGCGTTTCCCTTTAAATTACCTATCAAATACTGCACACGTTGAGAATCTGTAAGGTTTAAGTTACTATGGATATTTGATTTAAATGATTCATAGAAAACAGGCCAGTTGTCAATCCTACCATCAAAGAAAGGAATTTGAATCGGTGGCAGTTTGACCGTGCCTTTATATTGTTTAGCGTTATCATTAGAAGCGCATGAATGATCTAATGACCTTGTACGGTTCGCGGTGATTAACGAACGCACTCTCTCTATACGAGAATAAACTTCGTCGTAAGATTTTTGACTGCTATAATCAATATTATGATTGGAATTTAATTGCAAGGAATATGTATTTATTTTATCCAAATTGGTACCAAATTCTTGACGAGTGACTGAGAGAATCTCTGTGTCTGCCATGAATGTTTCCACCGAACGAAGCTCAATATTAGTTGTGTTTATTTTCTTAGAAGTTTCGTATAGCGATGTTAAATGTTCGAAGATTGTATTATTTTTCGCTTGAAGTAATTTAACTTTCATTTTAAGATCTTCCATGTTGGAGTAGTTCTAGAAAATATAGCGTACAAAATAATAGGTATAGCGGGTAGACTTAGAATAATTGTTTTATTCTAAGCGGGTATACAAAGAAATAAAGTTGAATAAGTTAGTTATACGAGACCAACTCACGATAATAGGTATAGCGGGTAGACTTAGAATAATTATTTTATTCTAAGCGGGTATACAAAAGGAATGCGGATGAATATACGTTGTAAGTAAGTTAGACAAGACTAACTCACGATAATTAGCGGATTGAATATTTACCTATGCTATTTCAATGCAGCAGGCGAAATATTAAGTTGATACAGTAATTCTCAATGAATAATGTACCTAGCGGGGAATGTACGAACGCAAGTAGGTTCGTTCAATATGGCGATTTTACGAACGTTGTATTTTAGGTATTTTAACCTAAATCCTAGGTATGACCTATATTAGGATCGTTGATTCTTTGAATCCGACTCGATTGGACCAAATAACTTATGGTGATTAAGTTTTAAAAACGACTTCGAAGGACCTTGGTATGCGGTGAATTAATTTTATTGGGGTGTAGATTTTAGCGTGGTGAACTGTTGGACGACACAGAATTGAGCTTTCGTGATATGATGGTTTTCAGGAATATGGATGGATGGACTTACTTGAGACTTTCTGGACGTAACACGTGGCAAGGACAGCCCTTTGCAGACGTCTCACGTGTTCCCTGATTTCTTCCTGCTTCTCCTTGATGCACTATTCACTTGTTTAAATGTCCCACTTGTGTCGGCCAACACTTATTTTATTAGTTATACAGTTTTTGGTGCGGATGCGGGTTGAGTAAGCGGTATTAGCGAAGAGCGGTTTGCGGGTCAGTATTCACACTGGAGTCTGGACCTAGACTGTTTATAAAGCGGCGCGTGCGAATGCAAAAATTACACTTTTTAAGTAAGCTAGACGAGACTAGCTCACTATAATTAGAGGTTATGAGCGGTGAGCGGTTTGAATGCGAAAAACGCACTGACGTTTCTTTGGTCGCGCGCAAATGATCTTCCAATCTCGTTCCGAACGATAAGGAATGCATGGGTAAGGAGAAAGGAATGATTAGCTCAATTCTGTGTTGTAAGCGGAAAATACTTATAAATAAAAACTTGCGCGAGCAGTGATTTTAGTGAAAAGCTTAATTATAAAAGTCGTATTTAAAAATAAATATTTTAACGTACCGTATCAAACATTGAAAACGCACCCACGGCAAAGAATCCGTTGCGCGATGATTATGCTAATATTTTCTTTACTTGCACGTCTTGCGCCTGCGCACACAATGCCCGTACAAAGGCCCATGCGGCCATATTCGATGTGCGAGTGAAAACGCCTTTGATATGCTAATATTATAAATGGTAATGAAAGTAGCTTATGTTATATCTTTAGGTAGTACATACGTATACGTGTTTGATTTTAATATTGTTTTATCCTGGGTATTTATTATATTGATTTCGAATTCGTTATTTAGTTAGTTTTTAGACTTTCTTGATTTCAACGGGAATTTATTTTTCAATTTATGTTTGCTTGTTTCTCACAAGCAAACATACATTGAAAAATAAAAGGCAATTAGAAAATACAGGTTTGTGCGACGATGCGCTATGATAATTATGGTCTATTTTGTTACGAATTTCGTCGCTTGCGCATATGAGATTTTGTCTGTTATCGGTACGTAAAGGTGACCATGAAACAGAAAAGAATCTGGAGTCAATATTTTAACAATTATATACCTGTGGTAGAGATTCAGATATCTGATATTCCGTAGGGTTCTTTTTCTTTACTATACTCAGGAATAGTAGGGAGGAGCTCGTGGCAATTACCAACAGCTGCACAGGTAGATCCATCAGGTTAAGTTACGGTTGCCGGGGTTGGCCGTGGATGGGTGACCATCTTTACACACCGTGACTCCTCCGCGGCTCGGAAAGCACGTTAAGCCGTTGGTCTCGGCTATCATTTGTGCATCTTTGACAGTCGATACGGGTCGTCAGAAGCCCGAAAATCTGACAGCCAGTCTTACCAAAGTGTATCGTATTGCCTAGTTACGGATTGTGGAGGTCAAATAGGCAGTCGCTCCATGTAAAATAATGGTCTGGTTAGTCTGGGAGGCGACCCCAACATAGTTGGTAAAAGGATAGACAGATGATTACTCAGGAATAGTAGGTAAGTCTTACCAAGGAGTATCGTATTACCCAGGAACTGGGTTTTAGAGGTCAGGAGGTCAGATAGTCAGTCGCTCCATCCAACGTACTGGTATTCAGCTGCATCCGGTTAGACTGGAAGCTGACCCACCCCAACATAGTTGAAGGGTAAGTCTTACCAAGGAGTGTCGTATTACCCAGGTACTGGGCTGTGGAGGTCAGGAGGTCAAATAGGCAGTCGCTCTATGTAAAATATGGTATGGTATTTAGCTGCATCCGTTTAGACTGGAAGCTGAAGGCTAGGCAGATAATGACTCAGGAATAGTAGGTAAATTATTCCTACACATAATTATTTGTGTCTCGTCTACAGCTAATTATGAGAGACAAATGAAGTAAATAGGTTATTTACCGGCCGCCTGGCGACATCCCAACAATTTGTCATTTTTTGTGAACCATTTCATATTCGTCTAGGATTTGGCTCAAGGGAACTACAAATAGATAAAGCATTATCTACAGAAGCCATGTAGTAAAGTTTTGTAGGTGAGTAAAAACCTACCTACCTATTATCGTATAAACAGTTATTATAAGGTTTTAACCAATTTATGTACCCATTTTATTCAAAAGTCTCAATGTTCTGTATGTTCATACTTTTTAAAGCACCTGCCATCTAATCTCTTCACCACCCTTGGTTGACTGGTAGAGAATGCCTAAGGCATTAAGTCGGCCTTTGTACAGACGCCCACATCAAGCTATCCCTAACAGTCAAATTTTCTCAATTAAAAATGAACCTTACGTCTTTGCAATAAAGTTGAAATACTATCAAAGAAATTTGACAGATTGTGGTAACTTGATGTGCTGGCCTCTGTACCTTTATTTTGTGCGAAAAGTTTAAATAAATAAATAAACACATAATTGCTTAAATTCGCACTTAGTTAAGTGCGAATTTCACCAATGAAACTGAACGCGATCAGCACATATTTAAAACGCGTTTAAGAGTTACCACTTACCAGTGTCAATATTCCATAGCAAATAATGACACCGCTCTTAAAAGTATTCACGCAGATCGTAAAATTTGCCCTAATTAAACAGATTTTTTATCAATTCGAATACTAACATTACAACCTAAAACTAATAAATATAAATATCTATTATGTACCTACAAGTTTAAAAAAAATGGTAAACAAGTGGTAAAATAAGGGGAGAGCTCAAAAAATAAAAAAAAGCAGTGGAAAATGTGCACAAAGGCAGCGTTGCGACGTTGGATGACAAGAGATTAATTGAATACTAACTTAAATCACTCGTTTGGTAATGTCCTTTATTGATCGAAGGTAATGTCTCAGAATGCTATTCCATTGTTTCTCAGTTAATTTGACACCCTACGCGAAAAGCAGAACGGAAGCAGAAATTTGAGTCTATACTTTGGTTACTTGTCTTAACTTTCTTTATTTTTTTGAGGGTAGGAAGCCATCAAATGATCCCTCCCGCTTTGGTTGGAGCGGCAGGGAGTGTCAGACTCTTAACTGAATAAAACCCATCCATGTTCCTTCCGTAGCCCTTTATGGTCCGGAGTACCGGTAACCATCTCTGGACAATCCCGCTGACTCTTAATCCTTAAATACCATACCATACAAAAGTTACGCTATATACCTAAAGTCATGTGCAAAACCCACAAGACAAAGTTGATCGCAAATATCGTAATACAATCCACCTCGGAGCGACACCGCGTATGGTGGTCTGCATATCCCAAGATAAAATCTATACCCTTTTTCTCCAACATTTCCATTACCATTGTAATGTAAATACAACCAAATCTAAATGACAAACATTACCATTCATACATCAATCATTGTTATTGTCTTGCTTACTTGTCCAGTCAATCATTTAAAATGAAAGTCTCGATATTCTTGTATCTGTCATCGATATAAAATAAACACGTTTATCGATTGTCCTTGTCCGTATTATGCGATTATAATCGATCAATTTACTCGTTACTGTTGTAACAGATGTCAATCAACTCGGAATGTTATGTGAGGTGTAAGGTTGCGTCATTTTAATAGCATGCTCTGAGTATGAACACTTCCTTTGAGGATATGCTAGTGTGTTATAAAAATTAGCACCTAATTTGAATAAACTGTTAAACATACATTCTTGTTTCTATATCCGTTTGAATCTAAACATAGTTACAGGTATTAGAAATTGTGATGGTGAGTTATCACGACCTGGGGGCCGGCTACCTTGCAGCAGTATTATTTTGATATTACTTCCAGTCGGTAAGGGACGTATAGCTCCATCTCATTCTCACACTGAAGTAATATTTAAATGATATTGCTATAAGAGGTGGTGGTTCAGGTCCGCGTCTCGCGTACAGCGAGGGTTGGTTCAGGGTGTCGCGGGACAATAATTCATAAAAGACCTTACGTTAGGCCCAGCAGTGGAGCTGTATAGGCTAATTATATAAATATTTATACAGTGTGTTAGGTTAAACGACAGAGACATACGTTAGGAGAGTGAAGTACTCATGAAAATTAACTACTCTTACAAAGGGTCCAAAGGTCTAACTCAGAAATATGATAAAGACCACTATACAGATTTTTCCAAATTTAGGAGTCCCAAAAAGGTCCCATACTAGAAGTTGTTATTTTTTACATTTGTATTTCACTCTCCTAAAGTATGTCTCTCGTTTAACCTAACACACTGTATATCCTGGCAATTATTAATAAATTAACACTTTTGTGCACAACGGCTCAAAAAGACAATAATGCGGGTTTAATGCTATACGACATTATCTACGAACCAATATGACATTTCAACATTAACAATAATTAATGACGTTAATATGTCACTTGTCATTTCCTTCTTCCATGCTCTGGAATGCAGCCGAAATTGACCCAAATATTTGTTCGAAATTCGAATTGAAGTTCAACGAGATATAACATTGTGTTCCGACTGTCGTTTGTTTGTATGTCACCCTGTCTTATCATTGACCCTGCCATGGACAAATGCTGCCCTTTCACATAATAAATAAAGTAGCGTAACTTTGTCATGAAACGTGCCATTGTTATTGGCTGTAGAAAAATGTTTACTTACAATAATAATGTTTTATGTAGCAGTCGTTATGATAGGTAAAGATTGATACATTGTTGACAAGGGACTTGTTAAGTTAATTCCTACTTTGTTTCTTATTTAACAACTACTGATAGTCAATATCACCTGCGTAATTACTCATGTAATTTTGCTCTAACAAGCAGACTGACAACGATAATGCTATAATATGTAATGTAAGGTCTAGGAATTAGGGCGAATTTCACTACTGAAACTAAACGCGATCACCACGTAAACCGAGATAAAGAACTGTCAGTAACAATATTTTTTATAGAATAGGTACTGGTAGGCGATTAACCCATTAGATATTCGCTTATTAGAATCCGTTTGCTTATAAGAGCTCAAAGATTTATACGGTTATATTAATTGTCGTTTCGAGAGAATTTTCTTCTTTCTTATGACCCTATGGGGTTCATACGACAATTGACAGGTTAAGATGTGCTGATCTTGTTCAGTTTCATTGGTGAAGTTGGCCCTTAGTATATCTCATAATCCGGACGACGCGTACGTGTTCCACACGCGCCTCAAAGACATGTCAGCATGTGAAGGGGCCCATTAGGGCCGAGCTCCGCGGGTAAGCGGGATTGTCCGAAAGGGTTACCGCTACCCCGGAACATAAAGTGCTAAGGAAGGAACATGGATAGGTTTTAGTCAGTAAAAGTCTGACACTCCCTTCTGCTCCACCCAGAGCGGGAGGAGTCATATGATGATTTCGTACCCTCAAAAAAAAAAATTGTTATCTCATAAAATTGTGTATGTTAGTACTTTAGTAGACATTGAGCGTTGAGCGCAATAATGTCTAGGGAGTAGGGACCTCTGATGTAACTATTACGATTTAGACGACTGGCTGGGCCAGATAAGACGTTTGCTACCCATTATCTGCTTACTCAACGTCTTTTGTAGTTAGTGGCCGCCGCTACATAAGCAGTGAATATTGCAAGCCTTCATGTCTCGATAAACGCCCTATGTAATGGAGAGAATACGCCATGTTATACCAAACAGCGAGTGGGTTAATACAGCCGGCTGCACACTTAATTAATTCAAGATAACGAACAAAAGAATAGCACCATTTCATCATCTGCCTGGCCTTTTCCCAATTAGGTCGGCTTCCAGTCTCATCGGATGCAGCTGAATACCAGTACCTTATATGGAGCAACAGCCTATCTGACCTCCACAACCCAGTAACTGGGCAATACGATGACCCTTGGTAAGGCTGGCTGTCAGATTTTCGGGCTTCTGACGACCCGCACATTTCTGAAGAATTGCACCATTTGTAATTGCAAATACTTCTTTATTTTCGTTTGTATTAGCTGCTGCCAGCGGCTTTGCCCGCGTGGTATGTCGACAAAAAGCAAACTATGTCCTTCCCCAGGGTAAAACCTTCCACCCCCTAATTCACCCTTTTCCTTAAATCCTTTCGTAGCTGACGTCTTCTACTCATAATCTCTTCTTTGCCAAATTTCATCTTTGTGGCTCCAGTCATTATTGAGATGTCGAGTTTAATCAGTGAATGAGTGAACTTTCGCTTTTATATTTTTTGTATTTACACACAGTAAAATACATAGAGAGTACACATGAATCTGCACGCACGCTTTAATATCTCCTGCGCCGAAGGATGGTTCCCTTAGTTTAGATTCCATGGCTGAAATTCGTGCTGCAGGACTTTCATTAGTGTCGTCTTAAACAAACTTTCTTTACTACAGGCCCAAATCCCTTTTCAGAGGACATAGTTAATGAATTATCTCCAATAGAACCCCGATCCCAGTTAATTCAAAATCATACATCTAATCCGCTTCCACCTAATGTCCCCAGTAAACAAATGACACTAATAGAAATTACCACGACTATATCGACCGATAGTTTGTACACGATAAATCTATGCTAAGGACGCCCACCTACCAATCAAGAGTAGGTATGATAATATATTACTATTAGACAAGCACATCCTCCCGTTTCCAAGGAAAGACTTGCTAGTTGACACCATAAATTATGGGGGCGAACTTGGAAGCTAATGTGCATTGCATTCTAAACAAATGACAGTGTAATGATGCTGATAAACTAACTTGAATAGTGGTAATAAATCAAATGTGATGTTGGACAGAGATCGATTTTATTTGCTGTGTGGAATATGCAAGCATGCTTGATAATTCCTGAAAGAGAACCTTAAATATCGTGATCTGGATGAAGCCATCAAGCGGATAACTTTTGTTATAAATAGCATGCCACTGATGCCGCGATGCCCTTTTCCTACTATGTTAGAGACAGCTTCCAGTCTAACCGAATGCAACAGAACACCAGTATTTTACATGGAGCGACTGCCCCAGTAACTAGGTAATGTGATACCTCTTGGTAAGTCTGGCTGTCAAACTTTCGGGTTTCTGATGACCATACGATTGTCAAAGATACACGAATGACTGCCGGGACCAACGACTTAACGTGCTTTCTGAAACACGGAGAAATCTCGGTATGTAAAAGAAAGAAAAAGATTAAAAGGATCCACCTGCAAAAAATATTAAATGTAAAAGTTACTGTGTAGACATAGGTAAAATAAAAAAATTAAAGAGTAAAAATTTTTTCTCTTCAGAGTTTATAATGATCTATGTGTACCCAAAATCACATCACGGATCAATCAAACCATCTCAACAATATACCCTCCTCGCTGTAACAAATCAAGTCCCGTTGTCATTGTCTCGGGCGCCTATTACACTACACATTATTTAATTCGTCGCTTCATTGTATTGTGAAATATTAGTGAAAGGACACGGTGTGAGATGCGCCCGTGCCGTACGTCACGTCTGGCGGGAACATGGCCCAAGAAACGCGACCTCACGAATTCACTTCGGCAAAACTCGGCACTGTTCGGGTTTGGTGATAAATCTATACATGCCTCACGCCTGAAACTTTCTATAGATTGATACGGAACTCGATATTTCGACTGAAAGGCTGAAAAAAACAAACTACACAACATGAGGGCAAAGCCGCGGGAGAAAGCTAGTTTACAAGTTTAAAGAAGGTTTATACTATACGTATGAGTATATGCGTAGTTTTAAAGATTTTCCCAACTACTAGTATGTGGGCGTCGGCTTCTAGTCTAACCGCATGCATCTGAAAACCAGTATTTTACATGGAGCGACTGTCTATCGGACCTACACAACTCAGTAACTGGGTAGTATAGGACTTTTTTGTCAGACTCGGGCTTCTGACGACCCGTAACTATAGCCAAAGATCCACAAATGACAGCCAGGACCAACGGCTTAACGTGCTTTCCGAAGTACGGAGGAGTCTCGGCATGTAGAAATGGTCACTCATCTGTAGGCAAGCATAGCTTAACCCGATGGTATTGCCCCGTGCGGCTGCTATTACTTAACCACGAGATCAGGATCAAATAAAGAGCCCCATTTCACATTATTTCGTCTTACATAACGAGGTATGGGTGTCTAATCATAACGCACGCAATTATTTTTTGCCTAGCAATTATAAAAATCTAGGTCACAGTTAGACAAATTAAGACTAAGAAATGTCAGTCAATTGGTCACGTTACAACTTCGGGGCTTATTTTAATAACACGTCTAAATCACACAATTGACTCGGGGCACAATTACATAGCTTATCAATATACGTAACAATAATTATTGGTTCCGTAACAAAGCCAAAAACTATCGAACCCACCCTCGGGCCACTGTGACTAAATTACTAATGGCGCCACATTTATGAACTGTTCAACTGTCACATCCATTTCGGCCCACTATCATTACAATCGGAACGCACTCACAATCGAATTAGAAATCGGACGTTAGATCGAATCGATTATCGGTTCTGTGCGCGATTCGCTTGCATAATGTGATTAGATGCGTTCGGGCATTCGGTTTGCTACCCAGGTGTAGCGATGCGTGTGTGTTCTGTGAAGCGATGCATCGCTGTGTTCAAATTGAGGTACGTGCACGTTTAGCGATCTCTGTTATTCATTTAGCGTTGTCCATAATCGGAAAGTCTTCATGCTTTCTTGGTCGTAGACAGCAGAATTGTCCGAAAGGATAACCGCTACCACGGAACGGAGCATAAAGGGCTAAGGAAGGCACATGGATGGGTTTAAGTCAGTAAGAGTCTGACACTCCTTTCCGCTCCACCCAAAGCGGGAATGAAATGAAATGACCCCTTCATTTGATGATTACCGACCCGCAAAAAAAAAACTTCGTAGCGTATTGCTGGGAAAAAGTCCAGTTATGGTTTAATATTCAATCACGTGTAAAGAGAAAAAAAAAGAGAAAACAATAAAGGAGAAAAATAAAGAATAGGTCCTCAATCTATCTACGCGAATTGCACTCATTGGCGCAATCCCCTACATGCACATATTGTCAGACTAATGATGTCAACCAATCAGTTATTCCATAATATTTGCAAAAAAACCTTCCGAAAAGCTTTATCATCACCACGAGCTAATAAAAGTGATCATAATTATATTACGTTGATACTTTTATAGTTATACCCGGTTGCGTCATGTCCGTCTAAATTATTGCGCCTCCATTGGGTCTGAAGATAGCTCGTTTAGAACCTTAGACGTAAAAAAAAAACTAAATAGCGGCACGAACGGTTTGTCGGTCTGTTGGTCAGTTGGTCTTGCCAATTATCTGAATACTACCTTCACCACGCAGCTTCGCCCGCGTGGATGTCGAAAATTTCCTCACGGGAACGTACTTACAAGATAAAAAGTCCATGTGTTAATCCAGGTTACAATCTATCTCTATACCAAATTTCATCCAGATCCATTCAGTAGTTTTTGCTTTAAAAAGTAACAAACAAACATACAAACACACAGTCACAAACTTGCGTCTTTATATTATTAGTCTATGGAAGCAGATAATGACCAATAATTGGTTTGAGGGTGATCATTATTCGGTCACTTGTCTAGCGTTGATTACATAAAAGAAATCTATACTATAATATATAATAATAATAATATATTATAAAGAAGAAAAATTTGTAAGTTTGTATGTACCTAGGGGGTAATCTCCGGAACTAATGATCCAATTTAAAAAAAAATTTCACTGATAGAAAGCTACATTATTCCTGAGTGCTATAGGCTATAAATTATATTTATCTCATACATATTAGCCGAGCTATCGCAATTTTCGTCAAGCAAGTCGGAAAGAAATACAGGAGGATTTTCCTCCGGCTCAAAAAAAAAGTTAAATGTCACTTACAAATTGAGTTGCAAAGTGACTGAGATGATGAAGATGACATTAACTAGAAATCAACATAAGACATTATTACATTTAATATACTTAACACGAACATTATTGTTATGCAATGTTTTGTGTTCATTTTGTTTTGAACGACGGCCATTCTCTGTGGCATAAATGGTCGTGACGCCCACTCGGTCAGACGAACCGAATCCAATCGCTGATTGCTGTAACAACGTCATTACCTTATGTACATCAGTTATTTGGATAACATCTGTCATGCTGGCAAGGTGATGATTTGCATCCTTACATAAACACGTAAGTACTAATGAATGGTTAGTGTTTCGCACGTAATTGACATTTGGTGCTTAGGTTTTGAAAGTAGAATTCTTTCTAGGTTTCAACGATTCTATTTCTTTTGGTAATAGCTGGCATTCCATGCGTCCAAAGATGTCATTTAGATTCAGATGTCAGATTGGCATTATCGAAGGGCCTAAAGTAGGAAAATGGATGGGTTTTAGTCAGTAAAAGTGGCAATCCTCATCAAGGTGGTTAACGGGCGCCAGGCGCCGCGCCGTCAAAAGGGACTAGTCGTCTCTTAGCCGCCACGGCTTAGTTTAATTTAATTTTTGCACTGTTTTTATCATTTTATTACGGAAGCTTTTGAAGTTCTGCATGCATTATTTCACGTGAATGATATAACCAATATTTTTATCTTGTCTGTAGAGTATCTTACCGGTTCTTCTACAGAGAAGCTGAAGCTAGTTGCCCATTCCAAAGCGCTCTGTCATTCCAGCTTTCTGAACTACCCCTTTTTTTTGTGTGCGAAAACATCAAATAAATGACCTCTCTCGCTCTGGGTGGAGCACAAGGGAGTGTCAGACTCTTACTGACTAAAAACCAATCCATGTTCCTTCCTTAGCCCTTTATGTTCCGGGGTAGCGGTAACCCTTTCGGGCAATCCCGTTGATCACTGACCTACCCCTTGACAGTAAAAAAGTGTCTGTAATTGGCCTGATTTTAAAATGGCTTGAACAACCAGCCTAAGCTTTTAACTTGAAAAAAACTCTTTAAATAAGGTCTTCAGAGTAGCAATGCCTAAGGCACGAGGCGCCTTAAATAGATGTATCCATTTCGCTTAGCTGAATAGCCCGTGCGCCCGCTTACAGTCCACTGATGCTGTAATATCTTGCGGCCTACATTTTCTGCTTCTAAATAAATGTTAATCAATACTGAAAGTCTCTAGGCCAGATTGTATGGCGACCGCATTGTTAGAGAGTATCCATTGTTATGGTTTTGTTACTTTGTGTTTCTTCATGCAGTTTTTGTGATTGTGAAAAGTATTGTATAAAAGGTATCGCATTTTTACTTCGGTTATGTTCTTCTAAGAGAATATTATGATTTTGATATTTTTAGTAGGTAAAGTATTTTACGCGTTCTTACACGCTAAGCCGTTGATCCTGGATATCATTTGGTGGTACTTTGACAGTCGTTACGGGTCGTCAGAAGTCCGAAAACTGAAACTCAAAGCATTTACTTTAAATTAGCCAATTACAGACACTTTTTAACTGTCAAGGGGTCAGTCAGTCAGAAAGATGAAAAGCTAGTTGCCCATTCCAAAGCCAGACAAGGGGTATCAAATCATCCAGTACCTGGATTGTACACGTCAGATAGGCACTCGATCCGCCGAAAATATTGGTATCTATTCACCTGCACCTAGTTAGACTAGTAGCCGACCCGAACATAGTTAGGATAAAGCTCGTCGGATAATGATTTTCAGTAACGTATTTACAAGTAGGTACAAAATGAAGAATTTCATTCATAAAGTTGTGGCGCTGGTTGCATGAAACTGTAGTGCAGTCTATACTAATATTATAAAGCTGAAGAATTTGTTTGTTTGAACGCGCTAATCTCTGGAACTACTGGTCCGAATTGAAAAATTATTTTTGTGTTGGATAGTCCATTTATCGAGGAAGACTATAGGCTATGTAACATAGCGCTACGACCGATAGGAGCCGAGTAGTGGGTGAAACGGCGCGGAAGCAGCTAGTTCTATACAGAGTTGATATGACAGAGGGGCATTAAATTACACTACGTATACTATACGTGTTTAGTATTAACTCGGTACGGTATAAAAATAAAAAGGGCCAAAAATGAGGTTTTTATTTTTTCAAACAAACTAAATAGCTTACAAATCAGAGTAAAACGCAACCATCCTTTGTAAATAAAAACTGACCTTGTATCAAAGCGGCACCGACGCGCGCGCGCCGGAGCGCTGTTAGGAAAGATACATCGTGTTCAAACGTGGCAAAAACTTAAAAAATCATTTGCGACCAAACTACTGCTCCTATTTAATTCATTTTTGGTACAGAGTTTGAAAATGGTTCCTAGTATAAGCTGTTTAAAGGAAAGCCCCTCTGTCGTATCAACTCTGTATAAAATCTCACCGTGATAACGCAGGTGAAGTGAGTTTAAAGTGAGCTGTCGATAGTGTGAATCCCTAGCATTATGTGGAATGAGAGCTCACTCCAAGCTCGACCGACAGGAACTTCTACTCAAGTGCTTGGCGGTAAAAAGGCTAATCAAAATCCAAAGCCTCCTGGCGTTTTCTAAAATTATAGACAACAGATAAGTTTAAAGCGTTTAACATCAAATCCTGCCATATAATTTCAACACGATCAATCTAAATTTTACTTTAATCAATTCATATCTCCATATAGTATGAGCGGTACAAGTTCAAGATGGTACAACCCTGCTTGATGTTCAAGATAATGCCTTCCGGTACATGAGCCGTTATAATTAACTTCCTCAATAATACAGCACGTGTGATGTGTATTAATTATTTTTAAAACCACTACTGGTTACTTGAATGACCAGATCATTTTGATGTCAGATAATTGATAAACCAATATTGGGGTTCCAGTTTGTGACCGTGAGTTTTGGTTGTATCGGAGACGTTGACGTTGAAAATCATGAGATAAAATAGAAGAGTTACTCCTAGTACATTTATTTCGTTACCGAGACGAAAATAGATGGCTACATGACTAGACGAACACATAAAAAAGTATTGGTAAATATAAGTAATTGATTCAAACTAGGCTGAAAATGACCAACTTTTGAACGTCAAAATCATATAAGACAGTTCTCCAAAACGCCTGCCTTTCATCACATTATAATGTTTTATAATAAACTAGCTTCCGCCCGCGGCTTCGCCCGCATAATATGTCGACAAATAATACACATAAACCATCCTCTTGAATCACTTTATCTATTAAAAAAAACCGCATCAAAATCCGTTGCGTAGTTTTAAAGATTTAAGCATACATAGGGATATAGGGACAGAGAAAGCGACTTTGTTTTATACTATGTAGTGATTGTGCGTATGGATAGTAATTGACATTACGAAAAACAAAATATTAAATGAAATTCTTTACCGTACGTCAGCTAGCACAACCTGATATGCCAAAAAAACATTGAAACCGGACTATACTCAAGCAGACAGCACAGCATCTAGCGATCTCATTTGACAGTCAGTCTTACCAAGGTATTACCCAGTTACTGTCTTGTGGAGGTCAGATAGGCAGTCGTTCCAAGTAAAATACTGTTATTCAGCTGCATCCGGTTAGACTGGAAGCCGACCCCAACATAGTTAGAAAAAAGGCTCAGCAGATAGATTTATGCCTCATCTAGCGATCAAGTTGTAACCATTTTTTAGTTAAACATTAATAAATAAAAAAAGAACAAATTTACCATCTCCTTTGTTAGTTTCCGATGACATTCATCATTCATTCATAAACCACCAATTTACGTGAACATTATGCACGTATTTTCTTATCAAATTAAGCATCATTATATCCGACATCAGAACAGATGGCCTGATCATCAATCACATTGTGTAAGTAGCCACTGGAGGACAGCGTGTCACTTTAATAATAATAATATTGGACTATTATGCCTCAGGTAGTCGATCGGAACATTGATTTTTTGCCGTTTAAAATCTTATCTTTACACACAATACTTATTTTTATTAATATAAATCGTGTTCCGAGATATTTTTATGAAACTGTAATTGATGGTTTCATTGATATGCACGTTGGAGTTCATTGCTGAATGTCGACTGGAGTTAAAAAGTTTTTTTAAAGAAACCGCATACTTAATTGATTTTTTTTTAATTAGAAAAGTCTCTTTTTTGGGGTGGGAATCTTCAAATGACCCCTCCCGCTCTGGGTGGAGCGGAAGGGAGTGTCAGCCTCTTACTTAAACCCATCCATGTTCCTTCCTTAGCCCTTTATGTTTCGGGGTAGCGGTCGAAAAGTCTCTAAAGAAAGTAAATTGAAAAAAAAATGAAGTTTTTTTGTCATAACTTACCTATCAATGAAAGGAGAGATCAACGAACTTCTTTATAATTTGTAATCGAGACAGAAGTATCTGATGCTAAATTTCTTAGACTGCAGAAAACAGCTATGTATGAAAACTATCTTAATAACACTGTAAAGGGTTAACCAGCGATCTAACATTAAAATTGCATGTGAAAGCTCCGCCGTCAGCTGCCCACTTGAATTATTGTTCCTTTAGCAATCAGGGCGCATCCGAGTTTTGATTTATGCCAATTTCACTAACCCCTCAATGTATCGGACCGATTCGCTCTCACTCGCGACCTATTACAGACCATTTATTAATAGGATCCATGAAATATTGCCCACTTTCTAAGCTCCAATACCCAGGAAATTCGAGAATTATTCTCGTATTTGATTTATAAACAAATAGATTATAGGCAATGTTGTGGTTTCACCTGGGTAACTGAGAATTCTCGGTTCTTATTCTTTGCGTTCAAAAAAACCGTCACAAAGAAAAAATCAATCTGCCTAGCCTTTTCCCAACTATGTTGGGGTCGGCTTCCAGTTTAACCAGATGCAGCTGAATACCAGTATTTTACATGGAGCGACCGCGTATCTGAGCTCCACAACCCAGTAGCTGGGTAATACGATACCCCTAGGTAGGCCTGGCTGTCAGACTTTCGGGCTTCTGACTACTCGTAACGACTGTCAAAGATCCACGAATGACAGTCGGGACCAACGGCTTAACGTGCTTTCCGAGGCACGGAGGAGTCTCGAAATGTAAAGATGGTCACCCATCCATGGACCAACCCCGTCAAGCGTAGCTTAACCTGATGGATCGATCCGTGCGGCTGTTATAACTTAGCCACAAGCTCCTTCACAAAGAAAAAAAACACAAATATCTGACCCTATTAAAACATTTTCTGGACAACTGATCAATGATTCGAGATCACAAACCGTTATCGATACATTGATATCGATCTGGCGTCACAATTAGCCGAAGGGGACCCGGCCATAATTTACTGCGCATAATATCTGCAATGCATATCGACGTCGGTCGTCCAATAATGAAGAAATCTATTAAGATTTGTGCCCGCGGCGTGCTGGGAGCCACAGTCACGATAAGTTTACAGAAAATGGAACGACAGGCAAATTAGAATGTTGACATGTAGAGATTAGATGATAATGGACTAGGAAGCTGTGTTTACAGTTTTTGGCATACTTTTTGTTGCTACATATTTGTGACGTTCCTTTTTAATTAAGCGGAACTGACTTTCAGAAAGAACTTAAACATTTGTAACTACCTAGCAACCCTGCTTCGCACGGTTTAACGACTTGATAAAGCATCCAATTTTTTTATTACCATTAAATATGTAAAGCTTCCGGTATAAGCTTAGATAATCAGCCTATAATGTTTCCCACTGCTGGGACATAGATCTTCTCTCGGTGAGAGGGCAGAGCCCAGTGCGGGTTGGCAGATGTCACATGCCTTCGATTTTATTATTCTGGGTCATGCCGGTTTCTTCACAATGCGTTCCTTCGCCGCAAACATTTTACGCAAAGTAAAGCAGTTTGAACCTACGACCTAAACTCGAGTCACGGGTATTATCCGTCCGGGTTTTGGCCGAAGGGTGTCATGTATCGGCGTTTCCGCGGAAGGCTACGCGACACCACGCAGTGCAACGCGACACCGTCACTTCGTGTACAATAGTTATTATCAGTTTTTTTTTTTTTTATAAATATGTATGATAGTCTGTAAGGTATTTATGTTATGGGTCTTTGTTACCTGAAATAAATGATATATTATATTATTATTATTATTATTATCACTGGACCACCATCGCTCACAAGCTTCCGGAGTAAGGTATCTAAATGATAATGTGAACCGTATAAAAATTCGTTGAACAACGCGGTGACATTTTTTTTTGTGTATTCAATTTTAATTCAAATTTCGTTTTTTAACTTTGACATCAATTCGTAAAACATAATTTGTAATTATTTTAATGGGGCATGCGGTGCTAACCTATAAGAAATTGTAATACTAACCTTTGATTTAAGATTCTTTATTTTAAAATGTATTAGTATAATTATAAAATTGTTGGTTGGCCAGAAATAATAAATAAATAAATATATACAGACACGAAAAACTATTTTGAACAACATAACACATATACATATTTTAAGACTAACTGCTGCCATCGGCTTCGCCCGCGTAGATGTCGGAAATTATCCCAAGGGAACGTACTACCGGGATACTCCTATGTGTTAATCCAAGCCATAAACTACCTCTGTGCCAAGTTTCATCCAGATTCCGTCAACTGTTTGAGCGTGAAGGACGGACAAACATACAAACACACACACTCACTCACAAACTTTCGCCTTTATAATATTAGTGATAGAAACTTTAAGTAAACCCTTTCGAACTAATAAATTTCTACAGAAAAATCAGATCTCTAGTAGACACTGACAGTCGAAACCTGGAAACAAACAAACAAACGTCAAAACCAAAAGTAAAACTCAACAACATCACAACGCAAGCGCAACTGAACGCAATACATCAGCACCGATGATTGACCAACGCTATAATGTACCTGGTAAGGCCAATACAGACTTATAAAGCACCTTACGACACGAGGGCGAGATCCGATCAATCTCCATCGAGTCACGGAGCAGTTCTGTCTTCCTATAAAAGCTAATGCGTCCTTATATCGATACTAACAGCATTACTCAAGCTGTCTGTCGTGGACAGGACTTGTTTGGACTCGATACTATTTGTTTATAAGTGCTGTTGATATGAGAAAGGTGATTTATTGAGATTTCTAGTAATCGATTCTCCCAGATTAGAAAATGACCTTGTTGTTGAGGTGAATTTTATAATCTAAAGAAACGAATTTATAATCCAGCCATAAACTAATTTGGTCAACAGGATTGTCCGAAAGGGTTACCTACTCCTGTCCTGGAACGCAAAGGGTTAAGGAAGGAACATGGATGGGTTTAGTCAGTAAGAGTCTGACACTCCTTTCCGCCCCACCCAGAGTGGGAGGAGTCATTTAATGACTTCCCAACCTCAAAAAAAAAAACACAATGTAATATAGATTTAGATTAATTTTTTCATTTATAAAATATCAACAAAAATATTGTGAATAATGATTTATTGTAACTACACTACAAACAACCTAAAACTAACGTACGAGTAGTAAAAAAAGGGAAGATCTCGTAAGACGTCAAAAAATTCAACCCGATCGCTGTCAGTAGGAAATGTGCCCAAAAATCTGACAGCATTGCCACGTTGGATGGCAATGCTGATTCTTTGACCTAAAAATTTACCAGCCTTCTGATCGCGTATAGAGTCGACCAACGGCTGGGCGATTTCCAAAAAATTATTTTTTCATTCTTTATCATCATCATCAGCCTATAACAGTCTGCTGGATATAACAACGTTTCCATTTTCATTACTTTCCCCAAATTCCTCATTCAACTTCTTCGTCCATTGAGATTTTGTGTCAATCTCTAAGCCAAGTCAAGTCACTGAGGAAGTACACTCATTAACCCATAAATTCGAAGTGGTCGTGTTTCCTCAAGACGAGTGCCGTAGTTGTCGCTTTTTATTGGCTCATTAGCAACATTGTTGCGGATGATATTGCACGTCTGAATGAAGTCTACTGTTGTAAAACTGTACTTCATTCTGAGCTCATGTTTATTGGGTATTCATGGTTAACGTTGAATGGTCTTTATGCTAGTTTATGTGGAAAATGGTTCGGTTACTTTATACTGTATTTGATATCTTCACTTCTGAAATTTTCTTTGCAACGTAATTTAGGTAAATCTATTTTTTTGTAGGTTTATTCATATACAACGTGGCGCTACAATGGTGTCATCAATTTAACACACGGGTAGGGCTGGTGCCCAAGCGGGATTGTCGGAAAGGGTTACCGCTACCCCGGAACACAAAGGGCTAAGGAAGGAACATGGATGGGTTTTAGTCAGTAAGAGTCTGACACTCCCTTCCGCTCCACCCAGAGCGGGAGGAGTCATTAGATGATTTCCCAGCCTGAAAAAAAATAAAAAAGGGCTAGTGCCCATTGATTATATAAATGTTGATAGGTTAACATAAATCGCAAATCGAAAAAATATATTTTTCAACAAATTAAATAATAAAATCAATTCGCCTACTTTTTGCAGTTGTTTCATCCTAATAGTATTGCTTATTGGTTTTAATTTCATTGATATGAATGTTATGGCACCGACAAATGACCGCTGCGCGACAGTTCTGTAAGTACAGGTCGCTCTAAGATGCTATTTTCTAACATTTTAAGTAAATCTGTAAATAATAACGTTTAATAGAAATAAAATGTGTTCATAAAACGAAAATGTGAAAACGTATATGTATGTTAAATTAATGTGACCATTGTAGCGCCACGTTGTATATTGGGTAACAATATTTTTGGACTAAATAACTCGTTATTTATGAAATATCGTGAATCGGGGGTTTATTTACAAACGTTGCTTGTGATGATTAGCGAGTCATTAACCATACATTTTTTGACGTTAAAAGGCCTCTTAACTTTCAGCAACGTTTATAGATAAACCCCTTGACATCGAAGACAGTGAGGCATATACGATTTCGAAAGCTTTTAAAGAGTGTACGCGAATCATTTGAGATGAACTGTTTCTGCAATCTCGGGTCAGCAAATATAAATGGCATCGGAACAATATTAATTATGTTGAAAGTTCACGTCAGTCAGGCTTACAACCGTGAAGCTCCATTGATACGCCTATCAGTTCAGATTGTGGGCTTGTCACCGCAGCGATGCTCTGGTGAAGCTAGAGAGTTGATAGCTTTTATTTATTAGCATCATGCGTAGCCTAGCATTTTTTTTATGCAGATTTTTTCTTGGTAGTTAAATGTTCGTTTCCTGAGCCGGTATTATGATATTTTTAGGGTTCCGGGATCTTATTACTAAGACTCCACTGTCCATCCGTCCGTCTGTCCGTCTGTCACCAGGCTGTATCTCATGAACCGTGATAGTTAGACAGTTGAAATTTTCACAGATGATGTATTTCTGTTGCCGCTATAACAACAAATTCTAAAAAAACAGAATTAGTTATTATTTAAGGGTGCTCCCATACAACAAACGTGATTTTTTGGCCGTTTTTATAGATAATGATACGGTGAGGCATGATATTTTTAAATTATAAAAGAGTTAAACAGGAAACGGCAAGTGAATTGGCTGCCTTAAATTAGCTGCTTATTTTTATGAAATTGACTTAAGGTGAACGCTACAGAGTAGCACTCGAAATTCAAATTTTCTTACGTTTTTTTTTGCAATTTATAGATATGAGAAAGTTGGATCGATGAGTTAAATCGTTTCAATTCTATAAATATACGCTGATAAACAGATACTTAAAAAAAAAATTAATTTACTTTTTCATTTTACGTTTACCAAGCTACAAAGGACTACCTCGGCGCATCCCCCTTAATCTTACCCAGTTCTTAGGACCATCGTGGTTTCTTTATTCATATTTCCATTTAAAGCGAGTATTACTAATGCACCATGAAACGATACAAGACAGCTGGTGGGCACAATGTTGTAGAACCGATTATTTTATTTGTAAGGTTGTGTACACATTGGAGAAACCACATGCTACCTAGAAGCTGGGTCGCGAGCAGTTCGCTAGTCATGCCAGAGAAGGCCTTGCGTGAGCGCTACCGTGATATAGGCCGGGCGTTATGCACGCATCCTAGACTTTATTTTGTCAGATTGACGGGTGTAGAAAATTCACTTATGTAGGTAGCGTGTCCCCTACACTCCTGCCCCACAAGTTTTTTTGATTTTGTAGAGTTCTTTATCCTTCTGTCCGTTTCTTTTACGCTGACAGTAGTACAATGGTTCCGAACCTTGGGGTAATTACCTCTGCGGGGGTATAACAGCTTTTTGTGTGGGGTAACGAAGGACACACTAATTAAGACCTAATATCTAATAAAATTATAGATCGCCAAGCAGTAGGCTCGTAGCATTTCTTTCTAGCTGCCGTCGCGTCATCGTCATGCAAGATTGATGACCAATTTGTGATTAATTAAGATATTTGTAGATATTTGCTTGTATTGTTTGTATTGGTAACATTTTAAGGTAGGGGTAAAATCGGTTTTCCTAATAGGTTATAGGGGTAGCAATATGGTAAGCGGGATTGTCCGAAATGGTTACCGCTACCCCGGAACAAAAAGGGCTACGGAAGGAACATGGATGGGTTTTAGTCAGTAAGAGTCTGACACTCCCCTCCGCTCCACCCAGAACGGGAGAAGTCATTGGATAATTTCCCAGCCTTAAAAAGGGGTAGCAATATTAAAAGGGTTAGGAACCACTACTGTAGTAGTTATTATCTTTACCTAATGAAATACATAACAAAAGCCACCTAAGCATTTCAATACTGGATTGTTAAATATGTCATAAATGGATGGGATGTCAGAATTGCTCAACATTGTGCTTTTGCAAGTTTGGCATTATCTCTTGTATCGACACTGTGTACAATTTTGAGCTGTTTCCTGTAGTTGATCGAATAGCCTGTCAATGTTGGGACATTTCCATCTGACTAACACATGAATTACGAAATATGATTTCTTATACGTTCTAGTCGTTTTTTTATGTCATGTACAGACGCCAGCACATCAAGCTATCCCTAACTGTCAAATTTTCTCAATTAAAAATGAACCTTATGTCTTTGCAATAAAGTTGAAATACTATCAAAGAAATTTGACAGATAGTGGTAACTTGATGAGCTGGCCTCTGTACAAAGTATGCAAATGAACTTTCAAATTCGAGCATTATCATCCTACAATGTTACCACTGCTGGGGCAGAGGCTTCCTCTCTTCGACAGGGAATAAGCTGTAATCCACATCGCGGGCCCAGCGCGGATTGATGGCTGTCACATGTCTTGCAATTTTTGGTGTCGGTTTCCTCACGATGTTTTTAACCGACTTCTAAAAAAGGAGGAGGTTCTCAATTCGACTGTATATATATATATTTTTTTTATGTTTGTTGGCGCATAACTCCGTTGCTTGCCAACAGATTTGAAAAATTCTTTATTTGTTGGAAAGGGTATACTTCCCAAATGGTCCCATAAAAGTTTTATCGAAATCGGTTAAGCGGTTTTTGAAAAATCAACAAAAATCTAAAAAAAATCCTACTTAATATATGTGGACGATGTTCTAATAATACCAGGTAGTGGTATTAAAATTTGGGGGCGGGGGGGCAACTAAAAAGTGAAAAATATAAACTTTTTACAAAAAAAAAACCGTGACGGACAAAAAATAAAACCGACTTCCAAAAAAAACACTACAAAGTGAAAAATAATTTTGATTTCGGAAGTCGGTGTCTTCGGTTTTGTATTTTCATTTTTTGCCACCGACTTCCGAAATCAAAATTATTTTTCACTTTGTAGTGTTTTTTTTGGAAGTCGGTTTTATTTTTTGTCCGTCACCGTTTTAAGAGCAGTTGAGAATGTTCTCATCAACCTGCCGTTCTACTTAACAGCAAGTTGATAGATCCTCAATTTATTTTCAAAATCACATGGAACGCGCCTTAATTGCCCGTATCATTCGATTTCATTCACGATTCCCGCTCGGTGCTTGCTCCACTTGTGTTACGCTTGCGTAATTGTTTACGCGCGTAATTGACGTTTGCCGATGATATAAACTCGTTTCATATCGACGCCGCGATCGAGGCGTCATCTTGACTGACGTTAAGTGTCGCTTGGTCCGCTTGTCTTGTTCACAGTGTCACTATTTCGCTTCATTAACCACTAGGTTGTGCTCGAAGGGTGACTCTTACCTTCGGAGATTGTGAATAGACTGTAAGATTTATGTTTCTCCCTTGGGAAATAGTGCCGTTACAGCGTCATTGGTAGCTGATCCCATGAATTTTAATACTTCGGAACTTGTTTTAATGTGAGCGATTGGAAAACATAATCTTTCAATCAAGATTACAAAGTTTTACGTTTTGCCACACGCAATATTTATCAGCATGCAAATAACGATTTTCCCATGATATCGATTTCACGATTCCTCTGGTCTGCGGGGTCAGCATTCAACTCACGGAAGAAAGTAAATTGGAAACCGTGACGTACTCGGTGTTAGGGCGATTTGTACACGTCACACGCGGGTAGCAGGGCCTGCACCCGACCGGAGTGTTCGACCTCTGTCGCTGTATCAGGTGCTTGCTATCAGGTATCATAGATATTGGCCGGTTAGCGTCGGTGGCATCTTTAGTGGGTTAATTTGCCACAGATAGCGGCCATGATGGATTGTTTGACGCGGCGTGTGCGCCCGCGCGGCCCACGCCCTCGGTCAGAGGTTAAACGCCCACTTTGTGCACGATCCCTTCGTTGTATTGATTTTGCAGTCGATCACGATCGTAATCTTGTGCATATATTTATATCTTTTAATACGTCGCTCTAAACTGTGCATAAATCTCAGCAGAATCAATGATCGTGTCTATAAGTACACGTGAAGCTTGTAAAGACAGTGCCCCGCGGTACAGATGCATGATTCGTGGTGAGCTGTGTCGATAAAGGAAATGTTTTCCTGCACGTGGGAGTGGAAGTGGCTGTAATTTACTCTATGGCCACATTATCTAATGACGGTCATCGCAGTGTATGTAAAAACTGTATTTTAACATACGATAAGAAGGCAATTACTACCTGAGCGAAGGGACCTTTAAAAGTTGTTATATCATTTCCTTCGGCGTTGAGTCGCTGACACTGACACAAACATGGCGTCTAGCTGTAATGATCGGGGGTCGTTAATGCCGCTGCTCGATTCATATTCATTACTCGTAATGATTTGACGAACATCATCGGACATCGAGTCTTTCATTAAGAATTCGGCTCACTGTGATTATAGGAAGTATATTAAAGTTTTTAAGTACGCGTTGATTTACGACCAACTTTGTTTTCTTCGTCCGTCCTGGTTCCCACTTCCGAGGGGTAATAAATTGAAGTTCGCGCTTGTGTTTTTAGTGGGCCTTTCTCTTGGTTTAAAGAGGATCGTATCTTGTTGACCCATCGTATTTACAATTTCGATTTTATATCGAGACTTTTGGTTGCAACGGTACTTCGGCTCGGTCCAGCTCAGCTTTCGTCTGTCTATTGTTCCAGCAGTAACCCCGACCGCGTATGGCGCGCGTTATGTTCCCGAGATAAAACAAAACCATAAATAACGTTATGATGTCGACACAATCGTTGCTACCGATTTTAATGTGTGTACGAGCGTAGGATTTACGAGCTCGATCGATATTGCAATACTCGATTCGGATTGTATTTAAATCAACGGCTGTCTCTCGCAATTCTGTTTATGTTCAACAAATTATTGGTGGTATCACGTTTGCACCTTCAGATATTTTAGAGTAGCTATTGAATCCATTGTTCGATTATTATCTGCATCCCATCGATATTATATTCGGAATTTAAATTCCAGAGTCCGTTTAAGTTGGAGAGCCAATTGTAGTGTCCTTAGATATTGCACGACTATCGACGTTGACAATGTATTAATTTTATTGGGGGTGCCTGGCATATGACCTTCGTAGCACTTGGTGAAACCAGAGTTTGCTTTAAGATATTATCAATACAAAGATAGACTGGTTATCTTCTTGATATATTGGCGAGATTTGTTTACGATCACTTTCATTGGGAAAGATGGTCACCCATCCATCTTTACTTATCGAGACTCCTCCGTGCCTCGGAAAGCACGTTGAGCCGTTGGTCCCGGCTGTCATTCGTGGATCTTTGACAGTCGATACGGGTAGTCAGGAGCCCGAAAGTCTGACAGCCAGTCTTACCAAGGGGTATCGTACTACCCAGTTACTGACTGGGTTGTGGAGGTCAGATAGGCAGTCGGTCCATGTAAAATACTGGTATTTAGCTGCATCCGGTTAGACTGGAAGGCAACCCCAACATAGTTGGGAAAAGGCTAGGTAGATTGACATTGACTTTCATTGGGAAAGAATATTAGATAGAATATTTTCCAGTCTGATCAACTCTGATCGCGTGTTCACCAGGATCAATTCTCCTGTCTTTTTCTAATTCTTTAATATTTCATGATCTTTTATTTCGGCACTGAAATAATTGTCTTATTTCAACTTAAAAGGGTTGGTCCTTTTAAGTTGAAACAAACTTACAGATAACTTCCACACCCATATCCGCTGTGCCTACTCGTATTACCTTTAAGCACCCTAATCTAGAAAGTGTAATGTGGCAACACCGACAATCTTAAGGAGTAGGCCACATCGAGGCCACCCTCGGTCTGGTGCGCTATCTAAGCATGCACTACACTGCATCTGGCTTCCTCATGCAAATGATTGCAAATAAGTGCTTTCGTCAGTACACTGGCGTGCTTTCAGATTTAATGTATGGGAGCTATTGTTTTGTTTGGAATAAATTATGTAAAACCATTTTGGGTTTTAAATTGTTTGGTCAAATGGTTTAGAAAGAAGAAAGAACAACAAAAAACAACAACAACAATCAATTAAGAACTACAGTTAAGCCAGATCTTGATCTAGATCAACCCCTTAGTGTCAATTCCACCAATGAAACTGAAACGCTATCAGCACATCTGAAATCCGGTTCATTTCGTGTGGTTAGTGACTAACCTGGTGTCAGTTTTTATACTGCCATAGGCCTCTGACTTAGCTTCACATGCTGTTGAGAAATATCTCTCAGACATGCTGGTTTCCTCACGATGTTAGAGCTGTCAGTGTCACTATTCCATTCTGACAGCTCTTAAACGTATTTTAAGCGCTGATCGCGTTCAGTTTCAATGGTGGAATCTGCCCCGACGCAGATGCATTTGTTTCGATTCCCACCTATGCTAATTTACACCTTCATATTAAATTCGCCCTTGTTCATTATGCCTTACATTTCTATTATGGAATGTCTCATAAATAATACTCAAATGAATAAACATGACCAACAGATCAACATTTTGTACAGCTTCCTAGTTCCTCTTTTATTTAAATATCATTTAAATAATCAATAATGATTCAAACTCAAACTCAAAGCATTTATTTCAAATAAACCAATTACAGGCACTTTTGAATTGTCAAGGGGTCGGTCAGTCAGAAAGATGAAGCTAGTTGCCCATTCCAAAGCAGTAGGTACCTATGGAGAAGAACGGGCAAGAAACTCCATGGACAGTCTTTTAAATCAAAATATGTTTACCAAAACTGGGTTACATCATTCATGTTGAAATGACACGTGAGAACGATGCAGAACTTAATAAAAGCGTCCATAATTAGGTACAAGTTTTTAAAAAAACAATTCAAAATTATTTTAAATTTTAAAACAGCCGTGGCAGCTAAGAGGTTTCCAGTCCCTACTGACGGCGCTCGTTCATGAACATGACACATGGATTAGCACCATTCAGCTCAACCATTTTGATGGGAACTAAATGATTCAACATACGCATCACCATCAGTGAGACATTACAGGGAGCATGACATGCTCTCAGCCGCCAGGGCACATTCAGGTCAATGTAAGACGTACTCAGTAAATGGTAGCTCTATTGTAGGTACATAGTACTCACAAACGTGCTATGGAATTATACATTGCTAAGAGATTGAAGTTATATAATGCAAATAGTTTTTGTGAATCTTCAGCAGCTCCAGGAGTAATCTCACTCTCACATAAGTACTTCTACAGGGAATTGTGCATTGTTTTATAATAAGAAATATATTTATTAATTAATGTTGTATGTTGCCAGTCCCTTATTTCACGGCAAAGGCACGCTGTCAAAACTAAGATGCAATCGTCGATAACAACTGTGGATGTTTAAAAAATCATCATTCATCCATTCATTCATTTGATTATTTTCCACCTTGATGTTCCACCAAAAAAAAAGTATCTCATGCTCGACAATTAGACCAACGAGGCGAGATACTATCGTTAATTTAAAACTAACTAATTTCGCTTGTTAACATTTTCGTTCAGTGTTGTGTTCCAACAATATCTAAAGTTTCAAATTTCAATGTAACATGCACATTTCCAAATAAGATAAACGTTTCTTTAGTGAAATGCGCGGGTACGGTTTTATCGCAGCGAGCTTTTTCTTATCTACCGTTCGCCATTCCAAGTTTTCAGGGTGCGGTTATTGTGATAACCGGAGCGTTTAGCGGATTAACTTGTACAGCTGTTTCCGACAGTTTATCGTTTAGCAAAGTATTTTTATTCTCTACCTCTCTCTTGTTATTTTGAACCTCCGGTAGCTTTTTTCGGATAAATTAAGGGTGCTGCAGTCAGCCAGAACCTTAGGCTGTAGCTTGTCTTGACTACATCTGGCATTCTGGGTCTACGCATGCGGAACCCAGAAATAGTTATAAAACTTCAGCGATACTATATGATGGCGACAAAAATTACTTTTATACACAGTTACCAACACTTTTGGAAAAACACTCAATAAATACAATTTAAATTTACAAAAATGTGTTAGTACCCAATCGCTTTACAAAAATGTGTGTACTTAGTGAATGTATTCTCAGTGAAACTTATGAAAGTCTTGTTGGGAATTCTAATAATAATGATATGCGGGGAGTGCCAGCTGTACTATCTATTATTTCCCGTTTTCAATTGTTTATATCTTACATGAAACATAAAACGCATCATAAGGTAAATTGCTTATTATCAAGCAGCTGCGCTTGAGTTACTTCGTGACCTTAGTAGGAAATAGGAAGAGAGGTCTATAATAAAAAGCTTGAAGAATCACAAAGTAATAATCATATTTTTTACAGACTTGGTTTTTAAACTTAAGTAAGTACTAAAAAAGTGTTTGAAACTCCTTAATAAACTAGCAGACAATTATGTTAAAAATTTTGAACAATACAATAAAAATCTATTAAAAACTAAATTGATCTTATCAACATTAATCACTACTATCAATTTGACAACTTCAAACATATACAGCCTTCCCAGTCCGCTTTAATCCGCTAAGAAAAAACGCAACCATCTCTTAAAATAAACTCGGTTCAGCTAACAAATCACGGGGCGCGAACACTTCATCACTGCAGCTATTAGCTTAGCCTTCCTAACATTTATCTCGGCTACCTGTCACACGTCACGACGAGCGAACACTGTGCTGCGTGGGCGCCGCTTTTGTTACCGAAGCTGCACAGTTCCACACGTGAAGGTAGGAGTGCAAGAGTGTATGGTAGTTTACGTAATTTGTTGATCTAATGAGGGGATTAATGAGAAATAAAGGAAGATATTGAAAACAAAAGGGATTTGGTCGTGATGTAAATTGGTCAAAATAAAAATAAATCTTTTTCTTGTCACTCTAATGTCCTGCCATTACGTTATAGAATTTGGAAGGGATTTGCCACAAAAGTTTTCGGCTGTGGAAGTTGGAACTGCAGCCGGAATAATCAGTTTCTCTGGCGCTATAATTTGCTAGCATAACATTATAATCTTGTTCATCCTTTCCTGTGAAAGGTTTTAACTCCACAAACCTATATTTTTCAAAATGGCTGCCTTATTAAATTTCAACCGTTACATTATTCGACATTCGAAGTAATTGCTTTCGTTCTAAGAAAATTACATTTAGGTCTTACGTCAATGCACAGCTACGGGCAATTTATTGGCATTTACTTCCTAGTCTTCCTTTGTGGTTCACCCGTGGGTGGGCCAGGAAGCTTCATACGGACACCCACGGGCTTTCATCGTACCGTGATTCATATGCCTTAGACTCCAACTATATTAACCGAGCAGCCGTCTGTCTGTGCGCATTAGCTGCTTTAAGTTGGAATCGTTGGCAGATTTATGGCATGAGAGGTTCGCTCGATGGTAATTGTGGGGATTGTCAAGAGATAAGGAATGTTTTAAAGACATTTTACTACGAGTGTTTGGGATGGTCTTATATATGACAGGCGGCCGTGTAATGCTGCGAAGTTTGTTTACAGCCAGCATTCAGTGATGTCAAACTGACTGTTGTTGCTTTGTATTCATTCTTTATATACAGTCATGTTCGTGAACGGGCGCTATCAGTAGGAACTGGTCATCTCTTAGCGGCTACGGCTTGTTTTAATTTAATTTTTGAACTGGTTTTACATATTTTGTTCGGATGCTTTTAACGTTCTGCATCGTTCTTACCTGTATAATAATAATATGAATTATATAACCAATATTTTGTAACCATATTTTGTTTAAAAGAGTGTCCATGGAGTTTCTTGTCCGTTCTTCTCCATAGGTACCTACTCCTTTGGAATGGGCAACTAGCTTCATCTTTCTGACCATATTTTGTAACCATATTTTGTTTAAAAGAGTGTCCATGGAGTTTCTTGTCCGTTCTTCTCCATAGGTACCTACTCCTTTGGAATGGGCAACTAGCTTCATCTTTCTGACTGACCGACCCCTTGACAATTCAAAAGTGCGTGTAATTGATTTATATGAAATAAATACTTTGAGTTTGAGTTTGAATTAGAAAAGTATGTTAATCTTTACTGCTAATGCAGCTTGCGAAATAGTTCCACTTGGCAAAATCGTACATTAATGTCTAAGTCGGATTTAGAAATCTAAATTGACAGTACTGAACTCGATTTCTTTGACTTTAATTGAAGTAAGATCGTTTCTGTAACGTCATGGAGTCAGTATATCTGTCTGTCTATCATATTTTTGAGTCTGTTCTCGATATGCGTAGGTAGATTTATCTTCAGTCTAAGTTGTGTGGGAGCAGAGTATTAAAGACCGATTTCCCTAACTGGCCCAAGAGAAACCCTGGGAAATATCTCGTAACCATAAACATTTATGTACGAACTGCTAAACAGCATAATAACCAATTAAGTGCATTGATTAAGGTTGTCCATAACCTCGTCACTTTCAACACTTAAGTGTCATTTGTCGTAATTGACCGAAACGAATTATCGATATCGAGCACTTTATCGATGTCCAATTTCGCGATAATCTGATCGATATGTCTGCGGGTGCGTGCAGCCCAAGGGACATTTTTCACCGTTGGACGGTGGTGAGGCTAAATTATAGGCTTTTTACAAGTTAATGCGGCAATAAATAGGCGATAAACATCGTTGGTTGTAGCGTAGCACGCGCTTGTCTGGCATAGGTGTAAGATGTAAGCTGCGAGGGCTGTTACGTTGTTAATACGTAACTCTAAGATTATCTGTTAGTATATGTCCGTAATAGAGACAGGTAGTATGGTAATGGTTCGATAAAGACATGTTAACAGACTTTCCGCGTGTATATTTTATGTTCGTATTGTTTCGAACTATATGTTGGTATTCAAACATGAGTTTCTCAACGCATAGTTGTAGATATGTAACAAAATGTACTCTGTAACTCGGGTAAGCGGGTTACCACTACCCCGGAACATAAAGGGCTAAGGAAGGAACATAGATGGGTTTTAGTCAGTAAGAGTCTTACACTCCCTACCGCTCCACCCAGAGCGGGAAGGGTCATTTGAAGATTTGCCAACCTGAAAAAAAAAAGGTTGCAGGATGGTGTCGTTTTCCGATCGTGAAGATCTATTTGTTTTTGTATTGTTACTACCTTCTTCTATTTTCATTATTAAATACTTACGCCAATTCAATTCGTTAAATCGAATTAAGAAAATCAGCTGTTTATTCATTGTCATCACACGCAGCATTCGTCGAAGTATCTGCTAATTTCAAAAGACGTTATTCATTTACGAATGAATTAATTGATTATCGCTATCTATACCTCGCCTATCGCTTGTCACACGAACCACGCCCAGGGCACAGCAAAGCCCAGTAGCGGACTACTTTCACTGCGCGCCCTGGGAACACGAAATTCGACTAATAGTTTGAATTATTACTGCATCTGCGATTATGGTTGCGTTCACTGCACGCTGAGATTGCAGTGAAAGGCTCTCATTCCGATTATTGTAGATTTCTATTGTATTTCAATTTATTGCGAACGCGGTTTTGAGTTAGTTGGTGGGTTGTGTGTCAGTTTGTGTGTTTTTTCGTCTTTCGCCGTGGAATTATTTACATTTCTTAACACGTTGAACGCCAACGCGGTCACCGTGTGTCCGACAAACAATAGTTTTTCTATTGTGTCTGCTACGTGGCAGTCAATGACTTAACCTCATGTTCAGATTGTATCTCTACTCTCTTTTAGGATTGTACAACAACTTTGACATTTCCGGGACATTTTTTTTTTTCTTATTAATATTTGTCGGACTGTGGCAGATTGCAATGAAATGCCCTCATTACCATTATTGTTGATTTCTATTGTATTTCAATTTATTGTGAATGCGCTTTTGGAAACTTGGGTTTTGAGTGAGTTAGTTTCTGTTGACATAGACTTGAGTTCTTCGTCTTTCGCCATGGAATTCTTTACACGAAATTAAGCAGATTTAAATGCAGGCATTTCTTAACCTTTTGTACAGATTGTACCACTACACTCTTTTAGGAATGTACAACAACTTTGACATTTCCGGGACATTTTTTTTTTCTTATTAATATTTGCCGGACAATGGCTCTGCTGCTTTTAAATGCTTATGGTGCTTACCCTTTAAGGTGTATTCAATTGAACACGGAGCGTCTTTTTTATGCATCTCTTAAAAAAATAAAATGCAGCATGCGGTCACAATGTGCATCGGCCATTGTTTCATGCAATCCATAATTTCGACTGAATGAATGTATTGCCAAATTGGATTTTTACGAATTCCATGTAAGTTTTGTGTTTTTATTTCACGCTGTTTTTGGAGCTTAAACGGTTTGGTAATTTGAAAATCAAGATATTGTCTGTCAATTGTATAATGAGTTTGATATTGTATTATTAGTGTGTATTTATTTGAATGTCAAGGTGTCTGTATGTGTATAAAAAAGAAGTAATATTTACTAACGATGGTCTTTGATAATGTCATGATCCATCAAACATTAATATCAGTAAGTTAAGGTCATCTTATTGCATTGTGTTTCTGCGCACGTTTTTACACACTGCAAAATTAAGAAAAAAAAAACTAATTATGTGGTACTGTCTGCTGGTTCTGTACATCTGTATATTTATACGGAGTCGGAAACCAATAATAATAACAGGATATTCAATAGTCAAGAGTACATAATTTGGCACGCAGGTAGTTAGGTATGACGACATTTGCACGATAAGAACGAATTTTTGAAAAAATTAGGCCCCTAAAGGGCGTTCAAACATTATGTGCAGAAAAGACTAGAATTTTAGCTCTTATGTGTATTTTCATCTCATTGTGTATTTTTTTGACTTCCACTCGAACGCAGGCGGGGGCAGAAGCTAGTTTTAATTATAATTAAAGTAATTTATCTATCTATAAACGGAGTACGACCAACAATTTATACGTTTTAAAATATTTCAAGTACGTTTCAGCTATTTATTGGTCATCAGTATTACAAACATTCGCTGTTAAAATGCATCAGTTAAAAATATTAACACTACAAGTGGCAACATTGTTGCAACCTGAGAGATACGTAAAGGTTCCTGTTCACTGAGGTGTAACAGAATCAAAGTCGTTATGTGTTTGCCTTAGCTGTGCATCTTTTGCACCTGGCGAAAGGCGATCAATTTAATTATAATAACAAATCGTTAGAAGAACATATTTGTCTAGGATATACTTTAGTCTTCTCCTTCTTCCTCATAGTCTTTTGGCCTGTTTACAGCACTTTCCCAAGGCGCGCACCTCTGATTTTAAGGATTCATGTGCATATTGTATAATTATTACTTGCTTAAAAATCGGTGAAGGAAAACATCGTGAGGAAACCAGCATGTCTGAGAGATATTTCTCAACAGCATGTGAAGCTACGAGTAAGTCAGAGGCCCTGGGCAGCATAAAAACTCTGACACCAGGTCTTCCGAACTCGCAATAAAAGACTCAGCAGATTCTTGGCTCCTCATTTCGACAAACCATAGTGCTGCGGAAATATTATAAATTGCAAATACAGTAAGTATTTCAACTATAAACAAGATCAAGGCTAAAACCTCAACCAAATCGCGTGACAAACGCAACTAAAACTCATTCCCACACCACATCAATGTGCAAGCAACTTAAAGGCATATTTATTCAGGAACAATTAATGTTTACAAAATACCAATTGATTTCTGACGGCAGGTTGAGCCTGTACACACAAAAACATATTACAATTTAAATCGATATATTGATATACGGCCGAGGTTTTTCTTGCACGAATATAAATGAACCGTCGTGTTGAGGTCAGGGTGGCCGGACCCACTCCGTATTTATGAGACCAGTTTTTATCCTCACCCAATCCTTACAATTCATTCGTTGATTTTTTTTGCGACAGTTGCGGATAATTTTGAATTGTTTTAATTTTAAATTTTATTGTAATTGAACTGTTTGTGTTGTGTAGGTCAGTGTTTAAAGTTCAGTCTATGGTAATATAAATCAGTATACTTAACAGATTATTGGTGCTTGGTTAAAGTTCTACTTGGTGTTTTTTTTTTATTTGACATCGCATAACTCTAGAGTATGAATGAGATCATATTAAAGAACCAACAGGCATATGAATTATACAGGGTGTAACCAAAATGGTATATACATACAAATGGATATGCTACAAATCACCAAACTGAAAAACTTTTACTACACCAACTTCGAAATCGTAAAATCAGCTGTTCCTAACATTTCGACGAGTCACGTGACCAAAACTGTATAGAACAGCTGATCTTTTTTAATAATTCGACAAAGTCAAGGATATTTATGTAAAACACCCTTACGTGAAATATGACAACGTCGCATTTTCTTAGCAATAAATAGGAATTATAAATTGGTTTAAATAAAAATGTTCACTAAATGATATCTTCGATACTACGCATTTTTGTACTACATATATCGTAGGACTTTTTGTGTTATTTTTACTTATAGAAAGCCCTAGAATTATGGGATATAAAAAAATACGCTGTTTAGTAAAGCTTATAAATATAAAATCCTCGTCACCACTTTAACATGATAATAATTTTACTTTTATTAACAGCATGCGAGAGAAGATAACTTCATGCCCTTAACAAAATTACCCATCCACCCTTAACTCTCAAGAACAGGCACATTAAATTGTCATTTTAAACTCGTATCAAGCATTCCTTCCACGTCATAAATTCCGAGGCGACCTATTTGCCGCGACCTATTTTGCTGGCCTATCCTTGCACCGGATACTGGGCGACTTTGAACCCGGCCATCAACATCCCGTCCTTGACACAGGATTACACCTCAAGATGAAAAGCTTTTCATAAAACATTAGAGAACATTCCAGTAACTCGCTGTATTGCAGAGGTAACAAAACTTTGATCATACGAGCATTGATACCACTGAAGGAATAAAATAGGACTTGTTATTTTTATTATTAAAAAAATATGATTTGAGTGAACCCAAACTTAAAGCGATTAAAATAATGACTACAGAGCACCCAATAAACTAAGAAACTCAGATATTTACATACTTTTGAACGTTTTATTAATCTCTCTCTCGATATACAGGGCGAATTTGAATTTGCTATTATATATATATGTATACTATTCATCATTATGAACAACTTTAACTTTGGGAACAAATCTGAAATCACGAAATAAAATCAGCTGTTCCCAACATTTTGACGAGTTATGCATAATGTATGGAACCCTGTAGTAAAGTTCCTGTCATGGTGAAAAGATGAATAGGTACTGAAAGAACCCAGAGGGGTTTCTCACACTTGAGCACCTGAGTAGTGCTTGCAATACGATTTATGGGTGGAGCAGAAGGGAGTGTCAGACTTTTACTGACTAAAACCCATCCATGTTCCTTCCTTAGCCCTTTATGTTCTGGGGTAGCGGGAACCCTTTAGGACAATCCCGCTTACAGCTAGTTATATCTAACGACCTATAAAATAATTTACCACGAGTCACGATTATTAATGTAAAAAACACCGTTACGTGAAATATGACATCGTCGCATTTTCTGATTAATTGGCTTACACAATTATTACCCTAAAAGTAAGCAGTAGGTAAACAAACATTCAGTAACCATAGAGCCTTCAAATACAGAAACGGTAGCATTTCCATAAAAGCGACATTCATTTCCGTACCACACGCTAATGCCAAGTAAAATCAATACTCGAGCGGTGACCTCGGCAGTAAACCCTTTTTTTTTTTTTTTTTTTTTAAGGCTGGGAAATCATCCAATGACTGCTCCCGCTCTGGGTGGAGCGGAAGGGAGTGTCAGACTCTTACTGACTAAAACCCATCCATGTTCCTTCCGTAGCCCTTTATGTTCCGGGGTAGCGGTAACCCTTTCGGACAATCCCGCTTACCCGGCAGGCTTGGCCCTGGGGGCCCCTTCATATGCTGACATCTCTTTGAGGCGCGCGTGGAACATATACGCGCCGTACGGCACGGGTCTGGTGCTGATCGGACGGTGAGTCACCCATTACTCACCGCCCGGGCAGTAAACCCTGAACCTGACCTTCGGAGCTTCGTTCGTCCTTCACGTGACCTTCGCCTGTGTGAACCATATCCGACCATTTTTATTTCCACTGTTTATTTTTCATGGTCAGGGCAAAGTTTATGTATTTAGTTTTTTTTTTGTGTGTTCAGTATTCTTGACGAAGTTAATTGTGTTGGTATAAGTGAAAACTCATTTGTTTTTTTTTTTGTTACAGGTATGTAGTTCAGTGATAAGTTGTAATGAAAAATCTGCATCCAAGAGAAACGCTACAAACTAAAATGTAAGTAGGTATTTAATTTAGCGGAACTAGCAAAAGTACGAAAGTTTTTTTAAAGAATCAACGTTTTAAAGACAATTTGAATTGAAAATTTGAAACGGACAAAAATAAAATATGAAATCACATAGATAAAAGACCGCTCGTCTTAAGAACTTCAATCACCGTACAGAAACTAAATATTATGCGAAGATATAATTGTAAAATTGCATTCAATGCTAATAGGTGTTCAATTTGATTCTAAAAATATGTGACGTCACATTGTTATATTTATTTTATACAATTCACGTACAAAAAAACCGTTCCGCGTTTTGACAGTTCATAAAAAGTAAATTTATTGACTACCCGATTTGGCGGTCTAGTCTGTAGCTTTCACCTTAATAAAGAAATTAAAGTTAACCAAGGTCCAATTCTATGCGCAAGGTAGACCTTACCAGTGAGAGTGTCGCCCAGCGCTGCTCATTTGTTTCTTTATAAGATATCTAACTTATTTATATTAATTAGTGAAGGGAAATATCTATAATATATCTATCTAATATATAATATAGGGACTTGTTATAGTGCGAATGACTCACAGCTCGCTAACGTTATGATATTAATAAACCGGCCAAGTGCGTGTCGGACCACGCACTGTGAAAGGTTCCGTAGTCAGGATTAATATTTACGCAATAGTATTAATTTAATTGATTATTGAGTATTTCTAGAATAAACTGATAACGTTACGTATCTGATATATTATTGAAGTCATTTAGAAACATCATCATTTTCTTATTTATGATATCGAACGATACCCTTTTTTTTTGAGGGTGGGAAATCTTCAAATGATTCCTCCCGCTCTGGGTGGAGCGGAAGGGAGTGTCAGACTGTTACTGACTACAACCCATCCATGTATTCCTTAGTCCTTTATGTTCCGGGGTAGCGGTAACTTTTCGGACAATCCCGCTTAATCCAACGATACCCTACGCGTTTAATTTGCTTTCTTTTGCTGTCCCATGGTTTCATGTTATCCCTGGTTATATTTTATGTTATTTCATTAGGTATACCGTTTTACATCAAGCTAGCACAGCCTTGTCTGCGAGCAAAGTGGTTGTTTGATTTCCGGACAGACAGACGGGCATGACGAAAAAGGTTCCGCTTTGCTATTTGGCTATGGGACCCTAAAAATTATCGTCTTTCGAAACTTCCGCCGGTGCGTGCTAGTTACGTACTTAAGTAGTTATTAATTCTCGGTTCCGTCCACAAGACCCGACTATCAATTATGTTGACGCGTAACATAACATCTGAGTAAAAAAAAAGTAAATAATTATTTGTGTTTGTTAATTATTCGTTTTCTTAAACTGGTTGCGTTGACGACTGGCGTCTCGAGACGAGAAGTCACGGGACTTGCTGTCACGGAATACGAAGTGACCAAAGCACCGTTAAAGTTAAAAATGGAAGCCTATAATTATTACCTATGTAGGTAATACATCCACTAGAGGGCGCTAAGAGTTTTACGGCATTTATAGCTGCCAGCATTTAAATTTAGTTTATTTTAAAACATTTTTAAAGGTCTTCTACCTAAAGGTCTATCTTAAAAATTCTTCGTGTGGTTAGTGACTAACCTGGTGTCAGAGTTTTTAAGCTGCCCATGAGCCTCTGACATAGCTTCACATGCTGTTGAGGAATGTCTCTCAAGCATGCCGGTTTCCTCACGATGTTTTCCTTCACCGGTTCGAACTCGAGACCTATCACTTGGTAGTCCGACGGTCACACCACTAGGCTCTCACTGCTTTATACGTAACAAACAGACACACAGCCGGTTACTTTCGCGTTTATAATATTAGTATGAATTTCATCATACTCAAGAATAGCAGCAGTCGCCAAATGGATCACCTCCAAGTCCCACATCCCCGGCAATCATCCAATAACAAATCTTTCATCTCTCACCTGCCAACGACAGGTAAAGTGCGCATTTCATTTGCTTCCTACTCCGTGTTTGCGCCCGCGCCGCCCACGACACGCGTCTGCCTCGATAGCGATCGTATCTCGATATCGCTCGATTATACAACGAGTCTCGATTATCCGCGAGTCGAGAATCGATATCGTAATAGTTTGCGTCACTGTTTCATTGTGCTAGACGATGAGTCAATGAACTTCAACTGTATCACATTTTGTGGGTGTGTTTTCGCATTTGATCGCGAAATGTTGGGTTCGGTTTTTTATGTCTTTGTGGCGAAGTTTACTACCTTATTAAATATTGTATCTTTGATACTTTCTCAATAAACGTAACGAAATTTTTTCAAAAGTTGGCTGAAAACGTTTCACGAGGAAAATTCTTAATCAGCCTGTATAATGATCCCACTGCTGGGCTACAGGACTCCGCTCTGTGAGAGGGAGTCACAATGAATCACGTTGCCCAGTGCAAGTTGGTAAATGTCACATATCTTTGATTTTTTTATTTTATTTTTTTTGTTTTTCTCACGATGTTTTCCTTCACCGTTTTGAACAAAAGGTCCGAGCAGTAGTGAAGAAATAATTTACACCAGGTAAAGCGCCTGTCAGGGTTCTATGCACGACCTACTTACTCGTTAGACGCAACTGCTACCACTGGGCTACTACTGCTCCTCACGAGGAAGCCAGTAGTTATACTGAAAAAAAATATATTCTTCACGTGGAGCTTTATGGGAAGTTTTAAAACTATATATATACTAGCTTTTGCCAGCGGTTTCGCCCGCGTATTTGTAAGAAATTATCCCACGGGAACCATATATTTTTCCGGGATAAAAAGTAGCATATGTGCTATTCTCTAGACTATAATCTATCTCTGTGCTAAATTTCATTCAGATCCATTCAATAGTTGTTGCGTGAAAGAGGAACAAACATCCATCCATCCATCCTCACAAACTTTCGCATTTATAATATAAAGTAGGATTTCTAGAGTTTAAGACAAAATTTCAGTACCTTAACGATCTTTTTAAAACAGATGTCATCTTGCGGTGTCGCCGATCCCATCAATCAGCACCAAAATTGTTCTAAAGTACTCGCGTTATGAACTGAGTCGTTGGGCCATAAAGGTCAGCTGCACTCAGTATTTGCAACACCTTGCGTCTTATCGACAGTTGCCATAAGCTCCATAAGTGCAAGCGAGACACTAATAACAATAAATCTATGGTCCGGCGACTCAGTTCTTAACGCGGCCACTATAGTTAACTAATCCCTAATCACACACACGTGAATATTACCATTAATAATGCCTATTACTGTTTTATTACGGTCGTAAACAGCTAAATCTGTTGCAAAATTAACATCAGAATCAAGTTTTATGTCTCTTTACGAGATCCGATAGATGATGTTTATTTAAGGTGTCCATGTATTCGAAATGGAGTTTAAAGTTATCGAATAGTTTTCTATTCTTGTAACTTGTTTTTATTTTTAACTAGTATTTCTTAAATAAAAGTAGTCTAGGTTACTCCGTATAATATCGGCTACCTGTCAGTGAATGTCCCGTCAAAATCGGATCAGCTGTTTTGGAGATTAGAGAGCCAAGAAGAGAACAAAAACCGGCCAAGTGCGGGTCGGACTCGCACACCGAGGGTTCCGTACAAACCTGTAGGTATATAAGTAAAAGTTCACCCATCACGAGAATCGATTATAGTATTTTTATATTTTGAAAAAAAAAATCTTTTTTTTTATTATATGATGTAACTAAAAATTTACGGTTTTCGCAATTTTTCCTTTATCTGCACTGTAAGACGTTAGTTTGTACCAAATTTCAAGTTTCTAAGTTCACGGGAAGTACCCTGTAGGTTTTTATTCCCGTGCGAGTTTCGAAAATTTGCGGCATAAACAGCTGCTGTATCTTTTGATTGCTTTGGCTTAGAAGTTTGATTTTTTCACAGCTCCAAGGGACAGTAGACCTGAATATTAGATATAAATTTCCGTTTCCGAGTTTGATACCTCCACGCGTGCCTGAGATAAACGGTCTTGACAGACGGACGGACGGGCAACAAAGTGATCCTATAAGGGTTCCGTTTTTTCCTTTTGAGGTACGGAACCCTAAAAATTAAAAAAATATATATAAAAAAGGTTTATGTCCCATTTATACTTTCATGTGCATTTAGTAAAAAGCTAATTTTGTCATTATAAACACTTCAATTTTGTTTATTTGAATAGTTAAATAGAATTCTGAAATATGAACCTACAAGCAAATAAATTGAAAAGCCAGCCTCTTTCTCAATCACTTTCACACGCGGTGCGAAGCAGTAAATAACATAATTATTGCTCTGTCCCATTGATCACAATTAATTATCGACTTTATGGACGATTGGCAATTTGTTTCCATAACTCTAGCACATCAAGTATGGCAAATTGCGCGTGCGCAACAAAACCGTTTGTCTTGCACCTTCTAACCGATTGTACACACTGCTCGGGTGTCCGGCTAGCTTAATTAAGTGAACAGAAAGCATGTTGATGAGCTGTCAAAATGAATGCCTATTGTCAATCTTTTACGCAGTTAGGGTGCAGCCCGTCTTATATATTCTGAGTTGGTAGTCATAATAATAGTAGTAAGAGAGCCTCGCCCACCACCTGAGGCTCTCTCTTCTCATTGGGCAGTTGGATCAAGGGCTTGATTCAAAAAGCGGTACTTCTGGACACGGCTCGCATTGTTAGCAGGTTCCTCTCCGCTTCTTCCTGACCACCGGTAGCTTGGACCCTTTTCCGGATACCGGAAAGTTAGTACCCCCTTTTTAATTTTTATGTCTTTTTTTAAATATAAATGTTTTAAAAAGTGTTTTTTATAATATATAAATCAAGTGGAGTTAGTATTAAAATGAATTAAGAATAATGACTCCCTACCTCCTCCGCATCCTCCTATCACTTTTTTTTAACTCTAGAAACCATAGAAATATAAATAAGAAAGTAGTAATAACAGTATTTAAACCGTTCAATAATCATCTCGTTCGCCGTTCTCTCTGCGCGTGTGTCTCCGTACAAGCAAACCAGAATGCGTGTTTACTAATACCGATCTGAGAACGAAACGCGCATGACTTTAGTGTCAGTAAATAACTTGGTTATCGTCTCCCTATATCTATGGGACGTTAACTATTCGCTAAATTATTTCCTTATTAATGCCATAGTATTTCAAGTATTTTACCATTGACTAAAGACTTTAATAGGTTAGCGAATGTTATAGGATTAGCCACCAATTTGTTAGGTCTTGTGATTTAAGGGTTTTTCAAATTGCTTACGTAATTTTAATAATGAGTTGGTATATTAAAAGGTATTTAAATTGTAATTAATTAATTCTTAGGCTTCGTGATTTAAGCGGGATTGTCCGAAAGGAGTAACCCTTTACACGCTACCGCGGAACATAAACGGCTAAGGAAGGAACATGGATGGGTTTTAGTCAGTAAGAGTCTGACACTCCCTTCCCCTCCACCCAGAGCGGGAGGGGTCGTTCGATGACTTACAACCCTCAAAAAAAAAGGCTTCGTGATTAATATTGTTCTAATGAGAGGATAAGGGCAGGAGATTGATGATGATGTTTATGAAAAAAAAAAAACAAAAAAAAAGTAAGTAGTTATGTAATTAATATCTTTAAAGTCATCATTCAGAGTATAATCATACTTAATAGTGTCACTATTCTCACCGAAACCCAAAATCGATCCCACAAACGATTGAAATGTTTCCATCGATTAAACAAAAACGTAATCGATTTCATGGACAAGGCAATTTTGATCCCGGATAAATTAACGGTCTTTGTTCCTTACCACAGCTAACCACTTTACAATGAACTCTAGATTCAGGTACAATTTCCCCTTTTCTGGGGAAGTTAGTTAAGGTGAAGGGGGGGATGGGAGCTCAGGGTATATCGGTGTTGGTAATTATGCATTGCCCACGCCACCCACTAACTTCCCACAGTACTACCTATCCCAAAGTCGACACAGACAATGCTTTCACCACCGTTGTTAAACATTTCTGCTAATTAATGACCGTGCGAACCTAAGAACTTGGTTATGTAACACATAGCCATCGTTCCTCGTTACATAACAGTATAATATGTGTGTTATTCTGTCAAGATGTCAATAACAGAACGAACACTAGTTAATTGTGATGTTTGAGTACCTGCTCTTACTGAGTTTGACATATAAAAATGTCTACAGTGTCAGTCAATAGATAAAGATTTTTTTTTTGTTTGCCCGTGAATGTGACCTTTTTGATTTCAAATTCCGAACAGCGTAAGTCCAACAATTGACTGTTTGACACGGTTAAAAATAAAAGATCTATGAAATAACACAAAAAAAGACCGCTCGTCTTAAAAACTTCCATCATCGTACAGAAATTAAATATTATGCGAAGATATAATTGTAAAATTGCATTTAATGCTAATATTAAGTATTCCATTTGATTTTAAAAATTTGTGACGTCACATTGTTATTCCGCGTTTTGACAATTCATAAAAAGTAATGTTATTGACTAGGTACCCTTTCAATTACCCAACTTAACATTCTAATTAAACATTTGCATGCAGATGATGTTTCAGTTGGAATTATTAGGTTATTTTGTTGCAAGTATGGCCTTTTTATTGACAAATGGGCTTACATTTGATTGTTTTGAACACAGATATACCTAGATAGACATAGATAACGCAAGTATCACGATCTGTATGAAAACCAAGCGTGCCATTTTTTGACTACCTATTATGACGTCACAAGCACTATTTAGTGATGTATGATGATCGAAAACCAAGCGTGCCATTTTTTGACTACCTATTATGACTCACAAGCACTATTTAGTGATGTATGATGATGCCGACTAGCGCTGTATACCGATGCAGACTGAGCGCGAAACTGACCACTTACGATTTTTGTACGTAAGCTAGGCACGCGAAGTAGTTGCTCTTGCGTTATCTATGTCTATCTAGATATCTGTGGTTTTGAAGAAGTTCCCTGACCAGTCTTGCTTTGAAGCCAGAAGGAAAACGGTTCTGTATTAGAGATTTGGTTTCCCCCCTTATTCTTTCAGGTGGACCATTTTGCGTGGGTCATGGTAGCCGTTCGGTAGTTAGTACCAGCCCACCTTACTCCAGAAGTTTATCACATAATATCCTTGTCTGCTTAGACCATCTGTGAAGGATCTGGGTGTCCCGAGGGTCTCTATTCTAATCAGGAGAGGGAAAACGTTTTGACGGCAGAGCTAAAGATAAACTATTTAATGTATATAAAATGAAATTAACCATTGATCGTGGTGAAAACAGGACTGCAAAAGTCATTATTATTTTATTAACCATAAATTTAAAAGTAAATGAAGATGCTTTGAGTGAAGTCGTAAACATCGCTGATATAACTAAGAATATCGGTTTTTGTTGAAAACTATCCGATATTAAGGAAGCAAGATGGAAATTATTACATGAGTTCTTGCGTGGAACGTTCAAATCAGTATAAATATTGATGTTTTTGTTATTAGTCGTGCAGAGCTTTCTCGATATAAAAGCCTTTATAGGCTTTTATAAATGGAGTCATTTCACGTTCTTACAAATAATTATTGCTAAGTTCATAAAGTCTTGAATGAGTTCTTATACGAAGATCTTAACTTCGATCTTTCTAGGAACATACACATGAACATATAAAAGAACGTATACACGCCTTTAGCAAAACGGTGTCTTCTGATGCCTTGGTGCTAAGCAGGAACCGACAACGCATGTCGGTAAGGGTGCTTACAGGAGGCGTCTGCTTGGCTTGTTGGGATTGGTGGTGGAGACTCTGTCTTGATGCGGAGGAGACGCCTACACACAACCTAATGGATTGTCCTAGCCTAAAGCGCAGTCGCAGCTCTATCTTGGGTAAGCACGTCATGTGCCCAAAAGAGATAGTTTTTGGGTCAGCAAAATCTTTTTTATTTTTTTATTTAGCCTGCACTGTCCCACTGCTGAGCAAAGGCCTCCCCCAAATCCTTCCAGACATCTTTCTCTTCAGCCACCTCGATCCATCCCTTGTGGTATGCGTCTAGGTCGTCTCGCCACCTCTTCCTGGGCCGGCCTCGACGGCGCAAAATCTTAAAATTCTTTAAAATACAAGGTATTGAACAAGAATTGTAGTAAGTGGCGATCACAATAGATCAGTAATGGTTGCAATACGAGGGCTTGGCAGCCCGGAATAGCCCCTACCCGAACAAGAATAAATATGGTTTTCTTCCTTACGAAACATGAGAAACATGCATAAGTTTCGCGCGTTTCGTGTCTGTTCCCGTGTGCATACGCCATTACAATTATAACACGTAAACCTTACATCATAAATAGTAACTCATTCATCTATTTCATGACGTCAGACCCGAGGCGTGTTAACTGATTCCAGTGAGTCAGGAGCAACAAAACATGCTTAACGAGACGGTATCCAGAGGCGATGGGCGCAGGCGCGCTGCTAGATCATATCAACGTGAAAATATTGGACCTGCTGTTTAACACGTTGAACGCCAACGCGGTCACCGTGTGTCCGACAAACAATAGTTTTTCTATTTTGTCTGCTGCGTGGCAGTCAATGACTTAAGCATAATCAAGCTATAATGTTCTCCCTGCTGGGACACAGGTCTTCTCTCAAGCTTTAAGCTGTCACTCGCTGATGATGACGATTAATCAAATCAAATTTCTTACAAAGTTTGGGACAAGATTATAAATTTCAACCCTGCAAGTGATATGAGGAACTACAAGACAAAACGAAAGAGTAGTTTGAGGCGTTGTCCTTCGTAATGGGAGCTAAGTTATACCAGTGTGAAAGACTTTCTGTTATTTCTTGCCTCGGCTGCCGACTAGTAAGATGTGTATACAGGGTGAAATTGAATTCATGGGCCTTATTTTAAGCGATCAGTGTACTCATCATTATGAACAACTTTCACTACGGGAACAAACCAGAAATCGCGAAAAAAAATCAGCTGTTCCCTAAATTTGGACAAGTTATGCGAGCATAATGTACGGAACAACAGATTTTTTCACCCCGTATATACCAACGATCACTGTTTGAAATATTTCTAGTTATTGGAACAGCTTGCTCACTTTCATTTGTTTAATAAAATGACGTTCTAAATTAAGTCTAGACTCGTAGTAGCAGAGTTAATTAAAGGTAATTAAGTAATTAGTCAACTAGAATGCTAATATTCTAATTGGGATGCTGACCCGTATGTTGTGGTGATGTAAAGTGTCTTTACTTACAAGATTTTTTCCTCTTAATTGTACATGGCGCCACGCTGGCAAGGATTCGTGCAAGTATAATTGATTAGTCACATTAGTCATTTACACTTCTTACTCACCAATTACCTTTAGACAGTGTTTGGTTTAGAAATACCCATCCATTATTCCATTTGGGTCCATTCAGGAGTTTGATCGATGAAATGAGTTGATGTAATGAGAAAGATGTAATAGTTAAAAAGGAAGTATATTGTTGGATGCATGCGAAAGACGCCATGCCCTTTTTTTGTTTTGAGGGTGGGAATCATCAAATGACTGCTCCCACTCTGGGTGGAGCGGTAGGGAGTGTCAGACTCTTACTGACTAAAACCCATCCATTATTCTTAGCCCTATGTTTTCCGAGGCAGCACTAACCATTTTGGATAATCCCGCTGACCAGACGCCATATCGCCCAAATGGGGATATGGGTAGGAGCCGTAGAAGGAAAGATGATAAAGAAGTATATGCACTTCTTTGGACTTTCAACGCATAAAAAGTGAAAAAAAAGGTGTGCCGCGAAGTGCTCATGAACGCTGAAATTGCGAAAAAAAAATTGAGCTGTTCCATACATTTATGCACACGTAACTCAATAAAATGTATGGAACAGCTCATATTTTTTTCATCCCATAACAAAAGTTGTTTGTAACGATGAATACAATGCTTCCATGATATTCTTAGAGTTAATTCTTAACACCTTATTTATTCTGTTCATAATATTATTTAATTCGTACATCACCGTAACTATAGGTACTACACTACCTTACAGGTGACATGTCTATATAACCTAAAAGTTTATAGAGGCAATAAAATATCAAATGCGTGGTCATCGCAGTTGCGCACAGGCAGGTGAGTCAGTGCTTTCTCATCGCTTTTCATATTTATTTGTATCACTTTAAGATTCTGTATTGACAATACACAGATGAGAACAGGAGGTATAGCTTTTTCTCGCACGAAGCGACGCGCGTTTTACTTGTGGTTACCAAGTGTGTTTGCAGTATGCGCCGGAGTTTGCGGAACCGTCCGAGACTCGAGCAAAGAAGGATGTGTGTTTGTATGTGCTTTTTTTTTGAGGTTGGGAAATCAACAAATGTCTCCTCCCGCTCTGGGTGGAGCGGAAGGGAGTGTCAGATATACTGACTAAAACTCATGTTCCTTCCTTAGCCCTTTATGTTCCGGGGTTGCGGTAATACTTTCGGACAATCCCGCTTAGTGAAGACGTTGCTTGTCTTTGTCTTCACACACGCGTGCTTATACACTTGGTTACCAGTTACCACAAGTAAATCGCGTGTCGTTTTGTGAGATGTAAATCTTTATAAATACAAGCGAAAGATCATTCATCCGTACACTCACTCCTTCACTGATGAAACACGAAATCTCAAAAATCAATGGACCTACTAAGATGAAATTTGGCACAGAGGTAGATTATGGAGGCGTCAGCTTAGGAAGGATTTTAGGAAACTGCCCCCCGTAAAGGGGTGAAATAGGGGTTGGAAGTTTGTACCCTAGGAAGGATATAGGCTATTTACCTATCACGCGGGCGAAGCCGCGGGAGAAAGCTAGTCAGTAGTAAGAAAATATTTGCGGTCTGTAAACGTAGGAGTTCGGAATAATTCCATTTTTTAAATATTTGAGTGGGGTTTCTTTGTCAGGAGTGGGTTTTCTGTAACTTATCATTGGTTGGTCATGGTTTCACCCGATTCGCGTCTGTGTGCAGTTGCATTAATTAATGTTCAGCGGTTGTTGCGCCCACGCATACGTAGAAAGTACTCGACCCGTTTATCTGTGTATGTGTCGCTGTTACGTGGCATGATCGATATATTGGTGAAACTACTATACGGGTACAAAGTTGTGTGCAGTCGACTTGACGTGCTAGGGGAATTGGGTTCTTCTCCGAAGAGTTCATGGGGCTACTTTATACAGTGTGTTAGGTTAAACGAGGGACATACTTTCAAGTTGTATAGTCCTCAGGAAAATCAACAACTTTGTCCATGGGACCAACTCTAAAATGTGAAGAAAAAAAAATATCAGCTGTTCTCATTTTGACGAATTATGCGACCATAAATGTACTGAACAGCAGATATTTTTTTGTTGTTCATTTTCACGAGTATAGTACCTCCTGAAAGTATGTCCCTCGTTTAACCTAACACAATGTATATTATGTTGCTTTAATTTAGATAGGTACTGTTCTCGAAACAAATCGTTTGAACATGGATCCTTAGAATAAAACCTTTTTTTAACTGACGTCGAAAAAGGAGGCGGTGCTATATTCGACTGATTGTATGATTTTTGTTTTATGTTTTTCCATCGAATTCTCCGCCAATTGTGAACCGATTTTGAAAATTCTTATTTTTTTTTGCAGATCTTTGACAAACTGAACATAACTTCAAAGAGTCAGCGTTTAGAACCTTCCCACGCTCTAATACGAAGAAATAGAAAATAAATTACGAACTAATTATTATTCAGCGCTAAACATCCAGATACTTCCGATTAACCGTAAGAAAATTATTACACGATCCAATTGCGATTAAATCCAGGTCCCTGTACAGAAAAATACAGGTTCCAGAACTAGTAGCATCAGGAAATGTCCAATAACATTCTCGAACCGCCACATTTGTACGGGGAAGTTGCAAATTGGTTTCGAATTAACGAAGTAATAGTGATGGGCTAAGGAAATCTAATCGTTATGCAGTGGTTGTAGCTCCGGTTATCTTAAGAACATCCCTAGTAACGTAACTGGTTGATAATCTACGGATATCAGGACAAGTCAGATAAGCTTGCGAACCAAATAGACGGAGCTGATGTACGGGAGTTGGAAGTTGTTTTAATATGTTGCGATCCTGTTTGTTCCCTTATTTAATCACTAGCTGCGGCTTCGCCTGCGTGTTACCTAATTATTTTCGTAAAATAAAAGTAGCAGGACTTATAATATTAATTCGGCCAGGAGACTTCTTTACGAAACACTGTTAGAGAATTACAATAAAAGATTGACAGCAGTAATGGCCTAGTGGTGTGACCGTCGGACTGCCAAGTCACAGGTCTCGAGTTCGAACCCAACCTCTGATTTTATGGATGCATGTCCGTATTGTATAATTATCACTTGCTTAAAAATCGGTGAAAGAAACATCGTAAGAAAACGATATCTGAGAGATATTTCTCAACAGTATGTGAAGCTAACTCAGAGGCCCATGGGCAGCATGAAAACTCTGATACCGGGTTAGTTACCACCACAAAAAAAGAGAGAAGACTATAATAGATTTCTCTAATGAAGTGCATCTGTCTCCATAAAAAAAAGTAGTAGCTTTTTAAAACACACAAAATGCGCAAAATGATTTTAAAAGTACTAAATTTACAATACAGGTTTTGGAGTTAGAGCACTTTCTACAAACTGATTAAACTATTAAAATATCGCATTGTAGTCGCCACAGATAACTTAAGCCCGTATCTAGTGATTCACCTGTATCGGCAAAACATCGATGTATTTTATCGATAAAAGTGAAAACTATATGGATGTTGGGAGCCGTTTTACACCCATAACGTCCCATATTACAAGTTTGTTTTCTACTATCGGCCTGTTATTGCCCTATAAATAAACACTTTATGGGAATTCAAATTATATGTAAGGTGTGTTTTTAAAACGAATAAAAGTTCTTTAGTGATATATCGATGTTTTTGTTCGTAATCGGTCATAAAAATATTGTTTTATGCTGATCTACTCAGAATTAACTATTTAATGTTTAAATATTTTTGGATTAAATACTAAAGATGATAATTACTGTCATTGAGCTTTGCTTTAAGCCTTTTATTAGAATACATTACGTTTTATATTCCCGTCATAAATAAATGCTTACAGAAAAGTACTCATAAACAAAGCCATAAAGATAATATACTTGCAGATGCAAAATGCCAGCCTGTCAAAGTAAACATGCAAATAAAAATTTAAAGGATGCATAACAAGGCATACGGCTTGTCTAATCTCAATCAAGTTTCCCCTTACAAGCTTATTGTCCTTCGAGCGTTTGTAGTTCATCAGTGATGAATGTTCTCGGAAATGCAAGTGAAATTAGTTATCACAGTATGTCAACTCTTGGTTGTCTGACTTCCAGCTTTCTGTGGGTCAGTGTGGTCAATTAGGAGTCCTTTTATCTTTAAGACTGGGACAGCAACATTTGCTGTGTATTTATCTTTGTCGTTTCGCTTTCTTGTTGTGTCGTGTTACTTCAACAAGCTTTGTAGATTTAGATAGTATTTGACATTATATGGACGTGTTTTATTTTTAGTTAGTTGAAATTGCGTTTATTTTTAACCTAACCTTTTTTAAAAAGGAAGAGTTTCTCAATTCGACTGTATGTTTATTATGTGATTATTCCTCCGATTATTAATTGATTTTGATCGTCCTTTTTTGGTTTGGTTTCCCTAAAGTGAGCCTAACACTTCAGACGTGGTTCAATAAAACTTAACTTGAGCGATTATTGAGTTAGCTTCCATAATATTTATTTAATCCACTTTGTGAATGTTGATGATTTTCTAATTATTCCTGTCGCTGTAGTTCACATAGCAAGTATAACAAAGTTTTTTTTGTATATTTTTTTTAATTTTGACTTGTATTGAAGGTATAACCTTACCAATAAACTACAATGACTATTGTTTGTAAGAAGTAAGAATTCCGTAAACATGGAAGATGCATTCTAAATACATTTTTATTACTATAACAGTTGTGATTCGACAAAATTTAGGAAGCTTGACGTTTCTCAAAGAGTTTACCGCCCTCCATCAGTGTAAAGTAACGTTATAAATGTGTCAGTGTAGGTAAACCAAGAGTAGTACGTGGACTGGATTCAAGATCATTAATTCGTGACTGGACGTCTGTATTAACATATTAACACGGTACAAACGAGGGCAGTCGCATTCGGTCGCCTCCAAATAGCCACTATTATCGACAAGATCTTGTCGACTCTTGCCCCTCCCTACGCGCGGCCAACCGTTTTATATCTCATTTTGTCGTCATTGTTTTGGTGTAACGACTTTATAACCAGGGAAATTACAGGAAATAATTGCTATTAATTTATTACAATTTCACAATAATTTGTTACTGTCTTCACTTGGCTAACAGAAACGGCATTAAATAAGATAATTTATCTTTTCGGTCAATTGGTCAGGTGTTCCGTGGTTTTCACAATTTGTTTGATATATCATACATTTCATCAATTAGCACAATCCACACCGTTTTTTCTTAAAAATGTCTCTGAAATATCTTGACCTGCTTTCATTTCACTGTGGGGTTGATAACAAACGCGTGTCATACTCAAAAGTCAAACTCACAGCATTTATTTCAAATAAACCAATTACAGGCACTTTTGAATTGTCAAGGGGTCGCGGTCGGGTCAGTCAGAAAGATGAAGGTAGACGTAGAGTCAGTGTATGGCAGGTATCCATGCATGGCCACAATCTGTCCCACCAGTGGGATTCACACAGTTTTGGCATCGACTGTTTGTGTCCCACTAATTCGCAATAACTATGAGTTGACTTTATCTCACTAGGGTTGCCACTGTTTGAATTTGGTGCTAAAAATGAAAACATACACATTTTGATGATAACTATCAAATGTTCACTAACTTTAATTAAAACTATCAAACTACACAACGAATCAACTAATAGTTGACTGGGGGTATTTTTTTTTATATAATCTAAATCTTACCTTCTAATTAGAATTAATAGATTAGCAATAATTGTGTTTTTTTGTCAAAGGTCTATAAAAATAAATGGGTACAAAATTACTTTAAAATCACAGATTCGGATAAATTGTAATCACATGTAACTGAACCACCTCTAGCGAATTGCTGTATGAAAGCCCCATCCACTTTGCCATAATCCTGAACGTGTATGGCCAATACTTTTCGATTATATAGTTTATTATATGTAAAATGCAACGCACAGCACCCTTTGTTGTGCTAATTTTCTGAATATTTTACTATTTACTGCTGATTGTATATGGCCAAAGCTTAAGTTACTGTTAAACGCGGTTTAACGATCAAATAAAGCTTTTTGATCTGGGTAAAACGATATTGTGTTTATTTATTTAAATTGGTTGAGACGGAGTTGTGAACTTTGCACTCCGTTTTCAGAGCGGTTTCTTTGCCGCGTGTCCCGATCAATGTGTTGCATTCGTAATGCGTGTGCGGCTCAAATATGGCGGGTCTGTTAGCCGTCAATTTATAGGCTTTTGGCGGGCGCGCCCACGCCACGCCTCGCCTTGATGTCCGTGTAATGTGTGCCCGATTGGATGGCTACAGCGGGATTATTATCCGCACCAATCCCTTCCGCGATCCAGCATATCGAATGTCCCGCGCACTAGGGATGTACGATAATTGTATTTGTATCGATACGAGCAATTCTCGAACTTTTGAATTGTATTGTAATCCTTTATTTATTTTTGATCATGTCATTTGGAGATTTAATAAAATTTATTTTCAATTCTTTTATATTTTGTGAATGTGAGAACGTACAGTGTTAATAGGTAGAGGTACCTATGGAAGTGTTCCCATACCTATTAATACAGGAAACAACTAATTGGAACCACGCACTTAGCTTCTGCCGTTTCATAAGTGCCAATTTAAGTAATGAAATAAAATATTTGATATTTTGAGTAACTTACCACAATGCTATTACGATTCATCGACTTCGGTGGTATTGTATCGATTCAAAATATCGGAACATCGTATCAAATTGTATCGATAATACATCCCTACATCGCGCTAACTTACATTCCCTTTTAGAAATATGCTTTCTATTATTTTTCTATTTATTATTATCGCCATTTAACTGTGTGTCCTTGCTTATTTCTTACGATAGGGCTGGATAAGCCAGCTGGAGTTTTTGAGTTTATAGCTTTCAATGTTGTTTACTATGTTTAGAATTACTGATTATCTCTTGTAGTGTTCAGTTACTGTAAGGCAAGATACGAGATACTTGGAATTGATAGGATTTTTGTTTATAATCTGAAGGTAGATAGAGGGAAATAATTAAGTATGCATTTGCGGAATAATTGCGTGTCATATCTGTTACTTTCGCCAGCGCTCATAGTTACTGGACAATCACCTATAGATTTCAGATTACCATAGATTACAAAACCTTATGCTCTGACAGATTTGCTAATGCTATTAAAGGGGAAGCCATAGTCTGTAGTCTGCGAAATTGAAAGTTTCATACGTTTTTTGTAATTCGTAGATCAGTGTTAGGTTGTAGGTATAAAAACGTAAGAAAAATGGAATTTTGCGGGCTTCCCTGGCGCATTCACCTTAGGACAAACAAAATTGCACATAAACATATTTTTATATTAATTTTCCGCCTCAGGTGGCTTAATATCTTAGTATAACTTTTCCGGTGAAAATTATTGGGTAAGTAATAATTACAAAATAAACAGTCGATATTATAGGAACGTATATCATTCAGCGGGATTATCCGAAAGGGTTAACTCTACCCCGGAACATAAAAGGCTAAGAAAGGAACATGGATGGGTTTCAGTCAGTAAGAGTCTGGCACTCCCTTCCGCTCCACCCAGAGCGAGAGGAGGAGTTTGATGATTTCCCACCCTCAAAAAAAAAAGCAACATGTATTACAATATTTATTCGCTCTCGCATTCAAGATTATAGTTAAAATAAATGAGCGTGAAAATTGTTGTTAATTTCATAACGTTTGTACATGCAGAGAAAGGTCAGGCTGCTGATATGATCCCACAATTATTAGCTATAAACTATAAAACTAGTTTCGAAATAAGACGTGACTACACAAGTCATGGGATCACAACTTTTCCTTAGAGCGGGGTTTACATTTCGACACTGGTCGCTGGTCGTAAATTGAAATTTGGCGTAAACATCACGCATGTATTCCTAGAAAGGTCAGGCAGAGGTGTTCTAAGGAACATGGGTGGGTTTTAGTCAGTGAGAGTCTGACACTCCCTTCCGCTCCACCAGAAGCGGGGGGAGTCATTTGAAGTGATCGATTCCCGTGTCGAAAAAGTGTTTATGAGTTTTTCGTCTGGAATTTCTCGGTAGCAGTTTGGAGGCTGGATTTGGTTGGGCAATAGGCTTGCCCCTTATTAGACTTGAACATAACTGGCGAAGTGTAGCTCTATCCTTGTTCCTTCCTTAGCCTTTTATGTTCCGTGGTAGTGGTTACCCTTTCGGAAAATCCCGCTGAATAATACACGTTCGTATATCGACTGATTTTTATGTAATTATTACCTAATAATTTTTCACCGGTTACGCTTTCAGACAATCCCGCCTTTATAAATAGCTACACTACTATGCTTAATCATTCTCGGTTTTCGGGCGTCAAGTTATAAAGTATCAAGTTTCATGCACCGCGATTTTTTTTTGTGAATGGCATCTCGCATTTCAACCTAGGAGGTTGTTTTAACCGCCCCAATGAAAGTTAAGGCAGGGCGATGTATACACAGCTTTACGTCCGCTACTTAAATAAATACAAGTACATAGAGATATCGACGTTTTAACCTCTGTACGAAGTAAAATTTATAACAGTCTCGTCCGCGAAATGTTAAACAGTTCGTTAGTAAGATCGCGACATGTGGGTCACAGTTGTCAGGTAGGCAACTAATAAATACTCCCTTATAAAGTATGCGAGTTTATTCAATGGCGAACGATTTATGTTACTCAGTATTATTACCGATTTTGCACCAATGATTACAAGTTACAACTAGAAAACATTCGATATTCAAATCGCAATTGAAATATGAAGGAGCTGTTCTGAATTCGAAATAAGAAAATGGCAGCTTTATTTATTGTCTATGGCAGTGGACGGACCGATGGTAGTGTTGTACACCCACCATTTTCTGATATCGATATCAAGTTCCATGTAAAAGGGAGTGAGCCTATTGCTATTTGCCTACATGAGGCTGCTACTGAGATCGTCCTAACATCAAATAAAACCCACGTCTGACATGAAACTCACGCCTCAACCAACCCTAAGCTATTAAACGTAGAATATTCAAAACCAATTATGATACCTTCATATAATAATAATCGTAAAGGTTTGTATTAACCAATCAAAACACGTCACGCGTCATTAGAAGGCACAGGTACTGTGGTACAGTCAATAACCCAACGCTAAAGCTGTTTGTCGTAAAACATTTATCATTAAATGAGCCGTGAATGCCCGTGAAGTACATCGCACGCGCCTCGCATGCTAATTTATTATGATGGCTGCGCGAGCGCAGTGGGATCGATGGATTTGTGAACTGTCACTTTGACATAACATAAAATTACGCCGGTTTTCCCCAAGGAGGTAGACAGTGGTGTTCGGTACACCTACACTAAGCCGTTTGTATGTGTCTCATGCTATTTGAGCGTGCTTTATGTATGCCTTATGGAAATAAAACAGACCCAAGTCTGCTGACAACATCATCATCATCATCTGCCTAGCCTTTTCAGTCAGTTTCCAGTCTAACCAGGATGCAGCTGAATACCAATATTTTACACGGAGCGACTGGCCTATCTGATCTCCACAACCCAGTCAGTAACTGGATAACACGATACCCCTTGGTAAAACTGGCTGTCAGATTATCGTTCTTCTGACGACCCGTAACTACTGTCAAAGATGGAAAAATGACAGCCGGGACCAAAGGCTTAACGTGCTTTCCGAGGCACGGAGGAGTCTCGATATGTAAAGATGGTCACCCATCCACGGACCAACCCCGGCAATAAGCATAGCTTGAGCTTAACCTGATGATCCATCCGTGCGGCTGATATTACTTAGTGACGAGCTCCTCAGTTTGCTGAAAATACTGGCTGAAAAATCTTTATGGAAATGCCTGACACAGCTTTGTTGTCTCATTTGCGACAACGAAGCGGCCGTAAGAGTATGATTACAGTAACGGCGAAAATATCAGTTAATTAATCGTTTATGATAGAGTAACAGTTGTTTACAATAAATCGTGTTAAGAAGGATGTTATTATTGGCAGATTGGTTCACACGCTCGTTTATAATGTTTATGCCTCGTATTTTTGATTAAAGAGCGAATTAGTCTTCATAAATCGCAATCAATATTTTTATAAATATTGCTCCACTAACATTTTTATAGCGTTATAGCCATAATCTTTACTCTAGCAAATTGTTATTTCATTGAACCTGCTATTTTCTCTCTAACTATTTAATACAATAAATCACGTGTAGACTTGTGATTTCTATGACATTTACACACGTGCACGTCACTATTCCCGCGCTTTTTGCTCTCGCTCTCCATCTTGACATCGACAACTGTCAATTTTACCGCGCGTTTTTTCGCTGAACCCGTAATAATACGTTCGAGCTTACGTATAATCACTTCGATACTCAGCCATTGTCATAAGATCTTGCCCCCAGCGTCTGCTAATACACTTTCACTCCTTTTGTTCGGCTTAATGTCACTTTTTGCTGCTGAAATATCATGTCAGACAATCGCAGCTATCTGTCAAGCGATAAAGTCGCTTTTCTATCTTGTATCGGCGTTGTTTTGCTGCTATCTCGGGTCACTGAGTACCGCGGAGTGTTTAACAATGTTCAAAGAATTGCAGCGTTGTGTTCCTACACTTTCTTTTCTGTGTTTATTGTATAATATAGGAGCAAGAAATTGATGTTGATACAGGTACTCAAACTGTTTTACAAGAATATTACAGCGCTTGGAATATTGTTCATTTTCCTTGAAAATTATCTTTGATCTCCACTGATCATACGTTTACGTAATGTTCTCCATATAAATAAACAATAACAACACCCATATAATGTGCAGGTATTATTTATGTAAAAAAATACGTATCGTAAAAGTGAATGGCTTAAAAAAATGATTCATATACCTGCTCCATACGTAGCGAAGGAAATGCCGTGAATGAACGTCGAACGAGCTACGGACCGACCACTTCAAGTACGACCGGCCCTTAATTCGCGCTTATCTCGCGATCTAAATCTCGTATATATTAATTGCGTATTCAAACGAAACGAAATTCGATTAATTATTTTAATTATGGCAATGAATAAACAAGCAAAGCAAGCCTTCACTGGTTTACGCGCAGGAGTTTATTTTATTTATGACTAAAATAACATAAGTTGATGGTTATAATCTGTGCAGATCTGGGACGAGACGGTTAATTAGATAGATCTGTAGTGCTATTCTGTAAATATCTCACCGTGGCCACGTGGCTTTTTTTTTTAAGGCTGGGAAATCATCCAATGACTGCTCCCGCTCTGGGTGGAGCGGAAGGGAGTGTCAGACTCTTACTGACTAAAACCCATCCATGTTCCTTCCGTAGCCCTTTATGTTCCGGGGTAGCGGTAACCCTTTCGGACAATCCCGCTTAATGACCACGTGGCTGAAGTGAGTTTAAGTGGAACGACAGCTCGTGGAGGAGCTCGTGGCGAAGTACTAACAGCCGCACAGGTGGATCCGTCAGGTTAAGCTACGCTTGCCGGGGTTGGCCGTGGATGGGTGACCATCTTTACATACCGAGACTCCTCCGTGTCTCGGAAAGCACGTTAAGCCGTTGGTCCCGGCTGTCATTTGTGCATCTTTGACAGTCGTTACGGGCTGTCAGAAACCTGAAAATTTGACAGCCAGTCTTACTAAGGGGTATCGTATTGCCTAGTTACTGGGTTGTGGAGGTCAGATAGGCAGTCGCTCCATGTAAAATACTGATATTCAGCTGCATCCGGTAAGACTGGAAGCCGACCCCAACATGGTTGGGAAAAGGCTAGGCAGATGATGATGAAGTAGAAGAACAGCTCACTTCACCTAAATTTTCACGGCGTGATTTTTACAGAATCAAACGATTGTTCATAGACTATTGAAATGAGGTGTCGATTTTTAAGCTCACAATAAAACGGTAAACGTAACACCTGTTTAACTTCCCGTATTAACAAGATCACATAAGTATAGGCATGGGATCCGACAGGATGGGTGTTGCTTGGCTAATAGCCGACAATAACTGGCAACACTGGCATACTTTTACGATCCACTATAAAACTACGCCTCTTAATAACACCATCTCTTAATAAAGAAATCAGAGAAGTGTCTCTGATTAATGAGAGAGATTATAAAAATATTAATTAAATTATATAATTATGTCCGTTAAAAACTAGTTATTAACACGTCGGTCGTAACAGGTCGAAGATGACTTTAATATTATTTATACTAGAAAGCTAATCGGAAATAAATTCGTTCACCAATTAATATTATCAACACGAGAATCTCTTACTTCTTACTGCGGAAACACCATTACAACTTTGTCATTTGGATTTCTAAACACATAAATTTATTTAATTTTTATAACGCCTCACTGTACCTAGGAGTTCCTAATCCTTTCACTTTTATATTTAATAAAAAAAAATGATTTATATCTGAAGAATGTTATTCCATTAATTTGGCTACTATTATACGAAAGCGTTATTATGTACCAATAAAATTGTTTAATTTGACAAGATCCAATTTATGTCTAGCGATTCTGGCGCTTCAATTATTAAAACGTTCTGTTTATAACCGTCGTGAACTCCTTAAATAATCGCTCAGTGATATTAAATACAGATCTATCTGCATAAAGATTTAGAGATGATTGAAATCTCTGCAATTTAAGACTTGAAAGCATTGGTAGACATGAAAACATAATTGGAATTAAATGAAAGATGAAAGTTGAAACTTTATTTAGAAATCAAAATGAAAAAAAATGGCCTAGAACTGAAGATTAATGTCTAAGAACATTTCTAAGCCATAACGATCTAATAAAGATAAAATCATCAAACATCTGCCTAGCCTTTTCCCAACTTTGTTAGGGTCGGCTTACAGTCCTACCGGATACAGCTGAATACCAGTACTTTACAAGACGCGATTGCCAATCTGACCTCCACAACCCAGTAACTGGATAACACAATACCCTTTAGTAAGACTGCCTAACAGACTTTCGGGCTTCTGACGACCCGTAACGACTGTCAATGACTCACAAATGATGGGACCAACGGCTTAACGTGGTTTTCGAGGCACGGAGGAGTCTCGGTATGTAAAAATGGTCACCCATCCACGGACCAACCCCGGCAAGCGTAGCTTAACCTGATGGATCCATACGGCTGTTATTAATTAGCCACGACTTAAGGAACATAAAATATCAAATCAAAAACCTACTCGGAGATCCACTTTTTAATGCCTCGAGATAAATCTTGATTTATTTCTCTTCACAACACCAGTCCACCACTAGAGTAAACAAATCGGATGATAAACTACCAGTATGCTAATTTTTGCTTCCATATCTTTCCCCTCTATATACACATCGATTAATACAATGTTGCTGTTTCGCATATGGGAGGATTTATGTTAATATTTGTTCCGCTCAGTACATTAATTATACTAGGAAGGGATCGCACGTGCTTTTCACGATATCTTTTATTTATTATTGACAGCATATGTCGTGGTTTATCGCCTGTTAAACGTCACCCACGCTGTATTGCCGCGAAGAAAGAATCACTCAGTATGGTCTGTTCGAAAAGTCTCTGATGAAACTGTCAACAAATGAATCAGCATAGGAAAAGATGGTAATTTGTAGTGCCACTTACAAATTGCGTGCTTTGTCTTGTTGTTTGAATATTAAACCCGAAATCCTGATATAAAAGCATCTTGAAGTTTTTCATTTGTGAATTGGGGTACATTTTACAACCTCAGTTTTCGTCGATCATTTTTTAAATTACACTTTAATAATGTTATTCAAACAATAATTAATGTAAAAAGTGGTGAGCCATAAACTTGGAATCTTTTTAATACAGATCAATTTCTTATTAATGCCTTTTAGTGTGTAATTCCGTCAGAATTTTACTTGAACAGGGTTTGTTTACGTTTACTTCTGATACTTATGAAACAGACTATATTCGTATCCTTGTACATCGATATTCGATTGTTTCTGTTCTTTTTGACAGCAGATAAGTTTACAAAGTGATTTGTGAGGTCGGTTAAACTTGTTTGAAGTGGTAAAAAGCAAAAAGGGACCTATAAACTTCTTAAAGTTGTTTTAACGGTGTTAAAGACAGCTTACAGCAAGTAACAAAAATAAAAAGATATAAAATAAAATTTCACAATACAGTAATGAGATTCACCAGCAGATTTCCTTCTTTATATTTCCTATTACACACCCTGAAAATATGTTCCTCGTTTATACAGGATGAAATTGAATTCATGGGCATTATTTTAAGGGTTCATTGTACTCATCATAATGAACAACTTTCAAAAAATCAGCTGTTCCTTACATTATGCTCGCAAAACTCGTCAAAATGGAACGGAATAGTTGATTTTTTTCCGCGATTTCAGGATTTGTTCCCATAGTGAAACTTGTTCATAATTGATTACAATGACCCCTGTATACTGTGTATTTGGTCCTCCTAACCACAACATAACAAAACCGAACCATTATAATATCACACAGTAGCCGTAGGGCGTCCACATTCTTGCGATATTGATATCTCAGTTCAATTACAACATAAATACCATGTTAGGAAAACTACACTAATAAATCACCGTGGAATAGATAATATTGAATCGAATGCTTCGTCCTATTGGTATCTCGAGTTAAGGTCCCGCTCCACAGCAGTCCACGGCTAAGCTATGTACGTGTCCTTAGTTTCTCTTTGTATGAAAATGCACGGTTCTTTCTTCATCACGGTTGCGCTTTAAGGAACAAAATTATAACATTTTTAATTTGAATTTGTAAGCGCATCTAATTGTTGCGCTTTGAGGAATAATTTAGTTGCGCTTAAAAACAGTTGCGATTTGAGGAATACCCCACGGCTTTGCGTCGCACGTGTGTGGCTGGCAAACAAATGAACCGTGCTAGTTCATCTACCAGGTAACCTTTTCATGCACTCTCTAATGAAATGGTAGCAGTGTCAGTGGGATTGTCTGAAAGGGCCGCTACCCCGGAACACATAGGACTAAGGAAGGAACGTGGATATGGTTATTAGGCAGTAAGAGTGTAGCACTCCCTTCCACTCCACCCACAGTGGTAGAAGTCAGTTGATGATTTCCCATCCTTAAAGAAAAAAAGCACCGTAACAGTGGACGGTAGACTTTATCGAGAAAATCGAAAGTGAACAGAATTTAGTATTTTATCGCAACACATCGCTTATATGGCATTGGTTGCACATAATTCACGAGAAAGGAAAGTAGCAAGTGATATTTAAGACTTACGGGTACAACAATGGCATGTAAGCCTCTGTCCAGTAGGTATGCCCCCTGTCTATACGTATCAGTTCAAAATAGGGTTGGCAGAATGACGACCTTTGTTTTTGCTATTCTGTTTTCATACTGGTCTGTGTACAGAGGCCAGCACATCAAGTTACCACAATCTGTCAGATTTCTTTCATAGTATTTCAACTTTATTGCAAAGACATAAGGTTCATTTTTAATTGAGAAAATTTGACAGTTAGGGATAGCTTGATGTGCTGGCGTCTGTACGTTACAGGTCCATCTCTTTCCCACTGTAAAGAATATTAAAATAAAACTGCTTGGTCGGCCCCCAGATATCCTCTAAAGATAGCACACTCAACCTTAAAAAATAAGTCAAAGTCAAATCATTTATTTCAAATAGGCACAAGAAACTTTAGAACGTCAAAATGAACAGAATTGATTCTAGTCACCCCTTCCAAAAGGTAGTTTCGTATGTAGAAGAATGGGCAAGAAACTCCACCGTTACTCTTTTAAAATGTTCTACAATGTTTTGTATAAATTAATTATAAAATTATCTGTGAAGGCGATGCACGCAGAACAAATACCTATACTAAGTATTTATACAGAAATACTCTGCATCTGTAATGTCTTATTTGACGATTTTATATCCTTTAAACCGCTATTACACTTGATTACTTACGTACCTACTGTTAGCTCTCGGCGAGCTAACGTTACCGAAGTGAATGAAACGCTTGATTAAAATATATCGCGTAATTTTACGGTAATTTTATATTATGACATCCGCTTGACAGCCACTGCCAAAAATTACAAATATTTTATTATTCTTAATTCAAATCAATGTTTGTCTCTTTTTTATGCCATCAACTTGATAAAGAACTCAGGGAGGTTAATTATGAAATAAATAAAAACTCTTTAATGAATTGAATTGTTGTTCGGTGAATCGCTGCTCACCTACTAGGTTGCATGCTAAAATGGTTACAACCTCCAATGATGATTATGACGATCAAAGTGCCAACTTGTAGAAATCTGTATCTTTTTAGATTATTATCTGATAATAAGCATATTTGGATACCCCGCTGATCTTAATTGTGGAGTCAACCATACTCTGAAACAATCGATTGTTATCGTGTGTCCGATATCTGTCGAGATATATCGATAAACATCGTTATGTAATACGTAACAGGTGCCGAGACCGCACTCGTTTAAATCGTTGCTAACGACCCATATGGCAAGACTGTTGTCTGTATTGCCAATTATATCTTATTATTCCCGCCATGTGGTCGCCACTTTGAATAGGAAGATGCATTTCTTCCAGGGGGTTTGTGAGGACTGAGGAAATCTATATTAGTAGAATAGACAACACCATCCATAGAACTGTATAATCATTTAAAAAGAAAAAAACAATCGACGTCCAAAAAAATACTACAAAGTGAAAAATAACTTTAATTTCTAGCTAGACTAGAAACTGACCCCTAAATAGTTAGGAAAAGGCTCAGGTGATGATGATACAACATAACAAATTTAACTAAGGCGTTGAACAATAAAAAGTACGTTTCTAAGTACTGTAGAGGATGGAAGATCCTCTACTAAGGGGGCTCAGTGGTAGAGCGTGAAATGTGTGTATAGGACTTCTATACTATGAAGAGAAACACGGATGGACACACATGTATTATATTTTCACTTGGTTATAACGAATACATCAGTTTAGCTTCGCTGGCTGCGGTCAAGTCTAGAATGTATAAAATCCTAATCTATTCTTAAAACATTTGAAAGGTTCGAATGCCATCAGATAATTTCCAGCCTTGTACAACATAAGGTTTTACTCTAAGGCTCTACATCAGCTACGCCCCCCTTGAGTAAAAGGGAACACTTAGTTTTAAAATAACTAAGCCCTTTTACTCTTGGCATCCGAATCTATCTAATCCTACCCCTACCTAGCCTAATATAAAAATTACCTAACCCCAGGAGAATCTACATGTGAGGTCTGGCCTTTGCAAAGGCAGGCTCAACTCTGGCAAAGCGAATCTTACGACATCACAAGAGTCCATGAATGCATTAATGTGAGCCAATGTGCACACAAACTAACGCTAGGCCAGTTTGAACCCCACTGCACCAAAACCTGAGGTAAAGGGTGCAGCCAGCCTCCGAAAACAAACAATGATATGAAAGTTCATACCGACCCTGATGGGGTTGACTGCAAAGAAGGCTGAACATCAATATCCTATATGCTCTGGAGCACGATCATGCTAAACTCAAGCACTAGAGAAATATGAAGACGAAGTGTCGCTCCCTCTGACGCTTTGACGCGGTGAGGTGTGTCTCCCACACGCTCATCCGGTAGCGTCTCATTCATTTTTGATCACCATATGCAATAAACACAAAGAGAAATGCATCAATAAACTATATCTTAAAACCAAGCTAAAGTAATGAGTCCAGCATGTTTGTTTACATCTGTTTGACATGACAGACATGTCAACAAGTGGCAAATATGTCTAAAACTGACAATTAATTATCAACATAAAAAAGAAAAGTCTTTAACCTATTTAGCTGTAAAAAGTTTTTGCTCGCTACTACTTATCTCAAAAATTATGCAGCGACATGATATGAAAACTATTTGGAGTCGTAATTATATAATTCTAAAAAGTGAAAACTCCCATTTATCTAAAATGTTTCTAAACCTCTTTTTATTCGATTCTGTAAACCCATACTGTAAAAAAGGAAATGTATTTATAAAAAGTTTACGAGTTTTCCTATGACCTCTTTTGGTCATAATTTTGGAAACAAACTTTTTCCTTTTAATTTTTCTGACATACAAAGTCATATTTTGAAGACGTCTAAATCTGAAATTGTCATTATTTTTACATGTCACAGAGCCGTTCAAGAAAATTTTATTTGTTTGTTGGTTTTTCTTTTTAATATTACAAACATGTTTAACTCTAGCTTTAACTATGCGCCGATGTATGAACATGTTACGATAAGCGCTTGCAACCACCATCGCTGAAGAACCAACAAAATGCTCACTCTCCTTCACCTCTATCTTCGAAAACTCTAACGTTGAAGATTCAATAAATGGTTCATTTTCCTTCATCTGCACCATTTCGCTTCTCAATGTATGTGACTCCGCATCAACCACAACCAACTCTTGGACACTTACATCCAATGAAATGGATACGAGACCATTTTCATCAATACGATCAACAGCGATGTTATTTTTATTTAATTCTTCATCGTGATCATGGTAATATTCATCATTATACTCTGAAACAGAATCATCATTAATAACAGGACTGGACCGACCCGATTCGTCCAGTTCTTCCTCATGTTCAGACTCGAACACTTCCGTCTCCTCATCAACATCACAGCTGTCTAGGCAGCTTTGCGCGTCAGCGCCAACAGCATCATCAACATCGTCATCAACGCTGCTCGCAACATCGACATCATCACTGCTCACAAGGCAGCTTGGCTCCGTATCTAGCACCTTCTCTTCTTTTGCGCTAGAAATTACAACAGCATCAACACACACAAATGGAGCACACATTCTTTTGTGAACTCTGCACGGGAACTCTTTCCTCAGTGCGTCACACATCGCTTCAAAACTGATCTCTTGATCATTATATAAAATTGTCGAATAATAAATGCGGGCTGGACCTTGCATAAATGCGCCCATAATCAAAGCCCAATTGCTCTTTGGCCACTGCTTATCTATCGCTAATACATTAAATTCGGCTAAGAAATCTTCGAAGCATACACCGTTGTAGGCGGAATAAATAATCATGCTCTCCATGGTAAGCATAATAACAACTATAAACCACTTAGCTTTATATATCCAGGCGTTGTTTCATTCGCCTGCTTTAATAACTTCACTTCATAATACGACTAGGGCGTCGTTTTTATTATTTTGCGCACCACGAACGGGATGCAACTCGTAGAAATGGTTTTACTTTATATTTCGTATTTTTCTATCATTTACTTGTTCGTGCAGATATTACAAGGTTCTGCACACACCAATATAAGAACAAACAAACGAGCGGGATCGTACCGCGTCTTCTAGTGGAGACTCTGGCGTCCTCCACCAAAATGTAGAGGATGGAAGATCCTCTACTAAGGGGGCTCAGTGGTAGAGCGTGAAATGTGTGTATAGGACTTCTATACTATGAAGAGAAACACGGATGGACACACATGTATTATATTTTCACTTGGTTATAACGAATACATCAGTTTAGCTTCGCTGGCTGCGGTCAAGTCTAGAATGTATAAAATCCTAATCTATTCTTAAAACATTTGAAAGGTTCGAATGCCGTCAGATAATTTCCAGCCTTGTACAACATAAGGTTTTACTCTAAGGCTCTACAGTACCTAGTACAGTAAAATTTTAAGAAAAAGTAATCCATACTAATGTTGTAAATTCGAAAGTAACTCTGTCTGTCTGTCACCTTTTCACGCCTAAACCACTGAACGGATTTCAATAAAATGTAGGGGCTGGATGAATTAGAATATAGGGGATAAATATTGAGATATAACCGAACTCACGCGGACGAAGTCGTAGGCAAAAAATATTAAAATGTAAAACTCAAATATTGACACAATAAGACAAACACAGACAATTTACAGATAACAAACCAATCATTAGAAAAGTACAACTTGTAATGATCTATCTTTCATCCATAATCTCACAGATCATTCACACCAGAGCTACAAAAGAAACGAATGAAGTATAGCCTTAAGAAGGGACGGTAAAAACGGGCTATTTTTCGAGATTTTGGATTGTCATTAGTCTTTTAGTGATGATGTTCTGGAAAAAGGAAATGATAGGGTCACGTACTAATTAGACCTAGATTTTATTGCAAAAAAAATAATGCTCTTGATGCATTATCCACGAAGAAAACAACGGAATGCGTTTGTATGGAGAAAAGCCCCTTAGAAATAGAGAGAATAGAGTCCCTTCTTAAACGAAGAAAACCGTTTGTATGGAGAAAGGCCCAATAGAGTCCCCTCTTAAAATTCTTCCGATGATTGTTTCATTCAAGTCAGCATTTACTCGGCTAGGTATGAAAAATTTTATATAAGCAAATAGTCAAAGAAAATCTTTGACAAACTTTATAAATAGTCCCAAAGTTATCTTTCGTGTTTACGTAATCTTTGGAGTGCGTCATCGACCGCGAGCCACCCGGAAAAGGGGCGATCTGCGACATGCCAATAAATCAGGGCTTATTATCTCTGAGCCGGTAACGATTCCATAAAGATCGGACGGAGTACGATGAGCTATAATTAATATCCGCGCTTGTACCTTTTTCAATTTATCAACGTATATTGGTAACGTTCGAGATTCACCGTCGGGGAGTTTGACGAACTCGACATGCTGTAGACTACATCAGTCGGAGTTTGTAAATATCATGGGTGGTCACTATATCTGTTAATCCCTCTTGAATTTCCGAATCTTTTTGGGACATAAAAAATTTAATAACAGTTGAACTTTGGAAATTCTGCATGCGTAATAACTCTCTCCATTTTAGCTCATTATTTACATTAAAGAAAAACTTGAGAGGTGTCAAGCAAGGGACACCCGGATGGAACGAAGTTCCTTTCGATTAATTAGTTACGGAATTGTAATAAATATTTATTTCTTTTAAATTATAATAATAAAAAAACTGATCTAGCATTAACCAATCAAAAAATATTGATTATTAAGACATCATATTTTACTCCAAAAAAAGTGTCGTTACAACTTTTGGTCTTAACTTCCGTGTAGCCCCCTTTCGCAACGCGCGATAAATCAATTTTTCATATATAAACCTCGATAAAATCTACTGTTATTGGAACACGCCACATTTTTACATCATTAAACCTGTAAAACTCAATTTAATCACCTTCTTCGGGGTTCCGTTACAACTTTACAAGATATCTATCCTCTACCATCAGCTTTTAAGGGTTCAACAATTCGTTGTTTATCAGCTGCCCTGTCTGTGTGTCCACTCCGTTAATTAAATGTGCCGATGGTATCAGTTTTAAGCTGTATTGTCTTCTGTACTTTCGCATTTCGTCCTCGGTGCGAGGTCACGCCATCGGATCGGAAGTCTGAGAAAATTTTAGGGACGCCGTTCATTGTTCAAATCTTCTTAATTAAAATGACTATCTATGGTGTTATATAGGTACGTCATTAAAACAGTACTGTTGCTGGTATAAATCTGCCTATCCTTTTTCCAACTATGTTGGGGTCGGCTTCTAGTCTAACCGGATGCGGCTGAATACCATTATTTTATATGGTGCGACTGCCTATCTGACCTCCACAACCCGGTCAGTAACTGGGTAATACGATACCCTTTGCTAAGACTGGCTGTCAGGCTTTAAGGCTTCTGGCTACCCGTAACTTCTGTCAAAGACCCACGAATGACAGCCGATACCAACGGCTTAACGTGCTTGCCGAGGCACGGAGGAATCTCGATTTGTAAAGATGGTCACCCATCCACGACCAACCCCGGCAAGCGTAGCTTAACCTGATGGATCGACCTGTGCGGCTGTTAGTACTTAGCCACGAACTCCTCTATGGTGTTATGTAGGTATGTAATTAAAACAATACTGTTGCTGGCCTCTGTGATATAATGAACAGAACACTGTCCAATTCCTGTGATTGTGTTTTGTTTTTCATTCAATTTAAAGAAATTAGAAGGTCCTTTGAAGAAGAGGCTAATTTAATTTATTATTCTTTCTTATTACAACTCTGCATACAATATGTATGCAGCAGTGGCATTGCTCAGTTGAGCCAGCAGCCAGCATGCCTGAGAGATATTTCTCAACAGCATGTGAAGCTAAGTTATAGGCCCATGGGCAGCATAAAAACTCTGACACCAGGTTAGTCACTAACCACACGAAATGAAAAAAATCCCTGTGGTTTTGCTTCCATCTTCTTCTGCTGTTATTTTTTATTGTACGAGTATGTTGACCTGTTGTAAAACCTACTTTATTATAGTAAAGTCAAAATTCAATTTTGGCGTTTCAGTCTCAAAAGAGTTTCTCAAGAAGCTTATTCGTAGTAAATCCTGGACAGATGCCAAGATAGAGCCTCGGTTTTTATTAACCAGCAGCGGGAGGTTGTTTGTTGGTTTTATAGTGCTCTATTCGGAGAGTATGCACTTGGATTGGTCGTAAAAATTCGCTGCTTCCCCATTTTACTGCGGGAAAGGTCACGCTCGGCTGCTGCGTTTTTAATATTGTATCGTACGTCCCACGTCAGTAGTAACAAAACCAGTGTAGCTTTTTTTTTAAGAAAACATTTTTAAAAAGTTTTCCTGGTAAAAAAACACCTGCTGGTGTTTAAATATTAATTCAGTAATAAATTATATATATGCTGGTTAATTAGCACCTCTTTCTTTTTTATGAGGGTGTGAAATCATCCAATCACTTCTCCCGCTCTAGGTGGAGCGGAAGGGAGTCTCAGACTTTTACTGACTAAAATCCATCCATGTTCCTTCCTTAGCTCTTCATGTTCCGGTGTAGCGGTAACCCTTTTAGACAATCCTGCTTACCCGGCAGACTCGGCTCTAACGGCCCCTTCAAATGCTGATATTTCTTTGAGGCGCACGTGGAACATATACGCGGTGTCCGGCACGGGCCTGGTCCTGGTCGAACGGTGAGCTACCCATTACTCACCGCCCGCAGGAAACCTACTGGTTTCCTACGGGCGGTAGTCCAGCGGAGGGCCTCTTATTCTATTGAAACTCAGTATTGCTCATTTGAAACTGAGTTTACTGAGTACCGACTAGCGGTCGACTACACAAAGCAGCGTGTTGCAGCGTGTTGCAGCGCATTTTGACAGGTCAACAAAATTCATTGCGTTACTTACGTTGTTAGGCAGCCACATTTTTCGAACATATGAAGCAATGGATTAGCAATATCCTTCTGTTTGTGATTGATAGTGCGCTACGCAATTATTATCCAGTGTCCAACATAGCATAGCTTGCTTCATAGAACAATCAAGTTCAGTCGTCAGGTAAGCAAAAAAAAAACAGTAAACAAGAATAAACAATCAAAAGACTGTCTTGAATTAAGCTTTTTTATTTTAGCAGCCTGTAGCAGTCCAATGCTCGACATAGCCCTGTCCAACTGCACGCCATTCAGCTTGATTCTCGGCAATTCCCATCCAGGTGCTAACTCCACTCATCAAACATTATTAGGCCTTACACATATCTTAACTACAAACCAATATAACACGCAACGTGCACATTAGTTTCTAAAAGAAGCCATTTTCGCGTGAAATAATTCTCCTTGAACACTTACATAAACAATTAGAGATACAAAAACTCCATTATAAATCGAGCGATGCTTTTGTTCCGACTTGTTGCCCGTAATGTATTACGTGAGGTTATTTTCCAATTGTTATCTAAACCACGAGTTAACGCAGTTTAGTTCTAACTATTGCGTCTAACTGTGGCACGATAGTCGTAAGTTAGTGTGAAATGTTTACGGTAATAGGTTATATATACTTTTCTATAAAGAAAGGAAGAACAAAGAAAAACGTTACATCACAACGGTACACGGGTCTGGCGCGTGTTCAAAATTGGAATTATCGTCGCCATTTTGTTTTTTTTAACATAATTTCTGTGATAATATCTGAAATGTTGTAGGAACAACGCCCAGTCAATCAATCAATGACTTTTAAGCGTCCAAAAATACTTTGTAGGACTCTTCTGTATTTAACCTAGAAATGACATAGACATCATCTACCATTGCAAAAAGTTTCGTAATCTAAATATATAAAACAAATTTTAGGAAAAGTGTAAGTCATCACAATCGGCCATCGCTCTTTATCACGGAACATTTTTTTTCAGAATTAAACGGAAATTGAATTTTTTCGTTTTTGTATTTTCTGTTAGCAACAAGTTTTCTCCCTGGGCATGGAGAATAATTCTTTGCTGGGAATATTGTCCCTGGGTGATCGTTGTCGAACGAATTTTTAATTAAGTTCCCGAAAGTAGAAAATCTTACTTACTAGTGAGATTTTCTTCAATACTCAAAGCAAGTTGGTAATAAACAGCACGCAGAAATTCGATATTATCCTTAACAAATAAAATCAGTGAAATTCCTCCGCGTGTACCTACACAGACGTTCTGTCGCCAGCGCATCAAGTTGTACCAATCTATCAAATTTCTCGAAATGATTTTGAACCTTATAAGGTTGTTTGCTAAGTTCAAAATCGTTTAAGAAAATTTTACAGTTTGCGCCAACTTGATGTGCGGGCTGTACGTAAGAAAAGAAATTACAGACTATTAAACAGACAGACATAGAATAAAAACTGTAATAGATCTATGAAGCGTTTTTGTCTGTCTGGCCGTCCTAGATATCTCATTTAAGGACTGTCTCGTTCTACTTTTTTACAAAAGAATTCCTTTCCTACATACTCCGTTTATTACTGAGAAAGCCACGTTCTGGCATGACAGTAAAGAAAGGTGCCACTGACATAAAGTTGGGACTTTCGACCGGTAAAATAAATAAAAAATTGAAGTTTCTTGAAGAACTTTGAAAGTTTTATTTGTGTACAGAGGCCAGCACATCAAGTTACCACAATCTGTCAAATTTCTTTGATAGTATTTCAACTTTATTGCAAAGTCATAAGGTTCATTTTTAATTGAGAAAATTTGACAGTTAGGGATAGCTTGATGTGCTGGCGTCTGTACAACCAAAAAGGTGGTTTTAGTTTTTTCTGCTGATGCCAATAAAGTAGACAAATTATATAAATATGGGAATCACTAATCAGTATAAAGAAAAACTGCTGTATGATATTTTTTCATAAAATGGCAGTTACGTTCTTTCTACCTCTGCACGGTTATAGTGTAGCCGCAGGCTTGAAGACGACAATATTAATAACTTTCGCATTAACAGCTGCGCGAGCGCTGCTTCAGGGGCGAAAAACAATAGACGATTGTGGGTATCGCCTCATTTACATAATCCTTCATTGATTAAGATGTACTATGAAACTTAGACGAGATAGTTTTGGTGTTTACCCTTTTTTTTAAGAAACTGAAATATTTTTTTCTTAATTTACGCTTATGGCATTAACATTTTCAAATACTAAAGAGCGCCATTATTAAGTTTGCATGAATATAACTCAGTAAGATCTTAATTCCATCTGTAAGCAAAACAAAAGATGCAAATCTGCAGCGTCGGCCATTATTCACAATGTGGACCCTAAATCTCTTATTTTATTTCCTCAGACAGATAAGTTTTCATTTACATTTTACGTTATGAATAGGTTAGAAAGCAAAGACGGCAATTTTTTTCAGATTTTTAAGGAAAAGTGCTGACTTAACTGCTCTGCAAGAGGACACAAGTTGTGATGATACGCATGCTCGACTTTTGACAGAAAGAGGTCGATTATCAAAGAGTATTTAATTTCTAAGAATTATATTTAGGGGTACTGATATTTATGTTTAAGGGTTCTTCATAGCGTTTCTATTATACCTACATACACCTATATACCTATTGGAACAGCTTGTGATAAAACATTGACACAGTGCGGTTGTTGCCCAATAGCGATTGTCAATGAAAGGAGCTGTCTGGTATGACGTAGGGCAAGAAAAATGGTAAAAAAACATTGTAGAAACACGTGCACGTACCCAGTTACTGGGTTGTGGAGGTCAGATAGGCAGTCGCTCCATGAAAAATACTGGTATTCAGCTGCATCCGGTTAGACTGGAAGCCGACCCCAACATACTTGGGAAAAGGCTAGGCAGATTGATAGAAACACGTGCAGGTAGAATGATCTTTAATATTAAGATTACCACGTCCAAAAAGCAGACTTGACTTTTGCCTCCAAAAGAACTAAGTGTCTTCCGCCGTTTGTCACGACTAAGGGCGATATCTCGTGATTTATCCTGTACTTGCAGCGAATCACCTGAGAATTTGTCGAGCCCGCGGCGAGACGAATAGCGCCCCTGTACGAATGTCGAACGATTTATTGGTCTCTCATGGCGCTTGTATGATTTGTCGACTGTCCGAAGCTTGATAACGAAGAACTACGGAATAGTAGACCGAAGAGACTAAGTTATTTGTGATATTTGATTTTCTACTCACTGGGCGACTGATACAAAGGATGGAATTAAATCATGCATGAAAATACTCTTAGATAATACAATTTTATTAAAAACGTTTTTATTATACTAGGGGAATAAAGCAGTGTCTCAGGCCACTGGCATAAAATTGTCATGACATGTAATCTGACATTTAAAGCGAGCGGGTGATGTGAGGCTTTTCACATATCATTTGAAAAGCTATCGAAATACTTACTTACAGATTTTTAACTATATTTAATCGGGAAAGGGCTTCAAGTGTGAATGTAATAACTACTATCGATCTACGATTGACAAAAACGACTTTCTACAGTCCCTTATAAATCGACCAAAGCCAACGCCATTTTGTGTACCTTCACAAAACAAATAAAATGGCGTCGAAAGCACCTTGAACATTGAATAAGGTGAAAATAAAACTACCGAGACAGCTCATTGTGTTCTGTTGTTGTAGATAAGTCACTCACCGGGGCCCAGATCGTAATCCCGCAGAAATTAACACTTCCCTGAGATACCGAGATGACAAAGGAAATAATGCCTTATCTATGTAATCCCTCTATTTTTGTTTGTGGCAGCGTTTGTTTAGAAAATAAGAAAATTGTATTGTTTGCTTATGAAAAAAAATTGATGTTTTCCTCATAAAAAAACACCTGCTAGTGTTTAAATATTAATTCAGTGATAAATTAGGTATATACGCTGGTTAATTAGCACCTCAATTTTTTTTGTGGGTGGGAAATCATCAAATGACTCCTCCCGCTCTGGGTGGGGCGGATGGGAGTGTCAGACTTTTACTGACTAAAACCCATTCATGTTCCTTCCTTAGCCCTTTATGTTCCAGGGTAGCGGTAACCCTTTCGGACAATCCCGCTGAATGATACTTAGATGATAATTAGCACCTCTAACAGAAATAATTTCCAATGTAATTTGGACGCTAAGTGCGAACGACTGTTAGTACCCATAAAAATGCGACAGAATTACTTTACAACTCCTAAAGTCTACAACAAAGCGTTATAGAACAGTACTAAAACTAAAATTCGCGTTAAAATCACGAGATTATAGGGCAGTAACAATATAAAGCGAGGTTCGCGTTCTGCGCGCCGCTGACCATTTACCGCGGCCATTGTTGGCCAGTAATGAGCAAAAAAAAAGTTTATTATCGCTGTTAGCAGTGCAATGGACAATGGCCATAAACAAACTAGTTTTTGATATTTTTTCCACGTCCTTATAAAAGGAGGTCGCGTGAGACCCTTAATTTTATGTTGGTTTGCAAACTTTTTGCTTGATATGACGAAGTACACGTGTGTTGCTCTAATTATTTCTTTACTATTTACTGGGTAAAGTTACCTATTTTTTCCCTGGCAGTTTGATTATATTAGAATGGTTGATGAGATTGGTATGAACTATTGCTAATCGTCTTTGGGGGATTTAGCTATTCTGAGGTAATTTGTAAGGGAAAATTTTGCAACAATAAGTGAAACTCACAAAACATTTCCTATCGAAGAAATAATTAAAGTTAGATATTTGCGATATCTACTAGCTACACAGTGATTTTGTTCAAAATTTCGAATCGGAATATTTTCGTCTTAACTTCAACTGAACATTTTGATTGCATTTCCATTGCACTTTACAGTATTCATGGCAGCCATTCCCCATTGTTGGATTTGGGTTAGATTTCACTGTCCTGACCTTTGTGTCTGTTACCAAATGTTTCGTAAAACCTTACTTCGCCCGTATTCTAAGGTTCGTTCGAATGGAATCGTCGATTGATTCTCATATTGCCAAATGTTAAAGTTTATTGTTATCTAAAGGCGTAGGAATCAAGAGCAGGTTTTGATACTTACATCGGTGTTCTAATTATGCAGGAGTCAAGTACGCGCATGGAACTGCATTTATATTAAGAGCAAGTTTTATAAAAAGAAAGATTCCCTTTATAGAGAAAATATGAGTTTTCTAATTTCAGGAAGAATTAAAAAAAAAGCAAAGTCGTATAAACCAAAACTTGAGACTACAATTATTAAGCACCACATTATATACCAATCGATAAAAAATTATCGCCGAACCATAAAAAAGTATGAAGAAAATAAAGAAGGAAAAAAATACGTTTAGTTTCGGTAAACATGACGCAAAGAAAAAGCACAAATCCAAATGACAATCCAGTGACATAAGAGGACGTACAAGACGGATTAAAAAGCATTTAACTCTAAATGACTCGTAACATTTGTCCCTGTAAACGATTGCTATGGGAAATACAACATTTCTACGTCTAGGAAGGTGACAGGCGGCAAATCGTCAGCCCTAAATAGGAGCGACATCACGCGATGCACCACATAAGGGCAGGGAAAGCGCTCGCAATTAAACTTTATGATTGACTAGCGTTGCTGCGTCTGCGCATGGCCTCGTTACAGAAATTGTTTGAACAGCTCAGCTTAGAGTGCTAAAAGTTGCTATCTTAATTAGGTTTCAGGAACATTATGGCAGAATTAAATTCTATATCCGGTAGGTTTGATTTCATTATGATATACCCTAAAATGATATCAGATTGTGTTTCTCCAAGACCCAAGAAATCTGAAAACGACTTGAAGCCTCCTACTCAAAATACATCTAAGGAATGATTTGACAAGATAGCTAATATGGGAAACAAAAGGAAAGGTACATTCATCTTCTGCTCTCGTGGTTAAGGTTGTATCTGGCCGTTTATTTACAGCATAAACCCTAGACGTCGGTGTTAATTGATAACGATCAAGCCATTTTAACCTTTTGCGTAATCGGAACGAGGATGAAAATAGCATGTGGTGCGTCATCGGGAGTTTCATGTTAAGTGTCTATTCATTCCGTAATGGGAAACCGTGATGTTCCATAATGACTTTCAGGGTGGCGAAAGTGCGTATGTTGCGCAAATGTTTACCCACTAATTTATTTAAAGACTTCCTTTGAACGCTCCGTTTATAAGGTAAACTTACAAATTAGCATATCTAGTACCATCGACGACTCCACATGCCTATTTACAGGGAACAATAACGATGTTAAGAAATTAGTCTTGCTTTCATCACTTGAGACCCTTTCGTTAAGTGCTTTTATTACGTCACTCGAAAATTGAAGAATTTTATGGAGATCCATTGTGTTTTTGACATCTGGTAGTAAGCTGTTGAAACCGAAAGGTTAAGAGCTGCTCATAAAGTTCCGACGGTATAAATTTCTTGGTACTTCAAGACGCGATAAAGGTAAGTGTATGCTTTAAACACCACAGGAGTATATGCTATCTTTACGCACGTTGTTTTGTGAGTTTCCATTCCGACATTCTTGTCATCTTGGTCCTTCCTTACTTTGAAAGTGCGACGACCTTTTATATTCAATCAATTTTACTATGAACTGTTATATGACCCATGAAAATGCGAGCAAAAATCCTGAGGGAAAATCTTTTTTTTTTGAGAATGCCATCTCGTATTTCAACCTAGTAGGTAGTCTACTACATAACTGGAGTTGCCTGTGGATGCCTCGAAAAAATTAAGGGTTGCAGCCAGGGCTTCAGCGACTACACGCTAATGGCACCCTCTATGGGATACGGACCTCGACTTAGGTCTGGGGGAGGACAGCAAGGGACATGCTGGGCTGGGCTGGATCGGATGACAGCGAAAACCCTTTTTTAATTTCTGCTAGAATTGTCTTGCCTGACTTATTAAGATCCTCCTCATCCTTTGAATCATGACTAAAATCATCAACCAGTATTTACATTCAACTATAATATATGCAGTCGGAACACAAACCCATGTTGATATGTCGTTCTCTCTCATTTCCGACCTGCCGACCACCCAACCGATATTGAGCGCGCATAAAATTACCATCTGTTATTAAAACACGCATGTACCAGCAAATTAAATGATATATATTTAACGCTACCTTCTTTATTCATATTTACACTCACTTCCCACTGCCATGTGAATGGAATATGGATCTACATGTTGATGTATATGTAGTTGGAGGGATCCTATGGAATCCCAAAAAAAATGCAAAAAATCTTTTAGATTTCTAAAGTCTAAGTCAAAGTCAAATGAACATTTATTTACTCTAAACATACAAGGGATAATTACATATTTACATTTTAAATCTAAATATTCATAATAATATGTAGGCACAGAAATAATATGTATAATAATCAAAGAGCATCAAAAAATTCGTCCACATCGCCGTCAACAGGAAAAGTTCCCAAAAGGCTGGCAGCATTGCCGCGTTGTATGGCAATGCTGATTCTTTGACCACAATATAGGCCAGCCCTCTGGTCACGTGAAGAGACGATCAACTGCTTGGCGATATCTCGAAAAACGTAGTGGGCACTCGGACCCCAGGGCTCTAGTGTTTCAACCCCAAACGGCTCGAACATGTAAGTCCCAACAAGGTTGGAGTATTTGCGCCGTTTGAGGTTTTCTGCACCAGCAGCGGCTGCTCCTGCACAGCCCGCCGTACTAGGAAGATGGGATGGCGCAAGGGTGTCGACACGCGTTGCATCCCACACCAAAGGCCTACCTACCTTCCAAGGCATCAGTGTCATTCCGTCTGGTCTCTTCCCATCGACGCGTGCCAAGCCCGTGCGTGCAAGGTTCTAAAACAGCTGGCACCTCGGCGGTGACAAAAGCACGACGGATGATGTCATTGATGCTGGCGTGCCGTGCTAACCGGCCAGCACTCTTACTGCAGGATAAGCCATGGTGTCCGAGGCAGTCGACATCTTCACCGCATTGGCAGCGATGCGGAGCTACGCAAGGAGTGCCCAGACGCAGACAGGTAGCGACCCGGAAGGTAGTGTCACACAGCAAAGTCAAATCATTTATTTCAAATAGGCACAAGAAAGGCACTTTTGGACGTCAAAATGAACAAGAAATAGAATTGATGCTAGTCGCCCCTTCAAAAGATAGTACGGAGAAGAATGGGCTGAAAACTCCACCGTTACTCTTTTAAAATGTTTTACAATGTTTTCTATACATGAATTCTAAAATGTTATATTAATATGTATAGTAAAATTATATGTATTATTATATCTATACTGTCAATACCTGGTGCTTCCAACCTATGATTTCTAATACTGTGAAAACTTCATTAATGTTATAAATGAAGGCCTTAACATATTCCAACAACCAATTAAACCTTCTATTTTCATTGAATGTGTCAATTACTTTTAATTTTAGACGTCAAAAGGTCTAACCGCAATCCGTTAATCATTAATGTTCACTATGTTCTAATCCGACAGCGTGTCAGTTCCGAATCACGGAAGTAGTACATACATATGAACATGGATGCATACATTCATATGTACATGATAAATGATCGGTCGTATTGAGCCCAAAACGGTATGCGCTCGGACGTCGTACGTTTTTGGCAAAATGTTTTATTCATCGATACGAAAGAATATAGCGGAGTCTTTTTGTGTCTCTTGGTTCTTCCAAGTGACTTCCGTTTTTGGTGAAAAGTTTCTTTTGAAATAGATGCTTTTCTGTCTTTAAAGACTGCTTAAATGTACGCCAGGTATTATTCCCTGGTTTCCGTGGTAGGTAAGGTCATCAATCCATCATTAACTAGGTAACTAGTTTATAAGTAATGTATCATTAATTATCTATTTTCCTGGTTTTCGCCTCAATAGAGTTGATAGCACTACTTCTGGGTTTATATGCAGCGATTTATTACTTTTTGCTCGGCTGAATCCACAAAGACGGCCATTTTTTCTTCGAAATTTTGCTGAGACTTCAATGCAATCCAAGTCGATAAACTTTGAAAGAATGCTCTCATTGTTTTACGAACTTACATCCAAACTAATATATTTTTTTAAGCGAAATCTGGCTATTGTACAGAGGCCAGCACATCAAGTTACCACAATCTGTCAAATTTCTTTGATAGTATTTCAACTTTATTGCAAAGACATAAGGTTCATTTTTAATTGAGAAAATTTGACAGTTAGGGATAGTTTGATGTGCTGGTGTCTGTACTTAACTATGTCTGTTTTTTTTGTCAGTCTGTTGTCTTTTCACGACCTAACAGCTGAACGGATAGACCAGAAACTAGGTTAGGGGATAAATAAGATACCTTTCAACCTGTCAGTAAAATCCCGTAGTTAGGTTTCCCACCTCAACGCGGGCGAAGCCGCGGCCTGAAGCCGGTCAGTTATAAAATGAAATGCGTAGCTTGATAAAAAGTGCAATAAAAATGTGTTTTGTTTTTCAATAATGCGTGGCGGGTCCGCGGGTGTCCGGAGGCCAACGGAACAGCATGCCGATCGCGACAGATAACTGCTGCGCAATTTGTTATGTCGGCAGGTTTAGTAGCACGCTTTTTCGACTCACCATTATTATCTATACTAATATTATAAAGAGGAAAACTTTGTTTGTTTGTTTGGTTGTAATGAATAGGCTCAAAAACTACTGGACCGATTTTTAAAGTTCTTTCACCGTTGGAAAGCTTAGTTTTCTAGGAGTAACATAGGCTACTTTTTATCCCGGGAAAAATAACGGGTCCCACGGGAAAGACCACGGGAGCGAAGCCGCGGGCAAAGTGCTAGTTATTAATAATTAAATTACTGTTGCTGTGAATGTTCCGATAAAAAAGTTGCTTGCGTTCACGCCCAATGATTTGAAAAACCGTTATACGATTCACCTTTAGGTATTGGTTTTAATGTTATATGTTTCACCTTTAGGTAATGTATCTGTTTTGAAAAACCCTTTTTTCCTCTGTAGATATTGTTGATCTCCGTGAGAGAAACACATACAAATGTAGAAAATAATACCTTTTTTTCCTATCTCTTTTCCTCGCCGTAGAAATCTGTCATTTTGTTTCCTTTCTTCAGTTTCTACAGTTGCCATGCTGCACGTGCTGACCCTACAATAATATTCAAATGATTCATAGCGATTGTTTAACTATTGTGTCTACCACTCGGACAGTGAACCTGTTAAACTACCCGTTACTCTTCAGCGACCACCTTCCTATGAAACAATGGCTTCCGTGATGGTTATCAACGTTAAGCTCTGAACTATAAAAGTCGAGGCAGTAACATCTAGTCTGCATACAAATTATGCAATAAATATCATGGAAGCAGCTCCCAGAAGTGAAAGCGAGATTGTGCTAGGAATGTGACTAATGCGAGCTATGCACATCCTTTCGGTCCGTCTGTCACGATCACTGGCTACTGGCCGCTAGTAGACACTTTCTTTAAATTAAGTAATGTGGACTGTTTAGTTATATTATTAGATGGTCTCTGATCTGGGGTATTGAAATCGCGATAAATGAGGACTGTTTTATGTTGTAGTAACAGTAAAAGTGACCGTTTGTGAGAGACCATTATAGCACCTTAGTAAGTAGTTAGCACGTTTAGTAGTAAGCGGGATTGTCCGCAAGGGTTACCGCTACACTGCGGTGTACGGAACATAAAGGGCTAAGGAAGGAACATGGATGGGTTTTAGTCAGTAAGAGTCGGACTCTCCCTTCCACTCCACCCAAAGCGGGAGGAGTCATTTGATGATATCCCACCCTCAAAAAAAGTTAAGTAATAGCGAGTAAAAAAGGTTTTAAAGTTTGTTTTTTAATCCCGGCGATTGAATTGGCAAATGGAAATGTCAAAACTGACTTAAATGCTATTTGCACTTGCCAATTTAGGCTCTTTTTCTAATATCTGCCTTAATAATAAATTCACGTTCGTCTTTAACATCAGGGATAATATAAGCAATTAAAATAAAATAAAAAGACTTATGATGCATAACGTCGTCAAGAAATAAAAAATATGTCCACACATTGAGTCACAACAGCCATAAAAAACAAAAATTGCTGCATAATTGAAAAATAAATCTCGACTGTGGTAATAAATAAAGTCGTTGCCTGTGTTTCGACGCCGATGTGCAGTGATTATTCGCGCGTCGGGCCACACGGCGGGAAAATACACTGTTTATTTAACTTGAGACAGTAGTAGTACTCTTGGCTAAATAATAACAGCTGCAGGAGTCGATTTTCAAGTTTAAGCAACGCTTGCTGAGGCCGGCCCGTGGATGGGCCACCATCCACCTCCGCACCTTGGAAAGCATATAAAGCTGTTGGTCCTGGCTGTCATTCGTAGATCTTTGAACGTCGTCGTTACGGGTAGTAGCACAACCAGTCTTACCAAGGGGTATCTTGTCGCCCATTAACTAGGTTGGGAGGTCAGATTGCTGTCGCTACATATCAAAAACTCGTATTCAGCGGCATCCGGTTAGACTGGAAGCCGACTCCAAGATAGTTGAGAAAAGGCTAGGCAGATTGATACAGTAGTTTGCATACAATCACAGTGAAAGCCGACCATTGATATTTTAATCGTGGCAACAATTTATTCGGCCGTGAAATCGATACCCCATCGGGTTTAGTGTTACCAGTGTGAAATATTTCCCAGTATAGATTTTTGATTGCTGAATGCTGGACTGGCAACAAAAGCTGTTTACTTCCTCTCTGCTAAGTTATGCGTTGCGTGCAATAGTTTCTAATCATGACTCAGCTTCAACTCAATGGTGAATGGAATAAGGACAGTCGCCAGCACATCAAGTTACCACAAACTGTCAAATTTTCTTAATCCATTTTGAAACTAACTGTCAACGTTTTAAGGTTTAAAATCATTTAGAGAAATTTGACAGTTTGGTATAACTTACCATACAAGCTTGTTCTGATTTTCAGTGTTGGAAGTCTTCATATTTAATTGACTATGTACTTATATACTTGTTAAAAGTAGGCTGACAGTTTCGTCTTCGAAAATTGGTTTTAATTAACATTTTTTTCGCCTTGTTTTTGTAAGAGTGTTCTTGTGACCAACAATTGACTGAGAAGAACGAGATCTCCAGTGTCTGGCAGCCCATTCGCCCAGCAGATTGGCGCGACTTGTCACATTGCGAGTCAGATTTCGAAGGAATGTTTCTAAGGGTATATATTGCAAAATCACGTCGCACTGTCGTCGCATCGTGCGTGTCTGTGTCCTTAATTTGGTTTGTTGTTCATTAATTTGACAGGCTTTAGTTATCCAAGTAACAACAGCAACAAATATAACTGATTGACAGCAGATTTACAGCGTATACTTACTTCCGAGGTATCCGCAAATTATGTTATGAAAACAACAGCTCCTAATTAGTGGAAAATTACGCATTGACACAATGAAAAACTCTACAACAATGAGCCCGTTATCAGGACTAGATAAGAGTATAATCGTGAAGTTGTCAACAGGAAATTCGTCCGCGCTGATCCGTCCGGATATTGCCGCGATATTGTGTTCAGTAGAGAATTCATTAAACAAGTTTATTAAAAAATGCAGATCAAATTTCAAATATGTAATAGATTTTGCAAAAACGCTCATAATTATTCTCTTATTACTTAACATATAAGCGGGATTGTCCGAAAGGGTTAGGTACTGCTACCCCGAAACATAAAGGGCTAAGGAAGGAACATGGATGGGTTTTAGTCAGTAAAAATCTGACTTCTCCCGCTCCACCCAGAACGGGAGAAGTCATTGGATGATTTCCCGCACTCAAAAAAAAATCTACTTAACGTAAACGGCTAAAATTTAGGGCATTTTCTAAATACTAAAAACACAACGAAAACTTACAAGTCAACGTACCCAAATATATACCTACATTTAACTAATCAAATCCACCATTAAAGTCATCAAGAGAAAGTCCAAAGAACAAAAGATCAGATAACATTAATTAACGTAAATTATAAGAACTGTCTCCATTATCATTTTCTATCACAACGGGCGGCCATTAAAGTGTTGCCAGACTTGCTTGTGCAATATCTACCCCATCTCACGACGAGACGGGCGATCCATCATAGAAAACAAGTAATACATAAGGCGATTATTTACTGGTAGCAAATAGATATGGAATAATAGTGCACCACTGCGCTCTATTTCTTAGAGAATATAATCTGTTCGTCGAAGATATCGGAATGAGAAGGTTATTAAACGGACTGACCTGCTGCAGTCAGAAAGTGATTTAGTAGTAAGTAATATTGGGGTTATGTTGTAAATATATAAAAGTCTTCACTAAATAGTATAAAACAAAGTCGCTTTCTCTGTCCCTATATCCATAGGTATGCTTAAATCTTTAAAACTACGCAACGGATTTTGATGCGGTTTTTTTTAATAGATAGAGTGATTGATGAGTAAGATTTATGTGTATAATTTGTCGACATATTATGCGGGCGAAGCCGCGGGCGGAAGCTAGTAAGAAATAAGATGGTCGTCTTTTCAAGAAATGAAATATTTAGAAAGTTTCAGTACACGAATTAGTTACTAAATTAGTTGCCGAGCCCGTCTGCAAATTCAAGTTAGACGGACGCGACCTTTCCTCCTAGTTCAGTTGCTTTTAAAGAGGTTTATTTGCTAAATGCAAAAATACTTGTCTGAATTTTGACCGATATAAATAAGCCTTTTTGGAGCGAATTTCGCGATTACGCCGTCACCACACTCAAAGCGCGTGAGACAAGAGCAGCCAGTATCGTCATTGCTCTGGAATACTGACAGGTCGTGAACGCGATTTAAATGTGATGATCGCGTTCAATCTCATTGGTAAAATTGCCCGTAGTTCTGCCCTAACTATCGATACAATCGTTCATGTTGCTGCAATCTGCCGCGACTCGCGTCGAAGTCTCTGTTACCGGTGCGTGCGCGCGCGCAACGTTCAGCTTTGATTTACGATCTATACCCACACTGCCCCATAGCCACTGAAACTGTGGAGCGTTGCTGTATTTCAGATGATTTTAAATTCGAGAACTAATAACAAAGATTTTATCAAACCACGATCTGGTCCCAATTCTCGTGATAACGTTATCAGATTAGAATCCGGCACTAAAAAGCTATTATCTCGAGGATGTGAATGAAGGCTAACGTAGGGAACCGTGATTCATAAGATGGTTATAGCACTACAAAGTTTATATAATATGGACAGACCACAGTGTTAGAATCTAATATCTCCGACGGCGATGCAAAACCACAATTTCCATAAGAACATAACATTCCAAGGATCTGCAGTTTCGCATTCCAAAGGAGAAAATTAACACCTTGAGGTGCGTTGTTCTGTAAATTGATTTCCTTTCCATTTTGTCTGCACAATCAAGTTATGCAGCCATTATACATTTACACGCATAACCACCTATTACGGCCACGTCTAGATATTATGAGGCGCCTTCAAATCCTAAAGGTTACGGTTTGGCTGTACCTGCGCTTGCGCCGGTCAAACTATAAATAACGCTAACGTTTCCGGGTAGGTACCTGAAGTACTTATATACCTGCTGATGCTTACAATTTTTGTTGCATAAGCCTAATAACTCTTGGTTGGCGAAGTACATAGGTATGTATGTAAGAGGTAATTTGCAAAACATATTGCCTTAGGTTTCCAGTAGGAAACGATCGTTTGAATAATTGTGTGTCTACTTTGTTACGCACTAACTCGTGGTTAAGCATACGATCGATCCGTGCGGCCGTTATAACTTAGCCACGAGCTCCTCACTGCTCGATTTACCATTAAGAGTTGAAAATCTAACAACAATAATTAAGTGTCGCCTAGTGTTAGGGGGCGTCCATAAATTACGTGAGATATTTTAGCGGGGGAGGGGGTCGAGTCAAATCTCATCTAATCTTACGATGGAGAGAGGGGGGGCTCGGCAAATATCACGCAATATTTTTTTCTGATTGAAACAAAAAAGAATATACTATTTTGGTCCATTTAATCCAGATTGTACATGCTTAAGATTTAATCTTAAGCGTAATCATAATACGATTAAGATCATTCACAATTTTTTTTTCTTTTTCCAATTACAATCCAACGCGATTAGGTAAGAAACCCACATTTTGAAAACTCTCACGTGGGATTGGGGGTCGGGGGAGGGGGTTGAATAAAATCTCACGACATCTCACCAGGGGGGGGGGGGGGGAGAGAGGGACAGAAAATTAAAAAAAACACCTCACGTAATTTATGAACGACGCCCCCTTAGTGAAAACAGGCGTTACCTTGTGTTTTATTAGCTTTTTGGCTGAAATTTCTCTGTATGATGAACTGATGATACGCCATGAGCAAAGAGAAAACTTTTCTTCATATCAATTCGCAGATCTACGCCGACATTTAAACACGTACAAACCCTTGAGTTATTGTACGATACTGTCTTGAATTACAGTGATAGACATCTTTGCAATTTAATAATGAGATTTTTGCAAGAGATTTTATATTTATTTTTGTCAAATATTTATGGAAGGTTTTTAACAAGTTTTTTTTCTTTTTCCGCAGGTATGTACACAAATTGCTTGCTGAAGAGCTGAAGGTAATTTTGTATTAAGTTTTTAATTGAATATTTACCGTCAATTATTTTTTCAGTTATTTTACCGCAAATATTTTTTTCCAAGTTACTTTAATTTTTAAATTATTTTATAGCTAACCATTTCCTATTGAAAATAATATGCAGAGACGTAATAACGTACCTTCCTAATTTAAATGACGTAGTTAGTAAAAGCTGCTCTGAAAATATTACCGACCATCTTAACTCGTAGGTACCTTTAAGTAAAGAACACTAAATTATATTGTCGCTACCGATTGATATCAGAGATTAAGTTTCTTGAAATCGATGTATACCTCGAATGGAATCGATATCCGGACAGCAGCAATTTAAGCGCATCGATAATGATCGACCAATCAATTTTGAGCTCTAGCAGTGGCATTTCACTGCAAACTTTAAATGAAAAATTCATTTTATACGGGTCTTCGTTGAGTGGTCATAATAAAAGTGTATTTCTTAGTTTCCGTTGATACAGTTTTCCAATGTATTGCATCGACCAGTTTTTATGATTCAATCGCCGTTGCAAGTTGATGGCGGCCGTAATTTGTTCGAACTGGAAATGGATACGGCTGTATAGCTATATTAATTTAATATTTGTTTGGAAGGAGATTGAAAAGGAAAAGTTTAAACTTAGTCATTGTATTGAAAAAAGCCGTTGTTTTGAATTAGTTAGTCCATACATTGGAATGAACACGTCTGTGTGCTGAAGGCACTGAGCTTAGAATAGCACAAAAAATAGTGGCGTTGTTTGTGTTAGTGTGTGTTGTTTTAGGGTGCGTCCACATCTGGCGAATGTGCCGCGAATGTGCAGCTCGCGAGCCGTTTGCGACCTGCCCGCGAGCTGCGCGCGTGCATTTTTGTTCGTGCGCCGCTACTGCGTAGCGCGCGCGCAGTTCGCGCGCGACCTAAGCGCCATACGCGATCAGCGCGCGGGCGGCGCGCTAGTTATTATTAATATTACTTACCCGCTCAGTTCGTTTCTGATTACTGGAGGCTAAGTACGTGTTGTCATGGAGTGGACGGAGGAGAATTGTTTACGAATTTTAAACATATAAAAGATTTCCAGTATTATGGGATCCTAAAGATCAATATTACTATGGAAAAAGTCACTGAGCCAGTAAACGGAACTGTAAGGGCGAGAACTGAGTGCGCGCAGATCGCGCGCCGCTCGCGCGCTCTATACGAGCCTTGCATGAGTTGCGCTAAGGAGGCGCACCAAACCATTGCAGTGACTGCACGCGCGCAGCTCGCGGGCCGCTCGCAATCGGCTCGCGTGCTGCACATTTGCGGCACATTCGCCAGATGTGGACGCACCCTTAGGTGTTTAAAATTAATATCGCTGTGACCGACTGTCATCCTGGCTTTAGAGGCCTTTTTTTTATTTTTTTTTGATCGCAGTTCAACCCAAGGGTTGTCTACTGGGCACGCCACGATAGTGGCGGTAAGGCCCCTCTTTGAGGAGTGGCTAGAGAGGCGTCACGGCGCCCTCACCTTCCGCCTGACGCAGGTCCTCACCGGACATGGATGTTTCGGGAGGTTCCTGCACATCATCAGGCGGGAGGAAACGCCCGGGTGTCACCACTGCGAGGATCGCCCAGAGGACACGGTAGAGCACACGGTGCAAACCTGCCCCGCTTGGGCGGAGCACCGCCGTGTCCTCGTAGAGGCGATCGGCGGCGGCGACCTCTCGCGCCCGGCCCTGGTGCAAGCCATGGTCCGGGGCGAGAGGGAGTGGCAGGCAGTCACCTCCTTCTGCGAAAAAGTAATGCTCGCGAAGGAGGTGGCGGGATGGGAGAGGGAAAGGTCCTCCCGTCCCAGCCGCCGCGGGAGACGCTCCGGGCGTCGGGAGCCACGTGACGACTCCCGGCCACCGTAGGCGCGGGCCTGCGGACGGTGAGTAATGGGTGACTCACCGTCCGATCAGCACCAGACCCGTGCCGTACGGCGCGTATATGTTCCACGCGCGCCTCAAAGAGATGTCAGCATATGAAGGGGCCCCCCAGGGCCAAGCCTGCCGGGTAAGCGGGATTGTCCGAAAGGGTTACCGCTACCCCGGAACATAAAGGGCTACGGAAGGAACATGGATGGGTTTTAGTCAGTAAGAGTCTGACACTCCCTTCCGCTCCAACCAGAGCGGGAGCAGTCATTGGATGATTTCCCAGCCTTAAAAAAAAAAAAAAAAAAAGGGTTGTCTACTGCTTAACCGGGCATGCCTGTGGCTGCCACAAAAGAAATGTAGCCTCCAGCCAGGGCTTAATAAAAACTAAAACTAACTTACAAAACTAAGCGACTACACGCTAAGGGCACCCCCTGCGGGGTTCGGACCTCGGCTTAGGGCGTCTTTAGAGGCCTTATTTTCTTGAGGTATTTGTACGCAAGCCCGGTTAAATAGCTGTCAACCACCTTTTTTTTTGGGTTCTGGGGTGGAAAATCCTCAGATTCCACTGACGAATAAATAATGATCACCTGCTTAAAAATCGGTAAAAGAAAACATCGTGAGGAAACCAGCATGTCTGAGAGACATTTCTCAACAGCATGTGAAGCTAAGTCAGAGGCCCGTGGGCAGCATAAAAACTCCTACACCAGGTTAGGCACTAACCACAAGAAAAGAAGAAGACTGACGAATAGCGATCGTACGTAACATCGCGCCTTGTTTCCCTAAAGGGCTAGGCAGATGTGTGTTTAAGTTCCACGTAATAATCCTCGACTACCTCATTGGACTAGTGGCCGGAAACGCTACTGCCGAGCATGAAATCCTGGGTTCGATTTCCAGGTCGGGCAAATAAATTTTGAGTTTTTCCATTAGGAACTTCTTAGTAGCCGCCCGGAGTTAGGATTTGTGCCCAGATGAAGATATTCCTAAGTAATGAATTTATCAGTGGGATTGTCCGAAAGGGTTACCGCTACCTCTGAACATAAAGGGCTAAGGAAGGAACATGGATGGATTTAGTCAGTAAGAGTCTGACACTCCCTTCCGCTCCACCCAGAGTGAAGGGATTATTGGATGATTTTCCACCCTCAAAAAAAAATTAATGAATTAAGAACCACTTGATTGGCAGTACAAATTTATGAGTTTAGTATCCGATACACCCATATCATAGAAAAACCAAGTCAAACAGCATGGACGTGGAAACTGACACAAATCGAAAGCGCCCTGAAGTCGTTAAACCCACTCAAACTAACATATTATTCAATCCAGGGACTTTCTAAATGATGAACAAAACTCATTTGCGGTATGACAAGTGAAAACCTTCTCCATCTTGCGTTGCTTTCACGGGGCACGCAGTGACATACAGGCTGTATCTAGATGAGCCCTGATTATCGCGTTCTGCCATCGGAACACTACCGGACCAGCTTTATCTGTTTATTTAATGTCCCACAGCGGATTCCTAATGGTCTTGAATAAGTAGACATGATCGTTGGGCGTTTTAGCGGTAATAGCATGAAAGTTTTAAGACTTCTCGCATAATAAGGAAATATAGTTAATGGTTTTGCTGATTTAGCTATGAAATGGGGTTGGTTATGTTAGTTATCCATATTTTATGATTTCAATAAGCCGAGCTTACAGCGTTCCTGATTTTGCGAAACTTATAACTGTAAGGTTTACTCGAACGATGTCGTCGTAAGATTATTATTTACGATTACACTGTTACTAATTACTGTTTTTTCTTGGCAAATTACTTCTAGCAGATCGACGAAAGAAGTGAAAAAGAAATGTAGACAATAGTGTGTGAGAACAAGAAGAGATGAACATGAATACGTGAAGTCTTTAACTAAAATATTATAAGGTTGCGATGTCGCCTGCATCCTGGATGGATCCATGGATCGAGTGTTGGGCCACAAAAGGAATGAATGAAAGGCAATTGCATGCAGCTGAGATGAGAATGCTAAGAGGGATGAGTATATAAGAGGAAGTCTGAAAGTGTCGCCGGTGACTGAAAAGATGTGTGGAAATCGGTTGTCATGGTATGGGCATGTTATGCGGAGGAATGAGGAAAATGTTGTCAGGAAAGTTGTGAGCATGAATGTGGATGGCTATACAAGTAGAGTGAGACCGAAGAAACAATGGATGGATTGTGTGAAAGATGATATGGCTAGGAAGGGAGTGACTACTGAGATGACGACTAATAGAGAAGTATGGAAGAAAAAGACATGTTGCGCCGACCCCAAATAAATTGGGATAAGGGCAGGAGAATGATGATGTCGCCTGCATCCTCCTAAAACATGAAAAAATTCTTGCTTTTTTATGTTATCTCCATAATGGTAGACCTAAATGCAAATTCACACGCCAACGAATAAACTCACTTGATGTGTCAATATTCTGTGGTAATGCGGTTTCCATGTGTTCATACCACCACCTTTACCATCATTGCACATTCGAAATTGTCTTCAAAGATTTCAAAATTCTAATTGTGTTACACAAAGGTGTATTGTTGCACTGTTTAATTACTGTTGCAATTAAAGATTACTATCAATCAATCAATCAGATATGAATAGTGATAATATTAAGTGACGGCGCACAGTGTTTTTTTGGACCTCAAAATCGGACATGCCCTTTTTATTCCAATTATGGATGCCGGAAATTATTTCAAATGCGAGAGTAGAATACCCGGAGTTCAAAAATATTTAGAACCAAAGTTACAGCCATTTTGATTTGTTTAGGTATTTTGATAAATTGGAAAAAAACACGGCTCAGGAAAAGCTTTTCTTATTTTTGTAACAATCGTCAATTAACGGTATATTTTAAGCATTTTATGACTATATTTTCAAGACTTTATCTCCGCAAGGAAACCAAGTATCGGTTTTTTTTTTTAATTTAGGTTTTTATTTTTTTTATGACATATCCAAACGAATATGGAAATTCTTTCTAGCTTATTATATTAAGCAAGATATAATGAAACTCCAAAAAAATAACCATGTCCATAACTAGCAGGATCTCGGAGAAACATACTTCTAAAGTTCTCATAGAATTTCTATGGTTTTAGGGTTGTCTCTGTTACATTTATTTAATTGAAAAATAAACTTCGAAGTAATATTATGAAAAATCGGATTGTTTAGTAGCTATCTTAATTTATTGATTATTTCATTTTCTGCTATGGCTATAATATTCACACCTATTAATTATACCGGCTTAAAAGAAAGAGGTTTGTTTTCGATGACGGACGAAACAAAATTCGAATGTTTATACTTGTTTTGTTCGTTCTTTGATTTTTGGTTTGTGAGATATTTTTTTTTTATACCGTGACAGTTCTCAAATAAATTTCGAAAATACCTAATTCTGATGGAGAATTTTGGAGGTAGACAACGAAATCATCCATAACTTACAGCAATTTGTTCGCGATTGTAGCAATATATTCGACAAATAACGTTCATGGTACCTATTTATATATAAAAGCGTTATTATTACGTATTACGATCACCTCTTCACAATTAGGTATGATTTTAGAAAATATTTTGTCTTTTTGGATTTGTGTCAACCCTAGGTCGACTTTTTCAAAATACGATAACTTCGAGATCCTGCTAGATATGGATTAGATATTTTTAATTTAAATGGATAAATATATAATTAATAACTGTATTAAGAAATAAAATCCATATTCGAAAGGATATAAAAATTAAAAATAAATTACTAAATTAAGCTAAAAGTTCCATAACTCCCATTTGAATGCAGTTACAATTACAATTACTATCTTAAAATTAAGAGGAAGTGGTGTTTTATTATTATGTACAATAATATATAAGAATTATTGAATAGTTTTATTAATATTAATAATTTTGTGGTTTCTCTGGTTTCCATAGAAAAATCATAAAAACGACTATAACTTTAGTTCTTAATATAATTGAGCTCTGGGTGTTCTACTCTCGCATTTCAAATAGTTTTTAGCACCTATTATTGGAATAAAAAGGGCATGTCCGATTTTGAGGTCCAAAAAAACACTGTGCGGCGGGGGGCTATGGGGGATATGTGTCATGTTAGGGCCTATTCACACACCACGTTTTTTAAACGCGCCGTCGACGCGCGTTTGTAGCGATACAGACGCGATACGCACGCAAGTCAGACGCAGCCTGTAGACCTTTGCACACCTGACGCGCTTGTGTCGCGATGCAAACGCGCGTGTGTAGCGATACAGACGCGATACAGACGCGCGTGTGTAGCGATACAGACGCGATACAGACGCGCGTGTGTAGCGATACAGACGAGATGCAAACGCGCGTGTGTAGCGATGCAGACGCGATTCAAACGCTACTAGCGTAGATTCACACTTCCCTTTCCCTCGTTGCTAGCGCTCGTATCGGTGTCGCGCGTTTGAATCGATACAGACGCGCCGGTGCCGCGCGTTTGTATCGATACAAACGACAACAAACTGCTCTGCAGGATAAAAACGCGCCGGCGACGCGCGTTCCCAAAACGCGCGTCGACGGCGCGTTTAAAAAACGTGGTGTGCATAGGCCCTTAGTTGCAATATGTATCAGAGACAGGTTGCTTCATTCGAAAATGAATTTGATTGAGACGGTTTATGTCACTATCATTATTGGTATTAAGAAATTTCTTGAGTCAATGGACTCATTTAATTGAATTGTCGACTCGACTTGAGCAAGGGCGGTAATCAATGCAAATTCTAAGTCAAATCATTTATTTCAAATAGGCATAAGACAGGCACTTTTGAACGTCAAAATGAACGAGATATAGAATTGATTTTAGTCGCCCATTCCAAAAGGAAGTTTCGTACAGAGAAGAATGGGCAAGAAATTCCACCGTTAAAAAATATATTTAAAAAGTAGTGGTCCCTTGGAGTCGGGGCAGGGTCCAAGCTACCATTTGTTGGTTTGGCTGCAGAGACAGGAAACTCCTCGAGGTATCGAGGAGTATTGCCTTCTGAATCAGCCTCTTGATCCAACCGCCTAACGAGAGCCTCGGTATCACGACTCATAATTGCGTATAAACGGTCTTCCATTTAATGTTTTAATTTGTTTATCATTTTTCGGTGAACTTTTGGAGATCACCGATTCAAATTGGCCAATCAGTCTACTTGTTTTTTTTTGACGGTGGGAATCATCAAATGACTCCTCCCGCTCTGGGTGGAAGGAAGTGTCAGACTCTTACTGACTAAAATCCATCCATGTTCCTTCTTAGCCCTTTATGTTCCGGCGTAGCGGTAACCCTTTCGGACAATCCCGCTGACAGTCAGCTTGTGTTTTATTTACCGTCTTATTCCGTAAATGTTTTAACTTCACGAGTCTCTTTAACTAGCTTCTTATATATCTACGTTTATTTATGTCATAACTTTTGTGTCAATAAATACCTTGTCATTTACATTTGTTATTTGATTATTTTAAGCCTAATGGCTTTCATTTATCACGGTTGTTTGCCTACAAACTACAACAACAACACATTTCGGACACCGAATGACTCATTCTAGTTTCAGCGTTGTAATCCATAACCATTTCCTGTAATTGACGTCACATTTAGGTTATTTGATTACTGTATTTAATGCGTGTTGCTCTATTCCCAATGGCGGGGCTTATTAAGATATTTTATAAGCTATTTTGAACGTTGTTTACAAACAAACTTCACAACTTACGTCAGTTGACGTAACAAGAGTGTTGTCAGCGATTCGGCGCACACGCATGGCTTTGATGTCCCCCGATTTACGAGAAAAACTTGTCGCGTTACGTTTTGACGGACTGTCTACTTCCTCGTCAGCGACTGGGTTAAAAATAAAGGTTTGATTATTATTTAATGGAGTTTTGTGATAAGACTTTGGAGAGCTGCAGTTTTTTTAATTTCAAAAATCATCAGGCTTAACTTTGTAAACTAACTTTGTAACTAACTTTGTAAATTTATTTTAACACACCCAATGTTTTCAATCACTTGAACATTTGTTTTTTTTTAAGATCTATTTTTTACAATGCTGTCAACATTGAATGGCGTCTTTAAGTCTATATATTGTTTTATTACATCTGTGGCAGGTGCTCAGAAAGTTTTTTTATAAGGGCCAATTTACATGTCTCGCATCTTGACAGCAAGTATAACTTCCTAGTTCCTACTAATTGGTTGTTTACACTATTCAAGTAGACAAGTCCTCTACATACTAAAGACAGATTATGTGTAGACTAGACTAGGCTACACGTTTGCAATAAGGCACATGTTACACAGATCCTCGAACACGAATCTAGGCTAAGCCTGCAATTTGCTACTTACACACAACTCTGATTTGTAAAGCGAACTGGTTGCTACTGCATATGCATGACTTGAAAAGAGAAACCTTTATGATGAACAACGTAATCCTTCCTGTCAGTTTATTTCCTTATTTCTTGCTTTTCAGTGTATATATTAAATACTTTTTTTTAAATTTGATATAACTATAATACCTACCTACAGACTGACTATGACCTAGATTAACATATAGTATACTATTCTTCTGCCTGAAAGTATTATTTTCCCTAGGATGCGATCCTTATAATGCGAGTGAACCCACGGGCAATATTAAGTTATTTTAAAACATTCTTAAAAAAACTACTTTCCAAAATAATCGAAAGACACAAAACAAAAGCTCGTTTATTACTTGAAAAAAAAAACAGAAACGATGGACCTCTTTACAAGTCGAAATAAAATAACTCCTTTTACGCCTTATCCAAATTGTTGTTAATAAAACCGACGGGCCCACGAGGAATCGATGTATTTACATCAAAACGGTGTTTCGAGTGCTTTAACAATAATGCCCTTGTGATAACGAGATCAATGGCTCTTTTATAGTCTATTGTGCTAAGTGCTAGTTCAAGTTTACGCTGTTTCCTTATGACTTCATTTTATACGTTTTGTGTTTTACGTTACAGAACTTGGCGTTTTCAGAGACTGTGAAAAAAAAGAAATAGAATAGATAAATACATAGATATTGTCCGTCTTTAAGGGTCGTCAGAAGCCCGAAAATCTGACAGCCAGTCTTACCAAGGGGTATCGTATTGCCCAGTTACTGCGTTGTGGAGGTCAGATAGGCAGTCGCTCCATGTAAAATACTGGTATTCAGGTCGATCTAGTTAGACAGGAAGCTGACAACAACATATTTGGGAAAAGGCTAGGAAGATGATAATACTCTTTTATTATGTACAGAGGCCGGCACATCAAGTTACCCCAATCTGTTAAACTGTCATTGATAGTTTTACAACTTTATTACAAAAGTATAAGGTTCATTTTCAATTGAGAAAATTTGACAGTGTGGATAAACATTACAGATATAAATTCAGAACATTTTACAAGGGGTGACACAATAGTGGTGTTACCGCTAAGACGATCTTTTTAATCATTTAGCACTACCTATTTAAAAAAAATACGTTTCTTGTATACATAACTTTTTTTTTTATAGCGGCAATAGACATTACCATCAGCCGTGATCGAGTTCAAGAGCAGGCCCATTCCAAAATAAAATAAAACAAAACACAATCTGTGAAAAATCCATCTCTGTACTTATTTACGGTTCTAATATGTACAGCCCGCTGTCAGACAGATAGACGGACAGCGGAGGCTTAGTTAATAAGGTTCCGTTTGGCATCCTTTTGGTTACGGAACCCTAATGACTCAGCTCTTGACTGAAAGTGGAAATCCATAATGATGATAATAGCTTTCTATTACATGGTAACCGAAGTAAACGGCGTGTCGGATTGCTAATCGACACAAAATGGACAAAAGCTATTTATATATTTTTGTATCAAAATAGTTACACCTTATAGTTACCTGTTTACATAATAACAGATGAGCTGAAATTTTTTATTTAACTAAATGGATCATTTGAGATCATTGAAGCGATCCCTAACTGTCGAATTTTCTCAATTAAAAATGAACCTTATGACTTTGCAATAAAGTTGAAATACTATCAAAGAAATTTGACAGATTGTGGTAACTTGATGTGCTGGCCTCTGTACTTGTTTTACATACTCCCTTAGCTTCCAAGGTTACGTGACCAAGATTATGTCTGGACATTAAAAGAGACTGTGAGCTCTGAGTTTATTTCGGCCTTTCTTGTCAAAGTAGTCATTTAGGGAACGCCGCCGTCCTCATCTAGTTAGTGAAAATCTATTGACAAAAATAAAATAATTTATGTATCTAACTTACTGGTCATTAAGTATGAATAAAAAGCAGTGATAGCCTAGTGGTGTGACCACTGACTGCCAAGTCATAGGTCTCGAGTTCGATCCCAAGGCACGCACCTCTGATTTTTCGGATTCATGTGCGTATTGTATATAATTATCACTTGCTTATATCGGTGAAGGAAAACATCGTGAGGAAACCGGCATGCCCGAGAGATATTTCTCAACAGCATGCGTTGCTAAGTCAGAGGCCCATGGGCAGCATTAAAACTCTGACACCAGGTTAGTTACTAACCACACGAAAAGAAGATTAAGTATGAATGTGGATGGCTATACAAGTAGAGGAAGACCAAAGAAACGATGGGATGGATTGTGTAAAAGATAAGCCAGAAAGTATAGTATAGTAATAGTATTAAAAATATTGCTTTAAGAGGTGCTGGTTGTCCCCCAGGAGTCCTTGATTCCCCACACCATAAGTACCTATGTAAAATGTAGGCACATTATGTGCATAATTTAATTTAAAATGCAGTTTCATTGAAGCTGTGATCATTTCTAAACTGGGAAAGTGGGGGACTATGGCCATGAATGAATGAATCTTTTTATTGCATCCTATTACCTCAAGTTTTCTCTTTATTGAAGCAAATATTGGATGTATTTAACTCTCTTATAGAGCTTTTTATAGGTAGAAAATGTTTAGTATGACATCGTAGTGTGTCTTTTTCTCTCTGATAAGAATGTTGCAAAAACGCTTTGAGAAGATGCGTGGTCAGCAGAAATAGAATCCGCAATAAATGTTTATTGAGATACGTCTATACTTGAGGGTGGGAAATCATCAAATGAGTGGTCCCGCTCTGGGTGGAGCGCAAGGGAGTGCCAGGCTCGTACTGACTAACACCAGTAGGTATATGTTCCTTCCTTAGCCTTTTATGTTCCGGGGTAGGGGTAACCCTTTCGGACAAACCGCTGAAGTAAACCCTATGGCAGGAAAATATATAAAAATAAAGACGTTTTCTTTCTTTGCATGTATTACGTCCATAATTAAACAAAACACCATCTATTCCATATAACGTCTTCATTAACATAGATAGGCGTAAAGACACGTTTAATTTCACATCCCATATATAAAGATTTCCTTCATAAAACATTAAAAACATTAAGGAGAGACGTTCATTAACAGCCGTCTTCCTAATGACCGCAGTCGATACTAATTAATGGAATTAGCATTAGTAATTGCGTGTATCGGTCAAACCGAGCGGTTAATATGATACTGTAAAAGATCCCTGCTAGGATTTATTATGTATTTTATATTAAGAGGAAATACCGCAAATGTCGATGCATCAGGTTAAGCCACGCTTACCGGGGTTAGCCGTAAAAAAAAAGATACATATACAAACTTTTTTTCTTTTTTAAGGCTGGGAAATCATCCACTGACTGCTCCCGCTATAGGTGGAGCGGAAGGGAGTGTCAGACTCTTACTGACTAAAACCCATCCATGTTCCTTCCGTAGCCCTTTATGTTCCGGGGTAGCGGTAACCCTTTCGGACAATCCCGCTTACCCGGCAGGCTTGGCCCTGAGGGGCCCCTTCATATGCTGACATCTCTTTGAGGCGCGCGTGGCACATATACGCGCCGTCGGGCACGGGCCCGGTGCTGATCGGACGGTGAGTCACCCATTACTCACCGTCCGCAGGCCCGCGCCTACGGTGGCCGGGAGTCGTCATGTGGCTCCCGACGCCCGGGGCGTCTCCTGCGGCGGCTGGGACGGGAGGACCTTTCTCTCTCCCATCCCGCCACCTCCTTCGCGAGCATGACTGCTTCGCAGAAGGAGGTGACTGCCTCCCACTCCCTCTCGCCCCGGAATAGTACAGACTTGTGCTTTAAATCTTGATTTAAAGAAAAAAATATGTCCCTAATAAGTGCGAAATATCATTCACAGATCGTTATTATCGCGAGCCAAATACAAAACATATAAATCTCATGGTCTCCGACAATTTGGTGAAAGAGAAATTACGTCCATCCAAGCCGCAGACTAATCATGTGACTGCGACCGTAATTGGAGTTTATTTGATGTCTGACATGGAGAAAACAACCAAAGATACTGATTTAGATGAACCAAATGACGTAATTAAATCAATTGATGCTAAATTTACATATAGCATATGTTATTGGTCCCGTTAAGCTGTTGGTCCCGGCTGTCATTCGTGGATCTTTGACAGTTGTTACGGGTAGTCAGAAGCCCAAAAGTCTGACAGCCAGTCTTACCAAGGGGTGTCGTATTACCCAGTTAGTGACTTGGTTATGGAGGTCAGATAGGCAGTCTCTCCATGAATGCAGCTGAATACCAGTATTTTAATACTGGTATTCAGCTGCATCCGGTTAGACTCGAAGTCGACCCCAACATAGTTGGGAAAAGGCTAGGCAGATTAATTGATATGTTATTGGTCACATGATAAAGACTTTTGTTAAAACAATGTTCCTACCTAAAATATATTTATTAAGCTTGTCCCAAAACACATTGAAAATGCAAATAGATGTCATTTGTAAAGCAATTCAACCGTGTAATGTTTATTTATTGTACAAATCTACAAGTAATTGGAGGAATCTTGTTTACATTGTGAGCTTTTTATGTAGCTACGGCAACGCCTACGACTTTTGTTATTGGTTTAATGAAGGGATTCACTTCAAAAATTTCTCCGTGAGAGCTTAAGTGAGTGAGTTTAAAGTGGAGATGTCATTCCATGTGCTTTCTAGGTGGATTCACACTATTGACATCTTTCTTTAAGCTCACTTCACTCAAGTTTTCCGGTAAGATTTTTACAGAATAGATCATGAAATTAGTAGGTCAATGTTAATTGTCAAAATTGGACATTTTCAATGTTGATTAACAAATAACTTGGCCGTAAATATAGCATGTCATGGTTTCGAAAAAAAAAAAGAAATTAAAATCTTTTGTCGTGAAAATTTGATTCTAACCTTGGACATGTCATATCCGAAAGGGTATAACCGCGCAACATAAAGGGCTAAGGAAGGAACATGGATGGGTTTTAGTCAGTAAGAGTCAGACACTATACCTTCCGCTCCAGCCAGAGCGGAGTCATTTCATGATTTCCCATCCTTAAAAAAAAGGAACTTTAAATACCAACCTCATTACAAAAATACACAGGAAACCACCCAAAAGGATTATCATCTTCTTGTCTTTGTCCCATGTTACTTGGGGTCGGCGATAAACGTTTTCGTCTTCCATTCACACTGTCAATCGTCGCGCTATCATTCTCACCCTTCCTTTCTTATCATTCCTCACACAATACATCCATGTTTTCTTTGGCCTTCCTCTCCGTCTCCATCCTAAAATATGCTAACATCTTAAAAACATCGGTCCTATGTAAATAAAACAAATCGACAATTCACCAACTTTATAGAAAGTGTGAGTGTCAACTTAATTTATTGACCGATATGGAACACCATATTTGCATCAGAGCCACAGATAACGAAACAGGACAACAAATAACCGAACGAAATGGGTTTAATCGACGGTAACGTTTTCATTGCTAATCGTTTCGTGAAAGTCGATTTATGTTTTAATATCGAGTTTCTTATCGAATAAAAAGGCCAGTGTATTAGACTGCTGAGTCTGACCACATTTTGCCCTGTTTGCCGTAAATTGTGGTTACGCTTTTCTCTTATTGAGTTAGTGCAAATAAGTAGAAGAGTAGTAAATATGATGTAGATATAGGTATACGAAAGCACAAATGTTGGAACATTAATTTCTCATATTATCTTGATTTGTGTTGCACATATAAATCTTGCGGATGCTGTGTTCAATTATGTTATTTCTGTAAGGAGTAAGTTTGATCACATCAGTAAGGTCAGCTACCCAAATTGAGAGATCCCAAAATCCAACAAGGGATAAAGTGAAACTCCCATTTATTCTGCCGTGTTCAGAACAATAATTTTCTTATAACGCATCGAATAAATCACGTGGCCGTTCACTTAGCAACATCGGTATCGAGTGAAGCCATCGTCGATACATCTCTTTCTGTGCAAACAATAGGCCGCCTGTACACTACCAATTTTTCTGTCAGCGTCAGCCTGCTTGCGCACCTTTTAAGGTTTTTGACGTACGTCATTTTTACAGCCAGGAATATAGAGATATTGGGATGACGGATCGACTGATGCAAAGGTCAATTCGATTATTTTAATCGAGACATTTATCTCGATTCTTATTGTTTTCGAGTTCCGCGATACGAGACGTCTTAATCGGTCTGCCATTTCGGGTGCGTCATATTTTATCTGTGATCTACGGCTGGACTCGAGTGAAGGATAACAGTGATTTGGTATGTAGATGTCACTCGTAATTATACAGTCTCACTGAGTGGTTGTCCCGGCATTGTACCATTGTAAATAATCGGTTGACAAAAGAATTATAAGATTTCTTTATCTCATTCCGACTGCAGGATGCAATTAAGATATTATATCTGCTTTTATATTTGCTTTAAACTTTTTGCTGATAGAAATCTGTAGAAAGCACGATATCATTTTTATTTAAGGTAGTCAGTTGTGAATATTAATATTTTAATTATTAAAGTCGGACAAATAAAACAAAAGTCTAGACGTATAATTGCTGCGAACGTTCTACAATTATAAATGTGCATAAATTAGATTCATATGTATTTTTATCTAATTTTAAATGGCTTCTAAACGGAGGTATATAGACGAGGTTTGCAGCTCTAGGCTTCCTTTAACTTCGCTTTCAAGGTGTAAATGACTCATTAAGGTGCCCACGGGCAGTTGTATCTAATGCAACCTCATTAGCATAATCCACTTTATGAGTAGCATTACTCTAAAAGAAAGTTCCATCAGGATCAAGCAAGTTTATCAAAGTGGAATCATTCACAATATCTGGCAACAACCCACCAGCCCCAAATACGTCATCATCTTTTGTTCCACATTCACCATTTGGTGTTCCCTGTTCGAAATTAACTCTAAGAATTTCGTGGGAGCATTGTACTCATCGTTACGAACAACTTTTACTAAGGGATGAATCCTGAAATCGCAAAAAAATTAACATTTTATTGAGTTACGTGTGCAAAAGTGTATGGAACAGCTCATATTTTTTAAAATTGTTTCTTTTCTGTTTCGAACTTATGTTACCCACGTCTGGTCTTTTCTGCTATCTAACTATCTCAACATTGATCTGATCTGACCACAGGACCGTTGAATGTTGCCCTCCAGTCGAGAATGATTATTCTGTACCCTAGGTTTAAGTTCACTCAGAGGCCACAGTGAATATCAAAACGACAAGCCCATTATTCACACGAACTCGCACTTTCGATACTCAAGAGCACTAAACATAATGTTATGCAGATGTGGTAACAAAGTCGGTACTAAGTAGTATGCACAGGCGCGCATGCTTTCACTCTCACGCCTCCGGCCGGTCTGCGATGCGTTTCCGCCGGAAGGGTGCTCAATATAGTTGTGAATTTATCGATAGAATTGGATTTTTGACATTATTCCTTTGTTTTACATGATCCTAATTGGATTGCAAGTATAGGTGGTTTTTATTAAGGCTTTTATTTTCCTGTGAGTGATTATCTATGTCTTTTTATGACAGACATAGATAATCGTTTATTACTGGAAGTTAAAACATTTTGATAGGCATCTATCGACGGATGTAATCGTTTCACATTTTTATTATTTCCTCCACATTAATTAAAGTTAACTGTATGGCTATAAATAATCGCGATTATGGATTACGAATCCTAGTTTTCGAAGTAATTGGAAATGGGTATTTGAAAGGGCAGTTCACAGCGTTACTTCGTATGAAGTATAAAAATGTGACGTCTGAGGTTTTTAGAATCAAATGGAATATGTACTTATTACCATTAAATACAATTTTACAATTATATCTGCGCATAATATTTAATTTCTGTACGGTGATGGAAATTTTTGAGCGGTCGTTTTTCTATGTGATTTCATATTTTATTTTTGACCGTTTCAAATAGTCAAATCAAAGTTCCATCTGAAATGGGTTTCATGATAACTACAATAAAAATATTGCATCCAAATAAACCACATCTACAAAAATATAATTGACAATAACCTGAAATTATTACCCAATTGTTAGCCAAACAATACGAGTTGGCAAGTGAACGGCATCGATTTCCAAACAATTGATGATAATATCGATATGGACACCTACAGCACTGGGCTTGTTTCGCCGACCTGTGTTAATGTGAGCAACTCGATCCAGCTTGATTCGAGAATCGAGTTGGATATGTGACAGACCGCGTGGGAGGTCGGTAATCGATATTAGATAATCGCATTAGGTTAACAAATGTTATACTAATACCTTTTGGTTGAGTCATTTGGACAGTTACATCACAGTACTATTGTAGTGTTATTAAGTGTAAATTGTGCGCATGAGTGAGCGAATTTAAATCTTTTGGACTTTTTATGATAAATAGGAAAGTAGGAAATGTGTAAACGATTGTTGCATTTCTAAATTCAGCTTTGAGTCTGATGTGGTAATCGGGTACTTCGTGGACGAATAGGTCGGTATAATATCCTCTATCTCCAAATACCTATGCGAAATTGAACTGAGTGTGATGGAACTGAGCGTTGAGCAAAGGCAAACATGTTGACGCATAGTTAGGGACGGGTAAGTAGATATTTTTATTGTCAATTAGGTTTTTTGTTTTTGTTGTTTGACCCAACACTTGTTGTCCTGCCTATTCATTTGAATACAAAAATAGTTTTTCGCTAATTTAAATTTTTTTCGGGAACTTCTTTCAAAAAACCTAGTTAGGACTGTGGGAAAAATGTATTTATTAAGTTCACTCAGAGGTCACAGTGGCTATCAAAACGACAAGCCCATTATTCACACGAAGTCGCACTTTCGATACTCAAGACCTGTAGGTTATGCAGATGTCGTAACAAATTTGGTACTAAGTAGTATGCGCAGGCGCATATGGTTTCCTAATAAGGATTTCCTAATATTCTAAAACAAATCCGTCTATAATCTTAATAAAATGGACATTCTTTACCAGGACAAACATACATTTAAAAAAAAACTCCTCAATCTCAATAGTCCAATCCATTTTCAAGTGATGCGCACACCAACAAACATCATTTCTTTTTTATTTATACAGATCTTCTAGATAAGAATATAGCTATCCGAACCACGCAGGCAGCCTTAACTCTTCCGCAATCGGAGCTTTCCTTCCTTCTATCAACAAAACAAATAACAGCCGCCGTTATCAGTATATCACAGTAATTGGCCAACCAGTGAAAGGACGAAAGATGTCAAGCAAAGCAGAACAATTAAAAGGAACAATGACAAACTGAAGGCTTTGTCTAAGCACGGAACCCGGTAGCGGCAGGCTGGCCACGAATTGTGGCGCAAGCGCAGCCGGGGTGTGTGGGCCGTGTCATGCTTAATTTCGATACAAATTGCTAAAGCTTGAACATGGCGAAGATTTTTAGTAATTTAATCGTTAGTAAATTGTGCCGGGTGTAATACTTGTGCTGTTGACAATTGGGTTGCGTTTCCGGTATTGAAAGACACACCTCCCTTGAAGTGGATGTTATTATCTACGAGAGTGGCTCAGTAACAGCAGTGATAGACTAGTGGTGTGAACGTTAGACTGCCAAGTCATAGGTCAGCCATCGTAGCCACGTACAAGAGGTACGTACCGTCAACGACGTCTGACGCGTCGTTCCGCGGCGAGGTTAGTGTACCGCCGTGCATTAACACGTCACGTCAGCGTGCCGCAACACGACATTCCATCTGACGACACGGTAGGCGCAGTGGTGGAGCGATTGACTGCTGCGCAGCATGTCGCGGGTTCGATTCCCGCACGTAACAAATATTTGTGCGACCTGCAAGTATTTATTCCGGGTCTGGGTGTTTTTCTATCTCTCATATGTATGTATTTACAAAAAAAAAATGGATATAAGTAGTTTATCAGCCATCTCGTTACCATAACACAAGCATTAGGTTGCTTAGCTTGGGACTATATGGTGTTGTGTGAAATGTCCAAGGATATTGTTATTACCGTGTCACGTAACGTGGTGATGTGGACGAAGCCTCGAACGTTGGTGGATGATGACATGCGGTACTTAAGTCGACTCTCAAAGGATTTCCTAATATTCTAACTCAAATTCGTCTGTAATATTAATAAAATGGACATTCGTACCCAGGACAAACATACAAAATACTTCCTAAAATGTTGTACCCATTGTGTCACTTATAAAGGCGACTTCCTTCATCTAAAATTTGTTACGACAAACTCTAATGCTCTAAGGAAGTTTAATGATATAATTATTATGTAAACTATTAACACCCGGTACTAAATTAAATGATTGGCTACTTAATTAAATGACTAACAAACTATGCAAAAACAATTAATCTGAACGCGATCAGCGCATAAACCACGTTTAAGTCATAATTTTCTTTGAAATATTGACTGACAGCTCTTGAACGCGTTTTAAATGTGCTGATCGCGTTCAGCTTCGTTGGTGAAAAGTACTCGTCCACATCGCTGTTATCTGGAAACATGCCCATCAGACCGGCAGCATTACCACGCTGAATCAATCTGCCTAGCCTTTTCCCAACTACGTTGGGGTCGGCTTCCAGACTAACCGGAGGCAGCTGAATACCAGTATTTTACATGGAGCGACTGCCTATCTGACCTCCACAACATAGTCACTAACTGAGTAATACGCTACCCCTTGGTAAGACTGGCTGTTAGACTTTCGAGCTTCTGACTACCCGTAACGACTGTCAAAGATCCACAAATGATAGCCGGGACCAACGGCTTAACGTGTTTACCGAGGAACGGAGGGGTCTTGTTATGTATAGATGGTCACCTATCCACGGACCAACCCGGCAAGCGTATCTTAATCAAATAGATCGGCCCATATGATTGTTGTTACTTAGCCTCGAGCCTCGTCTGAACATTACCACGTTGAATACCAATGCTAATTAATTTGGCCCAAGAACAAACTCTCTTATTGTTCTATACTTACACAAAATACAATGAAAACGTTAGTACGTTTTTATATGTGATATAATTTACACCTCCCTTATTGCGAAGGTTGTACCTGAAAGGTTTACATTTTGAAACATCTGTAAAACAAGGCAGCTAATTAAATTTTAATTAAAATCTATAATGGAAACAATAAAACCAACAAAAACTGGATCGAGCGCAATCACCTTTCAAATCTTATGATTTACTGCTAAATTCCTGTTGCAAACCGCACACAACGAACACGCTGAAACATACACAGAGTAATATTGTGTCGAACTGAGCCGTATTTTAGAGCGGAAGTTATAAGACTTCAATTACTGTGTTCGCTTGTTGGAAAACGTTTAACGAAAGTCACATTAATTTTGTTTGCACCTCAAAGATTTTAATTGCCGTTATTGTGATAACATTAATAAGAAAATGATGAAACCACGATTTATTGTTACTGACGTATAGAAAGTGTTGTTTTTAGTTCGACGTTTGATTCGGTTGCGGTTGGAAATGATGTGTGTAACATTAAGACTGACAGCGTTAATTGAGTTTTTTTTTGTCACCAGTTAATGACAGAGTAATGCAATTTCATTGATTTGATTAATTATAATGATGTGTCTTCTAATTGTCTATGGTCGGTTCAGTTTCAAACTAGCCTGAAAATCTGATTGTACTGAAACAGCGAACTTATTTTGATGTAAGTAAATACGAGCTAATCTTAAACGATCAGCAAGCATTACTTCGTTTTGCAGAATCTTATAATGTTTCCTTCATTTTTACTTATAACGTTAACTTCCTTAACCTTCGAAATATACAGAATCATAAAAGCTCCAAGCTAGTGTTAGTCGGGCCTGCGGACGGTGAGTATAATGGGTAGCTCACCGCCCGATCAGGACCAGGCCCGTGCCGGCCAGCGCGTTCTTGTTCCACGAGCGTCTCAACGAGATGCCAGCATTAGGAAAGGGGCCTGTAAAGGGCCAAGCCTGCCGGGTCAGCGGGATTGTCCGAAGGGGTTACCGCTACCCCGGAACATAAAGGGCTAAGGAAGGAACATGAATTGGTTTTAGTCAGTAAGAGTCTGACACTCCCTTCCGCTCCACCCAAAGCGGGAGGAGTAATTTGAAGATTTCCCAACCTCAAAAAAAAAGGGTAGTATTAGTCCTTACCTTGACTAATAAAGACTTTACTCAAATTAATTTTTAATCAAAATTATTTAAGTAGAGCATCGTTCTAGTAGATTCTATTCAACGGGCCTTAAAATCTATTTAACCTTTTAATTCCGTTCCAATCATGATGACTGCAAAATCATTTTCTAGTCTAGCAACATCATCGTCAAACTCATGACAGCCACAAATTGTCGCCTGTCGCAACACATTTGTCTCGGCTCGACATGACGACTGTTATTACAATCTCCAAAACTTTCATTGCATCGATTTAAACTTGTTATTCTTATAACTGCTAATTAACACGTTTAATATTGAGGCCAGTCTACGAAGTGTTATGATACTCTATAATCTTTCTCGCTTGATATGAACTCTTTTAAAACCAATAGTTTGTAATGTTTTAAAACCAGAAACAATTTAGAAAGACCCCTTGTTATCTTTATTAATGTTAGGATATGGAGATCAGTAATCGCTGGGCAGTTCGCAAAATCGCCCTTTGGTCACGCAACGGTCATTATTGCAATTAAATTATTATAAGCGTTTCGAAATTTAGGCAGTGGGCAATTATCTTATTGGAAAGAAACTAACTTCTAATGGCTTACTAAAATAAACAGTTTTCGTGGAAATTAAACTGTTAGGTTTAAGTTTTGAAATTGCATTTATTATTCTTACTTGGTGTTGCACGATGTTGGAGGAGCTCGTGGCTAAGTACTAACAGCCGCACAGGTCGATCTATCAGGTTAAGCTACGCTTGCCGCGGTTGGCCGTGGATGGATGACCACCTTTACATACCGAACTCCGTGCCTCGGAAAGCACGTTAAACCGTTGGTCCCGGCTGTCATTTTTGCATTTTTGACAGTCGTTACGGATCGTCAAAAGCCCGAAAATCTGACAGCCTGTCTTACCAACGGGTATCGTATTGACCAGTTACTAGGTTGTGGAAGTCAGATAGGCAGTCACTCCATGTAAAATACTGGCATCCGGTTAGACTGGAAACCGACCTCAACATGGCTGGGAAAAGGCTAGGCAGTTGATGATGATGTTGCACGATGTCTTAATTTCAAGATAAATTGACAGTAGTCATTGTTATGCAATCCCTGAGATGTGATCTTTTAAGCTGATGTAGAATCAAGTGCTGTTTTGAATTGCAACAGAATAATATGACGTCTGAAAAACGAGTTCTCGTAGTTTAAAATTGAAATGCAGTCGGTGTTTTATTCAGGTGTGCAATCACCTCATTTATATGCGGGCTTATGGATAGTAAGTTCTTTGTTGTGATTTCTAGACTAGACATTAGAAAAATAAATACAAAGCAATGTAACCTATTTACCACATTAAAAAAACTCCTAAATTGCAGTCATTTCAACAATATTACACAATGACTGTCGTTATTTAGTAAATGGGCACTCTGAATTTGTTAAAGTAAAACGGAAAAAGCTTACCTTTTATTCGTTTAGGTAAAAAAACTTAATTCTTCAGCATCACATTTTCGGCTACTAAGTCATTCAGGTTCTTATAAGAATATGTTCAAAAATATCCTACTGCACAGCAATAAATCAATTATGATTATTTTGTAAACAACACGATCACTCGGCATAAAATTTACTAAATAACAATAGCCCATCAAGTAAAGAGAAATAAAATAGAAGTGTTTCCAATTTCGAAATCGTTGTAGTTTTCATTTGTTTTAGACACTGCCTGCATCTTCCATTTTTACAACGTGGTATGTAACCTCTTTTGAAATGGTTTTTAACGGTAAGATATGACTTCTTTTTGATAAGTATCATGAGTGTCCTTCCTTATGTTTCATGCTTCCCTATTCTGTGCGAGTCTCATCCAGATCTTCGCGATCTTTTATTAATGCTTTCATTGAATGTTAGTAACCCCTGAGAAAGTAAACCTTAATTATCATTATAATATACTTTTGATTTCTAATGAACACCACAAAAAGTGAACAAAAAAAATGGTAATTTGTAACATCATAAACCTCACAATAGACGGAGGACATTTTAAAGTCATCGAATGGAGCGTGCAGCGGCCATTGTAAATCACTCAACGCAACTAACAATAGATTCGGCTGATCATAAATAATAAATAATCGCTGAGCTTTCTACGATACGCTGCCATCTATCATTAAGCCGTGCATTAGCATTCGTGAGACGGTTCTTCACTTTCACTGATGATTCGGTGCCAATTATGCAATTTGGGGATACATTGACGTAGGTACTTGCGACAGGATTGTGTATGATCGATAAGATAATTGTTGATTTGGTGCACACAGAATACATATCACAACATACAAAACCACGATAAATAATAACTATTATTATACATGAATATTAAGAAAATACTAACAAAGAATATGGTGCCTTATTTCGAGTTATCAAAAGTGTTCCAACATCCGGACAAAGCTTTTGAGGCTTTTGTGATGTTTCTGTTTATATCTTGTTTTGTTCCTTGATTAACCCATTAGATGTTCGCCTATTAGAAGCCGTTTGCATATAAGAGCTCAACGATTTATATGGTTATATTAGTATAGTCGAATCGAGAGATTTTTACGAACCTATGGGGTTCATACAACATTTAAGGGCTTCATAAACAATAATATATATATTTTTTTGACACAAACAAAAGAAAAAAATACATAGAAGACACACTTTAATGAAGTGTATTTTATAATTACGTGTGCGTATTGTATAATTATTACTTTCTTAAAATCGGTGACGGAAAACATCGTGAGGAAACCAGCATGTCTGGGAGATATTTCTCAACAGCATGTGAAGCTAAGTCAGGGGCCCATGGGCAGCATACAACTCTGACACCAGGTTTGTCACTAACCATACGAAAAGAAGAGGATGAAGCAACAAACATTCCAAGTGCGGTGTACGTCTCAAGGTAGAAAATTGGGAGTCCAAATTATTGGAATTCTGAAGAAGAGCAAAATTATGTAATCCTATCCTCAATTTTAATTATGTAGGTATTTTACTGTAAAGTTTGTATAGCTCTATCTATACACCTATATAATATACGTAATCAGATATCTATCTATAGTGTACGATGATTTGATTAATCGGCTGTCAGTGCTTTGTAGAACGTTTCGCGCTCAAAAATGTTCCGCTTTTTATAAGCTTTTTGTCACAACACTTATTTATGGTCATGGTTATGCAAGTTTATTTTTAGACCCGTTTTTAGTGGGCAAGCGTTGTTGCATATAATTCTTCCTTTAAAGCCGCGTTCATGTTTGCGATTTTCCGTTCGATCAGTGAATGGTTATTTTTTTGCATGTGAATGCGTCGTAGCCGTGTTTTGTTTTTCATTACGATTTATGTCAATAATTCTTTTGTTCTCCTTGTCATATTCAGTGTTTCCTGCAATTTCTTTGACGTAAGTTATGTTTTCACCTTTAGTGATAAGAAATACTGTATTGTCTGCACCAATTTCGAGTGTTAATAATTCATACTCCGTATTTTACTACGCCTTTATAAGCTTAGACTTAAGTTATTCGTACATAGCCGATTTGATATTATTTATTATAGTTGGCGGCATTGCATGCAATGTAACTGAGTGAAATTCCATCGCAGCGCTGTTCCTGTCCTGTTCCCGTCTTGGTTACCATTTGCACAGCTATTTTATCGATGTCAAGTTGAATCGTAGTTTATGAAGAGTTTTTGCAAAACTAACTCGCGAAACTACTGATGCATCACTTAAAAACTTAATTCCACTGTTGAACCTGCGATGGTATGTTAAATGTAATGTTTTCTTTATTGATTAACCCATGCACTGCCATTAACACGAACACGTGTTGATGGCACTGAGCTTAGAAAACCACAAAAAGAAGTGACAGCCTTTGTGTAAATAAACAATATAAAAAAAAGTTCAGCGATGTGACTTGAAATTGATTGAAAATATTATGTCAACAGTATTTTTTTCTTAATTATTTGAATAATTATGTACTTACGCATTTAAATCAATTTGTAACATAACACGTGTACCTGACGCGTACTAGACCACGTTGATTTGTATCGTCCACGCACACGATATCGCGTGTTAGTATTTTTTTCTTCGGAAAAACCGTGTTTACCAGCGCATGTAAATACATCTTTACGTGGAACGCATTGTATCGCTAAATCTCGGTATCGATCCAGTCGCGGCGTGTGAACAAGACAGAATCGATCGCAAACTCGTGATTCATACGACCCAGACTTCGATACGAAGATGAAAGTGGAACAGGCGCCTCAGATTGGCTTTTTGGCTTAATGGCTGTTTGTGTGTGGTCTCATTCGTGCTAATTACTTCTCATGTCGTAGTCAGTGTCACTGAGATCACCCCGTTGATTCGCTGAGGGCTGGCCACACATCGCGAGATCACTATCAAGCATCGACCGATTGGGAAACGAGACCAATTAAGGGAAATTGACGAAAACTCGCTTAATGATTTATAGTGTGCGACGGTACATGGTACATTGTTGTGGCAATTAGCGAGGTGGCGTGGTGCGGCGGTTCTCGCACGTTGAGCTGTTTTTTTTTTCTTTAAGTAGGTTGTTATTGCGTGCCTGTAATTGATTGAGCGTATTCAGCTGCTGTTTTGTAGTTTGGTGTAATCGTTTTCTTAACACATGTTTCTTTCTAAATAACCATTGACTTTGACCTCGGCATATACCATTACATAAACATGACATCCTGTAATTCCGCCCAATTCGCCTGTTCTGTCTCAGTCCCATGTAATAGGGGGCGAGCCTATTGCCATCAACCGGGCACAAATCCAGACTCCAGCGGGATTGTCCGAAAGGTTAAGGAAGGAACATGGATGGGTTTTAGTCAGTAAGAGTCTGACACTCCCTTCCACTCCACCCAGAGCGGAACGAGTCATTTGATGATTTCCTAACCTAAAAAAAAGGCTGCTACTGAGAAATTGAAGATGGGAAAACTCAATAACACTTTGCCTTACCCGGGAATCAAATCTTGGACCTCATGCTCAGCAGTAGTGCCTACATTGTAATGTCTCATTTTTAGGCAATATACCTATTAATCTTCATGTATTACCACGAATAATAACCAGGATACAGTTAACCAGAGGACACCGCCAACCCCATTTGCAGTCCCTTTCATTATGTCGTGCGTTGACAGGAAATCTGGAACGCATAATTTACATCCCACACTATTTATCAATATCATCCCACATAGAACGAGTCACTTGGTAATCCAATAAAATAGGTTTAACCCATAGTTTAACCTGTCGTTCAAAGTTTCATAGCGATACCTTATTGTTATACAAAGATTATCTTAAGAATTAATAAATGTTGAGAGGAGATCGTGGCTAAGTAATAACAGCCGCACGGGTCGATCTATCAGGTTAAGCTACGCTTGCTGAGGTTGGTCCTTGGATGGGTGAGCAACTTTACATACCGAGACCCTTCAGTGCTTCGGAAAGCACGTTAAATAAACCGTTGGTCCCGGCTGCCATTTGTGCATCTTTGGCAGTCATTACGGGTCGTGAGAAGGCCGAAAATCTGACAGCCAGCCTTACCAAGGGGTATCGTATTACCCAGTTACTGGGTTGCGGAAGTCAGATAGGCAGTCGCTCCATGTAAAATACTGGTATTCAGCTGCATCCGGTTATACTGGAAGACTGGAAGTCTGGACACCAACATAGTTTGGAAAAGGCTAGGCAGATTGATTGATGTTATCTATATTTTAGAAGTCTGGGAATCTGCGTTCGGTTCGTGAGTCGTACTTATAGGTAGGTGCTACATACCTTAACCAAGTGACCTTTCTGTTCCATACTTAATTAATTAAAAACAATAAGAATCGCGTCGAGATCGCGCTACCGATAGTAGTGCACGGCTGGCATATCACGCGAGACCGCGTGCGCGCGGGCACTTCGCGAGATCTTCGAGGTTAAGCTGTCTTGGTTTTGATTTGGATGGGTAGTCTCTGCATAACGAGACCAAAATAGATGATTTTGATGTCAGATTTTTCTCGCGTTATTCTATAAAGTCGTAGACGAGGGGATCTTAAAAGCCCAAAAAGTTGTATCAAGGATATTGTATACTGCAATGATTAACACCTATTTAGGATATAAGACCTGATAAAAAGGAAAGCATTTTCAATACATCACATAACATCACGCCTTGTTTCTCCGAAAGGACGGGCAGAAATGTACCTATAGCATACCCACATTTCGCTAGCTCTGTAAAAGTCCCATGTAATAGGGGGTGAGGCTATTGCTTCCAACCGGGCACAGAGTCTGGACAGCAACAAAAAAAAACAATAAAAATTTGCTCGATTTAGGAATTGAACCCAAGACCTCAGCAGTAGCGCTTGCAACCACTAGACCAACGATACAGTCATTTTGAATAAATTCTTCAAATTACTGACTGACCTCAGCAGATTGGATTGAAAATAGTACAAACACATTTAAAAGGCTAGTCGGGTGAATAAGAATCAGTGTGAGATCTCCTCACCGATACAGCCCCACCACGGCTGGCATATCACGCGACTGTGCGCACGCGCTGATCCGATCGCGCGACTAAATATAAAAGCCAATTGTCTCGATCCGCCAATTAAACGATTCGCGTGTAAATCTGTGTGTGTATTAGTCATTGTTTACTTAAGAGGATTTAAGCATTTGGTTATTTTTTTTTTTGTACTTAGAAGTTGGTATTTAGGAGGAAGGTTTTTGATGATAGCTTCAAATAATCATCTGCCTAGCCTTTTCCCAAATATGTTGGGGTCGGCTTTCAGTCTAACCAGATGCAGCTGAATACCAGTATTTAACATGGAGCGACTGCCTATCTGACCTCCACAACCTAGGATAATGACAGCTTCAAATATAGACCGAAGAGTGAGTGAGTCTCTTTATTTACATAAACCCACTCTGTTTCATTAAATCAAACAAAATAATAAAAGTGTACTGTTATAGGGTCGACTGCGCGTATAGCCTGAATGAAAACTTTAATTAATATAATTCTTTCATGTTGGTAAACGTAATTGCTTACAGTATCAGCTGAATGATCACCTCCCAATCGACTTTCAATTAAAGATCGGGCTTTCAATTACAAGTTCCTGGTGCTTACACTCATGTATTTAAATATTTACAGACTTTAATCGTTATAAAACATGGCGTCCGTGTCGGCTCCTCTACGAAGACGTGGTCTTAAACAAATTTCCGACAAATGGCCGCTGTTCGCCGATAAAAAACAGTGCCAATCGTAAGTCCTTATTAATTGTCGTTGAAACCGACATACATTTCTCAGAAGTTGCCAATAATTGTGTATAAATTCTTTGCCCATTAACGAAACACAAAATGAGCGGAGTAGTTAAGTTATTATATTGTTATTGTATAAGGTCCAATCACTTAAAATGGTATGATTCAATAAAAAATATACTTAATTCAATTTAACAGCGACGTAGTATCTGTGCTTACAATTTGTTGTTTCAGCGCCACCCGTTTTGGTAGCATTGCGAAAATTTAATTCCACCTCTTATTCCAGATTATTCGCGTTGTTTTTGCCCGCATAAAATAACGTAAGCCCTTATTATTAAATCCTTTATTCAAAAGACTACTTTGTATGTGCTCGATAAAGTTTATTTTCGTTTGGTGCGGTTTGGGCTCTAGGATTTCGATCGGATTCTTTTGCGCGTGACATTTAGATGCAAGCGGAGAAATAATTTCTCAGAAGCTAATGCGAAAGCTGGCCTCGAAATTCTGTCAACAAGGATTATGCATAAAGCTTGGCATAGACGTGAATTAGTCAGACATTCTCTTGTAAGGACCACAGTGCAAAAATAAAAAATAAAAAACAGGAAAGGAATTTACAATGTGTTCTTAAAAAATATTCCAAAATCGAATTTCAAAACTGAGTTCGATTTTCATCCTAACTAAAATTATAAATGCAAAAATAAGTTAGTTGTTTCACGCCTAAACCGCTGAACCCGACTATCCTGAAATGTTGCATATACAATGTTAGGTGTACAGAAACGGACATGGGTACCTTTCATCCCGAAAAAAAAACACTTTTCCCGAGAAAAACAACAATAACGTTCTTCTGATAATAGATGGCGCCACATGTCTTTTAAATCATGCTTGTATAGTTTCAGGTTTCATTTCATAGTTTCAGGTAGTGTAGGACTCATGAAAATCAACAACTTTGTCCATGGGACCAACTCTGAAATATGAAAAAATATATCAGCTGTTCCATACATTTTGACGAATTATGCGAGCATAATAAGAACATCAGATTTTTTTTTCGTGATTTCAGATATAGTTCCATAGTCAAAGTTGTTGATTTTCATGAGTATAATATCCCCTGAAAGTATGTCCCTCGTTTAACCTAACACACTGTATACCGGATTACATTGTGTGTGTACAAAGTGGGTTCGATTCGTTTTCTGCAAAAAGCTGGAACAATAGAATCGATGTCCCGGTCACTTGTCTGGTTTCCATACTTGTGAGCTAACAACTATCTGCCTTGTACGCGTGACATGCGCATTTGGCTGAAACAATAGACTATTTACCTCACTAAACTTTCAAACACACCTTTATACCCCTAAAAATAGAGCTCAAAATCTCCTGGCTGAGCAATTTTAGTAAAATTTTCAAAGATGGTCTTTAAACTTACATTGTTAAGGATAGTTTTTCCTTGATGTGACAGTAAAAGTAAGTTTGTTTTAAACATTTATCGTCAATTGCGTGTCGTCTCCGTTTTCTGCATGGAGATGCATAATGATCCAGATTAGTTTTTGTTGCTGAAGCGATATCAAGAGCATACCTACCAGCTTATTTAACGTAGTTAGGTACTTCTCATACTTTAAGTCTTGTGTGAAAGTTTGTATGTTTGTAGGTTTGTTACCCAATCACAAGAACGCCTGAACGGATTTGAGTGAAATTTGGCACACTGGTAGGTAGTTAACTAAGATTATAATTATTTCAATCCTGGGGGTAGTACGATCCGTTGGATAACTTCCGACATCCACCCAAGTAAGGCCGCGGGCAAAACCAAGTATGAACATAAATATTTATGTAGGTACAGAAAGTTGTCCCGGAGTGATGCTCCTTCTACGTTCTGATGGTGATCACCGGGTGGTTTTAGTGAATCACACTCCCTGGTCTTTTCCCCGAGAGTCCAGACGACTTTTGAAGGTTTCCCACCGTCAACAAAAAAAAATACAGAAAGTGGTGTGGGACAACTTTCTGTACCTACTTTGCTGTGTGTACAGAGACCAGCACATCAAGTTACCACAATCTGTCAAATTTATTTGATATTATTTCAACTTTATTGCCAAGACATAAAGTTCGTTTTTAATTGAGAAAATTTGACAGTTAGGGATAGCTTCATGTGCTGACGTGTGTACTACTGTATGTTTAATCCATACAAACAAAAAATCAAACAATAATTAATTCGAAATCTTTTGTTGACACTACAATAGTGAATCGTTTCTGAAATAATGAACGCATGAATATTAATTTTTCTGCTACAAATTAAATTAAAACCAATCCGCATATAATTTAATTAGAAATCACGTATTTGCGTAATTGGTTATGCAACAGAATTGATCACCACTGCAGAAATATTAATCACCAGATTGACACGATAAAGTAATTAATTACAAAAGTCAGCGAGCAAACTTATAATTAAGTATTGACGATTGACAAAATGTCATTTTAAATTTAGTTGTCTATGGTTATACAATAATTATTAAGTAAGAGATAAGATCCGTTTTGTTTGAAATGATTACAGAGTTTTATTTTTAGGAAATTTCATATAATTATGATAAAATAAAATAAAATAAAGCATTTAAACAAATACACAATCACTTTTATTATATTTCTCTTCTGCAATTTTCTTTACATTTTCCTCTCCATAGCATAGGTTATATCGACAATTGCATCCATCACATCCTCTCTCGCACTCTCCATTGCATTCTCGATGGAGAGTGCGAGAGAGATGGCAATATTCTTCTATGGCTTCACAAATGACTGTTATCAAATTCATCACTGTTAAATCAATAAAAAACATTTGATTGACATCAGTCAATATTGTAATACCTACTGTTAAAAGACAATGTCGTTCTAATGATGATAATGATTTTGAAACTGAGAACGAACAATAATGACTGAATGTTCCGGTGAATTAAGAAAAAAAAAATATGAGCAGTAGGACCTCTGCATACAGACAAGCAAATCAGAGTGCTTGATGCGAGTTTGTTTTACGTTGATGCGATCGACACGTTTATGTTGTTCGGCGTTCCGATTGGCTCGCTCCAAGCTCTTAACCAATCAGAGAGCCAAACGTTACAATCGCGTTACCGTAAGAACAACTCGCACTAGGCACACAGAAAATTGAAAAACCCTTTTCTGTAGTTGTGTAGAATTATTATTTAATAACAATTCCAGTAGGTGAGAAGACGCCAGCACATTAAAGTATCCCAAACTATCAAATATTCCCAATTCAACATGAACCTTATTCTTTTGTAATAAAGTTGCAAATTAATCAAAGAAATTTGACAGATTGCGGTAGCTTGATGTGCTGGCCTCTCTGTGCTCTCTGAGAGAAAATCTAATGACTAGTTGGAATGTTAACTAGCTTAGCCACCACAGTTCCTTACTTAAGGTGGAAGCACCAAGGTGAGCCGGGAATTCCAATTTTTTACGTTTCTTGAAGTTTTCAGGTTGTCTGTTGATCTTTCTTTCGACTCCCGAAGCTTTCACCTTAATACAGTTTCGAAAATGCACCGAACGTTTTCCGAAGCGCCGTAAACAAATGCTACTTAATTTTCGCGTGATGTACAAATGTCAGTTATATAATGTTTACCTTCTGATTTATTTTATTCTGCATTTATAATGTCAAATTCAAAAACCAAGACGTTGTCCATTGATTTGGTCCGTCAATATATTTCGGCCATTAAAAGTCATTACGTATCTGATCGAAAATGCCACAAGTATGACGTAACAAGTTTTCTCTCTGGCAACCCATACGGCGATTGGTTTTAATTTGTTGCCATACTTTGTGTTGTGCAGTCTAATTGTTGGTTTTATATTAATTTATTGATGTTTTTGTTGCAGGTATGTGTTGGAGCTTTCGCAGCAGCTGTTGGTAAAATTAATTGATTATTTAAATGAGTGAACGCAAATGAAAAATAATAAACACAGATCAAAAACGTTTCTCGTCTCAGAGAAATTCGGATTGTTTTTAGTAAAGAACAGCGGGTTTTTCAAGTATGGAAAATCATCAAACGAACCCTCCTGCTTAAGCGGGATTGGATTGTCCGAAAGGGTTACCGCTACCCCGGAACATAAAAGGCTAAGGAAGGAACATGGATGGGTTTTAGTCAGTAAGAGTCTGACACGACCTTCCGCTCCACCCAGGCGGAATTCATGATTTGCCACCCTCAAAAAAAAAACCCTCCTGCTGTGAGTGAAGCTGAAGGGAGTGTCAGACTTTAAATGGCTAAAACCCATCCATGTTCCTTCCTCACCCGAGAAGAACCCGGAAGCTTAGAAGCCACGATCCGCCGTAAAGCAGGATGGTATCTGCCCTGTTCCGAAGCAGCAGTTACTCTTTCGGACAGGCCCGCTGAACCACGCTGAAATCGAAATCCGTTCATTTATTTCTTGAGTTATCAGTTATCTCTGATTTTTTAAAGACTCTTGAAAAAAATGAATTAGGTACCTACCTCAAACTCAATGTCTTAAGGTCATCCTGCGTCACATAAAAACTTCGTTAGCTTAAATATCTACCTACAGCGTAGTTAAATATGTAACAAATCTAATAAACAGTATGTTCGTACCTACATAATTATGTACAAACGCCAGCACATCAAGCTATACCTAACTGTCAAATTTTCCCTATTGAAAATGCACCTTATGCTTTTGTAATAAAGTTAAAAAACTATCAAAGAAAGGAGATTGTTCTAGACCGCCCTATAACCAACAAACATTTGACGTGTACGTTAATTTTAATTATATTTTTATATGCTTTTTAAAAATAATAAATTCAAGCGGACACTGTTCAATTCCTAATAGGTTTTTAAAAGTGACCTCATTGATTTTATTACCAACTGAACTCGCCATCTTTCAAGGAATTGTCTATGTGAATGTCACAAAAGATTTGACAGTGTCGCTCTCGCTCATCTTACATAAATATCGATATCGACGACGATGTCCATAATATCTAGTGATAAAATATAATGGATGTTCGATATTTATCACTTCCAAAACATTGAAAATGTGCAACATAAAAGTTTTTCATGCATATTTTTCTCATGGAATTAGTTCCGTGAACATTGTAATGGAACTTATGATGAATATGGCCTAGCACGATTATGATGAAAATATAATGAACAAAACAAACTCACAAAATGTACTTACTAGTCGAATGAGGGATTTTCTCACAAGTGAGAAAATATTAGTTCAAAAGAGGCATTGGTAAAAAATACGTCACTGTCTCAGGTTTTTGACATCAAATAAGCTTTCTTATTTACGAATCTTGTTTTTGTTATCAGTAGCCAGTAAAACAAAGACGTATTTTTTACCCATGCCATCTATTGAACTATGTATTTTCACTTGTCAGAAAATCTCTCATTTAACGATTGAAATGTCATTTACGACGCAACTCTAGTGTATTGTTCTCATAACCATTTCACGACTTCAATAGCCATATTTTTTACTTTTTAAGTACTTAAACTCTATTTTTAAATATCGCAAACTAAAACGTTACACATTTTTCGATGGGAACAAAATATTTTATTTAAGCATTAATTTAATCGAAGTAGAATCATAGCAACAACGTGTTTATGTTTGAAACGGAACAAATTAATTTACTTTTGACATATTGATCTGTCATTTTGGTCTACTAAATTAAAACCACTGATTAAATAGGTGGTCATTGATAATCGATATTCAATGATTGATCTTCGAGAGAGCATCTCTACGTCACTACGTCAGTCGGAGCGTCTCACCGAGACGAACCTGTGACTGTGTTGTGTTGTTGTGACTACGTACCTATTTGGCGATTTCTTTTGGCGTTTTTGATTTTGTTTCTGTTTAACGGACTACAATTTGGATTGCTTTCAACGTGACCTGGCTTCGTCGAATAACTGATTCTGTGATCTGCTTAAACGACTCCTTAGCATTTTGACAACGGATAACGGACTTCGCTTAAAGTAAACTTCAACCAATAAATAATAACTGAACCTAAAAGGCATAATACAACTGTATTTACGGTAATATTTTACTGTTTTTGAAGTTTAATGCTTTGTAGAAACCAGAAATAGCGATTTTAGAAGGAATTACTTACGTTTTCTTTTATTAAAAATAACCTCAAAATCAGTTCCTTTTCTTTAAATAAATCTTTTCTCTAAAGTGTCCGTCAAGAAACTTTGTTCTTATGGGCTACTAAGGGCTATTTACAAATAGAAAATGATTTTTTCTATGCTGTTGGCTCCAGGGCGAACAATGTATGGGCGTAGAACAATCTCCTTTAACAGATTGGGGTAACTTGATGTGCTGGCCTCTGTAAAAAGATCCGTTGAATAATGATTCAAGTTGACGTCCTGAATGAATAAAACGCTACATGAATATTAAATATGACAAAAAATACATCCAAGGACATAAAACAGTAGTACGTAATATTATGTCTAAAGTTCTCACAGCACTTGTCATGAATGATAAGTGTATGCAATATTTTTTATGCGAAAACATACGCTAATTATGCTGCTCGAATTTTAAATAGGTTGTAGATATTAGTAGGTATACAGTGAACTGCCCTGACATTGTTCAAGATTTTTTGTAAAAACAAATGACTTCTTGAATGATTGGCTAAGTCATCATCATCTGCCTAGCCTTTCCCTCACTATGTTCGATCGGCTTGCAGTATACCATGATGCAGCTGAATAACAGAGTTTTACATGGAGCTACTGCTTATCTAACCTCCACAAACTAGTTTCTGGGTAAGACAATACCAATAGACTGGTTGTCAGATTTTCGGGCTTCTGATGACCCGTTACAACTGTCAAAGGTCAGTCGGGACCAACGGCTAAGCGTGCTTTCCGAGGCATGTATGGATGGTCTCCCATTCACGGACCAACTTTGGGACACGTAGTTTAACCTGATCGGTCGACCTCTGCGACTATTATTACTAAGCAACAACGACAACTGTTATTACCCTCCAAAGATTGACTAAGTATATCTAACTAATATTATTTTTAAAATATAACGCTGATCTGACTATCTTTAGCTGACCAAGCAGTAAGCAATTATTGCAATAACGCTATATTTGTCCAAGTAACGAATGTTTGCCAGTTCATTAACGAATCTGATTGTGTCTTGTATCATCAACATACAGTCAATATTTTTGTAACGAAGTTAATACTCTTGTAAATTGGTACATAATCATTGGTAGCTGTTTAACAGGCGATCGGGAAATCCCTGAGGATCTCAGGGCGGGAGTGAGAAAAAAAAAACACTGTAGAAAACCTTAGTAGCGAAACGTTTCAAAAACCATCGTAGTCAGCTGACAATGTAATCCCTTTTTTTCTCACTACATGTTAATAAAGATGTTTTATTTCCCAAAATATATAAATAAATAAAAATCTATAGCGTGATGTTACATAGCCTATAGCCTTCCTCGATAAATGGACTATCCAACACAAAAATAATTTTTCAATTCGGACCAGTAAGTAGTTCGAGAGATTAGCGTATTCAAACAAACAAATTCTTCAGCTTTATAATATTAGTATTGATTATTTAGTTTCAATTTACTTTACAATTCGTACTTCCAAGAATGGCTCTTTATTATATTTGCATTAGACAACTCTTCAAATAAAGCAGCTAAAAAACTTATCAAGTGTAATATCTACGATCTATTGACTATAAAGCGATACGTTTACTGACAGGTTAGCAAATGGAAAATATTGCTCAATGAAGTATAAAACTTGAATAGATAATCAACTTGTTCTGTTGCTATAGGAATTAGGAAGTCATTGAGTACTGAACAAAATTGACGGGTGGACTGACTACATGAAGTAAGCACATACTGTCAAATATTCTAATTTGAAAACGAACTTTTTGTTTTTGCAATAAAGTTGAAAATCTATTAAAGAAATTTGACAGACTGGGATAACTTGATGCGCTGGCATATTTAGGTACAAAGTATTTGAGATGAAATATTATATCCGATACACACGGTCACGTCTCCATTTGTCTATGATTCTCATATTGCAAAATAATATCTAGGTGCAGATTGATCAATATAAGTCATTTTATATACATATACTCACGCATCTTTCCATGGGGTAGGCAGAAGCTACAGAACACCACCTCTTACGATACTTACATACTCCTTTTGCTTTGTTTATGTGCCTGCATCAGATATAGATCCTCTTTTATTTGTTTCTACTCCTGAATAAGAGTACGTCTCAAACGTCATAGAAATAATAAATTAACCAGAAGTCTAAAACAATTGAATGTGCATTGTTTTGGGCACTCACTAAAACATGGTTTACGCCAACTAGACTAACACAAGGCCGCCAAACACGTAGCCGAATTCTGGGCCGAGTGCATTTAGATTGCCATCGACACGCTAAGAAGAAGAACTAACACAATTTTTAATTTAGATTTCTTTGTTAATTTAATGTAAAGTTAGTATTGTGTAAATTGAATTAAATTAATTAGATTTTAATTTTATGTTATGTTAGTGTGTAGGTATGTACTATTTAATGTAACGTATTGTATTGATTCTAAATGAATTAATAAATAATAATTTAATTTGTAACTCCATTGGCCGTTCTTGCGTCATCTATTATAGTACAGTGAACGCAACCAGCTAACTGCATAATCAATACATTCTCAGTCAAATGTGGATTGACGTCGGTATGTGAGTTTTGCTCTATGAATGAAGTGAATGAGCTTCTAGCAAGTTAAATCGATAATAACGCTGGCGAAGCCTGCATAAAATATCATTCACCTGCGTTTTGAGCGACAACACTAGCAGAATTTAATTATCCGCAAACAAGGTGTGTTATCATAATATTCTGCACTATGATTGAATTATTTATCAACTAGCTTCTACTTATTCGTTATGTCTTTTATTATGTCGACAAATTATACACATAAACCTTCCTCTTGAATCACTCTATCTATTTAAAGATTATTAAGCATACATAGGGATATAGGGACAGAGAAAGCGACTTTGTTTTATACTATGTAGTGATGAACATATTGAAGATTGAGCAGTCAGCAGTGATGGCCCCGTGGTATCGGCCTCGACTCACTAGTTGTAGGTCTTGAGTTCGAACCCAAGCAATCACTTTACATTGTGTATTTAATTTCATCACCACTGCTCTCAAAACGGTGAAAGAAAACATCGTGAGGAAACCGGTATGTCCCAGAACCAAAAAATTCGAAGACATGTAACATCCGCTGACCCACTGGGCCCGCGTGGTGGATGTCCATATAAAAATGAACCATATGTTTTTGCAATAAAGTTGAAATACTATCAAAGAAATTTGACAGATTGTGGTAACTTGATGTGCTGGCCTCTGTACTATGTTATGTATATTGAAGATTCACTAATAATTTCCGGGTATCTAAAAGTACCTTTCAGGCTCTATTAAGCAAATAGGCATAAAACCACCGCATCAAGATAACAAAGTAACACCTTTAAATGCAATAACGAACAAAGAATCAATCGAACCATTAATCAACTACAAAAACATTTAAACCAAAAAAAAAATCCATTGATACTTCCTCAATATACAAAAAATAATATATCGACATTGCTGTTAGGGTCGTGAGTTTATTCCGTCGTGAGCCACGGCACAAACCTAACACTGGCCGGCCGATTTAAGATAGACACCGTTTAATTGGAGATCACGTTCCTTTGAGAACTTTATACCAACCAGACACTTCCAATGCTGTATTTAATTTGCTTAAATGGTTGTCTTCATGTTGAATAATTATGTTTTGTTTGTGTGCCATGGGTATTTTATGGCTTAATCGTACAATTTATGAATCATTGGCTTATTAGTCTGTTCGCACGTTTTACTCGCCCGTAATGTGCGAATCGACACTTCTAAACAATATTGTTTTAAAATTAAGTAAAAAGTACACAGTAAATTGGTAGTAAAAGTAAAATTCAAATGTGCCAGGAGTTGTCGATTTGCCCACAAATAAAAGAACTTTGTGCGAATCGCTTATATAAAATAAAATATTGTCGATTCACACATTCACTAGTAAATTCGTGCAAAATGACTGATAAGTCAAATCATTTCTTCCGATTACCAAATTTGATGGATGGGAAAGTTACACTAACAACAGCATACAATGATAAATCTACCTCGAGTTCTTATCTTCCTGGAGAGTATATTACCAGACTATCTCTTTTACAGTACAAATGTGAGGTGTAATAATGCTTCATTTGGGCATCTTGATAACCAATTAATAGCAAACAATCATGATTTAACAATTCCTTCTTATTCCATGTTATCCGTTTCCGTATCTTCTCCAATACTCGTCAACGCAAACTACCTCATAAATGTTGTATTTAATTTTTAGATATAAGGGAAAGCGCATAAAAGACCCTTCGCCATTTCAGTATACAACTTCCTAACTTATAGCCAACCAATCACACTAAACACGACCAATACTTATTATATCACGGCATCGATCCAATCTCAAATCATAACAGAATCCCGTCCACGAATCATCCATAAGGTCACTGATGTAACTACTAACAGCTTCCGCAGTTCCCACAACACGTAACGAGCTATGTAAATATCAATTAACGGCTGGAAGTGTTCCGGCGTTGCTACCTGTAACGATAGCAGGCTCACGAGACTTCTAATTGATTGTATCAATGCACGTGATATGCAGTTTCCGACATTGGATACTGCTGATGATGGTGTACGAGAAGGTCAACCTGTTTTGGGGGATTTGTAGGGACTTAAAGGCCATAGTTGCATGTCAAATTTGAATGGGACTGCCGAAGAAGTGTGAAGCGTGGCACAATCAAAGAGATGTCTTGGCTTATGACCCTATGATGGTATGGATGAGCCCGGGCCTGCTCCTCGGGCTTTGGATGTTAATAAGGGACTAAAGGGTCTCTGGAATAAAATGGCAATGCTTTTAACCCATTAGATGTTCGCCTATTAGAAGCCGTTTGCTTATAAGAGCTCAACGATTTATACGGTTATATTTTTTGTCGTTTCGAGAAAATTATTCTTATGAACCTATGGGGTTCATACGACATTTGACCATTATTAGATTACCATTAATTAGATCATGCTAAGGTCAGCAACCCACTTACATAATCCCACTGCTGGGACATTGAAAGTCGCAGCAATTGTAGATCGAAAGTTTGGCTTCTGATAATGTAACTACTATGCTACTAAGATTTATATCGACGGGTAAAAGGCAAAAGGGGTCAAGCACCACAGATCATATTGTTCAGGAGAATAAAAAGAAAGTTTTAATAAAAAATATATCTTTATTGCTTTATTGAATCACATCACAATCTTCAGAAAAGTTTACTAAAATACAATGTTCTTTAATAATTTTACATCAAAATAAGCCTGAGATCAATAGTTTCAAAGATAGATGTCGTTTGACTCCAGGTTTTTACCATGTTTATCGCATTTGCGAGGGGTCAAGTAACAATATTTAATGTTGGAATATTTAGATTTTGGCCTAAGCTTCATATTAATAAAGTAATATTTTATTTTATTTGGCACAACAGATCATAGAACTAGTTCAGATTTTGGCTTAAGCTACCATAATCTTAATAAGTATTATTTTATATTTGGCACAGCAGGTAGGTAATAGAACTATGAATTATGTATTAAACTAAAACAATACAAGGAACAAAACTAAGATCCAAAAAACAGCAGTTACCTAACTGTCAGTACATACAACAGCATGTTATCACATTATTTGAGTAAATAAACCACAATAATTTGGTATATATTTCACAGTCTTTTCTCTCTTTGGTTCGCTATCGTTAACTCGCCTTCTTTTCACATTTGTAATAACAGCATTGTTGGCAGTCCAGTTTCGTCGCTCTTGTAATGTAAAACTTTGGAAATAATTAAATATAGATTGTCTTTTTTCTTCAGTAATTACTCCACATTTATTTCCACATTTAGAAGAAGTACGTGGATTAATTTGAAGGTGTCCTTCCCTTTTTTCTTTTCCATTTTTAGTAATATATTTTTCACCTTTATGTTTTAACAACTTTCTTTCTTTCCGTTTATTAATTCTTTTCGATTTAGATTTTGTGACTTCTACGTCTGACCATTCACTATCACTGAGATCTCCAAAAGCTTCCTTAAGTAAGACATCATCTTCGTCTTCTTCTTCATCAACAAAATAATCCAAGTATGATTTATTGAATTGTTTTCTCTTTTTTGAAGTTCTATTTTTTTTATTTGCTACTATTTCCTGTTGCTCTTCTAAGTTAGACGTTGATGGAACACTCCAAAGATTTCGTTTATCCAAATTACTCTGCTGACTAGTAATTTCTCCGATCTTTTGTCTTTCGAGCCCAAGTATATTTTGAATCTCTCCTTCTTTCCCCCCGATGAGCTGCACATTATTTTCTGGTACATAGACGCCAATTTCTTCTTCGGTAACGCTTTCATTCCATTCCACATCCTGCACGAAGTTTGCCTGTAAGACATTCTGAGTCGCTTCGTCTTTTGCTGGTGTTTCTTGTTCTTATAAGTTAGACGTTGATGGAACATTCCAAAGATGTTGTGTGTCCAAATTACCCTGCTGACTAGTAATTTCTTCTTCCTTTTGTTCATCCAGTCCGAGAATATTTTGAATCTCTTCTTCTTCCCTCGTAATGAGCTGTACGCCATTCTGTGGTATACAGACGCTAATTTCATCTTCGGTACCTAACCCTTTCATTCCATTCCAAGATCTACACGTTTGCCTGCAAATCATTCTGACTCGCTTCGTAATTTTATTCTTTATCCTGCAAGCCAAATAAATCCATTATCATAGCGTAACAAACAAAATTGTAGAACATTGTCCCTATAACCAGTATAATTTAAAAAGTACCATTTAAAAGCAAGCTTCTGTAGTGCCAACTATTTTTTTAACGCAAATGTTTTATGACCGACTTTGGAAATAGTATCTGAATATAAATTACAGCATATAACGCCTCTAGAAAATCCCTCTTTCTATTCGTTAAACCGTATGAAAATCAAGACAGTAGTTTCTGAGATTAGCCCGAAAAAGCATAAACTCAGCACAGCGAAATTAGATCTATCGACTTAGTGAAAGTCAAAATAGAATGTGCAGGTCACGCTAATTAACATACACACATAGCATCAAGACTTTTTTCCTGAAAGGGTAGGCAGAGGCGTAACACACACCCACATTTCATAAGCAAATTAAAAGCATGTAAAATACCTTCACATTGTTTAGGTCACTCTGTATTTCACTTAGATCTTGTGGAATACTCGTAAATTGGTTTTCGTTAATGTGCGCTGGTTTTAGTTGATTGTCAGTCTGAAAAGTTAATAATAACAGTATTGAATTAGGCTATTACCATCCCGTTGCTACTATAATATTTATCGTCTAACTACCTACTTGACCACGTAACCTATCCAATGTTTGATGCGTATGATTAAGTACACGGACAAATACCTAGGTAGATAGACAATGAATATTAAAGTCCGTCATTTGGAATTAACAATTGAAAACAAAACTTTAATCTTTAGACTAACTAGATAGGTACCTTTTTGTTTAACATTCCTCATTAACTTACATACAATAACAATATTTTCACATTTTGCATTAGTTAAAAAGTTGTTAGAACAAAAGCATCAAAAATTATGATTGTTTAAATTTTTACTAAACTAATTCTTAATGATTTCCTAAACGCGTGGACCGATTTACATGATTCAAACTGATAAAATGGTTTTATACCTAGACCTTTTATTTGACACCAATATCGTTAAGATATCTCAATAAACAAAAAAACACATTTTCAAGCTTGCTCTTGCTCTCGTAATACAATTATCCAACATGTATGAAACGCGTACCTACATTACCAGTTCTTTTAAAAACTATCCTAAGAAAAGTTAAATTTATTTTTATAAAATAAATAAAATGAGGTTGAACTTACCGATGATAGTACGGGAATCACGTCATCTTGAATTTCTTCGACCTCTCTATTGCTTTCAATATAATCAAGTAATAACCTTCTTCGTACTAACAACAGTCTTTTTCGGTCTAAAATACGTCTCAATTTCACGTTTTCGGGAGTTGCAGACATGTTTTATATAAAATGTTAATCTGTGTTAAAAACTGCGATCGCGTTTCAAACACGTGTGAACTTGCTTTCACGCACACAAAACATACACCCACTTGCAACGGCGCTGGCGCGCGTACTAAGTGAATCAAATGCAACGTAATGAAAATAAAATTATTTAAGAAAGGGGCCAAGTGCCAATTATGTTTAGTTGACAATCTTTACTATTGGTGTAAGCGACGTTATAGTATTTAATTTTCTTATCAATAGTGTTAAGTGAAAAATTTTTACTAAACAAATAAAAGGAATATGGATACAAACGACATATTTATTTCTAATATTGTTTTTAAAATTATGCCAAATGACAAGGCGATACAAAAACGTAATATACAAAATGGTCCTTCAACCAAGCAAGGTAAAGTCGGTGTCGCTTGAGCACTTTTAGTAAGTATCGATTTGGCAATTCAGTACAAATAATTCTTTGGTGCAAGTGACTTTTTTTCTTGCTCGAAAAACGATACTATGACCATTCGAAAGAGAAAAAATAGTGGAGTTGGGGTCAATAAAAAAGTTAAGATCGCAAAATGTGGCGCTTGACCCCTTTTGCCTTTTTACCGTCGATATGTAAGTGTCTATCGTGAAGGTGGACTGTCAATAAATGTGTAGGACCGGTACAAATGGTCGACACTCCACACGTGTCCTATTTATTATGCAGGCATGTTAGGAATACCTTTTTCCAGTATGCTTTCCTTCAAATTGTTGCATTGCCTACAGTTCTTACCGAATGTACCGTACCTATTAGTTTTACCAGACTTTTTTGACGGGTTTTCATATGTTTATTCATGTGGTTGATATGATAGTTGACAATCAATAATATGTAGGTATTATGTATAAAACAATGAGATCAATATCATCACTGCTATTTATATTTCTTGTTATCCTTTTTTGTGCTTTTTTTTGAGGCTGGGAAATCATCAAATGGCCTCCCACTCTTGGTAGAGCGGAAGAGAGTGTCAGACTCTTACTGACTAAAATCCATCCATGTTCCCGCCCTTTATGTTCCAGGGTAGCGGTAACCCTTTCGGACAATCCAGCTGAAGTTTAACCAGTCTCTAAGATATATCCTGGATTCGTCAGGCGTACCGTGTTTTTGGATGTATTCTTTTAACCTTGATCATCATCATTATCTACAGCCGGTATTACTCCACTGATAGTAAGGCCTCTTCAAAAAGAACATTCAATTGTTTCCTTTGTGCTAGACAAATTCATATACCCTTCATTCATTTTACCCTTACCACAATTGCATGTCAAAGAAGCAACAAATTTATCTGAAACTGAAAAAAAAATGCTCTATATTTCTTACTAGCTTCTCCCGCGTGGTAGTCTATAGCCTTCCTCGATAAATGGACTATCCAACACAAAAAGAATTTTTCAATTCGGACTAGTAGTTCCAGAGATTAGCCCGTTCAAACAAACAAACTCTTCACCTTTATAATATTAGTATAGATTCAACACTCACTCCGTTCCCATCACACAAAATACGTAACTACCTATCAGACATGCAAGCCCTAAAACATGATAGCGAACAAATAAAATGGCGTCGTCGTGGGCTTCTGACGATATTGCTTTCTCACTTGAAGCACTATTAACGTCACTGTAAACCACCTTTGCTATGTTTATTGTAGGATATAACTTAAACTTACACTGCGAACGCTTTCTCATTGTAAAAACCCCACACGAAAGCGATTTAGTATCACTTGTAATTGACAAAGATCACTCGCAGAGGCGTATTTTACTGCAAGTTACTGGTGAAAGAACAAAATGAATCCATGAATTATTAAAAACTAATGGTAAAATAGATTTAACTTCCTATACAGCAAAAACTTTTTTTTTTGAGGGTGGGAAATCATCCAATTAGTTCCCTCGCTCTGGGTGGAGCGGAAGGGAGTGTCAGACTCTTACTGACTAAAACCCATCCATGTTCCTTCCGTAGCCCTCTATGTTCCGAGGTAGCGGTAACCTTTTCGGACAATCCCGCTTAGAGCAAAAACCTTGCCCTCTAGACTAGACGTGACAACAAACAAAATAAGGGACACAGTACCTGAACTTTGATAATTCTTTATCATAGCGTTGTGCAGATAATATATGCTTTACTGGTCATCGACATCCTCCTGCTCTTATTCCAATTTTTAGGGTTCGACGCATCATGCCTTCCTGCATTCGTTTCTATTAGACGTCATCTTCTTCGGACTAATCATCCAGTACTACCTTCTACTACGCAAATGATATATCCACGATATTTTTTGCGCAGCACAAATCGAAAACGTATTAAATTACAGTAACAGTTTGTAAGCTTGGGCGGAGTGAAACTTGTTTATGCCTTTGTTAGTCTCGGGGTTCGATTCCCGTGTCGTGTCGTTGTCGGACGACGGTCGGCGATAAATCGCGGTCGACACCTCCGATACTACAATGGGGAAAGAGAAAGTTAAGGAAATATCACAAGATCGAGACAAGACAAAAATCCGCGTAAATCTTGCAATTTTACCGACAGCCTCATTACGGCCGCTGTATTGTTTTCTAAATGAAACGTATTGTTATTGTAATCTACCCTGACAGATATAAACAGCAAGTTGTATAATCAAGGAGAACGTAAATAGTCTTAATGGGTAGGCAGGCTTGCGAGTAACAAGTAAATACTGTCTTTAAGAAATGATTGCATTGTATCTTTCACACTCTTTACTTTCGAAACGGGGTGTCTGTATTGCAAATAAATTTTGCCATTTTGTTTTATCTTAAGAGTTATTTTCGCTATGCCCCTTAAAATGAAGACGAGAGATTTGTACTCGCGGCACTGCTTGTAATTTAACAAGATCACGCAGAAAGTCAGGAAACTGTAACGAGACGGAATGCTCCACGTCGCTCGGATTCCCTCCATTGGTCATGTCGTGACAACCGGCCATATGAAGGAGCTCTCAAACCAGAACCACATCAATTAGCAACGCACCATCACTATTTTATCGTATTGCACTTGATTAATAACGACAATCTACTGACCGGGTCTTCTAGATTCCTATATAATTGTATCAGCTTTCATCCACCTCTGTATGGATGCTATCGCTAATTTCAATCGTTCCAGCCAATTGAACATTCTTATCTTGTATATGGTATTAATTATTGCAATCGTGCAAGTGGAAGCGGAAACATATTGATTAAATATGTGATAGCCCATGTTTTGCTTGTAACGTGATCCGATTGGTTTTTGCAGAAACCGCGTGCTCTGTGCTCTACTTTTTAGGAAAGAAGTTCGGGTTTATTAAATGAGGTTTTATGCCTGACCTAATAAACGTTCTTGGAATGATGGGTTTCATTAAGTAATTAGGCCACGAGATCTGTCAACAAACGCGGTATTTGTGCGGAGACGTATTATCTTCTAAGCACCACAACGACACATAATAACCACTGTGGACGTCGTTATCTCACCACAAATCGTCCCCAGAGCCCTGAGTCGTCAATGCGACGATTATTTAAATAACCCCCGGTGCATACAGTCGCACAGACCCGGTACCGTTGGCTCTACGTGATCCTAGCGCCTAGCGGCATTATCTGTGCCTGTCATTATCTTCACATTAACTCGGCTTCAGGATGTGGTACACTTTCGCATTTCAATAGACAATTCTATTTCGGTGTTTATTGTGTCAACTTGACAACACGATCGCGAGAAACCCAAACAATATCGAAGACCAGCAAACAAGTCATACAAAATATGTCTGCAGCAAAATGTCAAATACGCAGGACGCGCTTTATGGATCACTCAGTCTTCCGAAAAAAATGTCAAGATAATCTATGCCTCGCATTCTCACGAGAAACCTCAACTTACTATTTACTCGTACGTTAAATTCAGGGTTCCGTAAAAGGTCTGAATAATTACGACGTTGGCAGAAAAAGCGGTCGAATGCCATAGCTCGTACAGCGGTCTGCGCGATGCAATGCGAAGTTTTTGCCCGGGGTAAAAAATATTGGTTGTCCGAGCGGGGTGTAGCGGTGTAGGGCCGAGGGGTTGAGATGCGGCGTGGAATCGAGCCGAGCGGCCGCCGGCTGCGTCAGTGTCGCTGTGCCCCGTGCGTACAGCGGTCGTGGTAGAGGGGCGTTACGTGCCGCTCGCGTTCTACTCTGTTATTCGCGGTTCACCATCGCACGCGCACGTGTCGCCGGCACCGAGCGCTGCATTTATTTACACAGTGTGCACCTGTGACCACGCAAATATTTGTCGTGATGTGAAAGACCATTTTTGGTTCAGCCTACTGGTGTTTTTAAACTCAACGTCCTAATTTGTGTTCGTTAAGACGTGCTTAGTTAGTGCCAAGTTCTGTACTGTGCGTTTGGTGATATCGACGTTTCTTGGAGTTTTACAAACTCGTTGCATGTTTTGAAGTGTTCGAATACGAATTTCGGCGACAGCCAAGGCGTCAGCACCGAAAGTTGGATGAACGCCAGCATCTCCGGTGCTAAGGTGAGGAAAATTTCAATTTGGTGATATACCTTTTGGTATTTTTACGAACATAGGCATAAGTTCACGTTATCGCGGACAATACCGGCTTATCTGAAACGTTCCGCCTGTCGCGAATGAATAATACCGTTCAATAATGTTTACGATTCAACTACATTATCAGAATTTTTCGTAACACTTGTTTTCGCTTTTAATAATAGCAGTACATTCCCAACTGAAATTACAGCAGTATTTTCACGAATTTCATTACAAAGCTTTGTACGGATTTATTGCAGCCTAGTCGTGTTCTTGAATATTAATTCCAGCTTCTTAATTGTACTGTTCAAAAGTTTGAGGCAATTAGCAATAACCAGATGTGCGCTCCGCAATGAATTGTTTTGTTTGTCATCAACATTAGTTCTCATTCAACGGCACACCTTGCACACACATACATAAAAACCGTCACAACAAGCTCAATAACGAACTACATAACATTAATAAGAAGCTTAACCAAGTAATATTATAAAACATTCTTAAATATAATAACATAAAGAAATAAAATTTTCTTTGACTTGCAAAATCATGTAGTTTTAAAAAGTTCATGAACGAAAAAAATACTTGTTATCTGTCAAATTTTATATTTCATTATCATTGTCGTTATCTTGTACTTCGCCAAGGACATAATTATGGAGTTTTTTTCCTTATCTTCTGACGTGCTATTTGCTGGAACATACGAATGACGGTAGTTTATGATTGCTGACGTAATGTTTGGGAACATGCCAAAATACTTTAAAAATATTTATGACTGTCTCATAATGGCACGATTGTCCTGAAATTCGGCAAAATAATTTTCCGATTTACGATTTGAAATTATCGAGGTACCGAAATAATTGTGGCCTAGAAAAGATAAGTGAATATTCGACAAATTCGATGATAAAACCACCACATTTTGGCTCTTCTTCAACAATTCTTAGGAGTCATCCGGAGTCAAGTAGCGAACACAATTATCGAGGTGCAACCGATAACTAAAAGTGATAAGAGCGTCCAGTCAGACAGCGCGTCGGACGTGTCACGACAACGACGCCTTTACCAGCCTGGTCACGTCTGACACACTCAAAGGACCTCCTTCACTGCAACAGTAGCCTATAGACTGCCATACACAACGCTAACCTAAAATATTTCACCCAAGTACCGCCACTATCGTAAACAGACACGCATTTCCTCTAGCTCAATGAGCGCAATCCTCAAGTGCCAGAACTGCTTCTGACTCAGGTACTTCAGAAAATTCGACCTCCCCGAAATAGATCGATCCGTGTTCGTCTACCCCTGTTATTTTTTGTTTGCTAATCGTCACTCATTCAATTGCTGAGTTGGCTTTCCGCCAGGACTTGGACGCCAAGGTTCGCTCCACTTTTACGTGCATATTGTATTTGCGAAATGGTATCACGACTTCGGTCGCGACCTGGTGCTATGTTTAGTCGGCGCCAGTGAAAGCGGGATTTGGCGACATTTATCTGATCCGGCAAATATTTTCGTGTGGAACTTCTTGAAGACACGTCGTCCCGGTGTTGTGATGTTCTTTTATTTCGAGCTGTCGCTACGCAGCGGTGTTTCTCTGTTGCTAGTTACCAGCACTGAATTAGTTTTACGAGTAGGTACCTACCAGCGTTTCTGACGTATTTGCTCACATCAAAAGCGGAGCAACTCATTGTTACGTTATTTATTATTAGTTCCCATGAACAGTTTACGTTACATTTGTGTATGTAGGTCCTCAGTTTTCGTAACCTTGGCTTATGTTTTGTAACCGTAATTACTCACCAGATAATTCATTTTTGTTCGTTAGCGATGATCATCAATCTTACGCGGCCTTTGTTCTGCGTAAATCAATATTGTTTGAATATGAAAGGTGTAACAATGCGAAGAGGATAGTTTGAACAAGGATCTTAATCGATGTCATTAGGCCAACGACTGCGCGAACAATGTGCACGTCAAAAGTTTAATTAATGATGTCGAGTCGCCAAAAATGAAGCGAGAAACCCGCGCCGACCGGTCTCAGTGACCTATTGTGTTTGACTAATCGAACTAATTAGTTACGATTTAGTTTCACTTTCTGATCCTGCGTTCTGTTGGTACTGATTTAATCCGTGAACAGCCTTGGAACCGTTTTGTTTTGCCAGCATCGTGTTGATCGGTGAACTACACCAAGATTAATTTTTGTTTTCAATTTCGTACACGTTAATCGATTCGCATCCAACAGATCCATTTGTTTCGGCAAAGATTTAAGGTGTCCAAATATTGGTTATGAGGTCGGCTATCGGTAAACTCGAGGAGCCGAGGACAGTTGTCATGGCCGGCAAAGTTTTCAGATTTTTCTGTCACCGACAAACGTTTTTTTAATCTTTATGGTGTTTAATGTAGGTCTCAGTCAATTTCCCAACACTCATAAAAAATGATCGCAAACATCATTCGAACGTCAGACCGAAATCACTTGAATAAGTCGATAACAAACGCGAGACCGTGCTTCATCTGAGTGGGCCTTATGAATAAATGCATGTTAAATTTTATTGTTGCATTGACACCAATATGTCATGCGTACGTAAAGTAAGCAAGTAGGAAAAAAAGTGGTAATGCGATGAGGCTAGAAAATCGGAACATGATCCGACATATATGGGCAAAGGGACAGGTTCTTAACGATTGTCGAAGTCATCGAATAACGGACTAGTTGGTAAAAAAAGTTTCAGCGAATCCCACGTAATTGGCAGGTCTCACGCGGAATGCGGCCTGACGAAGATGTGTCCCAAAAGGAAACACGGACAACCGTACAAGGCGCATCGGATACCTGTATTAAAATAGACTTTCAATTAATATCAACATCACAGAATAAGGAAAAATACATCTTGCTTAGTTGTGAAATTATCCTTCACATGGTTTTTTTATCTTCAAATTTATTGCAATAAGCCAAACGTAATTATCAGTTTCCGTAATAGGAAATCTATTTCAGATACAAATGAAAGAGTGTCGCAATTTTATTAACACTCGCCAATATATCAAATTGTCGCCTGCTATTAATAGGATTATTCAATAATCAGGTTTATCCTGTCAGTATAAAGGCTGGGTTCTAAGCTGCACTTAAATGGCGTGTAAACTTATCTAAATCATTGTAATTAGTGTCGGGGACTATGCTCTTTTAAGGCTAACACTTCTAGCAGAGTGGCTTAACGGTACACTAATCATAACATTATCCCTGTACTTTAGAACGCTGCGTGTTGATCGAGGAATCTGTGTCAAACATATGCCACTTAGTAGATATCGACGCTACCATGTAATAAATATTATAAAATAATACCTTTTCCAGTTAAATTGTAAAATTCTCAAGAATGTTAGTTCTGGAGTTGGTATAGTGGATTCATTCATCAATTTGTCAGTACCATAAAAGTATTAAAAAAATCCTGTATCATTACGTATGGTCGCGAGAACTTACGCCTGTTCGTCGGAATTATGTTGACACCATAAAAACTTAAAAACTTCTTGGTGTTTTAAAACTTAATGTTATTTCTTATCCGTGGAATGTGTGTCAAACGTATGCTAGTTCTACGAAGACCGCATTATTTTCACGTTTCACCCTCATTTCTAGATATAAAAAACCAAAAATTTCTCCGAAATGATACTTTAAGATTAATTTGATGAGTTTCTTTAGAAGAACTTTTAGTTCATGGTTAGTGCACTATGGTTCAGACTAAACAAATGCTGCCCAGCTTCCTCCAACAACATCGGCAATAGTCTATTCTGGTTACTAAAGATGATTCTTGGAACACAATAAACGAATGCGTAGGTTTTCCTCCTTCTTAGTTTAATGGTTATGATCTGGCTATTTGCTATAAGTGGTACTAAAAGATAAATTAAGCTATCGTTCATAAAATTAATTATGCTGTAACTCCCAGAAATTACATTATGACCGGCTAACGATTTTCTTTCTGAAGCACTAAAACAGTATAGTGACAACTACCTTCAAACTTTAACTAAGTGTACCTTTATATTTCTAAACTCATAATTCTGTTACTCTTGTCTCCTTTTATTTAGACATTTTCCTCATTCCTCCAAATCCATCACACAGCTAACTAGTACAACCGATTTCCACACAACTCGTCTGTCACTTCCAGATTTTCTCAAATTCCTTAATCTAAATATTAAAAAAAAACACATTTTCTAACATCTGAAGAAGAATCTTCTTAGAAAACACGCGAGTGCAACAAACTAGAATGGATCATCGAACCGCGCGTGAGTCGGCTGATTAACAACTCATGCGCACGTAACGTAACATTCATTTTATTGTCTCCGTCGCTGACTGTATCGACCGCGTCATGCACGCATAGTACACTTTTGGATACTATGTATGTTTGTTTATGTCTTTAAAATAGTTGGTGAATATTGTGTACTTAGGTAATAAAACGATTTTATTAACCGACTTCTAAAAAAGGAGGAGGTTCTCAATTCGACTGTATATATATATTTTTTTATGTTTGTTCGCGCATAACTCCGTTGCTTGCCAACCGATTTGAAAAATTCTTTTTTTGTTGGAAAGGATATACTTCCCAAATGGTCCCATAAATTTTTTATCGAAATCGGGTAAGTGGTTTTTGAAAAATCAACAAAAATCTAAAAAAAATCCTACTTAATATATTAATGTGGACGATGTTCTAATGAAGTTCCTGTCACTGTAATTTACATACCAGGTAGTGGTATTAAAATTGGGGGGGGGGGGTTGTGTAGGTACCACAACTATTTTTTATTAAATCAGTATTTAAGTGTATGAATATGGACTAACCTGCTGTACACATAAATTTTTTTACGTATGTTCTATCCATGAAAGCGGGGCGGGAGGGGTTATTAACGGCGATTTCGAAGCCGGCCCAGGAAGAGGTGGCAAGACGACCTAGACACTTGGATTTGGAGGAGGCCTTTTCTCAGCAGTGGGACAGTGTTTTATTTAGTTAAACACATGATGTTAAACATGTTTTGTTGCTGTTGGCCATCTCACTGCTGGATTCTGACGCGGATAAAGGCTCTTTCGGTCCAGGGCTGATGTGGACCACAGCTGCAGTAGTCTGTTTGTATCTAACAAATAAAAAATAAATAAAAGGGGGACTTCGTTAGTACATAATAAATAACTGTGTACCTATAGTACCCAACATTTCGCCAGCTATGTTTGTTTCTCATGTAATAGATGGCGAGCTTACTGCTATCAACCGGGCACAAACCCAGAATCAGGGCTGCTACTGAGAAATTCCAAATCGAAAATCCCAATAACACCTTGCCCATCTCGGGCATCGAACCCAGGGCCTTTTGTTCAGCAGTAGCGCTTGCACTACTAGACCAACTATCAGTCAGTCGTTAATATTTGTAGGTTCTAAAACAAAAATGTTTGGCCATACCTAGGTACTTAATTAATCAATAAAATAACTTAATCTTTATTTAATGCTGCTGGTGGCGATCCAGCAATCTGTCACCACTTACAAGCGATTATAGTGTTTGGACTTAATGCGCCACACCATACATGGCGTTAAATGGAGCGCTAAATATGCGCGAGCGCCGCTTTCAGTGCTACTTACCTAGTTGCAGAAGCGTGAGACTTCACCTATAAAATGCGAATGTAGTACAGCATTTGATTACTATTAATAATATTTCAAAAACATAAAAATCTGTAGAATTTTGGTTTGTAGAGCTACAAACATTGAGTTTCTCTAACTGGAATTTGAAATTTTCAATAGCTGCGTTTTTGTTTTTGAGGGTGGGAAATCATCAAATGACTGCTCCCGCTCTGGGTGGAGCGGAAGGGAGTGTCAGACTCTTACTGACTAAAACCCATCCAGTTTCCTTCCTTAGCCCTTTATGTTCCGGGGTAGCGGTAACCCTTGGGACTTAACATGACAGGCGAAATGTGGGTGTACCTCCTAAAGGTACACTTCTACCCAACCCTACGGGATAATAGGCGTGATGTGAGGTTATGTAGATATTAAATGTAATTTGCAAAATACTCAATTGTTTTTCAAAACAACGCCGAACTAGTATCTAATCTACTCAGTAAATAATCATTGTCTTGTTTGCTTAACGCGACTTAGATAAAACATGGACTGATAAAAATTACACGGTCACTTATGTAAGTTTCCGGCCTAGCGGTACACCAAACACAATTATTACGTAACACATGATTGGATCAGATGTTTGTATAGCAATGGACCACGCTTTTATAATTACATAGATGTTGCCCACTGTTTCACTCGCGTTTTAGGAAAACTAATTCATCATAATTACCGAATAAAAAGTAGCCTAAGTTGTAATCAACTATGAAGGGGCCCCTTAGGACCAAGCCTGCCGGGTAAGCGGGATTGTCCGAAAGGGTTACCGCTACCCCGGAACATAAAGGGCTAAGGAAGGAACATGGATGGGTTTTAGTCAGTAAGAGTCTGACATTCCCTTCCGCTCCACCCAGAGCGGGAGAAGTCATTGGATGATTTCCCAGCCTTAAAAAAAAAAAAGGGCATGGCGTCTTTCGCATGCATCCAACAATATACTTCCTTTTTAACTATTACATCTTTCTCATTACATCAATCAACGCAAAGTTGTAATCAACGACATGGTCCATCAGTCCTGTCAAATTTTATCTAAATTCGTACAGCAGCAGTAGTTATTACGTGATCTAGTTACAGAACAAAAATCTTCACAATCTTATTTTTTTTATATTTAATTAAGGGGGTAGGTAAAGGATTTTGCATCCACGTGGACGAAATCGCACGCAGAAGTAAGTATAAAATCTGTACTAATATTATAAAGAGGAAAAATAAATCTAATATCTTCACAAAAATACTTTATATAATAATTAACGATTTTAATATTTCTGTATCTACGATATATTATATGTAATTCATACATGCCTAAGGGGATATTGTACTGCCAATATTGTACAGACGCCAGCACATCAAGCTATCCCTAACTGTCAAATTTTCTCAATTAAAAATGAACCTTATGTCTTTGCAATAAAGTTGGAATACTATCAAAAAAATTTGACAGATTGGGGTAACTTGATGTGCTGGCCTCTGTACTACCAATTATAAACACAGAATAAAAATAAATCTAGTATCTCCACAAAAACGCAGCCAATAGCACCCGTGAGAAAGTGCAAGTTTATGTTATGTTCATCTAATGTAACTTAGTTTTTCATTCATTTTGACTAGTTAGCGAGTCTCGCGAAATCAGTTATAAAAACTGGCACCAACCAGGTGATCGATCTTATATGGATATGGGGAAAAAACAACTGGACATCCCATATTGGATGTTAGCGAAAGGTGTTGCTGGAGTAACGACCCAAGCCTTTATGTGTACGTAACTTACGCATGTTTTATTATAATTGCCATACGCTTTTATGCCTTTTTCTTTAGTATTTTTTTCAGTTGCTTAACAATAGGTACAATTGTATTGGTATATAAAGGTAGTAAAGTTATTTTGAGTTAATTAACCCTAATATAAAACACTTTCTTAGTTTTACGTGACGTTCTAGGCAATCAAGTTTGTGTAGATTAGACGAATTGTGTTTAACAAGAATAATCCGAAAATATAACTTTATTTTTGTACCTTCACTTCTTATGGATGCGCTAAGGTAGGCCGCAGTATACTTTTTGTTTTATGTATTTACAATTTTCAGGTAAGTGTGAAGTTGTATGTGTATCAAAATATGACTCGCGGCCGTAGCAACTATGAATTTACAGAATGATAATATTAAAATCATTAACACAGGTAGTTAGAATTGGGCTATAACTTTTACCTTAACCTTGGGGCTTACTGCGTTATCAGTGTGTAAATTAATCTTTCTTAATTGTATGTGTTAATCGCATTAATCATGTTCAGCGTATTATGTGCCAACATTCGAACGATGATTGGGTAATATCACGCATTTTATCATTAACCAGCAATATTTTGCTGATGCAGTTTTTATATTTGTTTCCTCGTATTTCTATTTTTAGCCAATCTCAGCATTTCAGCAGTCATAATTTAAATAATAGAAAGTTACATTCAAATTCACATTATAATATTCGCAACGGTTAGCAGTTACGTAAGATTTTAAATTTTTATTTAAATTGAGCAATTTTCCTTCCTTCGAGTTAGGAGCCAAAGTCCAACACTCGAATTCATCCGTGGAAGTTTAAGAACGGATCTTGCTTATGTGACGAAGGATAGATCAACCTTCAGACGCATAAATCTTCACATCTGACACTTGTGTCGGCACCAGCATGTATAATTTTCATCTCTCCACTCTGTCCTTGGTAATTTCTTAAATTAATAACAGCAAGTGCACTACAAGTTTTTGGCATAAACATAACGCATATTTCTCACATGAGATTAGCAACACTACGAGTGAATTATGGCATACAGTTGCTGACAGAAATTCATTCCGCTAACATGACTCTTACCTCAGAGAAATAGGGTTAGTTATCGCTTGTTTGTGCAAACACATTCATTAAATTCATAGCTCGTTTTTCTGATAACAGTTTAGCTACGGGAAAAGAGAAAATTCCTTATTGCGATACTGGAAGTCTTGGACCGCATAAGTAGCATTCCGTTCTCCATTGCCTACCGTGAATGTAAAAGTTGTCATTAATAGCTGAAATTAATTAGGAATTGTAAAGATTGTAGTTATGAGGTTTTGTATTTTACTTTACGATTTTATTATGGATGTTGCGTTTTATTGCTGGTTAATGGCGTGTAGAAATAAAAAGACTCTTATGGTAGTAATGACATTTATGTGCGTAGGCGCTGATGCTATTACCAACCCTGCTGCTACCAATATTGTCGACAGTCTATCTGTTAACCATAGCACGAATATTTCTAAGCATGAAATTCGTGCCATCACTAAATTTATATTTTTTACGACAAATCAAAACCTACACTTTCTTTAAGACAAAAATGTATAGAGCAATGATTAATTAATTAACGAGTAATTATCTAATACATCAACAGTCTATATTTTCACTTACAAAACCACATTCGCTTCCCGTATCGCTCGAAGCAGCTCGGGAGCTACAGAGAAATCAGTGAATTATTACACTGCATCCATTATTCATTAATTAAGCCACAATCGAGGCCATAACGGGCCATCCGAGGAAGCGAAGACTTGTGCCCAGTACATTCTAACCATGGAGTTATTAATAAATGAAGTGCCAACGACCATTTTCATCTGTACAGTCCAAGGCTGGCATCACGTCTGTCATAATATGTCTGATGTAGTCGCATCATAAGAGTGCTTTTGCACCAGAGATGTGCTATGCAGCTATGCTGCGAGGAAGAAAGCTGGAGGAGGTGAAAGCTTAGGAAACTATGTGACCATTTCCACTGATACTAAGCTATGTAGCGGGCTAGTCAGATGCGTTATGAAGATGCCACGAGGTAGCTGTGCGAGGAACATGCGCAGCTCAAGCAGTCTTTAGATTACAAACGCGCGCTTACCTTAGGTACTCTGCGCTGAACATTGCTACACCGCGACCATCCATAGCATGCATCCAGAGCATGCATCCATCCATATAAAACACATTACCTTAGGTACTCTGCTCTGAACATTGCTACACCGTGACCATCCATAGCATGCATCCAGAGCATGCATCCATCCATATAAAACACATATCTTAGCAGAACCCGTTTCCACAAGTGCTGTGCTATATGGACCAATAAATATGATTGGTGGATGTCAAACGCATCCATAGCAACATACCATAGCATTTCTCCGGTGGAAAGGCACCTTAAAGCGCATTTCCTATCGGCAGTTCTTTTGGTGATGTTGGTACACTTTTTCTAAGTTATCCGTCCGACTCCATACACTATTTCCTCCGTGGTGCAAACACGTCTTAAGTAATTTGTGTATCTAACTTAGAACCGGCACGATACGCAAAACTGTTGCTTGTAGCGGTTGCTTGTAACATACCATTGGGACTAGGAACAAACTATTGGCTGAATACATTTCCTGTAGAGAGAATTGATTTAGAAGGTACCGTCGACGAGAGAAACTATAGTTTAGTAGTAGTAGAAGAATAAATCATAGTATCAATAGATGATTCGACTATTTTAAAAACTAATACAACGGTAGTAAACACTGATATGACAGTAGAGAGAAAGCAAAAAGTATGGTAGCAAAAACATACTGGCTGGTCACAAATAAATTTAGATAAGGACAAGAAAATGATGAAGATTTAAAAATAGTATTTAATGCATAAAACAATAGAAAAAGAAGCTAAAGAACTAATAGCAAGAAATAGAACGGTAGTAAACACTGATATGACAGTAGAGAGACAGAAAAAAGTATGGAAGCAAAAACATACTGGCTGGTCACAAATAAATTTAAATAAGGGCAAGAACATGATGAAAATTTAAAATTAGTACTGAATAAAATAATAGAAAAAAAGCTATAAGTAGGCAAAGACGAGAAGGAACCTAGAAAAAGAAAGTAATGACGTTAGACCAACCCGCGCATCGCATGATGCTCTTCCGCATAAATTTAAATTATTGTGAACTACTTACTGACCTACGAATGCAAATCATAACATTTCCGTCTAACTAAGCTATTTACGGCGCAACTACTTCGCCTTGTCTCCACAATTTGTACTTAAAACTTTATGTAGCAGAAAATAGATGTCGAATTACCATAACTGCATAAAGTTATCGGATAAGCGTACTGGGATTTTGTTTTTTAAAAGTTATCTTAACTCTAGGTTTAAGGAAAATTATGTTTCGTTTCTTGTTAGATTAGATCGGGATAAAACTTTTGTTCTTAGTTTCTTAACAAGAAATTCTTGTGAATTTTGTTCTATTTTGGTCTTCAGCTGTTCTTTTGTTCTGATTTTAGACGTGTCTATTGATTTCATGTTTATCGTTAACTCTGGTTCTGTCTTTATTAATTGTTTTATGTTATTCGTCCCTTTTGAAAAGTGGCTTCTTACAGTATAGTTAAAGTCTTCATTATGACTTTATTCATTGACTTAGTTTTGACCATAAGCCATCAAGTTTCAGTAGTATTTAATGGCACTGCTGTCACATTCCATTCAGCGCAGCAAATTGCATTCATATTTTACATTCGGATGTTCCGCACGACGTGCTCCGATCACGCTAAACACGACACGACTGTAACGTCACGTCAATTAGTCGTGTCATGGACGGAGCGGGAGGCGAACACCGTTACTAGTCTGTTATGGCCGATATTTTCACTCTTATATCTAAATGTTTGGCCTTAAATTGGTCTACATTGGAGTAGGTTAACGCAGGTATGGCTACAAAACTATTTTTTTGAACGCCCGGCTTCCAACGCAATATTTTTTTTATCAACAACGTTTTCTGATTGTTTAAACAATCACCTGTTTGTAAGATTTATGATGTTGAATTCAGTAAATTAAGAACATATTTTATTTAAAAGTAATAACCAAATACTCGTAGAAGCACATCTCCAATCTAACTGAGCGCTCATTTAACAGCAGCAGCAAAAAACGAACCGCGTCAATCATTGTTAGCCTCGCATCTTTATTGCCGAATGAAATGTACCAAAAGATAAACCTTTCACCATAATTCATTTACTATTTACTTCAGGAAATTAATATTTCGTTGCAAAATAGACTTTTAAATCATATTTCGTAAGTGTTTTTGACAAGCGAAGTGGAACACTAACCCGAGAATTACTTGAAGCAATGCCAACAGAAGTAATAATTGCAATAAAAATAACTAGAGATAGATTAGCGTGTATATTTGTTTCTACGAGCTATTTCTTTTTCTAATGGTTAGGGTTGGCAATTTCGAATTCAGTGAAGTTATTTAAGAAAGAGTGAGCCTCACTCACTCTTTCTTAAATAACTGAACAGAATGTATTTCCTGGAAAGTAAAATTTATTACTTGATTGTGTTCTAGATCTCAATATTAATTTAAATTGCCATAATAATAGTGCTACCGAAGAACAACAGGAAACTCATAATCTAAATGGTTATTTACTCAAGATTATACAGCATGATATATCTGTCATATCCTTTCTTGAATCTGGGTCGTTTCTGTTGGAAATTACCGCTTCGAAACATGCGAACCCTATTTCAATGTCAAGTTCTTGGTCAAGTATCACGCAATGTCAGATTATATCGCGTTTGACCCGACGTGTCATTACCAGAGTGCCAGCCATAGTGTTCGGGAGCTTATCAATCATTTAATCAATCTTTACACATCGATTGATATGCAGAACATGTTTGTAGCTCTACGTTTTTACTGCTCACTTTCTCTGCGAAGAATGGAGGACGTTTTGTTCTATAAAGTCCAGTTTCGGGGTCATGATTGCAGTTTTGTTTATTTAATTTATGATTGTTTATTAAGCGGATTTGCTTCAGGGGATTTTATGTGGAGATAATTGTAGCTTGATCTTTTGATGTTCGAGTTTTGGAACTTGAATCTTACGTAACTATGATTGCTCAATGACTAAAATGCCCAAGCTTCCATATTTAAAGCTGAGATAAAAGTAAAGCAAAAAGCAGAGGTTGTTTCCCTTCCCCAATGAATTGTTTGTAGTCACGGACTCACGCTCCATCGAGGATTTCGAACTTAACCTTTGTAGATAACTAATTCTTGCCTGCCATTGACCCAATGAACCCTAGAACGAATCCACTTGCGCAATTGTCACCCGTTTAACAGTTGAGCTGTCAAATAATTTTATCTCTCTTCCACCTGAAGGAAGAAACGGGACAGAGTTAGTTTAATAATACGTTCTAGCACGATCGATCTAATGTCAAGGAGAACGGGCTCAGCGAAAATGCGAACAGTTAGATTTTAGTCTTAATTGTCTTAGCTGATGGCTGGTAACGACGTTTTTATTGCTTTCATTAAGATCAGTGGTTTGGATGAAATATTCATCTTAATTATTCATCCTTAACGAGATATTTTTTTATCTTTGTAAGTTTTCGCCGGTCGGTTGAGTAGCGGGATTGCATTAACTAGATAATGATTATGACTGGCCGGATATTTAATCTCTCATCTATAAAGCTATTTGCCATTCGGTATGCTTGCTATTTTTCTCCTACAGTCTTGTCCGATAGAATCGGAATGCTGTCAACTATGTTCACATTATCGTGTTATCGAGTACTCTATCGAGGTCTACAATCACTCTCCACTTATTCAATTTCCATTGAATCAGAGACCCCAAGCCGTTGACATGCGGGCTACAAATTATACGGGGCAGGACAGGCCCATGTACGAATATACAAATTAGTTGAATAGTTGTTCAAATGAATCGTAGATTTATTGGATGCAATGCTCTTATTGAAGTTGCTTCGTATTTTGTTAGAATGGCGAGATGAAAACTTTGATTTGTGACTTTCGAACTGGACCAATAATTGTATTTCGTAGAATGCAAGAAATGGTCTTTTGGAACTAATAGACAACCAGTCTTAAAATCTGTTGCCAATTTGCCCATGAAAGTGAATAAATATCCAGTCTATTAGAATCATTTAAAAAGTTTGACAGTCAGTTTTACCAAGGGGTATCGTAATACCTAGATACTGGATTGTTGTGAAGGTCAGATAGGCTGTAGCTCCATGTTAAATACTGGTATTCAGCTGCACCCGGTTAGACTAAACGCCGACCTAAACATTGTTGGGATCAAGCTCGCAGATTGATTTTTTTAGAATGAATTATCAACAAAATTAGAGCAATACTAGTGATACATTACCACACATAAGTGAAAACTAAGTGAACCACTTATTACATTAAACTTTGATATCAACCGCTCCAGACTTGGTCTGAGTTTCAGAGCACATACTAGAAAATAACATTACCAACGAATATCTCGTACATCACTCTAATATAATAATTACTACATGGACGTATCACAACTTTTCTAATTCAGCTTTATTAACGTTTCACCTTTATATGTCGTCCAAGGCAAAGTGACCTTTAGTCCATTGTGATAAGGACGCGTCTATAAAGTCCTCATAACTTTCCACTCCAGCGCTTCATTTGGGAGCTGGTGACCCGTTTAGCTCATTAAGTGTGATGTGGCCTGTTTACTAAGGTAGAAAAGGGCTATACTTAGTTGCGGCTATGTTATTATGCTACTAAATTATAGAGTAACCTTCCTTTAATAAGTGTACCTCAAGTTTATTTACTAGAGGTCCTAATAAGTCCCTTGTGAGAGCTACCCTTTTGTAACGAGAGGGCACGCCGTTTATGGTGCTAAAGACCAATGCCAAGGTTGAATTTATTTTAATTTCAAAACATAAAATGGAAGTCCTGGTTTTCTCAGTAATGCTTCTGACAATTATTACTCAAATGTTACTTTTTATGTCTATAGACAAATTTTCAAAGATTTGATGAACAAGATTGTTTCTGAACTGCAGGAATCATCTGGCATTTTGCCTCTTACAATCTTTTAAGAGATTTCGATGTCATGGACATGCTATACTGTAAACCAAACAAATCGGCTTTTGATAGATTAAAAAAAAACATCGGATTTTGTTGAGTTGCACAATGTCTTCCATTTGCAACCGTCATTGAATGTTGAGTTGTTTTTGGTTCTTTACACACGATTGTTATCATTTTTGTTGTTGTATTTCGTGTGTTAGCATAATCCCCGTCTGTTTTCAAAACATATATCTCACAATCTACCAATATACCTATACCCCAAAGAATTGTGCATAACCGATTTGTTTTATCTAATCATTGCTTTTGAATGATACAGTTTGTTCGATTTGTTTTTTATCGGACATACGTACAGAGGCCAGCACACCAAGTTACCACAATCTGTCAAATTTCCTTGATAGTATTTCAACTTTATTGCAAAGGCATAAGGTTCATTTTTAATTGAGAAAATTTGACAGTTAGGGATAGCTTGATGTGCTGGCGTCTGTACATCATACGTACATATGTACATCTTACCAGTAAAGTTGAATGATACATTTCGTTGTGTTTGCGTTTTTGACGGCCTCTGACGGAGATTTCTATCATCATCATCATCCTCCTGACTTTATCCCATTTCATGTATTCTTCTTCCATTCATCTCATTCTTCGGTCGTTTTAGTAAATACTTATTTTTGTCATATCTTTCTCCTCACAAGTCAATGCTTCTTTGGTCTTCCCATACTCTTAGTGCCATCATTACTCCAATCCATTCTCACGACATACCCCACAATCATTGACAGGAATTAGTAATTTACGTTTCATCAGATTACCTCAATTTAATAGACGATTGTCGATGTGTTAACCTACACGTAACTAGCACAATACAGTTAGTCCCGCGCACGCGCGACAGGATACAATGCGGTTAAAGTTAATTGCACGCGGTGCGCACACGACGCTTCCGTTGCAATGCACTGTATGGCGCGGTACGCTTGGCCGTATGCGTACGAGTGGATGAAAGATAGTTTATTGATATGCGCTGTTGACATGTAATCATAAACAAAATTTAGAAAGTTCTAGCGTGTTTCTGCAATTTTTTTTATCTGTGGCATGGTATGTTCTATCACCTATTTTATTGATTATTGTATTGTTGTGGTGTACACCTAAAATAATAGTGCTCCCCTTTGAAGCCCGTTATTCTGGCTTTATTATGCAAATACAATCACTAGTCCCCTGCCCCATGTTCACCCCTTTCGTAATTAAATATTGCATGTGTTGCATCGATTCGATGAAACTGATGTCGGCCCACTCCTGTACCCACATCGATGGAAATTACGTTCTACAAATACTCGTTAAATATGTACATATACAATGTGAGGAGAAATGTATACAGGGTGTAACCGAAAGGGTACATACAAAAGCATATGCTGCAGACCACCAAACTGAACCACTTTTACTACGGGACCAACAACGAAATCGCAAAAAAAAAAATCTTTTCTCGATTTCGGAGTTGGTCCCATAGTAAAAGTTGTTCAGTTTGGTGGTCTGTAGCATATCCTTTTGTATGCATATACCCTTTCGGTTACACCCAGTATTATTTAAGTTAATGTTAGATCATCAAAAACTTTCATAATTATAAATAAGTATTCATCTTCAACTATATCTAACACAGGTGTAGGTTATTTTAAAATATCAAACAGTCTATTAAATAAAAAATGGGGTGCATTATAAAATCGAAACCAACATCAAAAGAACTTCATAAGTCTCGGTAAAGGTCACAGAAATAACTTTTTGAAATATGAAGGGTTGAGGAAGCTCCCCTCTTTCATTATGGCTATATATTATAAGGCTATAGACCGACAATTTATTGGTTATTTTATTACAATAGTAGACAAAATTTATAACGTGATAACTTACATATTTCATTCTGTTTATTAAGCGAAGGAAATCTTCGTGAATCCGAGGGTTTAGAGTTATCTAAGCGGGATTAGTTGTGGCTATCTATGCGATACAACTATGATTTATAGAGTTAAAGGGATATAGTGAAGCATCGTCTGTTGGTTTGTCTATTATTTAGTTGTTCATGAACATTCTACAATTGCTTTTGTTAGACAAATTGGTTACATTGTTGTCTCGTCTAGGTGTAGGCAGCTCTAGGTCACTAGATTTTAGATCTGAAGCTGCGAATATGATTTATTATGACTTTTATAGTATTTTCTCGTTTATGGATATGATGACACTAAAATAATCCTATTTTAATTAATCGAAAGCGGATGTCGGTTCTCTTTGATTTCGATAACATTGTAATAGATTACGATAAGTCGAATCGAAACATTTAGGTACCATTTTGTTTTTTTCAGCAATGGGATGAAATTCTTGAATGAAATTAAGTTGTTATTTATTTTATTTAAACTCTCCACACTCAATAATGGTACTAAGGCGGATTGTCTTAGGTATTCGCTACAAGACACCAAAGTTTCGGGTACTTAATTCAGTAAAAAAGTAAAGGCAGTTCTTACCATTATGAAAATCGTGTCCTGCCGTATGTACGTTACAGGAACTGATAGACGCTAGTGATGATGCCTAACACGTAGCCGAATTCTGGGACGAGTACATTTAGAGATTGCCATCGACATGTTAAGAAGATGGAGGTCATTATTTTATTATTCCTACTAATTACATTATGTCATGCATAAGAAAATTAATTCATTTCATTTTCAAAAAGAAACAACAGAAGCAGCATATTTACAAGACACCCAAGAAATAATTGGGGTGCACATCCCGCATACGTAATTTACCAGGACAACATTGTTGCTGGGGCAACACGAGAGTTCGCAAGGGCTTGTCCCTCCCGTGGGTCGGAGGGCCGGAGGGAGGCGCGTGCCGGGCACGTGCAGAATGCAGAATATGTGAAGCGTGCATCCGATGGCACAAACGCCGCCACAGCGTGATGTGTTTATTAAAGACCGAACGAAAATGCAATTTTCGTCTTCATTATTCGTGTGTGTTTATGTGCCTATGTTCTAGGACATAAAGGGGGAAACAAACAAATTGCCTTTTGTTTAATTCTAGTTTTTACAGTCGTAAAAGTAAAAGTTCCTTATGCAAACATCACAAGAGTGTTTTGGAAAGTCTTAAAACAAAGTCTAATTGGAATATTTAATTATGTTTCCGGAACGTTATCTAATCAAGCAATTCTAATTTCGCCAGCAAAGACATATCCACCGCTATTATGCCAATTTTGTGTAAAACAAAAAGCATATAATTACTCTTTGTTATACAGTATCTATTACGGATTGCGAAATCGCTACTAATGATTCTCCGAGTCGGATTATTAAAATTTCGCTGGTTGTGTAACATTTAAACGTTTAAGAAACGGAGTGAAATTCTAAAGCGGATGATGTAAATGATTCAAACGTCACAGCCGAACCGATGATTAATTTCATCACCACATTGTTGGAACTCGTAAAGCGTGACCCAGTGTGACCCAGCGTGCAGTTCTTTGTTTAAAAATTAAAAAAAAAATCTGCCAAATTTCGAATACAAAGCGCGCATGGCCCATTGTTCAAATTGTTGGACGCATGGGGCAGAGAATGCTCCCTCAGTGAACACCCTTTAGCTTCGGCGATATGTTATTATCTTGGATCATTCTCACGGGATTCGCTTATGGACGATTTCCAGTTTCTGGACATTAGTTTTGGTTGTTAGATCAGCAACATTTGCGAGATTTGGGGTGGGTGAGCTCTGTTTTTAATGTGTTGTTCAATGAAACAGATAAAATGCCAATTTTATGTTTTAGAACCCAAAGGCTTGGCACGCGACGATGGGAAGAGACCAGATGGAATGACACTAATGCCTTGGAAGGTAGGTAGGCCTTTGGTGTGGGATGCAACGTGTGTCGACACCCTTGCGCCATCCCATCTTCCTTGCACGGCGGGTTGTGCTGGGGCAGCCGCTGCAGGTGCAGAAAACCTCAAACGGCGCAAGTATAACAACCTTATTGGAAGTTATATATTCGAGCCGTTTGGGGTTGAAACACTAGGGCCATGGGGTCCGAGTACCCACTATGTTTATCGAGACATCGCCAAGCGATTGGTCGACTCTTCACGTGACCAGAGGGCTGGCCTATTTTTCGGTCAAAGAATCAGCATTGCCATACAACGTGGCAATGCTGCCAGCCTTTTGGGAACTTTTCCTGTTGACAGCGATGTGGACGAATTTTTTGATGCCCTTTGATTTATTTTATTTTGTTTCCCTCCTGTTATATACTTGTAAATAGTTATTAGTAATGTTTTAGGTTTATAGTATTGGTTAAAAATGTAAGAGAATTTCATATTACAAATAAATTACTGTGAGTAAAAAATCACTTCGATATTGGATTGATTATTGAGAAACATCACTGTTTGGCGAAGCAAAAAGGGTATGTATGATCGCAGTACGTATCATTCTATGGTTTCTATCAACCATAAATATGTGAAAAAGATAACAAAAAAATATTAATTAACATTATTGATTTACCCGAGTCATCATTTGTCTCCCTAATCTTTCATCAATCTTATTTAACTCTAACAAAAAAATCTCTATAGCTACCGTTGTCGGCTAATCGCTAAACCATGACTGTGACACATGCGCAGGATTATTATTACTTTTGCTACCGACCCTTGGGACTCTTTAAACTTTGCGAGACCTCTGACCTTTTACCATTTTTTTTATAGGATTACTCTACTGTTTATCCGTTTTTTTGTTATGTGTATTTAAAGAGATCCCCTTTTTTGTCACATCTATTCTTTTTGTGTCATATACAACAAAAATGTGGTACCTACTCAAGCTTTCATATCTTTTTCCTACTTTTTGTTTGTTGTTTGATCTTTTACCATGTTTGCATATCATATTTTGAGTGTGAGGATGGTTGAATTAGGAAAACCCTCTGCCATCAAATAAGAATTGAGGAAAATTTACTTTGACAGAATTTGGATATTCATATTCAAATACCTTTTCGAGTGCAATATAAACTTATTCGTTTCGCAGACGACAATGTATGAATGTTTCATAAGACTATAAAGACAAAGTACTCCAAAAGTTTCGTAGCATATCTCCCCATGCCACAGGGGACACACTTGGGTGCACACCCTCCCGCAAAAGTTCCAACTGCTGGAATGCCCCCCTCGAAAACATGCTACCTTAATGATACAATATAAAGTCCAACAGAAGTTCAACTATTCACATTTTTGTCTGGTAAAACAGTATTATTAAATACTAGTTCCCTCTTATCATTGTCTGGGTCAGGTTCATATCATAATTAATGAGCATCTAGCTCTGATTGGATTTACAAACATAGCATTTCTATTAACAGTTCTAAGATACTGTAATTCGAAACGATTTCGAAACATTTCAATAGCATTTGCATTACCGATATCTTCATGTGTGTGTGTCCCTTCTGTGAAGTGGTATTTTGTGTGTGTTCACGATCCGTGACTACACATGTCCGTACATCACCTGTTGTCTTTGTTCCCACGGAACCCAGCATTTAAATTGTACTGTGCATCCCCCATAATTTTACTACTGTCACCCAACTGCCATATTTTAAAGGGAATGCTATATTTTAGTCAGCACCTTAATAGATGGTTGCTACCTTTACAAATATTTATATTGAAGCTGGTTTTGTTTGCAATAAGATTTATTTCGTATTTTAACTTTCGGAGCTTCTTCATTGGTTTTATTGAAGCTTGTAGATTCAATAAGATCAAAAACATGATGCACAAATGTGCCAATTATACTTGACTAAGATTGCAATTCTGCAAATAATAGTCCCGACACAGTTACATCATTGCCAGGGAGTCATCACTCGTAGCCATTAGCCACGTCATCGGCGAATCCATTGCGAAGATCACGACCGTCCACTATTCCCATGATGCCAATTATTACCATTCCCACGACTGCACCAACTTCTGATTCAACTATTATCTCAGATCTTGTAAATGTTGCAGCCTGATTTATCTTAGCAGTAATGTTCTTTTAAGGTTTGCCTGATTGAATTTATAGCTTAATCGCCGTATTGAATAGTTCCCAGCTATAGCTGTAAATAAAATAGTAGGTACGTTAGCCACACTACGATAACACCTATCAATCAAATTCTAGTTCATAATATTGAATTTTCTTTTTGAGTGCGTCTGGATGTAGCGGGCGATAATGGCTCTAATTTTTGTAAATATCCACACTTCCATGAGATGAAACCAGATTTCCTAATAATATGCGTAAGAATTGTTTGGTATTTAAAGTAGTTTATAGAAAATAAATACCTATATACTTGTAAAAACTCCTTTTATTTAGACAATATTACTCTGCGCAGTATTATAAATATTGAAACATTTTGTATGAATAGATTCCCTTTTAGCTTGTGTTGGTATACTTGGCTGACCTTCGCAACCCGCCAATTGTTCTCCCCAAAGCTATAAGTCCCGAAAATTATATACACTCCAGTAATAAATTCTCCAGCAGCATGATTTCTGTTTCTCATCGGGCCATCTTTTACGTCAAGCTAGACAAGTTTATATAACAACGCCGATTTAAATGATATTAAACATTGTTCGACCGACTAAAAGGGGCCGTAGCAACTGCAGTGTAGTGCAATTTGTAATAATCTTCTTGCGATCCCTGGCGACTGCTGCCTTGACCTAAAATCGTGCGCATACGCCGCCCGAGGCATACGCGTGCGCGCAGTGTCAGAGGTCCACCGAGTGTGCATGTTGTGTGACGTGTACCTCATGAAGATCGATGATCGGTAAAAGTCTGACTTGATAAGTAAGCTTTTTATTTTATTTTATGTCTCATAGATTGATTGATTCTCTAAAGTGCATTTGTTGGTCGATAAAAAAAGGAACTTTACGATTTAATAAATGGTTTAATGGCTCCTGGTTGCGATTGTAAAAACATTTGGTTGCCAAAAATTTCCAATATGTGAACCACTATTTTAGAATTTGAGAACGCCTCTCCAATCTAGAGGGCATTAAAAAACACTTCAACCGCCAATGTCTTCAATTCTCAAATAGCATTTAAATCGAAATTTATTTTTTCTAGCCATCAATTGTGTTGCTAGCCTAACGGTGTTGCAGATTTATCGCCAGGAACCACGCTTGGATCGCGGCGTGCGCTTGACATCACAATAGCTCGTCCATTTCTAGTTTAGAAATGATCCACCTCTGCCTCTCTGCGACTAAACGCTGGCAACCACTTTCGTGTCGTGACAAAGTCGCGTACGAGCTCTTACCGATAACAATGGTGAGATTTACAGGACATTTGATTTATAAAACATTTGACATTCAAATGGGCACAGTAGAACACCTGATTAGATGAATGTGCAAGCTTTACATATTCTCTCCCTAGGCAATGATAATCGACCATCTTCTTCATTTGAAGTTCTAGATAACTAATTTCATCATGCTTTTTCTAGTGGATTCTTGTAGCAGGATAATGTATGTCGGGTCAGCTTATTGATAATAAAGCTTTAACTGTGATGCCAATGGAATTTTCATTGATGACCACGCATATCAAAATTTTGGTAATAAAGATATCCATACTCAAAAGACGTTTAAAGATATGTAAAATTTCCTTGACCGTACAGCACGACTTTTGGCAAGTAACTTGATTCGCTAAGAACATCTGTCTTGCGATCATGTTTATCGGCTGTACATTTGAATCCAGCACACTGACCAGTTCTAATGAATGAAAATACGGCAGGTCCGTCTTCATACCCCACTATCTCATAACCTTTAACTTCTGCCAACGTATAATAAAAACACATTAATTTATTCGATATAACTTATTTGTTTTTCAACACTACGTATCGGAGATTAATGAAATTCCATAAAGTTTATCTCTTATTGTTATGTCATTAAGATTATTTGTTACGTTTGGTCATCTCGTCAGTTTCATCACTTGTTTGTCTGTCTGTGTGATTGTCATGTGTTCGGATTTGTGTTCTTACTTATTATCTTCAGTGTACCGGTTCTTATCATCGTGTTTTATTTTTGTCACGTTGTCTGCATTGATCGATAGATGTTTGTTGTTATTGATTTGATTAATTTTAGTAGCACATTTATCTTACCTCTTAATTTTTCATATGGAATCTTTAAAAAATTGGTTTCAATGAGATTAAGTTTCTTTTATACAACAAGCCACTTCTAAGCAATTCAAGTAATATAACATCTTCACGACCAAATAACAAAAAATCAAACTCCCATTCGCCATAACAATACTGGTACTCCAAAAACTCTACCTACCCATGAAAAAGGATTTATTAGATAGGCTCGAATCTCTAGCAATTAACATGTTCACATTACCATGCGGCAGCTTGGCGTGAGTCACGACCGGCTACCGTGCGCGCGCGCCGCCTTCACATAAACCATACAAAAACTTTGCACAGAAGGCGATTTCCGAAGCCAAAACACATTGAGGAATCCATTAGTCGACGCTACCAAATACGTACAATATATATAGTCTCCAAGTAGAATGTTCGGTTAGAATTTGCATGAATTTGAGAGATTCTGATTTCTTGTGATGTCTTTATGGGAGTTAATTAATCACGGCGTAAACCTTCTGTGTTTTTTTTAACATGCTTGAATGTAGCGTGTGTGTATTAAATTCCAGTTTCCAACGAGAAATTAATCTCGAACGCTATGTCAATATTTGGTTTTGTGTTTTGTCAATAGATTTGTGTATAAACGATGAATGAGTGGGCGAGTTAATCTTCAAGTAACTAACGTCAACGAGTTTGCTTTGCTTTGAGATTGTTGTGGACTCGACCTTAAAAAATACTGTTGGAGTGTGAATAAGGCATTATTATGTGTTAGACACGTAGCTGTCCACGTGCTACATGAACACGTGGGTTGATAAACTTAAAAATGGAACGTGTTATATTTTTATTCGACATTTTAAGCTTTATTTCGAGCTGACATAGGAAGGTTATGGTCGCTATAAATAACGTTGTTCAGTGATCCAGAAAAAACCTGACGTAAATGAACTTAAATTCTATTAGTAGCTTGGTGTCTATTTATACGCTCTCCTTTATCTTTTCTTCGACATCTTTATTGGTTGTACATCTATATTTTTTAGGTTATTGCGAATTTTCTCAGCTCCCCAAATTCGTTAAGAACCCACCGCCCCAGCTTCCGGCAGGTATCGTGATCTTTAAGTTCTTCAACCTGTTTTTATCGCAGGAGTGACGTAACAAGATTATGTTACACCCCAATGAACTGTTGCTTTTTATAAACAAGTTTTTTGGAGCCTTATCATTGCAGGAAAGAAATCGATCGAGTTCCGGCATTCGCCTTCTCCAGAAAACTTTGAAGGCTTGAGGAATCAGTAGTTTCGATGTTTTTTTGTTTTGTGATTAAATCATGTTTACTTTTGTTTGCAATTTTCATATCATCTTGTATCATATTTAAAGCATTTGATGACTTCGTCTGTTTTGACTCACACTTGTTTACTTCTGAAACTCCATTACCATTTTAAAGGTACAAAAAATAACCACACGTGCTTTTTTATTGATAAACCATTAAGCTTGTTGAAGAAAGACTTTGGACAACATAACATATTCGTACCTAAAAGATTTTTTGTCTTATTGTAAGTGATCGGGTTTTTTCTAGTGTTTATTATATATTAAGAGCAGCTTGAGGGTTTTTTCCTGGTATTCTTTTCTTGTACATTCTCGGAAATGGTTGACACACACTTACGTGATTTTAGATAAGATAAGATAAGATAAGATAAGTCTTTATTTGCTTTAAACATGGTATAAAGGTGTTACAGTCTGGTTTTTGTGTATGATGTCCACATGTTTAGCTAAACACAAATTGTATTAATTGCATGCAAAATAATATCATAAGTACACAATTTAATCATTAAATATAACACAATTTTCAATTACAATTTAAGAACGTATAATATATTAAGTAGGTATATTTAATAATAATTTACATGTCAAGGAGATCTTTAATGTCATAAAAGTTATGTCCATTCAGCCATTTATATAATTTGCTTTTAAATGAATTAATATTATTCAGTAATTTTAGTTCATTTGGTATTTTATTGTATATACGTACAAACATTACAAGGCAGCTTTTAGCATACTTGGCTGACTTAGGATTATCCTTTAATAAAAGTCTGTGTGGATCCCTTGTTGGTCGAGTTATTACTTCATACGCTTTTTTGAACAATCCCTTATTACTGTATACATATTTACAAGTTTCATAAATGTAAAGTGAGGGAAGTGGTAGTAAACCTAGCTTTTTAAAAAATGGTTCGCAGGACTCATCGGGTTTAAGTCCACAAATGGCCCTTATGCATTTTTTTTGTGCAATAAATGCTCTATCTTTATCTGTACTGTTTCCCCAAATAATGAGGCCGTAGCGTAAAATGGACTCTATATATGCGTGGTAGGTAGTTATTGCTGTTTTTCTATTTGTCACGTTCTTAACTTGTCTGAGAGCATAAGCGAATTTGTTTATTCTATTGCACAAGTTGTCTACATGTGCTTTCCAATTTAAATCTTGATCTATGATGATACCTAAGAATTTGGTTTGTGCAACTTCTTCTAGTCTATCAACGTTAAGTTTAAAATTGTATTTAGCATGTTTAGATTGATTAAATTGTATAAAATTAGATTTGTCTAAGTTGATTTTTAATTTATTTGTCCGTAGCCATTCTAAAATGTTGTCAATAGTATTATTAATGTCAATTTCATGGTCAGATATTGATTTATACTTCTTATCAGATGTCACAATAATTGAGATGTCATCTGCAAATAATATACATTTATGATTAGTCACTCGTACTATGTCATTTATGTATAAAATAAATAAAATGGGTCCTAAGACACTCCCTTGAGGAACGCCGCATTTATTTTCTCTGGAGTCAGAAGAAAACGAAGAAAGTAAGTTTTCATGTACTTTCTCTATGACAATGTATTGTTTCCGGTCAAGTAGATAAGACGAAATCCACTGTAATGCTAGTCCTCTTATTCCAATACTTTCTAACTTTTTTAATAAAACGTCATGTGCTACAAAGTCAAAAGCTTGTGACAGATCGAAAAAGAGCCCTGTTGTTAAGTGATTATTATTTAGATTAGTTAGAGTATTGCTCACAAGGGAAAATATTGCCTGTGTTGTCGACTTGTGCTTTTGAAATCCAAACTGTTCTTTTGCTATGATATTATATTTGCTACAAAAGTTGACAAGTCTATTGAGCATGCATTTTTCAAATACTTTTGACAAAATAGGAATAAGAGTAATCGGACGGTAGTTTTTCACGTCATTTTTATTGTTTTTTTTGTGAAGTGGTTTTACAATTGATAATTTTAATGCATCAGGAAAAGTACCTGATGAAAATGAAAGGTTGACTAGATAAGTTAATATTGAGATTAGCTCATTCTTACAGGCTTTAATTATTTTTGTGCTAATTCCATCATAGCCTTCGGAATTAGTATTGTTTAAAGCCATTATCTCTTTTTTAACTTCTTCTTCAGTCATGGAATTAAGAAACATGGAATTAGGAATTGACGCCGTATTAGAGTCATTAAGTACATTATTAGTTCCTGAAGTATTTGTCGAGTCAATAAAATAATTATTAAAAGCGTTCGCTATGTCAGTGGGATCCGTCAGTACCTGCTCATCTAATTGTATTTCGGAAATCTCATTGTTACATTTTGTACTTCCGATTTCGTGATTAATGACAGACCACGCTGCTCTACATTTGTTCTGGCTTTTTTCAATGAAATTAATATTAGAATTAATTTTGGATTTAGTGATGCACTTCTGCAGTATATTCGAATATTTTTTATATTTTGTTTTGAACATTACAGTTTTATTTTTGTAGTAAAGATATCTTAGAGATCGTTTAGTTTTACAACTATTTCTTAAGCCTTTACTTATCCATTTTTGTTTGTATGTGTTAGAGTTATTAATCTTTATTTTAATTCTTGGGAAGCATAAATTATATAATAGACAAAATAAGTCATAAAATTTATTAAAAGCCTTATTTGGGTCAGTTTCTAGGTGTACTTCAGACCATGATAAACTTCCGAGATATGTTGTGAATTTTTTAATATTTTCGTTACAGTAGTCTTTCTTATAGACGTAGTATGATTTCGACTTCGAATTTTGCTCTTTTACTGGAAAGTCTAACATTTGGGCAGTGTCGTGGTCAGATAAATAAAGAGGCAAAACATCTATTGATGTTCTCTTTATATTACTTAGTATGTGGTCTATACAAGCGTCTTTACGTGTGGGAATATTAATATGTATTTGGAGATTATTGGTATTACACAAATCGTTTAAATAGGTAGTCACTTTGCCTGGTTTTAGAGTATTTATATTGAAATCACCAGCAATTACAATTTTCGTTTTTGGCCCATATTTATTGTGTGTTTCGTTCATAAATTGGTCAAGCTTATTCAAAAATACATTGGGGTCAGACTTTGGCGTTCTATATAGACAAACTATAATTAATTTGTGCAACGGGATTTCAATGCCACAGGCTTCAAATGATTTTTGTGTTGAATATTTTTTTATGTAAGTAAGTTCATTGTATATAATACCCTGTTTTGTGAGGATACAGGTCCCCCCTCTCTGTTTGTCTCTACTAAATGCAGTTGCTAAGACATAGTTATTTAGTTTTAAGTATTTTTCATCACCGGCACGTATAAAGGTTTCAGAGAAACATAAAATATCAGGTTCAATATTCGCGTCTCGTAATTCCAGTAGAGTTAGTTCAAATATTTCTTGTTTTGATAAGATACTCGCGATATTTTGATGAAATATTTTAAAACTCTTGGATTTGCTAAAATTTTTCACGAAAAAGCTGTTTCCTTTCTACAACTTTAAAATAGTGCGGTATAGTACCTATTTTTGTCAAAGGGGGATTTTTCACATCAGGTTTATTTTGAGTGTCACATACTGGCTGTTTTCGTGCAAAGTAATATGGGATTGTTCCCTTGGGATTATTTTTCCTTTTGTTATCAATTTTCGTAGGATTTGGCTGACTACGCAGTATTAATTTCTTTAGTTCTTTGACATTCAAGTATTTTTTTTCATAATCATCATAGTCAATAGTATAATTAATTAATTTACATGTGATATTTAAATTATGATTAGCGTCAATAAAGCAAGCATTTTTGTATTCATTGCAAATGTTACTTATGGTTTGATTCAAGTCATTTAAATTTAAGTACATATTCTTTAGTAAACTTAGAATGATTACATTATTGTTGCCAAATACATCGAGAAGTTGGCGAAGTTGTGAGGACAAAATCTTTACATCATAGTCATTTTCACCCACACAAATAATCAGTTTGTCACTTGGCGATAGCTGAATATTTTGGCAGTTCTTAATAAGTTCACTAGTTAGTGCATATGGCTTCGTTAGAGACGTGACGGTATATTTTTCATAGGATGTATCCTGTCTTGAGTGCATTAATGCAGATGATAGTCCAACACATTGTTGAGTGCCAAATATAAGTATCTTGCTTGTGCGCTCAATTTCTAGATCATCCAGTGGAGTATTTTTTACCTTTTGAAATTCCTCTTTACTTGCCAGCATCTTCTGAAGCTTCAGTATTTGATCCTTGAGGTTGCAGATTTCGTTTCCAGCTTGGTTTAACCGATATTCCAGATCTGCGATGTTTTTTTGTAGGCTCAAGATATTTTCACTGAGTTGTATCTTTGTGTTACCATTACTACTTAGAGCCCGATTTCTAGGTGGCGTAAAGAAGGCTTGCATATCCTGGTGCAACAAAGAATATGTATATTCTTTTTGCGGAGGTTGACATAAGAACTTTTTCAGAGTATTGTTATCTTGAAGCAATTTATCGTTTTGTTTACGAAGCTCATTGTTTTCGAGTATGATATTCTCAAGTTCATTCTGCGAACTACTTAGTTGTGTTTGAAGGAGTTCAATCATATCCTTCAGTTCCTGAGCGTAGTTTGGATCAGTTACCGTACAGTCCATACTCCTTGATAATGTTTTGTCGATTATGGCAGCTGAGTCATCATGTATATGATCCATTGTGAGTATGTGTGAGTCATATATATCGGAGGTTGTGCTCTTTGGAGTAGACCAAGGCGTATTCTCCTCAGATACGTTAGGTGTGTCATCTATGTAAGCTTTAGGAGACAAGCGTTTCTTTGTCCTCAGAGTTACATTGGATGCAGGGGAGCTGGGTGTGATTTGTTCTTTTGCTTTCTGGGTGCACGCTTTGCATTCCCATTTGAACTTTTTCCTTTCTTCTAGATTCTTTAAGCGATATACCTTCTCAGGATAACCAGCACAGTCAAATTCAAAGTGGTTTTTGCATAAAGTGCATAGTAACGTACTTCGGTGATCAACTTGTTTTTTGCATCTGTAACAAGTTACTTGCGGAGGATCCTTTCGGCCGCTATTGCTAGTGCTTTTAATTCGCGACCCCATTGTCTTTTCCCTGGGTGGTCCGAGTTCTAAATTAATTTCCCCGAAATGGGGTAATTTTTGTGAGAGGACAACACTAAATGTACTATTTGACAGTTCTTTGACAATGCTTCAGATATGATTTAACTAGAAACGGAACGCTTTCTAGTAAGTCCGCTACTCGGCACCAGATGGCGCTTGTGCTGCTGTTTATGTTAAGAATATAGCTATTACAGTGTCAGGTGCTGGAACGCGCCCACGAGTTTGACAGTTGGTGGTGGGGCGGTGTTATTGTTATTTTAAAAGTTAACGTTCACTTTGGATATTTCGACTCACTTTATTCCGATTTAGCACTTTTAAATTGTTTTAATGTTCTTACTAACCATTCTAATTACAGACATAAGCATTCCACAGTTTAAATAGTCACTTATTGTTTATTAAAGTTCATCTTGCAAAAAAAAACACTGAGTCACCACATATTAGGTTTTTTCACTTTATTGGTCTATTTACACTCTGCAAACGATATCATCTGTTAATCAGATGGTTACTGATTGATTTATAATGTTTTATAGCGAATTACTTTCGAGTTAGATAGTTTTTATATTAAATCAGCTTGGGGGAGAACTTGTCTACTTTACGGCAGTGTTGCCAGTCCAGAGTAAGAATTATAAAAAAAAAATCAATCAATTTACATACGAGAACATGATTTCTAAAAATATTACACAAAACACCCTCCTGAATTATGTTACCTCTAACAACCCGTGAATCTTCAAGAAGTCAGTTTAAATCTATAGAATTTCTAGACCGTTAACAAGCAATTCACCACTACCAATGATTCATACACAATCGTATGATTTACGGCCTTCCCGTTCCAACTTTAGTTTTCCATCAATGATTGGTTCAAAGGAAGCCCAGTTGAATGAAAGCTCGTCGATAAAGCCGTGGGTTTACGCAACCCAAGTTTTCGTTAGCCAACTGTGGCGCTACGTCATCAAAACATCTTGAAAGTGCGATGGTATCGGTACAGTTTCGTAACCGATTGTACTCTATCGTTATATCAAACCAAACTGAATCGGCGTGGACTGTGTCTTGAGATACAGCGGTATATGCTAGGTTTGGAATGAATACATTTTGAGTATCGAGCATCACCATCATAGATACAGGTGTCTTCGATATTACGCCAAAAACACGCAATTCTCAAAATATGTCCTTCTTTCTTTCCGACACCACGCTCCTTAAGTTTCTTCTTTAAGAATGAGGGTTTTTTTGAATTGTCGTTTACTAGGTGGCAGCACTGGCACGTCAGATCCAGGCACCTGTCAAAAGTGTCAAAGCATTTATTTTCTTTAGTCGTGATTGAATGATGAACCGATAAATGAAACAAAAGATGAACGTCATCATTTAACTCTAAATTCGTTGTTGAAATGGATGTCTAATTGTCTCTGATTTTCAAACATGGATATATTCACTTAGCTTCAGAATTAAAATAGAATAGCGAGACTTTATCATGTTGTGGTTTTGCCAAGCCCTTTGGAAACTCATCTGACATTTGGCTTCCAACTTACTTACGCACTAGTACTGTATTTTTGATAAATTCTATAATTGTATCGTTAGAATGATGTTATTCAGTAACGAGTTCCCGCTTCTCTCTTATACCTTAATTTAAGCCTATAGTAAAATCTGCACTATCTACAAGATCGTGCCCATTAAACAATTCTTTTGTCTAGGATGACTTGCGCTCTCCTTACGCTGCACTTGGGTCCTATTCTTATTTGGCTTTCTATCTCACTCAGCGCATTATTAATTCAATTATTACTATCTTTTCTAAATCATAATATTTAGACATTCTAATTTCATCATCATCTTATGTATTCTTATCTCTTACCGTCGACTGCTAGCATAGATTTGAAATTCGGATTAAAATGGTGATTTTTTGAATTAAAAAAAAATACCATAAACAGACCATGCCATTGGGAAAACGAATAATATTGCGACTAAAATATTTAGAGAAATTCTCATCATCATCATCAAGTTTACAAAACCTAAAAGTGAACATAAAATGTTTTACAAAACTAGTTTCATATCATATCATATCAATCAAAGCTGAATCAGACAGACGGACAGTTGACAATGCATTTCGTATATTTTTTTGTTGCCACTTGACCGAATTCTCGCAAACATTCTTCATTGTGTCGTGTCGTATATATTCTTTGTTTATCTTTTTGGCACAACGCAAAATTTTGTTTACGACATAGTTTAATATCTACAAAGTTCACAATCATTTTAAAATCAGACAGGCTAATTTAGTGGACCATGTTCCATAATAACAGATAATATCAAGCATCGGCCGTAGTTTTACTGGAATTCCGTTATCTATCATTTCCATTTGGTTGGTTCTTAGGCATTTACAATGCTTCACGCAATGGATGATGCTATCTGACTTGAACCAGTTTTATTTGTGGTTATAATAAATTATGTAATTATATTGCAGTTCTGAACAATTACAATTTAGCCTGTCTGAAAGTAAAAGACGCGTTTTAGTTAACCAAGTTAGCAGTGATAGTCTAGTTGCGTGACCGTCGGACTGCCAAGGCATAGGTCTCGGTTTAGAACCCAAAGCAACCTCTGATTTTACGGATTCATGTGCGTATAGTATAATTATCACTTGCCTAAAAATCGGTGAAGAAAAACATCGTGAAGAAACAAGCATGTCTGAGAGATATTTTTCTCAACAGCATGTGAAGCTAAGTCAAAGGCCTATGGGCAGCACAAAAACTCTATCACCAGGTTAGTCACTAACTACACGAAAAGAAGAAGAAGATTAACCAAGTGGAATATTTTGAAATACTGGACACAAAAGCATATCGGTTTTCTTGAAAAGATAAATGCAAAAGATACAAAATTACCATCGTATGTTATTTTAGGAGACAACAATGATTAAACTGTTGAACACAATGTACGTATCGATGATGAAATTTATGATTCACGACTGTATCATGATCGAGATATCGAATGCACAATACCCTTTGTTTAATCGCTTCATATTTTTGAATGTCTCCGTTGTACTCGTTTGTATTTGTAGGCGTGGACACATTTTTGCTTGTTGCTTCCGCGTATTAAACTCACTTGGTACATTTATGTTTTCATTAAAAGGACCTGGAGCTGCTAAGAATTGTCTAATTGGATGAATCATGACGAAAATTGATGCAGACATTAAATATTGAACTTTCGGTCATGATCATCAAGTTGTACTTCATCTCAGCTGAAAGTGGAGCTCCTCAAACAGCTAGAAAATGATGTAACCGAATAACACAACTAAGTCTAACACGTTACATTGGACGCATGTAAAGCCAAAATACAATTTTAGAAAATACACGAAATATACACGTGACGGTCAAGAAAATGCCAGATGGCGCGTTCCCAGCGAAGTGGATCGATAACCTGAGGAAATAGTTAGCACTTTGAATTGCCTTGGGAAGGCGTTTGGCATTGAACACTTTCGATCAATATGAATTTGTGTGAACCAACTATGATAGCTTTTTCATTGGTGAAGAAAATGAGCGTGCAAACAATGGCTTGGCTATGAAGTTTAAGGTTTCAGATATACTAACTGCTGAATAAGAATTTGAAGTTGACAATGACGATGCCTTTTCAGTCGTAAAAATGGTACGATTTAGACAAGGGGACGCAGCAGCGGTTGTAAAAACACAAGCGTTAAAGAATCGTGGGAACTTGTCATGAGGGACTTTTAAGGCGTTTTTGTTCTTGAATAGAATTAGGGAGACAGAAATTCGGAAAAATAAAAGTTATATTTCTAGCGGAAGCTGGCTATTTAGTTCTATTTTAGGAACATACTGTAACTATGAATGTATCTATTGAACCTAATGCTTACATAATCAGCCTGTGCTGGGACAGGTTTCCTCTCTTAGAGAGGCAGTGGGCCATAATCCACCACGCGGACCCACTGCTTGTTGGCGAATGTCACATGTCTTAGAATTATTGTTTCTAGGACGTGTGTCACGATGGTTTCCTTCACCGTTTGAGAGCAATGGTGATGAAATTAAATACACAAAGTAAAGCACCTGCTTGGATTCGAACTTACGACCGACAACTCGGTAAGTCGAGGCTGATACCACTGGTCCACTACTACTCCTAACTAATGCATATAACTGTCCAATTGTAACCATAACCATAAAGCAGTCAGTAACAACATGCAGGTGGTCATTCCAAGGAGGATGTGTAAAATTGCAAGCAAAAAAGAAGAAAATATAAATCAAGTTTTATCTCCCGTTAAGCTAGTACAAACTAACATCAAATACTTTGAAATACATTCAGAAAATAGCTTTTTATCTCCGACAGACGCGATAAACAGTCGCCCACGTGCTAGTCTGCTGCAAATTTCTTATCAGTTCTCTGGCGTGATTGCACTTGCTTGCAAATGTACTAACTGCACATCCCTGGGTTGTTTCTTCATGTATTCGATTACCTATATATACCTACATATAGGAGGGTCTAGATTAACTGTTTTATCTTCTGATGATAGAGACGTACTATTGCAGTTTTCTTTAGTATCTAATTTGTCAGTTTTATTGGCAGCATCTACTGATTTAGGGTCCGTACCCAAAGGGTAAAACGAGACCCTATTACTTAGACTCCGCTGTCCGTCCGTCCGTCTATCACCAGGCTATATCTCATGAACCGTGATAATAAATTATAAATTTTCACAGATGATGTATGTTCCCTATATGCTATAACAACAAATACCAAAAACAGAACATAATAAATATATAAGGGGGCGCCCATACAACGAACGTGATTTTTTGCCGTTTTTATGCCAACTCGCACTAGGCCGGTTTTGTTTCTTTTTCAGTAAAAACATACTTGCATGATTTTTCCAGCTATATGTTTTGTGTGCTCTTACATTGGTTCAAACATAAACAAAGCAAGACGAAATACTTCGTTTATAGCAGCAATTTATACAAATCTCATTTTATGTTAAAACCGGCTTTGCTGAAATCCGGGATTAATTATACCAGGCAAAAGATTTCTCGAATATTTGGTTGAACATTGAAGCTCCTTAATCTGCTAACATAATAATTTTATGTAGTAATTTGCTCGGCGCGCGTCGGCGCCGTCGAGCCCAGCCCTGAAAGAGGTAGTGGAATGACCTAGACGGGAACCATAAGGAATCAGTCGAGGAGACCCTAGAAAAGGATGACTGGAAGAATATGCTCAGCAATAGGAGTGTTGCCAAATCAAAAAAAAATTGTTTGCGAGCCATACATCAGACTGATTAATTAATCTGAAGAAGACTTGACTTATTACCCTTCCTCGTTTAACATAGTACATTCCTTCGACCATCTTTATAGACAGGTAGCCTTATCCTGTACCTGATAGCTCTGGTAGATATCCTAATGAAGAATGATTGATGAAACTCGTGATAGGACGAGATATTGCGCTGTTGCCACGTTGGCTGTTGATTGCTTTGATAATGTTTTTGTATGGAGACACACGCCAGTCTTGCTAGGGGGATCGTTTTACCCAGTAACTGAGTTTTGGAGGTCACCTCAAACAAAAAGCGTTTATTTTATATGTTTAGATAAACCAATTACAGGCCCTTTTGAGTTGTCAAGGGGTCGGTCAGTCAGAAATATGAAGCTAGTTGCCCATTCAAAAGCACCTATTAAGAAGATCGGGCAAAAAAACTCCATGGACACTTTTTTAAATCAAAATATGGTTACAATGGCGGCAGCAGCTCCATAGAAGATACTAGTACTCAGCGACATCTGGTAGGATAGGAAGCTGACCCCAGCGTACTTGGGAAAAGGCTAGGCAGATGATAATGACACGTTTATGATAGTGTTGTATGAAATTCACAACAAAGCTTAGTGCTACAATGCTCTTTACTTTACTGCTATTGCGTCTAATTTTAAATCGGTAAACAATATTTATCTTATTCACATGACGGGTTTTGATATGTTCATTCATGTGGTTGATATGATCGTTGACAATCATTGATATATACAAAACAATGAGATCAATATCATCACTGCTATTTATATTAATTGTTGTTATCCTTTTCTATGCTTTTGTTTTGGAAATAATCAAATGTCCCTCCCGCTCTGGGTGGAGCAGAAGGGACACTCCCTTCTGGATCATATCAGCAGCCTGACCTTTCTTTACATGTACAAACATGACTTCCCGGCAAAAAAAATGTCAGAATACAAAAATAGCTGTTTCGAGAAAATGTAACTTTAATAGATTTTTGTTCATCTAGATGTCAATAATTTAAAAACTATAATAGTCAGATTGCTGAAATATGGTGTGTAAATAGCTAACGACATTTTTTTAGCCGGACAAATGAAATACGCGCTATTTAATGAAATACGCGCTATTTAATGCTGTGATTATGTCATTTTGTACCTAATATGTGTTGTGACACTTTTCTTGCCGGGAAGCCATGTTATGAAATTAACAACAATTTTCACGCTCATTTATTTTAACTTTAATCTCGGATGCGAGAGCGAATAAACAGCTTGATACACATATCTTGTTTTTTTTGAGGGTGAAGTCCTCAAACGACTCCTCTCGCTCTGGTTGGAGCAAATGGGAGTGTCAGACTCTTACTGACTAAAACACATCCATGTTCCTTCCTTAGCTCTTTATGTTCCGGGGTAGCGGTAACCCTTTCGGACAATCCCGCTTATTTTCTATGCTACTTTCCGTCCTATTCTTGGTTTACGTCGCAAATTATCGCAAAAACGTAAATCCCGGTGACAGTTATAATTTCTGTAATTATGTCATTTGCAAGTTAACGTAATGGTTAAATATCGTGTCGTTTACCGTTATTAGGAGCGGATACGCTAGCTTCCTACATCGTTAAACAGCCGTTTACCACTTAGTCTATAACTAGCTAAGTTCAAATACGTGTTTCCTATAACTTAATTTGATTCATAATTTTCCTGGGGTAGTAAAAATTTAACTGCGTAATTAAACGCGTTCACAGGCTTGATTTAATGGGGGTTAAAATATAGCTATGTAATCTCTCTCTCTGTGGTTAGTGACTAACCTGGTGTCAGAGTTTCCATGCTGCCCATGGGCCTCTGACTTAGCTTCACATGCTGTTAAAAATATCTCTCAGACATGCTGCAAGTGATAATTATACAATACGCACATGAATCCGTATCAGAGGTGCGTAGCTACGTAATTAATTTTAATTAGTCATTAGTCCGCCTACTGTTCTTTAAGTTTCTGGTATTAAAATGTTTCCCAAGCTTCTTGTTTAACCTGCATTCAAACGCAGACGCAGAAATGATTAAGCGGGATTGTCCGAAAGGGTTACCGCCACCCCGGGACATTAAGGGCTAAGGAAGAAACATGGATGGGTTTTTACTCAGTAAAAGTCCTACTCCTAGAGCGGGAGTAATCATTTGATGAAATCCCAACCCCCCAAAAAAAAAGAAGGAGACGCAGATATGGTGATGTATCTCTAGCTATCTTGAATGCAAAGGAAGCATGACTATAACGTTACATCAAATTAATTCAAATAGCCATGTTCTAAGTACCCGTAAGCTCACATAATTGTATTTTGATGGAGCTATTTAATATGTTCGTGTTAGATAAACTATTATCATTTATCATATCACAGGAGACAAATTAAGTTAATATAAAAAGAAAAATCGCTTGAACGCTGCGTTGTTGAAACGCAGTTCGATTTCGTCACGGGGAAACGCCCATCAGTCAATAGCATGTCGAATCTGCACCGCTATTGTGTTCAGGCACATATATCTGTAAAAATAAGTACTTAGTGTATGCAGAAACGAATAAAAGACTGGCAACAATTCCTACAATGTGTTTGTTGACGTGTAGAATTGCACATAGATTTTAAAATGAGACGTAGTATTTCGGACACATGGCGTTGTAGTATGTTTTGATTTTAGAATAACTTATTGCTAAGTTTTAGAAATAGTTTCAAAGAGTTTCTCAACTGTCGGTTGATTCTGTAGAAATGTCACCGTGAAATCTTAGGTGGAGTGAGTGTGAAGTGAGCTGTCGTTCCACCTAATGCTAGGGATTGACATTACTGACAGCTCACTTAGAACTCACTTCACATACGTTTGACGACACGGTTGGCCCAGTGGTTGAGCGATTGACTGCTGCGCACTATGTCGCGGGTTCGATTCCCGCACGGAACAAATATTTGTACGTCCTGCAAGTATTTGTTACGAGTCTGGGTGTTTTTCTATCTATAATATATAGAAAAACACCCAGACTCGTAACAAATACTTGCAGTGCATTTTTTTTTGTAAATACATACGTATTTACAAAAAAAAATGTATATAAGTAGTATATCAGCCATCTCGTTACCATAACACAAGCATTAGGTTGCTTAGCTTGGGACGATATGGCGCTGTGTGAAATGTCCAAGGATATTATTATTATTATTCTTTTATTTATTCCATTTCTTATCTTATATATTTTTAAATATTTTTATAAAATGCAAAAATAAAAAAAAACATTTAAAAATATAAAAAATAGTGGTCCGCCGATGTCGGGAGCAGAGTCCAAGGCACCGGTGGTTAGGGCTGCAGAGACAAGAACCTCCTCACAATGCGAGCCGTATCGAGGAGTACTGCCTTCTGAATCTGGCTCTTGATCCAACCGCCTAACGAGAGCCTCGAAAGATGTTGGTCGAGGCTTTTGGCTATCAGGCCATTGGCTGTTACGACAATCGGTACAATGACAGCCGAGCTCACATTCCACATGTCAACAACCTCGTGTGCTAAGTCGAGATATTTTATTTGTTTCTCTTTCTCAGCTTTCACAAGGTTCTCGTCATGCGGAATAGTAACATCGACTATCATTGCAAGCCGCGCTAATCGATCTATCACTACTATATCAGGCTTATTGGCGACAATAGTCCTGTCAGTAATGATAGACCGATCCCAGTACAACGTGACATGGTCATTCTCAAGAACTGGGTCGGGCACATACTTGTAATACGGTACCTCAGAGTCTACAAGTTTATATTTCAAAGCAAGTTGCTGGTGAATAATCCTGGCCACTTGGTTATGCCTGTGCAAATACTCGCCGTTAGCTAAACGAGAACAACCAGAGATAATATGTCTGATGGACTCACCTGGACGATGGCATGCCCGACACACGTCAAGCGTCCCGTCCTTCATAATATGTCTCCGATAGTTATTCGTCAAGATAACTTCGTCCATAATTGCACAGACGAAACCTTCAGTTTCCCCAAAAAGGTCACCAAAACGTAACCAGGACACGGACGCTAAGAAGTCTACACCGGGCTCATGAAGAACCCGATAGAAGCGCCCGTGAAGCTCCTTGCCTTGCCATATCTCCTTGCGGTCATCGGTAGTCAGTACTGCAGGTTTGCGCCAGTTCTCTTTACCCATGGAAAGCGGGGTGAGGCCTATGTCCACTGCCACCACATCACGGTGCATACCCACATCGGCTTTTAAAAAATAATCCCTGAGACTGCAAATCTCGCGATTGTGGAGGGTCTTTGCATTTAAAAAGCCTCGACCCCCGCACTTCCGCGGGATATACAGTCTCATCACCGATGATCGTGGGTGATGCATCCGGTGTGCGGTCAGCAGTGTACGGACCCTCCTATCCAAGGCGTCAAGTTCGGTCTGAGTCCATTTGAGTATGCCGAAAGAGTACATCAAAACCGGCATGACCCAACCGTTAAAGGCGCGCACCTTGTTTCCGCCTGAAAGAAGACTAATCAAAACTTTATTCAGGCGACCAAAGAAGCGCTCCTTCAACGATTGCTTCATGTCAGTAACATTGATACCCAACGCTTCCGACATACCCAAATACTTATAGCTTTCGGATGAGGAGAGGGATCTAAGGTGTATGGAATCCGAGAGTTGGATTCCCTCGGATTCCACAATCTCCCCTCGCTTTACATGCATGACCGCACATTTATCCGCACCAAATTCCATCCTGATGGCGCTACTAAAAGTTTCAGTTACCTTCAGTAACTCCATCAGTCGCAATTTGTTGGGGGCAAAGAGTTTTAAATCATCCATGTAGAAGAGGTGAGATATGACCTGACCGCCTCTCTTCAACCGATAACCTAGACCTGAATCCTCCAGCAGAGTGCTAAGAGGATTCAGAGCTAAGCAGAACCAAAGTGGACTCAAACTGTCGCCCTGAAATATTCCCCGTTTAATCCATATAGGCTCATCATTCCCCTGGATCTGCGGACACCCTGGATAATGAAGAACCGTCCTCCATTGCCCCATACACGTCTCAAGGAAAATGCGTAGAGTTGCATCTATTTTGTACAACTCCAGCACTCTCTTCAGCCATGTATGTGGCACCGAGTCATAGGCTTTCTTATAATCTATCCAGCATGTCGACAAATCCTTATGGGATCGACGAACCTGTTGGTTGATGGCCATGTCAATGAGGAGTAGCTCCTTAGTACCACGGGACCCATTCCTACACCCATTTTGAGAGGCAGACATAATCGAATGACTTTCTATGTGCGTATTAATTTTCACTCTCAAAATGGATGTAAGTAGTTTATAGACCGTCGATAAACATGTGATCGGTCTATAATTCTTAGGTTCCGTGGGACTGCCAGACTTATGGAGGAGGTGGGTAACGCCTGTTGTTAAAAACTGAGGTAGCGACCCAGACTCTAAAGATGACTGGAACTGAGATGCCAGGCAAGTGTGTGAACTAACTAGCCATTTCAACCAGAAGTTGTGCAGCCCGTCCGGTCCCGGTGATTTCCAGTTCGGTAACGGACGGACTGCTCTGGCTACGTCTAACGGTGTTATTAAGACGGCTTCCATTTCTGGTATAGTTTCACACACTCGCTCGACATCCCGAGTCCAGTCAGCTTCAGCGTGACAGACGGGCACCGACCAGATGCTGCGCCAGAATGCACTCGTGGTAGCATCATCCGGGTGGCATACGTCTGTCAAATTTTGTTCAGGTCGCTCCCAAGCTCTATATACCCACCTCTCGTCACTCTGGAACATGCGATTTTGCTTGTATCGATCCACCCGCCTCTTATACCGCCGAATACGGCTCGCCCATGCACAAACTTTCTGCTTCAGGAAGTCGATGCGCTCTGTAACTCGGGACATGTATTCTAGAGGACTGATTCCAGTCCCCGAGAATGCCCGCCTTACAAAGCGCATCACTCGTGGTCGAGTATTACCCTCCCTGAAGCAGTATAATTTGCCAATGAGTACCCTGGCTCCATCGATACGACGCTCGATCCTGTACTGCCAGGCTGGTACGACTGGTTTTGGTCGACTAGCTTCGTCACTGTTTGGAAACTTAACGTTAGCTAATCGACACGCCGCAACAGCCGCGCAATACAGGATCGAGTGTGTATCAACAAGATCCTCGCTGCTTTTGAAAAAATTCTCAAGCTGCGAGTCCAAGGCACACACCAGCGCCTTATTTTGTTTATGCATAGGTAGGCGTGGTAATCGAGGTCTAAGTCCGGTCGGAATGGATCTATACTCGCGGAATGCATCCTCCAGAGCGTTCCTCAATCTGTCGTTGCACTGGCTACTTACTGTGGCAACCCTATCATCCTCCTCTTCAACACCATGATTGGACCGCGGTAGAACTACATCAGTGGTTGACGCTGGTACCGCGGTTTGTGTCGGAGTTGGGACGATAATATGGTTGCTCAATACCTCTGAGCGCAGCCTATCAAGTGTGGCATCGTCCAACCTATGATTTCGTTGGATGACACGCACCTGATCCGACAGTCGCTGGGCCGATACGTTGACGGTTGGTTCCAGTACCTGAAACAGAGACAGCATCCTAACACGGTACGCAGTGAGGTTAGTTCCCCCCTCTGTAGCCCCGTAGTATGCGCGCATGACGTTCTCGTTTATACACTGAGTCCATTTCATGCGCTGCACACAACCACCGGCAGCGGGGACCCGACTCAGGGCCGGTTGGCCCCTAAGTTTATTATTATTATTATTATTATTGTTTACACGGTGAGATTTTTACAGAATAGCACTGTTCCAAAAGTGTTCCATTTTGCAAATTTTTTACACGTGCAACATTTAAAATAAAGTGTAGAACATAAGTTACGTAAATTTATTTAATTAACCGTGCTTCTATTTCAATCGTTACGTTGACGTAAGCGTGCTAAATTAATTTTGAATGTTTAATCTCGACTTTACACCTGAACAACTGCAACGGTCTAGAACCTTGAGCTACGACTTCTAGCCAACGTCATTTATAAAGAGAAGTACCCGAGCATTCAAATTAAGAACAGTCTGGATCAGATAAACGTCAAATTGCACGCAGCTCAAAAGTTATGTTGGCAACATTTTGACAAATTGCGAGTCTGTTGATCTGTGTTATTACAGTAATTGGATATTAGATTTCTGGATAATTCTCTTGCATTATTGAGATTGCAGATTGATAAATTTCGAAATAACGTTGTGATTTGCGTAACCTTCGAAGTTTATTCCTCTCTAAAGCTCGCCATTGGATTGTTTTTCGATTGTATCCAACCCTATTAGTGCCTTTGTAAAGGGCCAAGGGAAAATTTCATACAAAATTCATTGAAATGAAAAGGGTACAACGGAAAACTTTCTATTGGATGAATTTGTAATGATTTCGATTTGGACTTTGATCTTAATATTAATTGATTTTTCAAATTTAATTTTGTCGTATTTAAAATAAATCTAATAATAAAATATTTTTGTTCCAGGTATTTATCATCAACCAATTTTAGTGATGTAATCAATGTCTGCAAAATGGGAGTGAGTGAGTATTAGTACCTACCTACTTATATTAACCACTTATATAGACAAATGATAAAGAATAACTCAACATTAAAAGTTGCCGCAAAATTCTCAAAGCGCAGTCCTCCGTGCTGTAACAGTTTTCCAACAATGACTCAGTATTGTCACAATTTTATTTTAAACCATTTGTATTCAGCGCCGAAACAGTAAGCCCGATGACTCAGCTTATTGGAATTGCTAATGACAGGCAGAAGCTGTCTTTGTCTATTTTTATTGAATCAGTGAAATCATTTCGGTTAAAAAAGCTCTACACAATATTTTACATGAAAGAAATGCAATTAAAGCTGATTTTCGTGTTTCTATGCTGTCAAACTAGTGCGGTCCAGTTACCGATGTCATCTGTCATTGTGACGCTAATGTCAAATTGACAGATAATTAGGTAATCGTCACTTTTGACAGATCGAACTATACGAAAAATTTAAAGAGAAACAAAAACCTGCAATGCCTATTCTAAGAATTTGCTTGGTTATCGAAACTTGCCCTCAATAAAACGAAACAAACAGGAACTTCTTTCTCAATAATTAAGTTATTCGATACGTCACCAAGTAAATACAATTTAGTTTCGAAATAAAACCTCACGAAACCAGAAACTCGGCTGATATCTAATCGTCTGCCACTAATAATGTCCTTGGATTTCACCGCGAAATGGTTTTAGTCACGCTTTAACTCGAAACTTATGATTTATGAGCAACAGAGCAGCAGTGAAAGTGTTCTGATGCAACAAACCGAATAAAAACTCCTTTCAACGTTACTTCATGATTGATGAGGGCCTATTCAGGTGTTCAACTTTTTTTTACCTTCATACCTTTTGCTAGAGGTCGTAGAACCCAATTGTGTGGTACGAGGATATACCTACCTCTATGCGATTATTACAAATGATCATTGCCTAAAGGTCGACGACTTCGCTAATTCCCGGAAATTATTCCATTAATATTAATTTGTTTATACGAAAAGTGTGAAAATCTGTTAAGTTATGGGAGCGGCGTTTTATTTATTACAGCTATATGGTGGAAGATAAATTAATTACGATGCGATATAAAATATTGTTTCCCATTACCCTACTTGTTTATTATGCTCATATAGCTACTGTTTCAAAATCATTCTCGGTTTTAGAAGAAAGTCAAATTAATGAATTTCGACGCAAACGGGCTCTGAGAAGATATACGCCTGTGTTTAGAGGTCATTGTGACCGAAACTAATTGATGTATCCGCACGTGTTTATCTTGTAATCTTAATAGTTGTAAGCTGTGAAATAACATGCGTAAATAGATTTTAACACTAGCAACACACCGCCGCGACGGCGCCTCCGTCAATTTGTAACATTCCTGGAAAATTGTTTCAAGCTTTGTTCTAATTATATTAAAATACAATGTCTAGTTTTGAGATGGAAAAGACGAGGATGGGTCTTACAGCATAGCCAGTCTTACCAAGGGGTATCGTATTGCCCAGTTACTGGGTTGTGGTGGTCAGATAGGCAGTCGCTCCATGTAAAATACTGGTATTCGTCTGCATCCGGTTAGACTGGAAGCCGACCCCAACATAGTTGGGAAAAGGCTAGGCAGATGATGATGGGTCTTACAGCATAGCTTCAAAGGCCACGTAACAGCATTTGTGACTAATGATTTTTCTCTCATCCCGAGGGACAGACCTTACGAAAGCACCGCGTAACTGCTGTGACTAATTCATTAAAATGTGAGAAACACATCATACCTGACACCGCAGAATCCGGTAGTACTTGTGAGATGTAGATACGCGGTTATTGTGCAATGTTACGTCAGCTAACTCGTTGTTCTAGCGGTTTTTCCACGAAGAATTTCGTAGTAGCAATTGCGGAGTCGGGATATGTGCCCGGTCATCAAGCTACCCCAATCTGTCAAATTTCTTTAATAGACTTTTAACTTTAATACAAAAATATAAATGGTTCATTTTCAATTGTCAATATTTGACGGTTTGGGATAGCTTGATGTGCTGAACTCTGTGGGGCTTAAACTTAACTGCGAAAATGTGGGTGGTACTACTTTACCAAGACCCAAAACACACTATACTCAAAGTGATTCCGCGCTTCTAGCGACGAGCGACGCCGTGAAAATGTCAAAGTTTTTAGCCAACAAGATGTGAATGTGAAGAAGACCACGTACATGACATAATAACATCTCAACTCCCAAAGGATTAAGCGGGACTTTCCGAAAGGGTTACCGCTACCCCGGAACATAAAAGGCTACGGAAGGAACATGGATGTGTTTAAGTCAGTAAGAGTCTGACACTCCCTGCCGCTCCACCCAGAGCGGGAGCAATCATTGGATGATTTCCCAGCCTTAAAAAAAAAACTCCCAAAGGATGAATAAAAGGTTCATTTCATGTTACGTCAGTTACAGTATACGATCTCTGTATTGATTTTTTTTTTGAGGGCCGGAAATCATCAAATCTTCTACTTTTCGTGTGGTTAGTGACTAACCTGGTGTCAGAATTTTTATACTGCCTATGGGTTTCTTCACATGCTGTTGAGAAATGTCTCTCAGACAGGTTTCCTCACGATGTTTTCCTCAAATGACGCCTCCCTTTCTGGGTGGAGCGGAAGGCAGTGTCAGACTCTTACTGACTAAAACTCATTCATGTTTCTTCCTTAGCCCTTTATGTTCCGGGGTAGCGGTAACCCTTTCGGACAATCTGAATCTCTCTCTCAAATCTGTGTACCTATAGTACTAGAGGTACACCTCTGCCTAAAACTTTGGGGAGACAGGCGTGATGTTACGTGTGTGAAAAAGTAATCTCTTGTATATGATTTATTGTGTATTAACTGGAATCTTCTTTTCATAAGAGAATTTCCCACATTTATCCAGACACATCAAAATATAACTTCGTGGTATTATTTCTCCAATGTTTCTGTGTTGTTTGATTTGATTGACTGCGTGTTATGAAGAGTGCTAGAAACGTCGGAAAAGTGAATTTTCTATCACACAAAAAATAATATTTACATATTTGTGTTAATATTTTGGTTCACGCTTGATTTTGTTATTTTGCATGCAAACGCGATTTGTATGAGTCGAAAATAAGCTTTTAAAATGAATATCGTCCAAAGTCAAGAACATACTGATGAAGAACAAAATACTAGATTTAAAACATTTGTATATAAATACAGTGTAGTAAATTATCGTAAAAGTCGGTATGAAAAATTTTAACCCATCCATCGAAAATTAAGAAAAAGCTCATGCAGAATTCCTACCATCAGAGGCACAGGGACTTATGAATCAATCCTATACTCATGACGCTTTTCATAAAAAAGTCTATATTTTTCTTTTTAGAATCGTTAACAATGCCCCTTTTTTTGAGGGTGGTAAATCATCAAATTACTCCTCCCGCTCTGGGTGGAAGACTCTTACTGATTAAAACCCATATCCATGTTCCTTCCTTCATGTTCCGGAGTAGCGGTAACCCTTTTTCGGACAATCCCGCTAACAATGCCTCTGGATACATAATTTTGAACCGTAGTGGGCTCTGTTGGAGCCGAGCCAAGCAAATGTTCGTAATGTGAAGTTATTGTACTGGTTTCCTTCATAACCAGAGTCGTATTCAATCGTTATGTTTAGACGAGTCGTACATGAAGTTTAAACGTAAAATACGTTATTTTGGCAGAATCAAAGTCACTATTGCGACATCTTTTTTTGCGAAAAAAAAAAATACAGACGAAGATAGCACCTCCTTTTTTTTTAAAGCCGTTAAAAAGACTTTTTGTTTCACAAGGGCGACAATTTAATGTTTTATTTTTTTTGCTGATAATTATGACAGCTTTTTCTCTCCACCTCTTTGAATAAAACGTGTTTATAAAGATGAGACAAAATACCTAAAAAATATATTCCTTTAGCAATGACATACTGACTCGTAATTAAACTTAGACGTACCAAAAAGTCAATTACAAACAATCACAACAATTACCGTTATAACTACAATGTGAACCTCTTCTAAGAAATTGCAGTGTCACTGCTGTACAGGTGTGTATGTGTGTGTGTTTTTAAATAAAAAATTAACAAGCAATTAAGTTCTGTAAACAGTACGAGTTGTGCAACCTGTGTTACGTCGAGTCATTGCACTTGGGAGTATTATTGCGCCTGCGCACCGCCGTGACTACACGTTTCCTCTCGGCAGATACTTACGGAAAAAAATCTATTAGTATTTACTACTTTCGATTATAGGTAGGTAGGTACTATTGGACTTGTTATGCTGGTCCACCTGTTTTAAAAATTTGGAAAGAAGTGTGTGTCTTTTTTTTTTTTAAGGCTGGGAAATCATCCAATGACTGCTCCCGCTCTGGGTGGAGCGGAAGGGAGTGTCAGACTCTTACTGACTAAAACCCATCCATGTTCCTTCCGTAGCCCTTTATGTTCCGGGGTAGCGGTAACCCTTTCGGACAATCCCGCTTACCCGGCAGGCTTGGCCCTGGGGGGCCCCTTCATATGCTGACATCTCTTTGAGGCGCGCGTGGAACATATACGCGCCGTACAACACGGGTCTGGTGCTGATCGGACGGTGAGTCACCCATTACTCACCGTCCGCAGGCCCGTGCCTACGGTGGCTGGGAGTCGTCACGTGGCTCCCGACGCCCGGGGCGTCTCCTGCGGCGGCTGGGACGGGAGGACCTTTCTCTCTCCCATCCCGCCACCTCCTTCGCGAGCATGACTTTTTCGCAGAAGGAGGTGACTGCCTCCCACTCCCTCTCGCCCCGGACCATGGCTTGCACCAGGGCTGGGCGCGAGAGGTCGCCGCCGCCGATCGCCTCTACGAGGACACGGCGGTGCTCCGCCCAAGCGGGGCAGGTTTGCACCGTGTGCTCTACCGTGTCCTCTGGGCGATCCTCGCAGTGGTGACACCCGGGCGTTTCCTCCCGCCTGACGATGTGCAGGAACCTCCCGAAACATCCATGTCCGGTGAGGACCTGCGTCAGGCGGTAGGTGAGGGCGCCGTGACGCCTCTCTAGCCACTCCTCAAAGAGGGGCCTTACCGCCACTATCGTGGCGTGCCCTGCGCTGGGTTGCGACAGTCGCTGATTCCAGGCCGCCATGAGATCGCGCCGGAGGTCCGTCCGCTCCGCCGCAATTTGCTGCGGAAAGGGAGTTTCCCCCCGGCTTAGTACCTCCACGCGCCACTCGAACAGGCGCGCGAGGACTATCGCCTCCAGATCCCACGGCGGCAGTCCGGCAAGGAGGCTTGCCGCCTCGCCCGAGATCGTGCGGTACCCCCGGATTAGCCGAATGGCTACCACCTTTTGGGGCGCGTTCAGATAGTGAGCGGCTCGTCGCCGCAATGAACGCGCCCACACCGGGGCCCCGTATAGGGCCATGGACCGCACGACTCCCGCGTAAAGCCTCCGGCAGGAGGCGTTTGGCCCCCTCAAATTGGGCAAGAGCCGCTTTAAGGCGGCCCCAGTCCGTTCCAGCTTGGGGGCCAAACGTCGGAAATGCTCCACGAAATTCCATCGGCTGTCGAGGACCAGACCCAGGTATTTCATCGTGGTCTCGACGCCGATGTGAACCCCTCCTACCGTAAGTTGGGATCCCGATGGTGGCCTATTCCGAGGCCCATGAAAGGACATGGCCTCGGATTTGTGCAGTGCCACCTCGAGACCCAACTGCCGGATCCTCTCAGCGACTGTCGCAACCCCGCGTGTCATCGCGTCGGCCGCCGCCTGATGCGACCTCCCCTGCGCCAGGACCAGCGTGTCGTCAGCGTAGCAAACTACGCTGACGCCGTCAGGGAGGTCGGCCCGCAGCACCCAATCGTAACCGATGTCCCACAGGAACGGCCCCAGAACCGATCCCTGCGGGACACCGCACGACATCTCTCGCCGGTTCCATTCCCCATCGCGACCGGGGTAGATGACGGCTCTGTCCGTCAAGTACGCCCCGACTATTCGACGGAGGTAGGTCGGCACCCGGTGATACCGGAGTGCTTCCCCAATGCAACTCCAGGGCAGGGTGTTGAAGGCGTTGGCGATATCCAGTGACACCGCCACGACGACCCTACCCTGGGACACCGCGTCCCCCGTCGTGAGGGCTCTAACGCGCATGATGGCGTCCACCGTCGAGCGCCCCTTGCGGAAGCCAAACTGGCAGTCCGCAAGGTCCGGCCCCGGAAGTGTGTGTCTGTCCTCTTAATACCCAAAATACCTCTATAAAAATCCAATACATCTTTTGCGTAATTTAGTCCTTGCTTAATATTTAATTTATTTGAAAAAAAAAATACTTGTTTAGGGATATACCTAGTATTTCTATATCTAGGCATAGTCCTTTTAAAAGCCGGTAACCGAATGTAAAAAAAAATATCAAGCGTTTCTTTTTATTTGACTAAAACAAATAAAAATACGCCAACCAAGATTATTGATATCACATAAACACTTAAAAACAATTCAAAACAATTTTCTATCGCCACAACTCGTAAACATTTCCTTCACATTCAACCAAACTACTGTTTTCTCACATATTAACATAAAAATATATTTTATCAAACCAACGTTCGGCTGTCCAGCAGCGGACGGAATTAACATATAAATTAAAAAAGAAAAGAATGGACACGTCTGGCCGACTTTGTTTTTTGTTAATTGCTGTATTAGCATGGAATTATCTCTTCCTGTTTGCTTTTGTAATAGTCTTGAGCGTTAACCAGTAGGTTTTGTTAGATCGACCCAGATCACGTTTGTTTGTGATACGAGTTCAGTGAAACTGGTTATCGCATTTTAGGTTCTTCTGATTTACCTAGAGCTGCAACGGTGGGTGAATTTGTGCAATAGGTATCATCACTTTCCTGTAATTAACTGAAATTACGTAATTTGAGAGAAGTGGCGGCCGAGTGGTAACGGTCGAACCCAAATAGGTAAGTTGTTTCACCACCAGTGATCTCAAAAGATCGTGACATGACATTAAGACACCGACATGTTCCAGAACCAAAAATTAGAAGACATGTGACATCTACCAACCCGCACTGGGCCTACGTGTGTGGATTACTGCCGTCTCCCTTTGACCGAGAGAAGGCCTCTGACCAGCAGAAGGGACATTATAGGCTAATATCCGAAGGAAACAGTTCACGATGACTGAAATTCTCTATAATAAACATTTTCCTTAATGTTTAAACTTTTTCTTTAAAAAATTTATTCAAATTCAAGTAATGTACCGTGCGCAAAATAAGCGAATTGACGTGGAATTTAGGACACCAGCCCGTATTTCCTATACGCTTCGAAGAATAAGTATTATTATTGATTAAAAAATATACCTTAATATATCGATGTTGGTTGCCTAAATAAAGAAAATAAGAATGATCATAAACATTAACAATGTACACGGTGATGACGGTATTTGTTAAAAAAAAACACCTTTAGGTATTATTCGCTTTAAATACAAGATAAACCATAGCAATTATTATCATTCTTTAGAAGCCAATGATATTTTCTAATAAGGACTACACTTGTATACAAAATGCCGAATCACCGTAGCCTTGAAAACTCCAGAGTTATCGTATTCAATGACGTAATTAATTGCGTACAACGTAAGGTAAATCAAGATATCAGCTTGTCAGAAAGCATAATTCATTATATAAAAAACGCAATTACCACCTCTACATTAGCAAAAAAACCAATTGGTTAGGTACTCGTTATCTAAAAGTGGTATTGATTTGCGCACACGCATTGTTTTCGAAATTCGAACGTTACGCGATAGGCGGAGAAAATTTTCCGTAATGCCTCCGTAATTGGTTCGAACGTAACAATGGTACATTTCGTATTTCACTTATTCTAACAATGAGGAATAAGTATCAAAGAGAGAGTAAAAAGATTTCTTTCGAGATTTACCATAAAAATTTGTTATATGTGTAAACAACTAAAATCTATTTTCCTAGCAACCTATTTAATTTTCTATAATAATAAATTTTACGATATGAAAGATTATTGTTCTATTATAATCTAGATTATAATATAAGCATTTAATAAAACGTTTGGGTGCAAGTAATGACCGATTTTGCCCAACCTCCTTTCAAATCTCAAAATATATTATTAAAATCAAAATATTGAACATTTTTAACACCACCTGAGAATAATATGCGTATGAGGTTACCGTCTAAGCAACATTTCCAACATATATAAGTTTTACGTAAAACAAACATTTTTTCTCACTTCCTGTCTGTTTTCAATAAAATTAATGAGATACTTCACACCTAGTTACGTACACTCTAATTTATTATAGTCTACTCAGGCTAGCTTGGCCTCAGGTATTATAAATCTTAGCTATTTATTATGAAAGTGATTTAAAACAGACGTAAGTTTTGTCTAATTTTTTTCCAGTTTCATTCAATCAAACAGGTTAGGTAGCTATGTAGATGTTTATAATTCCACCAAAATTACATACTTAATCAATAAAAAATAAATCAAAATCATATATTCTGGTTTCCTCAAGATGTTTTCCTTCACCGTTTTGAGAGCAGTGATGAAATTATTTACACAAAGTAAAACGCCTGCTCGTTTCATATATTCTGTACGAAACGAACATAATATTTGTGGTGTCTGGTATATGATAAGGTCCAAATATCTCATATTACATTATGAGCAATTATAACTTTAAATAACGCTACAAATCGGAATAGTTACGTTTGTTGATCACATTGTTACATACGCTATAGCAGCAGGAGACTTACAAAGAATAGACCAAAGAAATAAATAGATAAATCACTACATATGTAGTATAAAACAAAGTCGCTTTCTCTGTCCCTATATTATATTATATCCCTATGTATGCTTAAATCTTTAAAACTACGCAACGGATTTTGATGCGGTTTTTTTAATAGATAGAGGGATTAAAGAGGAAGGTTTATAATGTGTATAATTTGTCGACATATTATGCGGGCGAAGCCGCGGGCGGAAGCTAGTCTAGTATAAAACATAATCAGCCTATAATGTTCCCACTGCGGGAATACAGGCCTCCCATCTAAGAGAGGGAGAGGGCATAATTGGTTCTAGGACATGCCGGTTTCCTCACGATGTTTTCCTTCACCGTTTTGAGAGCAGTGGTGATGAAATTAAATACACAAAGTAAAGCTCCTGCTTGGGTTCGAACTCACAACCTACGATTCATAAGTCGAGGCAGATACCACTAGGCCACCACTACTCTACTGGTCTTAACAAGTATAGGTTCAATCCAAATCCAATTTTGCACTTACAATGTAGGTATATATACCAGACACTGCAGATATAAAAACATTGTTTTGATTATTTTCTTGTCTTGTCATACTTCCATTATCCGTATGAAAAAAATAACATTTGAAACCCATCAATTGAAACATTTCAGTGCATGCACATGAACTAACACTTTCAATGTCTATAATCTATACGTTAGTTCATTGATCCAACTAAAGCACTCGATCCACTGCGTCACTCGAGCTATAAAAGATTGTTATTATTGAAGAAATCAATATGATATAGGTAAAGGCAAAATATAAAAGTAGATACGTAACGCACTCTTCGCAAATGTTTATTTACTCTTTCGATACTGATGACTATATTTTTAAAGCTATACACTTGGCTTGGGATGTTGTGTGAGATGAAATGCAATTTGCTAGAATAATCTTTAAATAGTTGGCTATATTTTTAAGTTGAGATAGAAGATTGTTTATTGTCAAGCAAGTTCTTAGAATTTGAAATCAGAATGTATGATTTGAATCTCGAGACTTCCTTTTCAAATATTTTAACTTTCAAATACTTTGACTCCACCTTTTTTTAAAGACGGTTAAATATTATTGGAGCATAAATGTCTTACAAAAACTCAGCCTATCGCATTCATCTGCTATATTATAGACCTCCCTCCAGCTGCGCCATTGCTGCCTGGTAAGCGGGATTGTCCGAAAGGGTTACCGCTACCCCGGAACATAAAAGGCTAAGGAAGGTACATGGGTTTTAGTCAGTAAGACTCTGACATTCCCTTCCTCCACCCAGAGCGGGAAGACTAATTTGATGATTTCCCATCTTAAAAAAAAAAAAGTTGCCCCGATTTTCCGCCTTCCACATTCAATTCGTTCTTATGTTCTTTAGGCTGTCGCTCGTCAGTGTATCTATGCAGCTAAGAAGCTGATTTCCTACAATAGCAAGGTATATTCTGCAATAGTGTCGCTTTAGTTTTAGGTGATTAACCTAACCAAATTAGCATCAGTAACGGGTGTCGGTAAATTTCCAACTTCCGTGGTTACGTTCGGCTCTGTTTGACACTACACTTTTGTATGTATGTATTTATGTCTGTTGCATTGTAATTATGTATTTATGTATGTACTAACAATGGGGCCAGAAAACCGGGTGAAGCGGAGCTGGAGACCGTGTTAACTTGAAAATGCAGGTCAAGCTTTGGAGACTGAATTTATTTAAATAGCATTATAGTTTTTGTGAAGTATGGCTTGACAGTTGTGCTAAAGTTTCGAAACTTTAGGTTTTTCTGTTTGTGGCATCTTGGTTCTAAAACGTGTATATCATACTATCACACTAATTTTATAATGTTATTAAAAGTAAAGTTACTTTATTATTATAAAGGTGAAAATTTGTGAGTGAGTATGTGTGTCCGTCCTTCATGCTCAAAATACTGAACGGATCTGGATGACACTTTTTTTTTTTTTTGGCTTGGAAATCATCCAATGACAGCTCCCGTTCTGGGTGGAGCGGAAGGGAGTGTCAGACTCTTACTGACTAAAACCCATCCATGTTCCTTCCGTAGCCCTTTATGTTCCGGGGTAGCGGTAACCCTTTCGGACATCCCGCTTACCCGGCAGGCTTGGCCCTGAGGGGCCCCTTCATATGCTGACATCTCTTTGAGGCGCGCGTGGAACATATACGCGCCGTCCGGCACGGGTCTGGTGCTGATCGGACGGTGAGTCACCCATTACTCACCGTCCGCAGGCCCGCGCCTACGGTGGCCGGGAGTCGTCACGTGGCTCCCGACGCCCGGGGCGTCTCCCGCGGCGGCTGGGACAGGAGGACCTTTCTCTCTCCCATCCCGCCACCTCCTTCGCGAGCATGACTTTTTCGCAGAAAGACTGCCTCCCACTCCCTCTCGCCCCAGGGCCGGGCGCGAGAGGTATCTGGATGACACTTGTCACAAAGGTTGTTTATGACCTGGATTAATACATAGTATACTTTATACCCCGGTAGTACGTTCCCTTGGGATACTTTTCGACATCCACGCGGGCGAAGTCGCTGGAAGCAGCTAGTTTTTAAAATAACTGGCAAAATGTGATTGCTTACTCCTTCCCCTTCTTGTGTTGAATAAAGGCGTGATTTTATGTTATATTTATTTTATTACAATACACACTGTCTTAACGAGGCAGCGCCCGGTAGCCCACTAAACTAATCAGTATTAATGTTGATCAAAATATGATTCGCTGCCATAGCAAGTACAGACGCCAGCACATCAAGCTATCCGTAACTGTCAAATTTTCTCAATTAAAAATGAACCTTATGTCTTTGCAATAAAGTTGAAATACTATCAAAGAAATTTGACAGATTGTAGTAACTTGATGTGCTGGCCTCTGTACGTTATACAATTGTAAATAATCAATACAATCGTCTAGTAGCTGGCTGTTCACATTACCCTATGGAATAATTATTTCATGAAAACATGACATTAGAGGGCAATACTAACCCTTGTAGAAAACCCTACGGCTCCAAATGTGTCGTAAGCTCCATTCAAACTTCAAGCATCTTAAGTAAAACAAACAATAGCTCTAAGGCATTGTAAGTACATAGTATTAACATATATTTGCACTAACAACATTACTAGTTAACACGTTTACTCGCTCGTAGCATCACGTATGGCCACCACGTGCTTCGGAATGACGTAACTAGCTGATTCACGCGCCTCTAGTACCATTACGAGTAGTCCTGAGTATTAAGTTAAAATCTATAGGTACTATATGAAACTGAAGAGTTTGTTTGTTTGAACGCGCTTATCTCTGGAACTACTGGTCCGAATTGAAAAATTCTTTTTGTGTTGGATAGTCCGTTTATCGAGGAAGGCTATAGGCTATGTAACATCACGCTACGACCAATAGGAGCCGAGCAGCGGGTGAAACCGTGTGGGAGGAGCTAGTTATTTATATTCCTATCACTTGAGGAAACGGAATGCGGAAACTAGACTCGAATAATACGTATATATTGCGACTGTGGAATATAGGGTATTTGGAAATAGAAGTCATTTGCCATGTATTGTGTACTTTACATGAGAGTGTAAAATATAAGTTTATACATACAAAAACGAGGCATATTGATTGTATATGTATTTTTGGTAGTAAAGTTTCATGAATACAACAATATAAAGACTTCTGAAGCACCTTGTTTACGAAACTCAATATAATTTGGCACGGAACAAGGTCGGACTCACTCCAAACTGAATTGTTTGCCGCTATTCGCTACTAAATTAGAATCACTATAGGTACATATAAAATTAACACATTGTTTTGTAAACTACGACACTTTGTTACTGATAGAGGCTAAATAGGATATTTATTTGTTTAGTGAATTAGTGACAACCTGTTATGTGCAGAAATAACAGTCATGATCTAACGTTTTACACGATTTTAACCTCTACTTATAAGTCAGCTGAGGTGACAATACCGTGGTGTCATTTATTACAGGTGTTTACGAAATCTTGTGATTCATTCGACGTGGTCAATGCTCTTGGGTGTGTTTTGAATCAATGAAATCTATCAATCATTTGTAGTGTGTAGTAAGCGTATGATGTTGCTAATAGTTCTATTTTGTGCACGTTTTTGTTAAGCTGTACGGAGTATAGCAAATAATACAATTTGTGGAACCGGTCTTATCAATGCAGTTCTGACCCAAACATGTTTAACACCTCTTTTATCGACGGCTTTATTTTTTAAGGCTTGGAAATCATCCAATGACTTCGTATAGCAAATAATACAATTTGTGGAACCGGTCTTATCAATGCAGTTCTGACCCAAACATGTTTAACACCTCTTTTATCGACGGCTTTATTTTTTAAGGCTTGGAAATCATCCAATGACTTCTCCCGCTCTGGGTGGAGCGCTCCGTTCCACCCAGCGGGAGCGGGCGCTCCGCCCTCAAAAATAAAAAAAAAACGAAAAAAATACACGATAATTTAAGCGATGAACTTCTCCGAAAGGAATGTTTGTTCGACTCCGTGCCAAATATTTATAAACACAAATCGTCTGATGATTGTGGATAATGTAACGTAATTTTTATATCAAAGCAAGGTCAACAGGACGCGTGTGGAATTCTACCCACATCCTATTATTTTCCGCAAAGTGTTGTTGCAATAGACGTAGAATATGATAAGGAATGATATAAATAAAAAATAATTAGGTGAGGAGGAATATTTCGCATTGAACACTGCTTTATGTCTGATAATCTGTAAGCATAAACTTTTCATGTAAAAAAAACACCACTGAAAATAATACCTACAAACTTTTGCCAGCGGTTTCTCCCGCGTGTACATATGTAGGAAGTTATCCCACGGAAACTGTACAATTTTCCGGTTAAAAAATAACATGTTTGCTATTCCAGATTATAATCTATCTCTATGAAAAATTTCATCCAGTGGCGTTCAGTAGTTTTTGAGTTTATTCGTTACAAACGTACACAAATACAAATCTTTCCACTTTAAAATATTAGCGTAGACGAGCAAACCGCTCTTGCTATATTTATTTCTGTCGTAGTGTAGTCTTATCAGCCCATTACGTCGAACGTGTAGTTTAGATTAAAATGTAACTGATATTCTTCCTTGTTAAAGTATTTAACATCGTCATATTTCAACCATGTTACACAAAATCTCAATGAATTACACATCTATATCTTCCTCATGAATCACTCTCTTAATTGGGGAACCGTTTGCAAAACCGTTCAATAGTGTTTGAGTTGATCGCGTTCAGACATTGAATTCATTCTATTATTTCAGTCCATTTACATTTTTGTCCATAAAATTTATTTTGATTTGTCATCATTTTATTTCATTTGATTTTATGTAGACGTATATTGGATTTGATTTTATGTATGTTGATACCTGAAAAATAAATGAATTTGAATTTGGATTAGGAGAGATTTCGGTTTGGGGATTGCACTGTTCGCGAGTTTGCGTCTCTTTGTTTTCATTACTTAGCTATTAGTAGACGACACTTCGAGAAATTACCAGTTAAAGTTAAAAGGGGTCATTATAAGGAAAGACCGTTCTAATTTCAATAAGTTTATCCGTTTCTTTTGTATTCAAAGGAGTATTTTCTTCATATTACGTGTCATAGAGCTCAAGTACATTATTCATTACTTCGTCATAACGAGAAATATGTTCATAATAGTTAAGAACATAAACTTTACTATTTTAGTACTGCAGCTACAATACTAAAAACCAAATCAATTAAAATCCAATTAATCTCCAAACACGCGCGTACTCAGAGGATATTAATAATGGAACCGGAGGCATGTTCAATTATTATTTTTTACAATGCATTTCCGCAAATGAACAACTTTACCGACTCAATAAATTATTCCTAATCTTGTTTATACTGTTACATTTCGAATTAACTAGAACAAATTAGCCGTACATGCTAAAATCAAAATGGTGGTCAATGACGGTCAGATTAGATGTTGTAAAACTATGAGATCAGATTGAAATCACCCGTAAGATCTTATAGATGACGTAATAGTATTTATGGTACAGAAATATCTGATGATTATGATGGCTGCGCGTGTTATTGAACTTTTTTTTCAGATCTGTCTAGTTTGTTGGTCGAGTGGAATCATGAAAATAGAATAATTGTATTTTGACTGAAGTCACAACTGCGAGGCTGCGATTGAGATGGGATTGAATTGCAAGGAGTCTTAGTCGAACTTATCAAAAATATCTTTGTTCCACTCTGATACGGTGATTCCACGGCTTTCAGTATGTAGAGTAACTTAGTGTTTATTGGTTAAAAGAAATCAAACTATTTTTATTTCCACTCTATACAATGTACAGAGGCCAGCACATCAAGTTACCACAATCTGTCAAATTTCTTTGATAGCATTTCGACTTTATTGCAAAGACATAAGGTTCATTTTCAATTGAGAAAATTTGACAGTTAGGGATAACTTGATGTGCTGGCGTCTGTACAACCTAAACAATAAGCATTATGTGCAAGTATATAACACTATTATCAAACTGAAATATGGCGTCAAAAATTCCTCCCCATCGCTGTAGACCGCAGAGACTGGCGGTATTGCCACGTTGTATGGCAATGCTTAGCCTCTAGCCAAGGTAAAAGCCATCCCTTGGGTCACAGAAAATGTCAACTAGCCGTTTGAGATTTCGTTGAACAAACCATGAGAACTCGTACCCCACGGTCCGAGGGTTTCAACCCAAAAATTGGTTAATTAATTAAACCCCACAGTTCATCTTCTAAAGTCAACAAGTACTTAGTACTTATTCGTATACTTTATGTAGTTAAGGTTTAAAATAAATAAATAAATTAACGTTTAATTCAGATAAAAACATACAGTCCATAGCACAAAAAAGAACAAAACAATACAGGAGGCACACAAAAAACAATACAACACGGAATCAAACATTACATACATCAGCGGGGGAGAACAGTCCGCCGCTCAGAGCTTAAAAGCTTGCTTCATATGGATTTAATTTTCATGATAGGTTCTTTGCCTTAAAAGTTCCATTTAAATGTATCTTAATATCTTCAAAACTGACAGCCCTGCTCCCAATTGAATATAAAATGTTGATCACTAATTGACAGAGTCATAATAACCCAGTTGCCACCAAATAAAGTCTGGTGTAAATCTTTAATTAGCGTTTTATTGCTTTGATTTGCTTCCCATAATCAATGTTATGGATTTATAGTTTTCTATCGCGGTTCGCTACCAATGGTAAGGTCGTAAAAATACTGAAGTTTATTAAAGATATCATCAAGGTGATGATCGGGTATTTAAGCGGGCTTGTTCGAAAGGGTTACCGCTAGTCCGGAACATAAAGGGCTAAGGAAGGAACATGGATGGGTTTTAGTCAGTAAGAGTCTGACACTCCCTTCCGCTCCACCCAGAGCGGGAAAGTCATTGGATGATATCCCACCCACAAAAAAAAAGGTGATTCATGTTGATCACAAAGTAGCATGTTCAACGAAGGAATACAAATTAATGGATTTTACTTGTGGAATGAACTGAAAACTAGGCCGATCGTATATATAGTTACTTTACCTAAAGTGGTACCATGTATCTCATGGCTTCATGTTATTGCCATTGTAAATATAAGTGACGGCGCGACGCGACGCGACGCCGCGCATATGAATCGTCAAGTGGCAGGGCGAGGTCTCATCTTGTTAAACATCACACTGTAAACTGCATTCCCTATGACCCGTATCACCAAAGCTACAAGGACCATTATCGAAGCTCTCGTTCCCATTTCTAAATCTGTATCTTATTCTAGATTCGCTTACAACTGCACATTAGTTTTAATTAATGCAGCTAGTTCAACTCCAATCATATTAATTACACGCTAAGATCTCATTTTCATTGTCAACACTAAAAATAACTTTGAATGTATCTGTGTTAGTATGAGAAACAAGACTTGCAGCTTCAATTAAACGATTGTTTGTAAGACAACTGAGACATTTGAATAGTAGAACCTTACTTTTTTTTAATCTCCAAGAATGGTCAGCGGAGGCCTATTTTTACATACGCATCGAATACTATAATTGGTATGAAAGGACTCGCTGAATGCTGTCTAAAAATAGACGAGGAATTTGTATTCAGTGCAATTTTGTCTCGAAGCGGCCGACGACAATGCTCGGAAAAAATTGCAAGCCCTTTTATATTGCATTATTCTTCCATCCGTATGTAATTTTATTTTATTGTGCCGCAACGTGATGGATCACCAAATTATTGTCTTGTTGAAGGTTTAAGGGTTGTATTACATAATTGATTTCGTCATTGCCCTCAGGTACCTGACCAAATATTATCTTACCGTTTATTAAAATTACAGCTGTTATATCGGCACCTCATACTACAAAAACCCAAACGAATAAAACATTGAATTTAGATAGAGATAATAAACATAAATTAAAAGAGCTAACAAGGCTCCAATCAGTAAAGCTCCAAGTACCGGTCGATATTTCCAAAAAATAAGTAACCAATGAAATCTCTATCTCATTTCCATATCATTAAATACACAGTAAATTATATATACTACAGTTACGTAGTTCATCTTAAGCCGATTAAATATCATGGAATAATATTATGTACGAACATATCAACAAACGTGTACCTTAATCCGCAGTGTAAACCACAATCTTTATGTCTATTTTCCATGTAAATTCCATGTGAATTTATATTACTTCTGATTATGCGATGGATGCAAGAATTTATTTGATGAGTAGGTAACATGCAAAACGAACGGTGATACAATCTGGGACATTCCTTTTATATGTTTATAGTAGGGCTGCTTTGTTATTGTTTTTGGATACAACTTGCTAGTGGTCTGTCTTTCGTCTGTCTACAGTTTTGTCTATAAAAGAACTTTGCGTCTGATTACGTCAGATCAAAGGAGAAAGAATTCAATGATTGTATTTTTTGTGTATCTTTATCGTAAGTTTAGTCTTGTTGTAAAGTCTCTGTGCCTTTGTTGAATTGTATCTCCTCTTTTGTTTTCAGAAACTTGAGCTTTTATTATTTATTTATTTATTTAAACTTCTCGCACACAATAAAGGTACAAAGGCGGACTTAATGCCTTAGGCATTCTCTACCATGGAGAGATTATATGGCAGGTGCTTTAAATAGTAGGAACATACAATACATTGAGACTAAACAACGACAACAACTTAACTTTTGCTGAAAGCTATCTAAGAATTTCCTTCTTTTTCATTATTAAACAGTGTGACTTCGTCATTGTCATCCCTATCTCCATAGGAATGTACACCGGGTACAGCATTTGATTGTCGCCATTCTATAACACATTTAACGAGATCATCCTAACTATTCGATGGACCTTTGATGTCTAACAACTTCCTCGCTTCCTTACATAGTGCTATATCGATGAAACTAGTTCTGTTTTCTCATGTACTATGATATTCGTATCCATTTCTAGATATCTACGACTGTTATTACAAATATCTGCAATAATCTAGTCGATTTGTTTGGAATATTCAATATTTTCCTGTTGGGCTTGGCTTTTTAAAGTGTTAGGAATCCTACTGTTGCTTAGATATAGTCTACTACTACCTGCTATGGCTTGGTATTGATGTCATTCTACAAAATGTCACCATCACATTTTTTATTTCTGACCAAATATTTGTGCAATACTTTGTCATATAATTGTAACTGCAGTGTGAACTACGTTTTAGGAGGATATTTATGTAGTAGTATCTTTGTTCTGTAATAAGCCTGCTTCCTGTCAGCGTCGCATTTGTCATAAATCACGTTATGGTTCAAATAACAGACCAACAGGTGACCGCTTTGTATCAGCCACAGCTTTCACTATAATTATAATATTAATTATTCAAGTGCAGTGCTCTGTGAAATTGCACTGCACTGTTATGAAAGTTCCTATTCGTATAAACTAAGCTAACATAGCGTAAATAATAACAGAAATGTTCTTATTCATACGTAAGTTTATGCGTTTTCATAAAGTCAATTAAATATCAATTCTTCTTCTTCTTTTCGTGTGGATAGTGATTAACCTGGTGTCAGAGTTTTTATGCTGCCCGTGGGCCTCTGACTTAGCTTCACATGCTGTTGAGAAATATCAATAACAAAAATTATATAGTTTCCATTGTTTCTAGACTTAATGACGCTAAAGTTGTATCCGCTGATGCATCTGCAGAAAAAAGTGGTGATAAAATCATGTACAGTATTCCTATATTTAAAACGGCAAGTCGGCTTGACGTGACAAGTGAAACAATAATTGCAAGAGCCGGTAATTGCGAACGCTTCACTTAATTGTACTGTGATGGCTCAATTGAAGCTAATAGCAGTAATTTGGCTTAATGTTGAACACTGATTAATTTAAGATAACGCGAGTAATAATTATAACAGTAGCTAATCTATATTTTTCATCATAGTTATCAAGAATCACGCCTCCTAAGATGCGATCAGAATCTATGATAGCGGGGGAGTAAAAGCGATCAAAAATTGTTAGAGAATGACAATAATTACGAATGAGATATGATATTTTTTCCAATCAAAAAGTAAGTGTGATTGATTGGTATATCTGTAGGGCTTGAAGCACTTTATAATTTTATAAGCAAAGTATCAAATACAAAAACCAATTGTTAACCAACAGATTCTGTGTGGTATTCTTCATTGTAATTGATTGATATGACCATGTCTGGCATACGTTCGGATTGAGGATTACAATTGCCACTTGGCCACGCTGCCAGCCTCGGAATATTGTGCCAAAGGATAACGATTTGGCACTTGTATTTCCTTTTTAAGTATGCTATTTGGGCAAGTAAGCATAAATATTTGCGAGTTGAAAATTGCCTTTCTTAGAAAGTTTTGTTTGCGTTCATTCAATTCCATGGCAATTTACCAAATTCTCAAACCTTTAAATATGTTACAGTTTTGTGAATTCGTTCAATCGCCTATAAAAAATAAATGTCTATTGACAGAAAAGCTTCGCACATGGCGACGCATTTCTTTCACGAACAGATCAAACATAAGATGCAAAATTCCAATTACATTAACATCTTCCATAAAATCACAAACAAATTTATATTCCTCGGGATATCCTACTCTTGACACTGCAATAAATTAATCTGAAGTAGGAGCAAAAGAAATAAACGCGTTTTATTGCCTCCACCTATATTTACGAGACAACGTCCAGGGTATAAAATTGGCATCCTCTGGAAACTTAAAACGTAACGTAATAATAGACGTGAAAGCAGGTTCATCGTTGGGGACTGGTTATACGTGTCTCAATTGTTATCTTATTGGCCACAATAGCTTTAATGACCCAGAATCAATCATATGATTGGGAGTAACAGGATTCAATTTGTGATTAATTCGATTTTCGACTTAGTATAACGACGCTGATGTCTGCTTTTAACATTTTTATGGATATTAATGAAATGTCAGATCATTCTTCTTCGAGTTAAGCCTTTCTATGGGAGCAACCTCACATGCTTGTATCATTATTAATTGACGGGCAGTTCAATGCCAAATGCTCCCATTGATAAAGGCACAAGCGTCCCGGTTCACATGGTATTCACAGTCACTATCTTAATTGTTAAGGTCATTTTTAATCATTATTTGGAAGTTTGGTCGAATACTTTAATGTTTTATCTAATGATACAACACGGATAAGTAGAACATTTAAAATGAGATGTAACAAGACGACCTTGTTTTTGCATAAACTTAACATTTCTCCTCTTCTTCACTTCATGTTTTATTCACTTCTACAATCTATTACCTACATTCTGGCCTCAAAACCTAGTCGATCTGTCCGCTACATACCGCATATCTCATTCCGAGGCCGTATCCTTTTTCTGCTTTATTAAGATACTGCATTTCATATGTAATATGTGTCTACTGTCACATCAAGGCATTAATTCACAATTTACTGCGCCGAGACGCGTTGGTGACTAATTTCACCAAGGCCAAAGACGATCCATTATTATTTATTACCTTATGAAATGATTCCCTTACCAAACATTAAATTTCCAACCTTATGAGCAAAAAATTAAGTCCGTTTTGACTTTGCGCTGCTGGAATTGAAATCTCATTTGGACCCTTTACTACATCTGTGAGTCACAAAAGCGAACTAATGTGTTACTAAAAATAGTGCGAATGTAACCAAACGTTTTATGTGCAAACAAATACGATTGTTAACAGAAAATTTCTTTGTCTTGAATGTCAATTATCATTTGTTGCATTTCGGGATGTCTTGTTGGTGTATATACTTTTTCTTTTACAAAGATGATTGTATTACCTTTCTGTATTGTGAAATGATTGATTATTTTGTTGTAATTCTCCACCTCACCTATACTACTATTCGATACTTACGTTACTTCTGTGTCAAGTGTTTCGACATCAAACAAACGGTTCATGTGGCGGTGCGTGACCGTTTTAGGTAAATTTTATGGCAGGTGCTAGCAATTTGTTTATATCCATCGTGTTTATTCTACTCAGGGCTGCCCTTTGTACTAAATTCTTTGTAGCTTTTTATGTCTGTGATTTAAGTTTTGTATAGCTTTTATTCAAAGAAATAGTACGTATTTTATATCTACGAATAAACGTAAATCATTCTTTGAATTCGGACATCGAATGAAACCATCAATGCTCATGGTTTTTGATTTGACTTTTCAGTTTCATCATTTGTAAACTTATTATTATTATCGTTCGGAAATTCTTTATTCTTCTTTGCTTGTATCCCCTGAACTGTTCTATAGAACACATTGACCTCACTCTCTCCTGTAACATGTCTGTTCGCGGGTCTGTTTGTGCATGCACCATGGGTTCCCGTCATTATTTATAGAATTACAACATTTCTTCTAAAAACAGAGTATTACTTACGAAACACTGGTTCCCGTTACATTCAATTTATTGAGAAACTGTGACTGAAGTCGTTTCATGGAAATATGTGGCTCCACATCTTGGAATTTCTGTTATTGGCATTTCTGCTGCTTTATTTAAAAGTATAGTGTCAATAATAAAAGGTTTTTATATTAGAACTGCAGTTAAAATCGGCTTAAAATTAAAGTGTCCATCGCCATTTTGTCACTGCTATTAACTGGAGTGTACTTATAATTCATGAGCCCTATAACGCTCCCCATATAGCTGTTCAAGTGCATCATTGTTGCAAAAGTAGTACTTATTACTACAAAGGACCTAAGGGCAGTTCCCCTAAGCTGCCCTTGTTCAAGTTACATTGATAATTTTGCCTCAAGTATATTGCATTTTTGGAAGTCTTTCTTTCATGTGTTTAGTGAATAACCTGGTGTCAGAGTTTTTATGCCGCCCATTGGCCTCTGACTTAGCTTCACATGCTGTTGAGAAATATCTATCAGACATGCTGGTTCCCTCACGATGTTTTCCTTCACCGATTTTTGGAAGTTATTCAAAAGTTTTCAATATACTTTCGGTTGTTAAAATCTCTGAAGATTGTATAGTTATTATGATAGCGATAGCACACGAAGCATTATTTTCGTTAAAATGACTCTCATTTCGATGTCCGTTAATGTTACATAGTCATTCTCATTTCAAACTTTTCCATTTAAAATTTCTTCTATTTTTATCATTGTCAAGCCAAATAGTAATACACCCATTTCTGTTGATGGGTTTTTCCATGCAAAACGCAATCCGCGAAACTTCTTTCCACTACACTGCACTCCCCTTTACAACGGCACAGCCAACGGGTACTAACTGGCGTCCCACTGTGTAATACTGGCTGTTATTACTTTTTTGTGCGCAAGTTCACCTGCTGTGCGCCCGTGAGTAACAAGCCTGATATTAAGCCGTTCGTCATTATTTAAGTGAGAACCTAGCATTAGGTTGTGAAATATCTGGTGTGTGTGCTGGGTCTGTTTTTATGTGTGGTAAAAGTCGTAGTAGAAAACCCGGTTCTAAAAATAAATGCACACATTTTCTTGGGTTTAACAAAATTTTTATAATAAAATCGCTCGTTCGTCTCCATTTTTTTCTAGAATTTCTTTGATATGACACAAAATTTCATTCCGATAACAATTTCCCAAGATTCTTTGTCGTCATCTGTCATTTCAACGGATTGATAATTTTTATGAAGTGTAAAAATAACAATAACTTACACTTATCTCCCTTTACTTCTTATATTGCCCCCTTATAATTTTTATTTTACAACATTTCGAAGTGTGATTGCCTTTAGTGAAATAATAATATCCTCGATTTATTTTTATAGACGAGAAGATGATAGCAAACAGTAACTTTATCTAGGAGTATATAATTATAACCTGAAATCTGTCTCCAGCACTAGTTTAAATTAAAATAACATCCCTCCTTCGTACACCCTTCGTAGTCATCGACCTCCCCCGCACTCTACCCTCCTTACTATGACGTCAATAGAACATAGCCTTTAATCTAATTTAGAAGGATAAACAAAAGCCGTTCGCCCGTAAATTGAAACTACTCGGGCACCTACCCTTCGTCTGTAAGTATATAATTCAATAGATTTAACGTTCTTTTTCGTCAAAATGCTAGAGAAATGACGTCATGATCCTCTGGATGTAAACAATCGTGGTATAAGTACGTTTTGTTTGCATAAGTTGTAAATTCCAAATGAAAAGTTTATCGCGCAATTCTGTGTAATAATAAGTTGAAATGCATTGCTACAAACCTTTATCGATTGTTCTGAAAACGATCGAATAATAATGCTCAAACCAGGCACAAAACAAACATTAAAACAATCAAATCAACAATCTTAAAACAAAAGACGATCTTAGAAACAGTAACACTAATCCTGGAGCAAAAGAGTCACCAATAATTTTCCTCCATCTACGTCAGTTAGCAACAATTTCCCGACCTACGGCAACAGCGGTCGTTCACCCTGCGTCGTTCCACTTGACAATCTCCCTGTAACACCCTCCGTGCTGACGCGAGAGTCGAGACTGCATTCAAGTGTTCGTCTCTCAGATAAAACTGCTGCACAAAGCCTTTCCCAAGAGCCCTCAACGTACGTGATTCTGTTCTAAAAAGGGAAGATGCATTTTTCGCTGCAATGCATTTTTTACGTATTGGGAACAGACTGGTGCTTCAGATAACTGAAGGTCTTCTTTGTACATTTTAATGGTCACTCCTGGAGTCGCCGTTTATATTCATTCACTTGATTGCGTGTACGGTATATACGACACTTTTATGAGCGTAATTAATATGGCCTATTCGATTAACTGTCATTGGATTGAAGTAGCTGACTTCAGTGTGCTATCCTCATATGGTAGTCCGTCTTTCTGTAAAGCCCTTTCATACAACTTAAAGACCGTAAACTGCATTACAACTGAAATGGCCTTCAACTCCATAGAAGTAACGAATTGATTAATTTAGCATCATTTGCTAATAGTTAACTGATGTTTACTGCCAACAACAAAGGATTCATTGAGACTACAGTTAACTCAATCATGTAGCAAAGATTAGCTGTACTGTAGTTAACTGTAATGGCCTAAACCTTTAATCTAAACATTATTCAATGTAAACGGAATTGTGTCAGTTAAAGCACGATCAAAGAATTTAAGTGGCTCAATATTAACATCGCAAAGGTAACACTTATGTACAGGGCTTCCGTTCTCTTTACACACATTGTGTGTACCAACTAATGAATTCACTACAGTTGCAGATCAAAAGATATTCACGTCCATGCCCCAAGCTGCAAATATATCATCTACATAGACCAAAGTAAAAGCATCCTTAAATGCACCTGGAGTAGGATTCAGGATAGACGCAGATATCAATCATGCGACGCCTAAGTTCGACAAAAACGATGCAACAAATGAATATGACCTTTAAGCCCTTGACGTAGAATTCAAAACGACTGCAGCAAGCTGTGGTTGAAGACTAAAACAGTAGTGATAGAAACGAACGCGTTATTACAACGCAGACGATTGATAATAAACTCCTTTCAATGCCATAAATATTGTATCAGTGGAAAATCGTAAATAGGAACGGGAAATGAAAATGTTTATCTAATAGAATCTAGTGTTTGTTCTGAATAACCACAGATATCATCTGGATCATCTTGTTTTCATCAATCATGTATCATAAATAATGGAAGTTCCTCGAAGTTACATAGATTTGATCTGCATAATTTTACAACATAGTATAGACTAAAGGAAGATGGATAGTGTTAAAGATGATTTAGCTAGTAGACAGAACAGGGCATTTGTGCCTTGTACATCTCTTTAGTAAAAAAAAGTGCTGCATAAAATAAAAGAACGCTACGACACGCACTAAATTCCTATTCCATCCTAGACATTAAAAAACATTCCTAACATTTACAAACAAATTGCCAAGGATACAAAATATATAGCAGTTCAAAGTAATGTGCAGCACGTCCTGCCGACTTCCGCTGCGCAGGCGCCGCCGGCACTGACACTGACCCGTTCCCACGAAGCCCGATAACTAAGCATGCTACAGAAATATTCAACTTCAACCATTTGTATATTAAAGTACTCACGCAAATATACAGAGACTGCTAAGTTCCTATGTTTTTGATTGTCGGTGTTAGGCACATGATATATTAGGTGCCTCTTTGATGGGTTTGGTATTTTAGATGTCTAAAGGCGTCGATGACCACTTACCATCAAATGGGCCGGCTGCTTGTGCTACATAAAAAACAAAAAAAGCACTGCAAGTGAGTCCCTTAGTACTTCAAAGTTTGATTAGTCCACATGAGCTTGCGTTTGTGGTCGGGACGGAGAAGTATAGACTATTAAAACAGTATTTAATCTGGGCTGTCAGGAAGCTTGCTATTTATGCCAGCTACTAACTAACGGGATTATTATGGAATGCATTATTGATTCATGAGAATAGCAAAAATGACGAACCATGATCCTAGTACCTAGACTTGTAATATTTATCCTTATGTTTTGATCCTCATTTCGTTTAGTAGATATCGAGTCTCCTCCGTGCCTCGTAGATCTTTGACAGTCGTTACGGGTAGTCAGAAACCCGAAAGTCTGACAGCAAGGGGTATCGTATTACCCAGTTAGTAACTGGGTTGTGGAGGTCAGATAGGCAGTCGCTCCATGTTAAATACTAGTATTCAGCTGCATCCAATATAGTTGGGAAAAGGCTCGGCAGATTGATTTGATGTTTGTGCTAATTGCGGTAGTGCAGCATTGTCGGTACAAAACTCATAAATTTTCTTCTAGCGATTTTGATATGGTAATATCTGCCATGTCTAACATTTAGCATTAACTTATATTACCAGAGCCGAATTGTTTGTAGAATCTTTAGTAACAATAACAAGACACACGAAATCTTCCGCCACATCATTTCCATTACCACATCCATGATACGCATCATCACGAAACTTGTCACCGCCTACATTCCGTGCCATAATCTCATTAAAACCATGTCTCTTCTACGTCTTCCTGCTTCACGTGTGTCGCACGAACGCGCAGTTTCAAGCGTCATGTTATTTCTAGTTATATTACATTAGATTTGTTCCAATTCTACTTTTCCTTGTTGGGCAGTAGCTAATCATCTATGTGTAGCGTGAAAATTGAATCAAAACATGTTATTACATCTAATAGCTGTTGCGTAACAACATTTAGTTCGGCTCTTTTTCTTGCGGAAATCATCCCGCTCCGAGTGGAGTGGCAGGGAGTGTCAGACTCTTACTGACTAAAACCTATCCATGTTCCTTTCTTAGCCCTTTATGTTCCGGGGTAGCGGTAACCCTTTCGGACAATCCCGCTTAATTTAGTTTCTCTGAAGTAATAATTATCATCTTCAATTGTTATTTTGATATTTTTAAGATATTTATTGTTGAATCTAGTTTGTGTAGCTGTCCTTTTTTAATTTAGTTTTTATACTTGAACTTTATTCGTGTGAATTAATTCTGTTTTTCTTTTTTGTTTTCAGGTATGTTCAAAAGTCTTAGGACAGTCAAAATCGAGTCGGAGTTGGTGCGTATCTTTTTCTGTACGTAACAGTTTTCAATATGTAAATAGAGGAAGAGACTCATTTCTAAGTTGGGCGGATCGGATTTCGCTGGAAATTGATCTTGTTTGCGAGCATCAATTACTGTGTGCTCACCGACTAGTAATTAAACAAGCTGTCTTGTGCAATTTATATTCTTGCAAGGTGGTCGCCCCTAAGACATCAAACGCCCAACTCATATATTAACTTATCTACCTCCTATTTCTCTTCCTTTCGCTTTATTAGCATAGCAACGTTCATGAAATTTTCATGAATTTAGCATTAGCTATTTCAAGACGCCCCACAATTTATCGTCAATTCTCAGATGTTTTATTTTCATACCTCACCCAATCCGTGACGAGAAAAATTACAATAATTTCTCGAATGTTTATGTGTTTACACTAACCTTGGCAACGAGCGAACAATTTAATGAATCGGAAAAATCTCGAGTTGTTGTGTGAAACATTAAACATTACAGTTCCAGGAACATTATTTAAGTGAATTTCGTGTCCAGTGATATAAACATTCGCGCATGCGTGCTCGGCTGCGCCAGCGCCGAGCCGCCGCTGCGTCTGCGCAACACCCTATATTTATCCTCTCAAGGGTTTCCTGCTCGAAATGTTTATTAATTTATATATATGTTAACCGTTTGTTTACGCACACACCACGTGGCGGGGCCAATGAACTTTCCCATGATATTTTTGTTTTTACTTTTGTGAAATTCTTTGAACGTATGTTTTTAATTTATAAACGGCAGTAAAATACTATAAAAATAATACTGCTTTAATGATAACGCCACGGTCATTAACGACTGTCATTTCACCACTTAATATTTCTCATTTTTATTTCGTTTTCGACCTTGTTTTTCCCTTGGTGCACTTTGTAACATCTTGGGAGAGTGTGGAAAGAAACTACATATTTCTATTGTTGAATGTTATAAAATGTATTCGGTTACAATTTATTTGTTATAAGTATAGACTCTTCTCGATTTCCAACTATGTTTCTTGGTAAACACATCGAAGTGAAACTGGACTTGACATGATTTAACAAATACGAATTTCGAAGTAACGCCTTTCTACTTTATAGCGCTATGTGAGACGCATAGCAAAACTAATCATTGTATAATTTAAAGCCCTGTCAAGGGACCGATGGCTCTCTGCTCTCCACGTACTACTTTCTATTTAATGGATATGCTCAACCCGTCAAACTTGCTATCCTTGTGCGACCGACCTCGATAGCACACACTTCATATTGTATATTCCGCGAATCCAATCAAAACACTAATTATTTTACAAGCTAATTGCGTAGTTCACATATTTACTTTTTACCTTTTAAGAGAGTGAAACTAATGTGTATATAACATGTTTCTATTGAAATATTTCTGCAATAAGGCTGATCGACTAACAGAGCTGGATTGGAATCAATGTTGTTTACTTTTATATCGTGCTTGATAGTTGCTGTTGATCTTTCATTCCTTCTTCCTTCATTAATCTGTTCCAAGTCACGGCTTTTCTATATTCCCAGTCTTGTACTAAAGACACGTCACTCACGATTAACTTTTCATCAAATCATAAAACTATTTCACGGTGCCGTTCGTGATACTTCTCCTATGACCACACACATTACACTTTTCTAATGTCAGACACCACAAATTAGATAGATATTTAATCGCCCTCTTCAATCAACAACAAACTTTACCTTAACAAAAATAAAGTACATTTCAATTTGTCTTTCGCAGCACCCAATTATGTAGCAAATTCGGTGTAATGTATGGGGTGCTAGAATCATGATGAAATGTAAAATTTTGTAAGGGATACAATCATTGTGAGGTATTTCGTAACATAATGATTGTTCTTTTGTTGACCGCGTTATTTCAATGCGGTATGGAAGTTTCACTTTTGATTCATGAAATATGTAACTTGCTTACAATGGAAACTGATGTTCATTCATCGTTGTTGTTTGAAAGTATGAAACAATGATCATACATACTTTTTACTGATCATTCAGAAATGCGTTTATTATCAAACCTGTTACGAAAACTGTAGAGCTGTATGTAATGGAAGAACTAAGAAGAAGGTAAATGAATCATTGATTTATATCATTCTGTCTAAGTTATCGTGTATTTGTGTATGAATAAGTATGAAAAATACACAACATATTAATTCAAATCCTTTTATATTATTCTAAATCCTATTAATACAGGCCTGCATAATTGCATATGTAATAAATTCAGGACCTTACCTGTCAATCATGCGATCAATGTCAGACAAGTACAGTCGGGCACACAAAGCGGACATGGCGAACTAAATCCGTGGCGCACGCGCAAGCATTGTGACGGGGTTGTCTTTAGCTGCTGTTGTGTAGTAGCTAATTATATCAATTTGTAATTAGTGACAAGTTGAGATTTATGGGTGTGGCCTGTGACGGCTGAGTCGTGTTACTAATTTTTTTGTCTATGTCGCTTATTAATTGATTCTGCCTGATCGACAGTTCTGTCGGTAATTAAAATGCGGTTATCAACTTCCGACATCTATTGAATAACTGGCGCTTTCACGCCGGAATTTTTGTTGAACTGTTTTAGAAAGAGCTTTGATATCTATCTATCGACGACACGGTTGGTGCAGTGGTTGAGCGATTGACTGCTGCGCACTATGTCGCGGGCTCGATTCCCGCACGGAACAAATATTTGTACGACCTGCAAGTATTTGTTACGAGTCTGGGTGTTTTTCTATCTATAATATGTATGTATTTACAAAAACAAATGTATATAAGTAGTTTATCAGCCATCTCGTTACCATAACACAAGCATTAGGTTGCTTAGCTTGGGACGATATGGCGTTGTGTGAAATGTCCAAGGATATTATTTTTATTATTATTATTATCTATATATCTTATGGATATGGAATATCTTTCTTTCACACACGTAACAATCACGCCTATCCCCAAAGTGTTAAGCAGAGGGCCTATATACACCCACACGACCCCGCAAGTGTCAGCATTAAGGAAGGGCCGAAGCCTGCCGGGTCAGCGGGATTGTCCGCAAGGGTTACTGTTACCCCGGAACATATAGGGCTAAGGAAGGAACGTGGATGTTTTAGTCAGTGAGAGTGAGACACTCCCTTCCGCTCCACCCGGGCGGTGCGAGCGGGAGCGGTTATTTGATAATTTCCAACCGTCAAAAAAAAAGAGGGTGACAGAAATTATCTAAGGCCCGTATCACAGAACCTCACTGAAGACCTTAATAACTTAAGTCATTAACTGCCACGCAGCAGACACAATAGAAAAACTATTGTTTGCGGTCACCGGTAACCGCGTTGGCGCTCAACGTGTTAAAACTAGTTTTAACCAATCAAATGGCTTTAATGGAGACTCAAGCAATGCTTGAGTATTGAGTGAGGTATTAATGAGTGAGTCTGAGTTAAAATTACGAGTAAAACCAACGAACAGCTAATAGAACTACAGTATAAACTCTACACTTATGTCATAAAAGTTTGAACATAATTTAAAGTTGTTACATGTTTTACGAGAAAGCCTAATGTGTTAGAAAGTAATATTTAGTTGACAGCAAGGACACTTTCACACGTTCACTACTTCATGTAATATTTTGATTTTATAACAAACAATACTTACAAAAGTTACGACTTGTAGGTAATGGGTTCGAACCCTGATAAGCGTTTTACTTTACTGGCGTGATGTTATGTAGAGATTAAATTACATTTTTAGGTGTCATTTAAATAAAGTCGTATTAGAGTGGTCCTATTTCAGGAGGATATCCAAGACATTCTGTAATAACATGGACTAATAATAAGGAGGTTTTAATATGCATCTTTGTGAGTGGCAACACCAACATATCTGCCTCCGAAACATCATCATCATTCTCCTGCCCTTATCCCAATTTATTTGGGGTCGGCGCAACATGTCTCTTTCTTCCATACTTCTCTATTAGTCGTCATCTCGGTAGTTACTCCCTTCCTAGCCATATCATCTTTCACACAATCCATCCATCGTTTCTTTGGTCTCCCTCTACTTGTATAGCCATCCACATTCATGCTCACAACTTTCCTGACAACATTTTCCTCATTCCTCCGCATAACATGCCCATACCATGACAACCGATTTCCACACAACTTTTCAGTCACCGGTGTCACTTTCAGACTTCCTCTTATATACTCATTCCGTATTCTATCCATTCGGGTAACACCACACATCCCTCTTAGCATTCTCATCTCAGCTGCATGCAATTGTCTTTCATTCATTCCTTTTGTGGCCCAACACTCTGATCCATACAAGACGGCTGGTCTAACCATGCTTTTATAAATCTTCCCCTTGAGTTTAAGGGGAATGCGGGAGTCACAAATTGTTCCCGTGACCTGCCGCCATTTCATCCACCCAGTGTTAATTCTATGTTTAACAGTCCGATCTATTTCGCCATCGCTTTGCACAAGTGAACCGAGATACCGAAAGTCGGAGCAAACTGGGAGAAGCGCGCCATCAAGCGCTATGACCCCAGAACTGGAGAGACCGCCGAAATCGCAGAACATGTACTCCGTTTTGGTTCTACTGATTTTCAGGCCAACAATCTCCAGTTTCCGTTGCCATTTCTCCAGTCTGCTCTGGATCTCAGGTCCATCTTCACCGACAAGAACGATGTCGTCGGCAAATAGCATGCACCATGGTGCCTCTTCCTGTATGTCCGCCGTTAGAGCATCCATAATCAAAAGGAAGAGGTAAGGGCTTAAAGCCGACCCCTGGTGCAAGCCTACCGCCACATTGAACTTGTCGGTGTTGCCAGCAGCCGACCGAACGTATGTACGAGATTGGCTGTACATAGCACGAATTAACTCTACATACTTCCCGGGCACACCTTTCTCTTTCAAGGCCCACCACACGACATCCCGAGGTACCCTATCATACGCTTTCTCTAGATCAATGAACACCATGTGCAAGTTTTTGTGTGCACGTCTATACTTCTCGCTCAATTGGCGGAGTGCAAAGGTGGCGTCCATTGTTCCTCGCCCTGGCATAAACCCAAACTGCTTTGGGGTAATCTCACTCTCCTCTCGCAGTCTTTTCTCTATTATTTTCTCCCATACCTTCATACTATGGGACATGAGCTTTATCCCTCGATAGTTGTTGCAGTCCTGTACATCACCTTTATTTTTGAAGATGGGCACTAGCGAACTATTGCTCCATTCTTTTGGGATCACTCCTTCTTGCAACAACTTATTGAAGAATAAAGTCAGCCACATACATCCATCTTCTTTTAAACACTTCCATACTTCTACTGGTATATCATCTGGGCCCATGGCCTTTCCATTCTTCATACTTTGAACTGCCTTTCTTACTTCATCCATGCTAATTTCCCTTACCAAACCCATATTTGCTTGTACCTCATTGAGCACACCATTCCATCACCATCTGCCTCCGAAACATGACTATGGCAATATTCTCTATTAGCGCTGTCATTCAAAGACTCGTAGGAAATGTTCAGAGAATCGTGATGAAGCCACTAATCACCATTTGGTAAAAGTTAGTCTGTTCTTTCAGCAGAACTTTGAATCATATTTTCTTAAGTGGTGATATCATTCTTGCTTGCACATATCGATAATATCACTAACACAGATTTCTGAGAACGATAAAATACCAGTGTTTTGTTTTTCGTTTTCCTGCTGCAGAAAACTAATAAACTAAGGAATGTTGCATTTATTCGATATTTCACACTACATTTAGCGATTTAACTGTGACTTTTCACACCTCTTTGTACTCTTTCGAACTAATCAGTCGCGTACAATCTACCTTACTGAACTGCACCAGTTGATACGAAACCATCACACGATATTAGGTCGCATTTTGAAAGGATTAAGGTGGATTATCGTGTGTGGTTTGTGTGTGATGATAAGCTAATGTGTTGTAGAGTGCTTGGAGCAGTTCGTGACTATGTCTTCGTATTGTTGTATGCTACACATTGTCATCATGTTCAGCCAGCTAATCTTAGTTCCTTCTTCTGTTTATTTCAACGTTATTATTCCTACTTTCTTTTGTTTTCTAATTTTAATTTCGTTAGGTCTCGGATTCGAAGCACCCCCAGCGCAGTCGGGCTATAGGTACTTTTAGTTTCTCCTTTTTCTAAAGAAGACTAAAAATTCTATTCATTTAGGAATTCTCTTCTTAACGCCATCTAGCATAAACGCACGCGCGTGCCCTCCACGCCGAGCTACAATAAATGTATTTCTTCTTGTTATCATGAATTTCCTAATTTCCGTGGTGTCTTTTAATTTGTTTCATGTCATTAAATACGTACGAGAGCTTAATTTTTTAAGATATCTATATAAACACTCACAAAAGTAATGATTAAATTGTTTATTTCGTGTTATAGTGTTGTTGCCATTGTCACATATTTGTGTCGTTGGCGTACAGAGCATGCGCTTGCTTGCCACGTATATGTGACAATGACGTTCAAAAGGTTAAAAAGATTAATTAGAAAAACGCTACGGCAATGTGTCCAACTAAAAAACTTCGTCGTGCCATATAAAAAGCCTTGCAAAAAACTAAGGGCACTTACCGAAAAACATCACTATTGATTAGGTTTTTTACGTCGACGATTCTGTAGTACGGAGAGATAAATGATAGTGATAGATCGTCATGAGTCTTAGTGTCATTGACCCCAGCACAATGGTTAACGATCTAAGTACTCGTGTACTTGTCTCATGTGATGGTTGTTACATCATAAGGTGATTTTTTTATTTTGACGCGCTTTGTGTGACGAGAACAAAGCACGATGCGATGCGATGTTTGATTATTTAGAATTATTAAATATGACTGTTAGAAATTGATTTCAACTAACGAGCCACAATAAGATTCGTTTAATTTATTTCGTTTTTAAAATAGTTTCGCAATTTGAAATACGAAATCGAAAACAAATATTAATTAGCAGTGCACACAAATAAACACGCATTGCAAATGCGAACCAATAATAATTTATCAAATGTCAGTAATTTGTAAAACAAATTCGATTTTCCGTTTCATAACTTCAACAATAGCATGTAATTCGCGTTGCTCCTGCGCCGATGACGTAAGCAGCACGCGCGCAATTACGTTACACTATAATCCGAGGAAACAGTTAGCGACAGTTTCGGTACCGTTAAAATATCGGAAGTTAGTCTGTAAACACTGTGGTTTTTGAGCTACCGGAGGCAGCTACCATTGTACCGTGAATAAAGTAATTTTACAAATATCTGTGCTTCGGGGAAAATCGTTATGTCATACTGTTGATTCTTAGGAAGGAATAAAATTGTTGTGTACGTGATTTCCATCTAAACATGCTCATTTTTATGCTTTTATTGCTGTTTAAAGTTAAATCTAGACGCTTTTATTTAACTGGCCACCCATAATTCGAATTGCGCCGTTTAAAAAAAGATAAGAAAAATCTATTTTAAATTAGGAACTAGAATAATAACTCTGTGACCTGCGTGCCCTGTGCAGCCATTTAACTTAATTTTGTAACCAGCCAGCTGGAGACCAAAGAGACCGACAATGTAGCAATATTGTCTACAAATTCTCATAAACTTACCTACAGAATTATCAAGACTGTAGGTACCAACGCAGTAGGTGTGACTTGTTCATGTCGCGGCATAATATTTTTTGCAATGCACTAAAAAGGAACCGCCTGACAGTTCACTTGAGTATTTTTTATCACCATCCTTCACGTCAAACAGAATGGAACACTTTAATGTTTAATGTCACTCGCTTTCCAGTGTCTTATACTGTCCAACTAGCTGCGCTTGCACAACAACATTCTTTCAAACCTTTTGTTCAACATAAAACACGTGTTTTAATTTTTATCGCCGCCCATTACATTCCGAATGGACCGCCGATTAGTGTTGTATCCACTCAGTGCGGTATCGATATACAACGATCAGTAATTAATCGATACTAGTTAGTATACGGCGTCTAGCAATTATGCGTGAGCTTTATACACGTTGTGATCTTAATTGCTCTGAATTAAGTTGTTTCTGTCAAGGCGACGTGAGCAGTTACTCTTACCGACTCCTCCCTCAAAAACCGGCTAATTGCAGCGTTCTATATTCAGTTAATAATAAATTCTTCATATTGAAACGTAGCTGACAGATATTATGCGTGAATTAGTATCGTAACAACCATCTTATGTAAGCCAAATTGAATTTTCGAGTTCTTAAAGGTTATATGCTTTGGCTAATTAAGTTTGTCAGATAGCAGTGTCTGTTCCGACTATGAATTTATTGCTACGAAATCAAACAACCAATTTCCTTATACCGATAAATATTTGTGTTCATATTTATGAAGACAGTAATCTTGTAATGTCCAACGTTATATTTATGCGCTATTTATTCATGAATCATGCGCACCTTCGGTGTGTAATCTGGCAAAGAAAACTTTTGGGAGGGCGAAACGGTAATTAGTATTAAAATTTTAATTAGGGCATTTGTAAATATATTCAAAGGACTAAATTGATACGATTTTCCTAGAAGTCAGCTGGTTAATAACGAGATGAGCAGTCATATAATATTTTATCGATATCAATCCCCGCGATAAATTCACATCCTTAACCTTAAGTCTGACGAATACTTACTTACACATGAAATATAATCTTCTCAGTCTATAAAGATGGGAACTGTTTTTGATTAAAGCCATATCTTGGAGGCTAAGCGTCGGAAACTGGCGCTCCGTATAAGGTAAAAGCGGGTAAAAGGCACAACTGACGCACTTTATCCGACCTACTTTCCAACTTAGACCAGCTCAAGTCATAAACATTGTACGGGAAATGAGAAAACATTTTTAGAGCTTCTTAACCCTGTTTTCCTTTATTAAAAGGTACATTTTACTGGGCTATTTATATTCTAAGCTTTACTTGTTTTTTTTTATGGAAGCATAATTTGCTAACTGAGACTTTGTTTGTAAATGTGTTAATTTTTGCTTAGGCTTGGTTTAGGTAGTTACTAAAAAGTAATATCTTTCTAAGACTTTTGGGTCACGTGATTAACTCCAAGAATAGATACGTCACAGGCAATGGTGATCCAATATTCTTCTGTGGTTTTCAGCATTTACAGATTCGGGAAAACCCTGTTTTTTTGGTCATGGCATCAAAGCAAACTCTTTATTTCAATAACAAAGTCAAATAAAATTTAACCGGATTGGTTTTTTCTTTCAGGAGTTGAAGCACCACTTCTTATAGCGGTATTATTTGGATTACTTTAGTGTGAGAATGAGACGGAGCTATGTAGGACGTATAGCTCTATCTCTTTCCACTTTTCTGTGTAGGTGATGGTTGGCCCTAGGTCGGTATAAAATCGCTTTCACATATACACCCATGTTGTGTGGTGATTACAATGAATACTTTTTCCTTCTTTGTCTTGGACCTTTCTTACACGTGCAGTGTAGCCACTTCCCTACAAGAACCACTCATGACACAATCATCACACATCAGAACTGTCAAGGCCCATCTAGCCATCTTTGTCGCTTGCTCTCGTTAGTTGCGCCCGCGCTGGGCACGCGTCGCGTCCCCGCCGATTGATAGCGCAGATTAGCTTTCTATTATACCTACTCGCTACTTAGGTACTGCACCTATTGATCAATTATAAACTGAATTTACTTAATATTTTAGTGTAACAGGAAAACCACTATTTAAAATATTTATATTTCGAGGCAAAGCTGGATATCTTTGCATCCTGTTTTTGCGGTCCTTATTTTTGGTTTAATTAAAGTTTTATTATTTATGTGCGTACTGTAAAATACTTTTACATACGACAAATGTACTACTTTTTCTTAAGAATTTTCTTCCAGCAGACCTGCAAAAAGACATGTGAAAAAGAGATATAGAAGAAAAAAGATATGGACAATAAGAAGATAACAAGAAGAGAAGACTATGAATTAATATCAGATTTATACACGTAGCTCTAAAAATAACTCAGTTTACCCTCATGGGTTGCAAAATAAAAGTGACATACGACAATTGGTTATCAGCCATTAAAACTCAGTTTAACATGTATGTCACGTCCATTCGCCCTAACCACACATTCTGTGGAGAAAGACCTCGTTAATGTCACTGTCCACGGATATTTTACAATCAGACACGTTGCAACATTGCAAAAACAATTATTATCTCACACAGTTTCTAGAGAAACCGTCTCTTCAGTGCTACACACCTGGTTACGGCTGTCAGCCTATCCATCAATCAGTCTTGAAGTAAAGTTGCTACCAATTGCCGGCCACTGGAGCGGCTTTAACTAGCAACTTTATGTCCACTAACTACAGGATCTACACCTGAATTTAGACTTTAGGGGACTTATTATAGAATTTTATTTGACTTGATATATATCGCAATTCTTGACGAAAGAACAAATCACTATAAGCACGTGAGGATAGTAGGTGCTCTTGCCTTACTTAGGAGGTAATGTTGTACTTTATCAATGGGATTTGTTATTGAGCCGCCATTTCGTTCGAACCAAAACAGATGGTTGGGGGCTTGGAGCGAAATGCAGTGTTTACCGCCGTTAAGCTGTAACTTATTAAGTAGGCCTTTCGTAGTATTGATCCTGTTTTGTGCGCAGTTTTGGTTGTATCGACGCATTTTCTGACGCGGTTTGCTGATAGAAAACGCCTTAGGCATTAAGTACGCCTTTGTACGGTATTTGTTTACTTTTTTTTTGAGGGATTAAATGACTCCTCGCGCTCTGGGTGGAGCGGAAAGCAATGTCAGACGTTTACTGACTAACCCATCTATGTTCCTTCCTTAGCCCTTTATGTTCCGGGGTAGCGGTAACCCTTTCGGACAAAAAACCTTTAAAAATAAATTTGCCTTACAATTGCAGCTTTCTGTGTTTCTAAGCTTTTCGCTAAAATAAGTATTAGGTACTTCGCTAAATCGCTTTTATTAGTCACGTCTTGAAAAATCCTTTTCTAGAAATTCTTGCTGTACTGTTATTCAAATAGATCTTAATAAACACCTATAGACCTCGAACCTGCATCGTACATGGTGTCGTGTCCATCCTCTCTCCAAAGCTAGCGTAATGAAGACATTAAGATTCTTACCCATTTTGGGTGCGAACTTGTACTTCTTAGGTATCGCCTGATCTTCATAAATATTCATTTGAGCTACGAGTGTGTAGGTTTTAACTTTATTTTACTATGTGAAATGCAGAAGTTGTGTGGCTAGATATCCATATAAAAGAAAAAAAACTTAAATTCACGTCTGGTTTTCCTGAAAGGCTGGGCATGAAAGAGAAAGAAAATACGTTTATATGTGGGAAAGAAAGAACACAAAAACAAAATAACACCTTGCGGAAAATGGGCGTCGCATCCATGCAAAACTTCTGTCACATAGCTGTTCTTTGGTACAATATCGTGGGCTTTTGCGACGCCATATGGTCTCTGGGTTTTACCTTACAAAGCCTTATGTGTAGCCAATGTGTACAATGCCTTGCGTATGTTTGTTTGTTATGTTACTCTTGTAAAGGGGTGTCCTACGTGACGACGAATAGTCAGTCTGCGACAAGTCGTGACGTAACGCGTACTTGTTTTGAGTGCGACTAGACTCGACACCACGAACTAATGCAAAAGTAATGACCAAAATAAAGTAGGACACTTTTGTCGCGGTTGGCATCGCGTCGCAATGCGTCGTGTCGTGTCGCGTCGCAAGGGGTCGTGTCGCGTCGCGTCGCATCGTATTCGTCGCTCACGCAGTACACCCTGTTACACGTTACTACTTTATTGATATTTCGTTCGTTTTGTAAGTATAACGTTAACTTGATTTGCATTTACGCTACTTTGGTTATTTGGTTATTGGATTCTCTTCTTCTTCGTGTGGTTAGAGACTAGCCTGGTGGCATAGTGCATGCTGGTGTGCATTCGTGTTACTGAAATTATGAAAGTTTGAAATGGTTGAGTGTTATGGTTTTAAGAAGACTTCTTCTTTTTAATATTTTGTTTGATTAGCAATAGCAGTTTTTAGGAAGTGTTAGGTCTTATATTTATTAGGTTTTTTTTTTCAAAGTAGCCTACACTGTCCTGTTTCTGAGAAAAGCCTCCCCCAAATTCTTCCAGACATCCACCGACAGCCACCTCGGTTCATCTCTTGCGGTTAGATCGTCCCGCCACCACTTCCTCTCAGTATGATTGAATATTTGCTTCACAGATATTGTAACAAATCTTATAAAAGTTTTATTTAAATGAAAACATTTCGTTTCATCAAAAAGCTTCATCGTTCCCCAGTTTCATTTTATCTTTTCAAATAGCCCACACATATCGTAACACATCTTAATTTGAATAAATAATGAGATCCTCTTTGAACTTGTGAAACTGTTCACGTTATGTTGTACATAGAGGAAGCTGCTATCATATCAAATCATCATTATATATAAAACAGCTGACGATCAGAGAGTTTCAGTTGGGTTTAAAAGAACAGCGTTACATAAATAATATTTTGGCGCCCGCGCCGTCTCGTATCTCATCCAGACTAAAATTATCTACAAATATTATGTAACCAGAAATCCATACTAATGTTATAAATGCGAAAGTGTCTCAAGTGCGTCTGTCTGTAACATTTTCTAACCTAAACCGCTGAACCGAATTTAATTAGGTATACTGCTTGAACCCGAGGAGCTCGTGGCTAAGTACTAACAGCCGCACAGGTCGATCCATCAGGTTGAGTTACGCTTGCCGGGGTTGGCCGTGGATGGGTGACCATCTTTACATACCGAGACTCCTCCGTGCCTCGGAAAGCACGTTAAGCCGTTGGTCCCGGCTGTCATTTGTGCATCTTTGACCGTCGTTACGGGTCGTCAGATACCCGAAAATCAGACAGCCAGTCTTACCAAGGGGTATCGTATTGCCCAGTTACTGGGTTATGGAGGTCAGATAGGCAGTCGCTCCATGTAAAATACTGGTATTCAGCTGCATCCGTTAGACTGGAAGCTGGCCCCAACATAATTGGGAAAAGGCTAGGCAGATGATACTGTTTGAACCCTCACTGAGTTTTAAGGACTAAGGCAATGTAAATTAATCAAATCACGGCTGATTTGACGTGTCGAATGCTGTGTTGAAGTTATCATCTACAAATCGACTTCACCTACAGCTGAGCATAAATTTCTCATTCTTGTGCCAATCCACTTTCTTTGCGATTGGCAATTCGGCACGAGAAAAGAGCTTGTCGTTTGTCAGGGACAAAATCCGAAGCACGTGAAATTGTTTCGTTTGTTGTTTGCGGGCAAACCGCTAGAATAATAATAAAAATAACATAAATAATTGACATCAATTCTGTATTAAAATTAAGAATAGTTTTCTCATATCGATTTTAGATCATAACATACCTATTTGTATTTGCATATTTTCCGTTTTAAAATGCATGGACACGACCATTTGCAATTTGTTTTGATATTAGATACGTAACTTTTTTAATAGGATTAGTTATTTTTATGCATATTTATTTGCAGTATTTCATGTATTGGCAGATTAACGATCTGTTACTTTAATTTAGTAGGTAAATATGAATAAAGTCTGGTTAGTTTTTTTTTTGCTACGGAATCCTACAACAAATAACTGATTAACATATTTTTTTTTAATATATTAGTAATATAATCTGTTTTGTTTGCTGCGGAATCCTACCACAAATAACTGATTAACATTTGTTTTTTTTAAATATAATAGTAATATAATCTTTCTGAGGTTTACGAAATTTCCTCCGAATCCGAGGAAATTCTTGAAATCGAGACTTTTGTTGCCAGGATTATAATTGAGTTTTGTTACATAGCAATGATATTATTTGGTTTAAATAGGTTTATATTATTTTATTCAGAATATTTTATATTATAGGAATGTGAGAACGTTGTTGGAATTGTAGACTGTAGATTTGTTGACCATTTTCTATTTTATAAGTCCCTGGTACTAATTGACAGATCTACAATCTCCTCCCATGCTTATCAACTAATTTGTAATCATTTTAAAAGCTAATCATTTCTAAAAGAGTAACTGTGAAGTTTCTTGCCGGCTTCTCTCAATCGCAAACGAACACCTAGAACCGAGCACAGAGCTTCTCGCATTTCATAAGTGCCCATTTAGATTTAAGTGAATTAAATATTTTGATAGGAATAGTACTAGTAGGAATTTGATTTTTACGATGACGATAACTCTCTATACATTCAGTCAAAAAAGTATCGGGAATGGATGATTTGTTTATGGTTCCAAATTCAAATTTTTGGTTTTTTTGTAGTTGTTAGATTGGCACAACTGTTTTCCATTTTGGCGCGGAGTTTGAGTTGCATCTGTTATTTATATTAAATACAGTGCTGGTTTTAGTAATATCATATATAGTGTGTATTGCGAATTTCATAATGGACAAAAATATCGAACAAAGAGTTTGTCTTAAATTTTGCATCGCCAATGGAATTTCGTGTTCGGAGTCACTGAAAATGTTACAGAAGGCTTACGGTGAATCGACTTAATCAAAAACTCGTGCTTATGAGTGGTTCAAAGCGTTCAAAAGCGGTCGAGATGTGATGGAAGATTTGCCTCGCTCTGGTAGGCCGTCAACGTCTGCAACTGAAGTTAACATCGCAAAAGTGAAGAAAATAGTGACTGAAAATCCCCATTCAACTCTGAGAGAGATAGCCGCCGAACTTTCTGTATCTCACGAGTCGATCCGTACCATTTTAACTAATCATTTGGGTATGAAACATGTTGCTGCTCGGCTAGTCCCAAAAGATCTGAATTTTCTCCAAAAACTCAATCGCATGAAAGTCGCTGAGGACATGCTAGAACGAGTCAGTTCGGACCCAACATTCATGAAACGCATTGTTACTGGTGACGAGACGTGGGTTTACGAGTTTGACATGCAAACTAGTCAACAAGCTTCGGAGTGGCGCCTTCCAACTGAACCGAAACCGAAAAAGGAGAATTCGCGGCGAGAACTGAACTCAATTCCGGAAGCAGCGTTTAAAAAATGTTTTGATGAATGGATTATTCGTTGGCGCAAGTGTATCGTTTCTAAAGGAGCATACTTTGAAGGTGATAAAATAAATTTGGATGAATAACAGACATTTTGTGTATTATTGATCTTTTCCCGGTACTTTCTTGACAGAGTAGTATATCACTTCCCTAAGCACTTAGAACTAACATTTCTAGAAATTATATTAATTACCAAGCATGTTGCCTAATTAATATCTACATAACACGATATTTTTATATAATGTGTTTTGATAAAAAAATGTCTCCATTTAAATTAAGATAACAATCTGACACATACTACTCGTAGATGTCAAGGACATAAAAACCGAAAATAGTCTTTATTCTCTAAAAAAACAAGTCCCAAAATCAGCAGCGTCGCTAATTAAACCAAAAACAAATGGAATTATACTCGAAATTCGAACATAAAAACGTCAACAAGCATCCATAAAACTTAGCATGTACAGAGGCCAGCACATCAAGTTACCACAATCTGTAAAATTTCTTTGATAGTATTTCAACTTTATTGCAAAGACATATGGTTCATTTTTAATTGAGAAAATTTGACAGTTAGGGATAGATTGCTGGCGGATTTGCTGGCGTCTGTACCTACTATTACCATTCTAATATTAATTACGAGTTCTAGTACCGAATGAATCAACGCTCGTCACTACCTGGAGACAAGCCAACTCTTGGCAATAATAAAAAAAAAAATCACTAACCTTGGAACTAATTCCTGACGGACGCCCCACACAGTTTCACTAATTAAACACGCGTTTTATTAATGACTTTTACGTTATAATTGAGCCAGACGTTCTTGCCCGCACGTGTATTTTCGTCTGTTGTATATCCTGTATGTTTTTATTCATGCTGATCTTAAACTAGGATACTTGAACTATTGTGTCACGTTTATCAGTTGTGATTGGAGGCAATATCTTCGTAAATCTTACCACACCAGACAAATCCAGTGTCAGAGACCAAGGTAAACTGGAGTTATCCGAATTTGCTTATTTTAGATTCAATTTTAAATAGTAAATTTTTCAAACAGTCAAACATTTAGGTCCTGAAAAAAATATACATACTTGTTTTATAAAAATAACGGCGAAGTCATTGCCAAAAGCAACTTACTATAAAAAATTAGGTTTAAATAAATAGATACGCTCATGGGAATTTATTTCCATTTACAACGACGAAAACACACTACAAATCAGCTTATAAACTCACCGTAACGTTTTTTTGCTTGGCTCATAGCTCGAAGTACAAACCGTCTAAAAGCGAGAGTACCCTTACAAATTCCGCCATAAAAAGCAAACTTTCCCAACAAAAAGCTGTGGAGTGCTTCTGTGGACCTGTGGTAGCTTTCATTACAATTAAAGCGTGCTGAAAGAATTTCACGAATAAAGGCGTTTCATCCGCTCGCCGTACTGAAGCCTTTGTAGACTGTAACTTTGTGTGTTTTAATTAATACTCATTCGTACTGAGGAAACGCGTTCTATTCATATTTAAGCAAAAAAAGGAAATGTATAAAAATGTTGGTTGTTATTTTTCATGCGGGGTTTGAAGTGAATTTTTCATCACCATTCATTCAAAAAAGGAATTGCTGTTCCATACATTTTGACCGCGTAGGTATTGTACTTTTGTAGGGGGGTCTTTAAACATGGACTGAGTCCATCCATTGATGACGTTGCGTGTCGATATTCTTGCCAGCCTGTATTTTGGTACCACCTTTGGTAAGGTAATATTCCAAGATGTACCAAAATTTGGTGTTTTAAGTTCATATGAGTAATTTTAGTTTACTCGTGATTAATTTTTTTAAACTTTATTTAATACAGTTTTCGGTACTCTAGCGGACTTAATATCACAATACATTCCATTCTCTATACATTTAAAATTATAAACAGTCAATGTAGAAATTCTTTTTTATTTTTTGAGGGTGGGCAATTATAAAATTTTAATGCCCTCCTCCCGCTAGTTGGTGCGGAAGGCAGTGTCAGACTCTTACTGACTAAAACCCATCCATGTTCCTTCCTTAGTCCGTTATGGGGTAGCGATAACCCTTTCGGACACTCCCGAAATATAGAAATTCTAAGAAAGAAAAATGTATTTGGTCAGTCTTTAGCAATGTTCAATTTGTTCCATCTGTTACCAGTCAAAACTAAGTTGCTCAACCCTCATCACAACCTGCCTCTTAATCTGATGGTAGTGATGGTAACAAATGCCGAGGTGAACGATCTCATTCAGGCCTACATGAAACAAATGCCTGTGACAGACCATCAGTCACCGTTTCATTACTAGCGATCCGTTTTATTAAACATTCGGGGTGATTAATGAGAGGATTGAACCCGTTGATGTAGTTTTTTTTGCTTAGGAACAAACACCTACGTAACATGTGTCCCTGGTACTTTGATGTTTCTCCAATAGATTTAAGAAAGAAGGAAATATGCCTCCTACCTTTTTTTTTGAGGGTCGGAAATCATCATATGACCCCTTCCGATCTGGGTGGAGCGGAGGAGAGTGTCAGAACTCTTACTGAGTAAAACCCATCCATGTTCCTTCCTTATGTTCGGGGGTAGCGGTAACCCTTTCGAACAATCCCGCTAAAATATGCCTGCCTGGTACTTAAAAATGTATCGGAACCCAGTCTCTCCACTTTCGCTCTACCATTCGCCAATTACAACAAACGTACTTTCAGTAAAAGCAATAAATACGCCGTTTCGAACACACTCGCATTTCATATATCAGTCAGAACGTACTACAATCAATAATAAACCTTATTACATCATACATAGCAAGCAGATTTTTTATATTAATTATGGTTTATCCCCATAGATAAGATAGATCACTTGATTGGTCGAAAGCCACGCTTTGAGAACAAATCAACCAATAGCGATGAAGACGGTTGTGTAATACTCCATTGTCATTAGTGGAATATGACGAGTCCTGACGTAGTTCTTGGACTATTTTGAAGAGACCATCTTGTTTATTCATCCATGTATGTCAGAAAATATGCATTGCATTGCATCATACGCTAAGTCCATTACTGAGTGAAAATATCCAGAGCTATCTGACGGAATTTCAAGAAATATGCAGTGCCAAACATGCAGTATTTGTTTACCGTAGTATTTGTAGTAAGAACCCTCTAACAAAGCTAATTGTAGTTTCATTTTCGACTTGATTCGTGATAGATGTTTGAGATTTTAGGTCATCCGGTTTGACTGGAAGCCGACTCCAACATAGTTAGGACAAGGCTAGGCAGATGATGAGGTATCTAACAAAAAAATCTTAGTCTGTAAGTCGGTGCGAGCACACAATACCTATTCACCTTTCCACCGACACCCGTCAATAAAACATCGGTATCCACACCTGTATCCTTGAACCTCGAGCTCCAACAACAAAGGACCTCGCTGAACCCGCCCATCTAAAATAAACATAACTCTTCGACACACTGCGACATTGACCGTAATGAAAGTTCATATTACCGCTTGCGCAACACTAGGATTTAGGCTGCATTCACACCAAGCGTGATTTTAGCGTGTCGATGGCTAAAGTAGCAATTTTTTTTATTCGAAAAGCACGCTAAGCCTTTGGTCCCGGCTGTCATTCGTGTATCTTTGACAGTCGTTACGGGTAGCCAGAAGCCCAAAAGTCTATATTACTCAGTTAGTGACTGGGTTTTGTCAGATAGGCAGTCGCTCCAAGGATCAGGGAAAGGTCAGATAGGAAGCCGACCCCAATATAGTTGGGAAAAGGCTAGACAGGCAGATTCTCCACCGACTGTACGCTTAGTGTAAACGCAGCCTTTTGTATGGGTGCGCGGCGCGAGCGTCGGCGTCGGCGGCAACAACATAATACTTACTATTTTTACGATCAAACGTAATGCGTAATACCGAAAAATTATCCGATTATATCGACACGGTTTTTGGATTATATTCTGTACGGTTTGTAGTGGAGAAATCTTTGATTAATGACTAATCATAATTTAACAATTGATTGTATGTTAATGATGGTAAAAGCTGAGCTTTCACGCATATTGTTGATACTTTTTGTCTTTTATTGATGTGACGTAGCTTTTCTATTGCTAATAGAAATTTTGTGCAATAATTATTGTAATAACCTATCTGATTTCGCCGCTGTCAGCTATCATTACAATTTTTCTTCATCGATTATTAAAGTTAAAGTCAAATCATTTATTTCAAATAGGCACCTGAACAAAACTTTTGAACGTCAAAAAAAAAACAAAAATAGAATTAATTCAAGTCGCCCCTTCCAAAAGGTAGTTTCGTATGGAGAAGAATAGACAAGAAACTCCACCGTTACTCTTTTAAAATGTTTTGTATACTTAACTACATTCTCTTCTTTTCGTGTGGTTAGTAACTAACCTGGTGTCAGAGTTTTAATGCTGCCCATGGGCCTCTGACTTAGCATCACATGCTGTGTTGTGCTTAACTAAATTAATTAAAAAAATATATAACTTGAAGAAAATACATTAGTAATATCCCTTGTCGTGTTGCGCATACAAAGATAAGGGAACGCTCACGTCCAAAATTAACTAGGTATCACTCTGTGGGTGGCCTAAATAATTTATGCACATTACAAACAAACAGACTAAATAAACTATAAACATTCAGTCTTACTTCCTTAAGTAAAGCCCAAATGGACTATCAACGTCAATCAGATCCCTACACATAAAGAGGAACACAAACATGAGCCCATAAATCGAAAGTAGGTACTATCGGCCGCACATCACTAGAAACACTACGAAAAGCCACCCTTACTGCTACGACATAAATGAGGAGCTCGTGGCTAAGTACTAACATACGCACAGGTCAATCCATCAGGTTAAGCTACGCTTTCCGGGGTTAGCCGTGGATGGGTGACCATCTTTTCATACCGAGACTCCTCCGTGCCTCGGAAAGCACGTTAAACCGTTGGTGCCGGCTGTCATTTGCATCTTTGACAGTCGTTACGGGTCGTCAGAAGCCCGAAAATCTGACAGCCAGTCTTACCAAGGGGTATCGTATTGCCCAGTTACTGGGTTGTGGAGGTCAGATAGGCAGTCGCACCACGTAAAATACTGGTATTCAGCTGCATCCGTTTAGACTGGAAGCCGACCCAAACATAGTTCAGAAAAGGCTAGGCTAGATGATGCTCCGACATAAAGGCTCTATTAAAATCGGTTACCACTGAAATGCACTGAGTATTCATACAATATGATAGTAGGTAATGTATTGTTAGAAAAGCTACACCTCTCTTAATGTTCTATTGAAGCTATTCCTTTGATAAAACACGAATTACGAGCGCGAGATTTGGAGTGTTTTATTTGTCTGTGAATATGATTCACTAAATAATTTCAGCTCAAATACTTGAGCATGACGTCAATTATATTCTAGTGTATGTTATACTTGAAAATTAAAACGATTTTCGTCCTAACACGAGAATTCTAACACCGGTAGTATAGGCGCTGTAGCCCGTGAAATTCAAAATTTTCTTACTTTTTTAGCAATTTGCAGGCCAGGCCGTATGTACGAGTATGCACTGTACGAGTGGCGCGCGGAGGTACTAAGCCGGGGGGAAACTCCGTTTCCGCAGCAAATTGCGGCGGAGCGGACGGACCTCCGGCGCGATCTCATGGCGGCCTGGAATCAGCGACTGTCGCAACCCAGCGCAGGGCACGCCACGATAGTGGCGGTAAGGCCCCTCTTTGAGGAGTGGCTAGAGAGGCGTCACGGCGCCCTCACCTTCCGCCTGACGCAGGTCCTCACCGGACATGGATGTTTCGGGAGGTTCCTGCACATCATCAGGCGGGAGGAAACGCCCGGGTGTCACCACTGCGAGGATCGCCCAGAGGACACGGTAGAGCACACGGTGCAAACCTGCCCCGCTTGGGCGGAGCACCGCCGTGTCCTCGTAGAGGCGATCGGCGGCGGCGACCTCTCGCGCCCGGCCCTGGTGCAAGCCATGGTCCGGGGCGAGAGGGAGTGGGAGGCAGTCACCTCCTTCTGCGAAAAAGTTATGCTCGCGAAGGAGGTGGCGGGATGGGAGAGAGAAAGGTCCTACCGTCCCAGCCGCCGCGGGAGACGCTCCGGGCGTCGGGAGCCACGTGACGACTCCCGGCCACCGTAGGCGCGGGCCTGCGGGCGGTGAGTAATGGGTGACTCACCGTCCGATCAGCACCAGACCCGTGCCGTACGGCGCGTATATGCTCCACGCGCGCCTCAAAGAGATGTCAGCATATGAAGGGGCCCCTCAGGGCCAAGCCTGCCGGGTAAGCGGGATTGTCCGAAAGGGTTACCGCTACCCCGGAACATAAAGGGCTACGGAAGGAACATGGATGGGTTTTAGTCAGTAAGAGTCTGACACTCCCTTCCGCTCCACCCAGAGCGGGCGCAGTCATTGGATGATTTCCCAGCCTTAAAAAAAAAAAAAAAGGCCGTATGTTGATCAAAATGAAATTCGCGATCCTAGCAAGCATGTATTTACAGAATTATAATAATTAAAGTCATTAACACAGCTCTCCAACCTCCCATTGGTCATCATCGGATACGTTGTCAAAAATAAATAATTGAACAATCAAACTAGCTTACCTGTAAGCGCCGTTCGATTGAGATTATTCATTACCACCGCAAGAAAACACTAATAAACACCAATTTAAAAAATAATTTTGTGGGAGCGGTGACGCCTCGCAGTGACATAAGAAACGAATAAAGTCCACAGATAATAGAACGGTGAGCTGAGAACGGGAGCGTTGAATATGAGGTTTTTTTTTTTAATTTTTAAGATTTAAACTTTATGTGACGCCAGGTATGTAGGAAATATACTACCTTAGTAACATTCTTCAATCATCTTCGGACGAGACAACAACAGGTATAATAGGCAATTAATCCTCTACATTTTTCTTGTATTAAACTTCCAATAAGCAGACTTATGAACAGTAGTGTATTACGAGTCGTAGGTCGTAAAGTCGAACCTAAGCAGGAACTTTACTTAGTGTAAACTCTTTTATCACTGCTGCTCTGAAAACGGTAAAGGAAAACATAGAGGAATCTGACATGTCCTAGAACCCAAAATTCATAGGCATGTGGGCCCGTGTAGTGGATAACCGCCCATTCCCTCTCACTTAGAAGAGACTGTGTCCAAGCAGTGGGAATACTAAAGGCTGATTATGCTATAAGCAGTCTTGTCGCAGCCAATCGCTTAAAATACACGTCTAATCTAAGTACTCCAAAACTTTCCTTGCAAACCGGTACCATATCTCAGTTAAATCAACAATGAGAATTAGTGTCACATCACTATCTGAAGTAAAGACGGATAATGACCGCTCCAAGTTATTTATTAGCCACAGTACGAAGGGCACCACAAGTTTTGCTTTCTAAGCTCTAAATTACGAGCAAACTAGTTCATTCCACCGCGATCTTGCGTTCGCTTCTGTACAGGAATTGATTTTAATAAATAAGGTTTTATTGTGTTTTATGTCCACGGTTTAAGACAGGTAATCTCACTTCGTGTGGCGTAAAGACTATAGTTACGGTGACAATAAAAATTTAAATGTTACTGCCGCATTTAAATTCATTCGAGGAACAAATCTATCTTAAAATAAACAAATGGCGATCGTTTTTCACAATTTGAAAAATGGCTACTCGACTTTTACAATGGAGTCAAATATTCAAGTTTCAAAGGGCTCTATTCTCGAAACTGTTCGAAATAAGGTCGCAGGTGTCACGGTCCTTTACAGGAGAGCGCTCGTCACTTTCTCCTGTCGTGCGACATTTGCGCAACGGATGGAGTGTCGCGTCGATTTATTGTCGCCCTAGATTCACCGGTCGCGTAATGTCTTATTGGTGTCGGATTTTTTATTTATCATGTATGATAATTTGCTGTCGTTTAACTTTGGATGCATCATTTTTATTACGACAGATAAGTGCATGAACAATAAGTTTTAACAGAAGGGCGGTAAAATAAACAAAATATGCATACACTGGCAATTTTTTTGTACTTCTTGCTTTCACAATTTAATGTTTCCTGTGCAAACTTCATTATGACTGGTTTAAGTTTATTCAATGTTCATTATTTTATCCATACTTTATCTAATAGAGCTTGTATTAAAGTAAATCGAGTACAACAACTACTACTAAATCTATTATACTTTGCTTCGCATAAACCGAAGTGCATGTGATTTTAACGCACACGCAATGCTAAACAGCTATAATGTCGATTAGTTTCGCACGATTCGGTACAGAACACTCGACTTTCATACATCAGACGTCAGTTATGCCATCCAGCGGCCCTACATCAAATTGCGACATAATGTATGTACGTACGATGCTCACACTCGCGGCTAGCGCAGATGGGTGGTGTAAGTGACAAGAATCTAACGCATTTTGAGAATAGGAAACCACTAAATTATGGGTAAAATTGACGTCATGACGTGGATTACTTTTGAAGGTAATAAAAACTGGTAGGTACTTATAATATAAATAATCGAACCAGTGTCTTAAGGCATTAATGACAGCTTGTCTCAGCTTAATAGTAGATGGTGTCATCGACCTAAGAAATGTACAACAGTTACACAAAATATTTGCATTCTCTGTGCTTCTTACCGTCTTGACGTTTCTGCTTCACACTTCCACCAACCGCCAAGCAGATCAACAGTAGCTGTTAAGTGGATAATATCAATTGCGCGGAGCCATTCCGCATTCCAACGGGCGGGTCATTTGACATTAATACGAACACATTAATTAATTAAGAGCAACACTTATCGCGAGAAATGATGGCGAACCTCTTGATGATATGAATGACTACATGATTGTCTCCGTGGGATGAAACATCCTGCGAAAGTAGGAAATTCAATGTTTTTGAATTCAGATTGTTGTGTCGAAATAGGAAGTCGTGGGCTAACGTACAGAATAGGCCCCTGTGGCCGCGGGATTAACAAGAGACAATTTACGACTTCATCAAAATCGTCATCGCCAACTTGTATTGAACACTTTACTAAAACATCGGTATAGCAAATTTTATGATGTTGAGGTGGCTACCATGACCAAAAAGTCTTGATAGTATCATGTTTGAAGTAAATATCTAACCAATTAGTGCAAGACTAGCTCAAATATATAAGGCAGTTGAAGTCCAAACCCTTAAAGAGTGTTTAATAAATATACGAGTAAGTTAGTAGTATCTGTAAGTAGTATTTTCCAAAGTGTATCAGATAAAGCGCTTAAATGTCACCGTTGTAGTCGTAAACAAGGATTTAGGATAGCGAATTTACGGCTTAACGATTTTCCTACTAAGGCTGGTTCAGAGGTCGAGGTTGATTTGAAGCCATAAAGACAGGCAAACAAGTCATGACTGTCTCATGAATTAAAAAAAAACTGTTTTTTTTTCTATTTCTTCAAATACCGAACAAACTGCATAAATTAAAAAAAGAACAAAACAGACATTTCAAATACCGAAAAGGAACGCTTCTTTAAACATAAATTCGGCCAGCATTAAGCTGCTGACAACCAAACTTTTTGCAATAAGAATTAGAATTAAGCGAAAGTCAGCACTCAGGTAACATTAACCTGTGCTAAAAAGCTAAATCTGACTCACTGTTGACCTTGCAATGGATGAAAATAAAACTGTAGTGTCTGTTACTCAAAGAAATTAGTTTTTATTTATGTCATTTTTATGACAGCCTGACATATAAAGGTAACTGACATAAACACGCCTAGACGTCATTGCGGTGGCCTACATAATAAATATTATAAAAATCTGAAAGTCTGTGTTTGTTAGTCAATCACGCCTTTGGGAAGCGACAGACCATGAAAATATTTGCATGGCTGACAAGGCTATGAAAGACTTAATTATGATATTTTTCCAAGAAAAATGTCTGTTTAATGATTGCAGTTCCGCTGGGTATGTCTGAATCCAATTTGGCTTTCATATGAAGCTACGCAAAACTAGTCAGCACCAATTAGATGGTTTTTGAGAGTTCCCGTTTGTGTCAGCCAGTGTTTAGGAAATACATATTTATAAGGAAAATTAAGTGACACAATTAATTGAATGATGAATGAATATTAATTTATTCATTAAGTATTTAAAGCACTAAGCTTGTGTATTGCTAAATTCAATAATTATAATTTTGTAATAAATATTTGTTACGGTCGCGAGTCATATTTTAATCAACATAAATCCTAACCTAATTTCAAAACAACGTAAGAAAATTTTAATTTCGCGGGCTACCAAGTGTATCCCCCTTAACTAGGTAGTATAAGCGAAGTACTGTTAATAGCATGTACCATAGTTTAAAGGTCTCAATACATTGAAGTTCACTCTAAACCGTTGCAAACGTTAAGTGGGTTCCCATGTAATGTGGATGCATAACATTTGCATCTATGTTTCTAACTAGGGTAACACTGGCAGTGCACTTAATGGTAAACTTACTGACCGAGTTTGTACATTTCGAGGTATATTTGCTACTTGCAGTGTAGATTTGTTGAATATGACGTAGTTTTTCTTAGAATTCAGTGTTTGCTCCGGTTTGATTGGGAATGATGGTTTAGTAATTTATTGTTGTAATGACATTGCATGAAATGGGGATTTGAAGAAAGGACTGTGTTGCAAAGTATATTTTCAAACTCTTGGACTAGAATACAGATATATTATGTAACTTAGTTTCCAAAAAGACAGCCAAGTGCGAGTCGGACTCGCACACGAAAGGTACATAGGCCAGCACATCAAGTTACCACAATCTGTCAAATTTCTTTGATAGTATTTCAACTTTAATGCAAAGACATAAGGTTCATTTTTAATTGAGAAAATTTGACAGTTAGGGATAGCTTGATGTGCTGGCGTCTGTACAACAATTTTAAACAATACAATCTTTCCACATATTTCTTTAATAGCCATAACACAGTCTGTCAAAAGTCCAAGTGTCTGTGACAGACGGGCGGACAGTGAAGCCTTCCCGTTGGCATCTGTTTGGTACACCACCCTAAAAACAAAGTTTCCATTAGCGGTCTGAAATAATTATCTAATTTGCACTGAAAGCCGATACTGCAGCATTTTGTATTGATCAAGTATACCTAGGTGAATAGACTTAGCTCTCCTAAGGCCATCGGTCAATCCAGTAGGCTTTATCCTCGATTCAAGAGAATGTATCGAACAGTAGTCAATAAATTATCGTGTGAGCGGTGGCGTAACTCCAATCAACAATTACCTATTAGCCGAGGGCAATGATACTGCGATTTGCCCTTTCGTGGGACGTACCAGCTTTTGCAAATACGCAACATTGTGGTTCAGCAAATTAGGTTTGTTAATTGCGACGTGATTGGGATAGATTGAGATACTGATTGATTTGTTGATAATTGGCTAGTAATTGGTATATGGACTTGAAGGATTCGTATTAAAGTTCTATTTTTATTCGCACATTGCACATCAATGACTTATTTATAATACATAGTTTCATGTCCTAAGGAGCTCGTGGTTAAGTAATAACAACCGCACCAGGTCGCTTCATCAGGTTAAGCTACGCTTGCCGGGGTCCTACTTACGGGGTTACTGTGGATGGGTGACCATCTTTACATACTGAGACTCCTCCGTGCCTCGGAAAGCATGTTAAGCCGTTGGTCCCGACTGTCATTTGTGAACCTTTGCCAGTCGTTACGGGTCGTCAGAAGCCCGAAAATCTGACAGCCAGACTTACCAACGACCCCAAAATAGTTGGGAAAAGGCTAGGCAGATGGCAGCAGCACATAAATTAAAAAAAAAAATTCGTGGCATAATGATACATTCTTGTGACTTCCTTAATTTGGTTATTCTGTTTTTGCGTCTTCGTAATTTTATAATAACCTTGTTGTACCAAATAAACTAAATACTTACTATTATGTTCCTTGTTTCAGGTCAGTATCAATCAACTGTGACATCGGTTTTCCGTTCTTCGGTCACGTAAGGAAACCATTCATTAATAACTACATACGTTTATTTGTCCGAGTTTCTTGTTAATAATCACGCAGATTCAAGGAAACATACATACGGCCACAGACAAACATGATTTAGCGCGTAAGGCAGAATTTATCAATAAAATTGTATTATTGAAGTGTAAATTTCTTTAAGCGTAATCGTATAGACTCTGCTCGTCATTGGCTTGTCGGCGGCTGATTCTGAATCGCGAATACTCGGCTTTTTTTTTTTGAGGGTGGGCTATCATCCAATGAATCCTCCCGCTCTGGGTGGAGCGGAAGAGAGTGTCAGACTCTCACTGACTAAAACCTATTCATGTTCCTTCCTTAGCTCTTTATGTGCCGGGGTAGCGGTATACCCTTTCGGACAATCCCGCTTAGTGTATACTCCGCTGCAGTCGTAAATTTTGACTTCTATTGTGTGGTCATAAGCACACACCCTCTCCAATTTTCTTATCCTTCCTTCGAGTGGTTAGTGACTAACCTGGTGTCAGAGTTTTTATGTTGCCCATGGGCCTCTGACTTAACTTCACATGATGTGACTATATAAAACCAAAATTACATAACTAAATTTAATTTTTTTTTAATGTATAATGGGCTTCCTCTTGACCCCCAGAGCGGGAGGAGTCATTTGATGGTTCCCAAACAATACTTTTCCTCAACTAGAAATATAAACTTCTATAAGGGACTACTTTATTTGAATGAGATGAGAATGGTAAGAAATATGTATGGTTTTACGCGAATGGATAGAATAAGGAATGAGTACGTCAGAGGAAATCTGAAAGTGACACCGGTTATATGGTTTTTCTGTTTTAACTGAAGCTCCTCTTGTCTTTATATGATTATATCTGTATCCCGTCGGGAGCTCCATTCAGCTCACCGTTCCAATGACAGCTCACTACTCCAAACACACAAGTATAGCTCATATATCCATGCATATAGTCCAAATAGTTGCGTGACTGCCGGCGAGGTATTTCTAGATCTTTTACGACCACAGTATTGATTCCAAGTGGCTGCACCGAATGTGTTCCGTCTCGCTTCGGTCGTGTGTCGAGATCGGCCTGAAATGCGGAAAACGTGGAGTATTCCTTAAATAGATTACTTGTCATATTCTTGTAATATAACAAGCATCATTAATGCCCGTATTACAGAACTTCACTCAATTCGGTGGAGTTTCTTGCTCATTCTTCTCCATACGAAACTACCTTTTGGAAGGGGCGACTAAGAATCAATTCTATTTCTTGTTCATTTTGACGTTCCTAAGTGCGTTTCACGTGCCTATTTGAAATAAATGATTTGACTTTGACTTTTCGCATTGCTTGAGTCTCGATTAAAGCTATTTCATTGGTTAAAACTAGTTTTAAGTAATGCTTGGGTCTTGAGTGAGGTTCTGTAATACAAGCCTTAGTCCGTTAGATCTCACTCAAGTCTCAAGCATTACAAACCTGTTTCAACCAATAAAAAAATGGCTTTAAACTACTTTTAAGTTTTCTGGGATTCTTGGAAGATTTGTAGGCGGCTTCCAAAATTTATTATGTTATTGCAAATAACATCGGAATAAATTTTAATAACGCTCGCAATAAAACCATCGTAAAATTACTAATCAATCATCCGCGCGCAAAAGAAGACATAAAACATAAAGTAGAGTAAAAATATTTACCGTTGTACACCGGTACATTACCTGGCAACACTACAACGTAGGTTTCATGGTTTCACGTCACTCAACAGAGGATTTAGACGTTTACCAAAGCTCTGGTTATTTACGATCACGCTAATATTATTTATGTGTGTCAACTCGTTCTATTTTCGTAATCGGCGCAGTGTTGCGCCCGCGCAGCTAACGCAGTCGCTTCCACCGGCCGAACTCCCCCGAAGAGACACGACGCGTGATTCATTGCCGGGAAGTCGTAGGGTTGCTTTAACAAACACATGAAGTAAAGGTTTGTACAAGAAATTGTCTGAAAACTGTCAGTTGGATGTTTGACAAGGGATCTGACTCGCTTTCATCTTGTTCTATTTGAAGAACTTTATTTTTCTTATCGTTTCGAAGGCCACCTAAATTCAGTCAGTTGGGTTTGAGACAGGGTTTTCCGGTAATGAATTGAACTTCAATCATCTGAAACTCAGAATTTTGAACTATAGTGATAGCTAACTTTATAGCCATAGGTAACCCTAAAGTTAGAAGAAAAAAATACGAAAATAAATTAATCGCGACATTAACCAGACAAGTAATGAAGCAGGACGCAAACTAGAAAGCAATAAAAGTACCCCATCCGCTTGCTAGCCCTCACCAATAAGCAAATACCTAAATCTTAACGAAGCAAGAACTGGAGTCATGGCGGCCGTTTATCTCACACGCGAGCTATCGGCAACTCCATTATGATCAAGACCTGGGGGCATCCATAAATAACGTCACACATTAAGGAAGAAATGGGTCAACGAAGTATCGACGACATTGTATGACAAAGAGGGGAGTCATAAGTTTTGTGACGTCACTCAACTCAACCAACAGAAACTGTAAATTAATTACCAACTCTATCAATAATATTATAAGAATTTTAAAACGTTAACTATTTCTCATGAAACCAGGGGAGGAAGGGTTAAGCAAGATTGTCCGAAAGGTTTACCACTGCCCCGGAACATAAAGGGCTACGGAAGGAACATGGATGGGTTTTAGTCAGTAAGAGTCTGACACTACCTTCCGCTCTACTCTGAGCGGGAGAAGTCGTTGGATAATTTCCCACCCTCAAAAAAAAAGAGGAGGAAGGACACTTAAGCACCTGAAATTTGTGTGAGGTAATTTATGGATGAACCTTTCACTGCGTAGGCGCCTAATTAATGCTGCATCATTTATAGTCCACGAGAATTTATAGATAGAGGTTCACGGGCGGGACGGCATTAAAGGATAGTTTTTAATGACTAAAGGATATGGCATCGTTTTATAATGATTACATATCTTCGAAGAGGTTATTAATATCAGCAGCTTTTAATGATAGAAGAATAATTACAGGAGCTATAGCTGTAATTATGATTGCGATAATTCGCTGTTGAGGGCTTTCGATACAATTGCTCCGAATGATAGCTTCGTTATCGATAACTATATCAATGTCGTTACAACGAGTCTTATTATAGCAACATTAAAGAATTTTCTAAAGGAGTAAAGCTGTGACCGAATTGTCACCAGGGTTCTGTCACAGAAATCAGGGGGACAAAGTCACATTTTCACTAACGATAAGGAAATTAGATAAATCCGAAATATATGGAATTGGCTTTAGCTTTCGAAATGTCAAGTGATCGATCGTTTTCGATCGGTAAGTGCTAGACAATGTCAAATTGTGTAACGAAACTCGATCAATATTCCCATATAAATGTGTTGACAAGTGGCGTTCTTGACCATCCGAATCGCTGAGCTAACGAATTGTATGATCAACAATTTTCGAAATCGAATCGACACGGAGCGAATGACACTTGTCTACGCTCCCTGGGCAGTTGTTTTCAAAAACGCGTTGTGTTGAGGATATCGTCAAAACAAATGAGCACGAAACCGGGGAGTATGACAGAGGAAAGGAGAGGTCTAGCAGTGGGTGGTTCCGAGCAGAGCTGATGATCATAACAATGAAAGCATTTTCTAATACGAATCCAATTTTAAAAGCTCATCCTTCCCGAACCGAAACAGGCATGCCTGAGAGATATTACTCAACAGTATGTGATGCGAAGTCAGAGGCCCATGGGCAGCATTAAAATTCTGACACCAGGTTAGTCACTAATGCAAAACAAAAGAATCTCAGAAATTCTTCTACAATATATTTTGAGTCATGAATTATCCTCTAGTTATAATACAAAGAATTCTAGAAAGTATATCAGCTGCCAACAAATCATAAATCACTCACTATGACTGACACCAGTGACGAAACCCCACCGGACTGGTCGAAATACATAACTTCTAGAGAGAATAATACACGATATATCTTAATCCCTTGATCTCGACATGAAACAGATAATAAAGCTTAAAGAAATTGTGACAGCAGTTGTCAAAGTCTGTAGTATAGAACATACATAGATACAGAATTGACTATTTGAAACGGGCAAAAATAAAATATGAAATGACATAAGATAAAAGACCGCTCGTCTTAAAAATTTCCATCACTGCACAGAAATTAAATATTATGCGAAGATATAATTGTAAAATTGCATTTAATGCTAATAAGTATTCCATTGCATTCTAAAAATCTGTGACGTTGTAATTCATACAAATACCGCGTTTTGACAATTCATAAAAAGTAACGTTATTGACTGACTACCCTTTCAAATAACCAATTGAATCATACCCTATGAAATAGAGATAGTTTTTGACAACCACGTCTTGTAAACTGGTACTATCAACTGAAGTCGAGTAATACTTCCCAAATAAATCGGGCCGTGTCAGCCGTAGGGAACCAATTGTAGGCAAGCAACTGGAGCCAGGCAAAAAGTTTGCATACGCAAAGGTGAAAATAATATATCTGTCTCTTTTTATTATTTTTTAGTGACTTGTCTATTGCATTTCTCTGTCTACGCTACAGACTTAATCCTTGCTTCATATTCTTTGAATGGCGTAACAAGGAAGTCAAGATTTCGTGATGGCAGTGTCCCCTATTTTTTTTTGTTGCTTCTGTCTCAATGTTTCAAACTTCCTTATCTATGCAATACGATCGATTGCTTAATAGTTAAATCTTTATTGAAATAAAGCTTTTAATTTATGGATATTTTAATAAGGCTTTATGTTCTATTTATTGTAATTGCTTCATTTTTGTATTAATCTTCGTGTTGTTCATCATCTACATTTCACAAGATGTTGCCATGACTTAAAGTCTTCCAGTATATTAGGATTAGTGTTGCCAGTATTTTTACCAATTAGCTGACAAAATATTCAATTTAAGAAACAGACATTAAAAGTTTGAACTACTGGCCAGTATTTCGACATTTTACTATTCAAAACGACTGTCAGACCGACTCGTTGACCAAGTTACAAACAAACACCAGAATACATTGTAGGTACATTGTGATCGCAACAATCACGAACAGATTGATTGATTACATTTAATGTTTCCTCGAACTTATCAAGCGATCACCAACTAGCCACACAACAACATTAAACTGGCGTGAAAACGCAATGGTGGCATGTTTAGGCTCACGCCACACAACTAATGGTATCGTTGGATGCCACGCGTGAGTAGCGTAGCTCGAAGTGTGAAGTTTGGCTTGCTGTGATCTGAGGGATATTTGTTTTTGAGGCTGGGAAATCATTAAATGAGCCCTCCCGCTCTGGGTGGAACGGAAGGGACTGTCAGACTCTTACTAACTAAAACCCATCCATGTTCCTTCTTTAGCCCTTTATGTTCCGTGGTAGTAGTAACCCTTGCGGACAATCCCGCTAAGTCTGAGGGCTGATTTCTGTATTTTGAAGAGCCTCTAGTCTCACGTTTCAGTCTGTCAAAACATTCTATGACATTATTTTAATATCGCCGAGATGGGATTGCGACTGGATTTTGATAGGCTTTATTAATTACGGAAAATGGACCCTCTGCCACGACTACTTCTACGTCTTTCATTGAGAAACTTCTGATGCTCGATGCGCCTGTTTACGTGGAGACTCGCAAATAAGTAATGCAGCACGGAACTGTACGTTGGCTGGCTCATCATATTACGGAGTTTTAATAGAATAAGAGGCCAGCATATTCTGGTTATTTCACCCCTTTTTTTTGAGGCTGGGAAATCATCCAATGCCTTCTCCCGCTCTGTGTGGAGCGGAAGGGAGTTTCAGACTCTTACTGACTAAAACCCATCCATGTTCCTTCCGTAGCCCTTTATGTTCCGTGGTAGCAGTAGCCCTTGCGACAATCCCGCTTAGTTATTTCACCCCTGATGTGCAGCTTTACTCTCGGAACGTAGATCTACGCGAGACACAATGGCTTTTAAATTTTGTCTGTAATTACGACATACGAAACGTTAATATACTAAGTCAGTGTGCTCATTCATCTTCGCAAAAGTAAAACTAGGAGTTAAGTTCGCTAGGAGCATGTCACCGGCACCCAGCGTTGCTCCAAGCATCAAGAGGACCAGGTATCTGTGTGAATTCGGCCTAACATTTGTCGTAATGACTAGATCGCGTTCACAAGCCGGTGACAGCAGCATTGTCCCATAATGACTAGCAGTCACACCAAGCGGGCATTACCAGCTTCGACCCGCTATCGTGGTAATGAACGAAAACGAAAGTTCACGATTAAACGCGCGTTTGCGAACTTAACTGTGTTTGTTATTGCCGTGTAATTGTACAGCTTATGGAAGTTTAATCGAGCTGTCGGCAGTTTTCGTTGAGGTTTTAGTATGTGGTTTGAAGTTATTTCTTTTGCAGTATATTTTATTTTTATTGTCTACGCTGTAGGCCGAAAATCTGACAGCCAGTCTTACCCAGGGGTTATCGTAGTGCCCAGCTACTGGGTTGTGGAGGTCAGATAAGCAGCTGCTCCATGTAAAATACTGGTATACAGCTGCATACAGTTAGACTGGAAGCCGACCCCAACATAGTTGAGAAAAGGCTAGGCAGATGATATGAGTCTACGCTGTCCCACTTCTGGACAAAGGCGTCCTTCCACTCCTTCCATATTTCGCGAGCCCGCGCGTCCTCTTTTCTATTTTGATGGAATTTATCCAGCTCGTCCCGCCATTTCTTTCGTGGTCTACCGCGACTCCGCCACACTGTCTCAGGGCACCAATTCTGTGCTATTTGGGCCCACAGCTTGTCTGTTATGCGGCAGACATGTCCTGCCTAGTCCCATTTAAGTTGGACAGCCTTTTGAGCCACGTCTGCTACCTTTGTTTTGGAGCGCAGTACTGTGTACCGAACACGATCCATTAATTCATGCAGTATGTTATTATTTGGAAATTGAACTGGTAAAGGATTTACTTAATTGCGCTCGACCATCATTAGATACCATAATACCATTAATTGATACGTATAGTGTATTTCTTTTACAGTGTCCAATTTGGTAAACAAACACGGGACGAAAATTCTGATTTTTCGTATTAATCAAGCACTTTGAGTTAAGCATAAACGTCTTGAACTTTGAATAATACACTTAAGGCATGAATTATTTAAAAAAAATGCTTCAGAGACACATACATTACCTAGAAATCTTAATATTAGTCGCGACATTTGTTTACCAAATAAGACAACTAAAGAAAAATACACTATAGGTTGGTATGGTAACTTAGTTTTACATGTTGAGAAATATCTCTCGGGTATCACCTCATGGGCAGCATAAAAACTCTGCAATCAGGTTAGTCACTAACCTCACGAAGAAAGAAGGGTAGAGGGTCTCGTATAAAACGGAAACAACCAAGTACAAAAAATCTTAATTAACGAAATCGCAAGCTATAGACCAGAAACCTTCACGTCACCCATCATTTAGGGCGTAAACACGAGCACAAAATTGTCATCCTTGAAAGTGTAATATTACCTCACGCACCACAATTTAGTTTCTCGTCCAAACGAGGTGGTCTGAGCAAACATCCCGTGGCACGCGTGTGTACGGCCATTATACAAACTGGCTGGGTATTACGGGTAATTTGCTCACGCCGTGAAATTGCGGTCTCGCTGATTCGCTTGCGTCACGTGATACTCACGGCCTAATGCAATTGGTCGATGTTGATGTGATGTTGATATGGTGAAGTGCATATCCTGTGTAATTGTAGGGTTCGACGGCAGTTTGCGTTTAGCTCGCAAGCACATCAAGTCACCAGAAACTGTAAAATTTTCTTAATCGATTTTGAACTTAACACTGAACGTTTTAAGGTTTAAAATCATTTGGAGTTTGACAGTTTGGTGGACTGTACATGTTTAGATTGTTAATGTGACAACCTCTGTGAAAGATTTTCTTAAGCTCCGTTTGAAAATAAAGATTTTCTGAAAATAGACAGATTATGTCAATAATGAAATGTATATTCAAGAACTTTCAAACCCACGACCAATTATTGTTTTAACTAGAATATTTTTATCCACATCAAAATTTAGATTGAGATAAGATAATTTATTAAATCTACCGTTGATATCTTAGCTAAATCTAAATTTTCTTCCGTAATTACTATAAAGATACCTAATACCAATAACAGTGAGATTTAATCGGCCAATCAGGTGAGAGTAGAATGCGATCGTAGCACGTGATTGGATGAAATCGAAAGTTGGCCGTTGATTGAGGGAGATTATTGGTTTTTCAAGCGAGTAATACGCTAGTAATTACGTGGTGTAGAAGGTAATGAGATGTTGCTGCAACCATTAAGGGACGCTATAATGTTTTGTTGGTTTTTTGAACTTGACATATAAGTGAAATTAGAAACTGGCTAACAAAGCGCGCCGTTGGATTTTCATCGTTGCGCTCAAAGTCGACAATTGAAATTCCAACACCGCGCTTTTGTTGTGGCGTTCATTTCAGGTGTCGTCCAGTGTTAGTGAAAAAGGGTATAAATAAATGACGTTCGACGCGGATAGCTATTTGGTTTTGAGCTGTATATATAATATATAATTCTGAGCGTCTTTGACACAAGTATTTAAAGTAGGTAACTATTAATCACATTAATATTATAAAGGCGAAAGTTTGTGAATGTGTGAGTTTGTACGTTAGTCCGTCCTTCACGCTCAAACGGCTGAATGGATCTGGATGAAATTTGGAACAGTTGTAGTTTATGAACTGGATTAACACATAGGATACGTTTCATCCCGGTAGTACGTTCCCTTGGAAAAATTTCCGACATCTACATGGGCGAAGCCGCTGGCAGCAGCTAATACCCTTATAAAGTCTTCCCTACCCATCAAGCCTTCAGCAGGATTATCCGAAAGGGTTACCGCAACCCAGGAACGTGTGGATTGGTTTTAGTCAGTAAGAGTCTGACACTCTCTACCGCTCCAACCAGAGCGGGAGGGCTCATTTGATGATATACCATCCTCAAAAAAAAAAAAAAACTCATCCAGCCTACAGCCATTTCTGCAATCTCAATCAAGTCTTCCCTTATCAATTAAACCCAGAACGTCCTGTCTAATAAATCTCGTTCACCCCGCTAAGATCAAGTTGCAAATTAAATGTATCAAGAATTTACGAACATAGCAATTTATGTACCTTAGCAATGCTGGCACTGGAAGCCATGTCTACGACTGTTTATCGTTCCACCCGCTAATCAATAACGAATGGCATAATCACTGAAACTTACGCGATTGATTTAACACCGGGAAATAAACAACATTTCAATGTCTAGGAAACATTTCCTTTAATTGGACATGCGGTGCTAATGAATTTTGAGGAGGTAACCTTGTTTGCGCTGTCTTGTTTGTTAGGTAAGTTGAGGAAAAAACAAAAGAAGAATTTAAAGCAAGGCATAACTCTGATAAAAAACCAATGATTCAACAAGTGGACGAAGAAGTAGACGATCTTTTTGGGGAATCTTTGATAAAAACAAGTGACGATCAAAATGGATTCGAAGAATATTGAAATCTTGTTCATTACAAAACTAGAACACTGTCAAATCAAGACATCATCATCTGCCTGGCCTTTTTTCAACTATGTTGGGGTTGGCTTCCTTCCTGAATACCAGTATTTTAAATGGAGCGACTGCCTATCTGACCTCCACAACCCAGTAACTAGGCAAAACGATACCCCTTGGTAAGAATGGCTGTCAGATTTTCGGGCTTCTGAAGACCTGTAACGACTATTAAATATGCACAAATGACAGTCGGGACCAATGTCTTAACGTACTTTCCGAAGCACGGAGGAGTCTCTTTACGTAAAGATGGTCACCCATCCACGGCCAACCCCGGCAAGCAAAGCTTAACCTGATGGATCGACCTGCGCGGCTGTTAGCCACTAGCTCCTCTTCAAATCAAAACATTCATGTTAATATTAAATTAGAGCTTCATGTCTATCATTCAGGTATAACTTAATAGCTTTTTATTGAAGCCAAGCTTGTTTCTATGGATATTTTAGACAAAACAGGCAGCACTTAATACTAAAAGGTCAAATAACCAAACTTTGTTTTGCGCCCCACTTGTGAAGCGAAGTAAGACATGAAAATGTCACGTCTCCTGATTAACTAAATGGTGCAAAACGTGACATTTGAGCAGAAGGCTTTACGCGAATAATCGCATGTGACGCCATTAAAAATATAAGTAGGACAAAGGTGTTCTTTTAAACCAAGATATTAAAAGCAACCATTAAAATTAAAATATTGAAAAACAGTAGGTAAATAAGCATTGGTCATGGAATGACATTTTAAGATGTGACTATGTAGAACTACATCATAATAAATAGTTTTTTAAGTGTGGGAAATCATCAAATGACTTTCCCGCTCTTGTTGGAGCGGGAGTGTCAGACTCTTATTGACTAAAACCCATCCATGTTCATTCCTTAGCCCTTTATGTTCCGAGGTAACGGTAACTCTTTTGGACAATCCCGCTTACCACCATGGAAGCATAATGACTAATGAAACTTCTAAAACCAAACAGGCAAAATTTTCTGACCTTGACTTTGCCATGAAGTAATTCTCCGAAAGTGTTAATAAACATCCATCAATTTCTTTATTTATACATACAGTACCAACATTAGATCACGTCATGTAACTATTAGCAATAATTAAAAACAATACATACCTACAGCTATACAATTTGGCGGCATTATATTACCGACAGCCAGCCTGTCGCCTCCGCCCACCCATCTGTGTGCACTACCTTATAAGGCTTGGGTTAGTCCATAGCCTTCGTAATATCCATCGCTATATTGTTTAACGCGGCCTTCCTTAATTACTGGTACTTTCGAATGGACTCAACCCGTCCCCGCTAATAGGGCCTCAGTGACCTCACGGTTTTGCCCTGATTTACTTTGATCGCTAATTGGCTGCTATCGGCTTTTAATATTAAAATTTCATTAAGGAATTTACATGTTACGTAAGCGTTAAAATAAACAGTGATGAATGAAATTAATTGAGCGCACACAATGCGTTCGAATTTAAACATATTCTTTTATTTTGTAGTGTGTGAGTGTGTGTTTGTATGTAGAGCAAAAAACAATCAAATGTTTCCCTCTTTATTTAACTTAGTGTTTCAATCTGCCGAGACTTTTCCCAACTATATTGGGGTCGGCTTGCAGTCTAACCAGATGCAGCTGAATATCAGTATTTTACATGGAGCGACTGCCTATCTGACCTCCACAACCCAGTCACTAACTGGGTAGTACGATACTCCTTGGTAAGACTGGCTGTCAGACTTTCGGGCTCCTGACTACCCGTAACGACTGTCAAAGATCCACAAGTGACAGCTGGGACCAACGGCTTCACGTGCTTTCCGATTATAACATTTCTGAAGATCTTTAAGCAATTCGTTGTCTTTTTTTGTTAATGTGGTTTTGAAACTTCATTGCGTCAGTCATCTCTCAGATTACCTTGCCCTGTCGTATACGGTATACCATAGGTGTCTCGTAATACAATTTACATTTTTGGGTTGAGAAAATAATCTAATTACTGTAATGGCAACACAATAGAAACTTTAAAACATTTTTGTTGTTACTAAATACTGCATGATTACAACAGAACGTCTTAGTTAATTAAAAGGGGTCGTGAGTATTGCACGTGGCCTTTCTGTCGGCGTTCTATACTCGTTCACTAGCATGATTTCATTGGTATTTCTTATTAATCCTCTCTCAGCACATTCACATGTACAGAGGCTAGCACATCATGCTACCGCAAACTGTCAAATTTCTTTAAAAGATTTTCAACTTTATTTCAAAGGAATAAGGTTCATGTTCAATTGGGAATATTTGACAGTACTACGACAGTACCGTACTTACTTAAATTTGCTTAAAAATTATTAATCAGCTACCCGCCCTACGTAACGTTGTCCATTCACTTTTCGCACGTAAGCCCTTTAGTTCCAGTAAAAAAATTGCCATGATTATTTTTTTAAAATAAAGTTATCAATGAAAGGAAGTGTATCTTGAAACTTGACAGTTACCTCATTTTTTACATAATTTAATTAATTAAACACGTCAATAAAGTGTTTACTGTACTGTATCATGATATTGTTGACATCGACCACTTTCAACATTTTTAACATGACTCAGTTTTTATGAAACTTATTTCTGTTTTCCGCAATATTTTTACAGAGGCCAGCACATCAAGTAGGCCCGAACTGTCAAATTTATTTGATAGTTTTTCAACTTTATTACAAAAGTGTAAGGTTCATTTTCAATTCGGGAAATTAGACAGTTACGGATAGCTTGATGCGCGTACGTCGATTTCATATGACGTCATCAATTGAGCCACAACAGTGCTGTTAGTATGCCACAGTAATTTTGTAGATCTGGAACAATCATGAAAGTAAAGTGTTTAAAATTAAAACAAGTGCGCGCGTTTTTGTGGTAATCGGCTAATGAAGTAATTAGTTAATTACAGCAGGTACACCAGATTAAGTTTTTATTTTACCTGTTTTGTTTTCTTGTATTTCAGAGTGCACTGTTTCACGTTTATTATGAGGAGTTTTATTTCCAGCGTCATTATTTTGATAGAATAAGTTGACATTAAAATGGATTTTATTTTCCTATACTTGACCACTAAGGTCTAGTTCATTTAATGAGTCAGTGATTTTGTCATCATTTTCGACATGTCTAAACATATTTCGTTCATTACTAGTTCATTGGCATTCTAATAAATACCTAAACATACACTATGGTCATTTCCCGAAATAGACATCTAGAATTTAAAATATTGTCTCAATTTCAGCTACTTTATATTTCGAATACGCTTGTTTTGGAATTTCAAGCCTTAACCTAATTACACATGATTCGTTTTTCATTAAAATGGATTTGTTTTGACGACCTTTTTAATAGTTTTTGTCATGCTGTCATAACCTTTTATTATTCGTTGTTAGTTATGTGTCAGTTTCTGTAGTCTCTAAAGCATTGTCATATTGGCTTGTATTTTCTATAGTTATGTTTATTTTTAATGTCGGGTTTTCGAAGATTAGCTGACATTACATCATTCTAGTTTTCTAGTGAAGTAAAAGTGAATTGTGATTAACGTTAATTAAAAACCTTGTTAGTGATGTTGTTCCTACTTAGATGTCTCGTGGTGTTTGATTTCATCTTCTATCTTTATGAATATCAAATATTATGCAAGTAAGACAAGCTTTCTATAATTGGATAAGTACGTTCCTTCTAAGACTAAGTAAAAAGGATATAAATATAGGCGTACTGTTGTACAGAGGCCAGCACATCAAGTTACCACAATCTGTCAAATTTCTTTGATAGTATTTCAACTTTATTGCTAAGACATAAGGTTGATTTTGAATTGAGAAAATTTGACAGTTAGGGAGAGCTTGATGTGCTGGCGTCTGTACTTATCCCCTTACTAATAAACGTTGTATAGCGTCTGTATAGTAACACAACGCTTTGTCTTCTTCTATCAAAAGTCAAATTTCTGACGACTGAAAGAGAGAAATCGGTGTATACAACTATTCACCTGATATAGTTAAAGAAAGAAAGAAAGAAAAAAAAATTAAAAAAATACAAAAAAAAAAAATCTTTTGTTCGTTTATTAGTAAGGGGGTAAGTATATTAATACTGATTTATGGTTGTCGATTGACGGTAATAGGCTTGTCCCCAATTTCATGGGTCTTAAAAAAACTGGCACACCTCTGTCTAACCCTCCCCTAATTAAGTCCATTCCCGAGACAGATATTATTTGGTGACTCTAAGGCGAAATTTAAATCTAGAATCCTGGCTTCCCTACGTGCTATCAATTCTTCTGATCAAGTCAGTTGTCCAAAAAGTTAACTTTGTTTCTTAACTTTGTTTCTATCTGTATTCCCTGGTCTTCAACTGTTACGTTTTCCATTTAATTGTATGTATTGGATGTATTGTATGTTATTGTTTTTATATCGTGTCTCTTGTAGTACTGCATAAATAATCTGGTGTGCTTTTGTCAATGTTGTGTCTGCCCGTAATTGGCATATATATTAGAATATTACCATAAGACTCAATGTATCTATGTCCATATATGTGCTGTGGGTGAACCTTAATAAATAAATAAATAAATAAACCCTCCTGGGATGACTTAGGCATGATGTTATGTTCTGTTATGTTTTCAGTGAATTCTCTAACTTCAATCAGGAATCTGTTTACTTGAATGCAAGTTTAAATTTTGTTGGTTTTTTCGTGTGGTTAGTGACTAACCCGGTGTCAGAGCTTTTTATGCTGCCCATGGGCCTCTGACTTAACTTCACATGCTGATGAGAAATATCTCTCAGACATGCTGGTTTCCTCACGATGTTTTCCTTCACTGATTTTTAAGCTAGTGATAATTGTACAATACGCACATGAATCTGTAAAATCAGAGTTTATTTATTTATTTTATTAGGTTCACCAACAACTGATTACACTACTGATACAAACACATCGTACATTTTAAAAGTAGAATAACAGTGCATCAGTTACTTACAGGTAAACACAGCATGCTTAGTATAACAAATCACTGAGATAAGCTAACTTACTGAGTAATAAGTGCTATCATTTTCAAAATTTACAAATAGGTAAAATGATTAAAAATTTAAACAACGATTTAAAAATATAACATTGGTAAAGTTGGTAAAATTGGTACAATTAAAAATTCCTGACATTGACATTTTAAATATGAATTTGATTATTTAAATTGATAATATTGTTAAAAATAATAAATAAAATGGCAAATATTACGATTGATTATTAAGAACCTTGGTAAAATTAACGCACTATTTTTACAATTAAGCAAGATTAGAGACTGCTCGGTAAACAATTAAGTACAGCTTTCCGTTTAGCAAGAGAGTCAAAGTGGAGATCAATAACATCACTGTACTCATTTACTACCTTACACATTCTTGCAAAAGGCGAATTGGCTCCCAAAATAGTTCTTCTAAAAGGTGGACGGAGGGGTGTGATGGTACTGCGCGGGATTCTAGAGGGTGCACGGAAATCGAAAAGGGCAAGCAAGCTGGGGCTGTCTATTTTATGCTTAAAGATTTTGTTGAGAGTTGAGTTGCGGGTCTTGGGTTCGAACTCGAGACCTATGATCTGGCATTCCGACGGTCACACCACTAGGCTATCACTGCTACACTAGACTGTTGCTAGGCTGCACTGTTGAATTAATTTCGAGACATCACTCATTAACATTATACTACTGCCTTACGCTAGTAAACAATTTCATTAACTATTAAATCTCTATCAACAAGTCTTAGAGATTTATGGGATCCGGTGATTCTACGAAGCTTTTCTCTACGTTCTCTGTAATAGAGTTAACACTACCAGTTTGACGTCAATCAGTCTCGTCTGACTTAACCGACGGCTTTTCTCCGACCATTACTGTATATGTATAAGCCACAAAATACATAATCTTACATACGTAGTACTGTGAGGGCCATACGCCCGACTCAGCTTGTTCCTTGCTGTCCTCCCCCAGCGACGCCCTAGGCCGAGGTTCGTACCCCACAGAGGGTGCCATTAGCGTGTAGTCGCTTAGTTTGGAAGTTTTATTAAGCCATGACTAGAGGCTATAATTCTATTGTGGCATCCACAGGCAAGTCCGGTTAAGCAGTAGACAACCCTATGGCGGAACTGCGAGAACCCTTCATCAAAAAAAAAATAATACTGTGAGGGTCAGAGGGGCCTTCACTTAGGGAGCTCTGAGCTCCCTAAGTGAAGGCCGGTAGGTAGAGCCGGTAGGTAGGTAGAAGGCCGGTAGGTAGAGCTCGGGTAGTGGGTTGTAGGGATCTCTATCCTACAAAATACAAACTCACGGGGCAGCAGCTATTGAATTTGAATATTGCTTTTAACGAATACATGCGTCAAGCAGCACGGCTACTGACAGACTGCTCTTCATTTTTTTAATGAAAACTATTCCATCATTTTGAAAGGTCAAACGCATTCGGTTATTTTTAAACAGACCAGCTTGGTTCCGCATAAGGTTTCACCAAGGCTCTACAGTACTAAGCGGGATTGTCCGAAAGGGTTACCGCTACCCCGCAACATAAAGGGCTACGGAAGGAACATGGATGGGTTTTAGTCAGTAAGAGTCTGACACCTCCTTCCGCTCCACCCAGAGCGGGTGAAGTGATTGGATGACCTCCCAGCCTTAAAAAAAAAGGCTCTACAGTACTGAACCCAAAAAAAATTGAAACCTTTTAGATATCTAATCTTAAGCTGGTATCTTATCATAATATTGATCAAGTCAAGTCAAGATCAAGTAATTTTCAGGCCTTTCGACTTGAGTTGGCAAATTCGTGTTTTAATTATGTTAGTTAATTAAAATAGACTTTGAAGAAGTAGCTTTTTAATTCTATCTAAAAAACCTTTCCTGGAATCTTTATTTTTGTTTCTATTTTCGCGGAAATTGCCCTTTGTTGTTTTATGTCTATTTTGGCGTCTCTTAAAGATCTACTTACAGAAATAAACGTTTCATTTAATTTGTTACGAAAGGGGGTTAAATATGGCTAATTTTATTAAAGTTTACTAATGAAGAGTGCCTATAAATGATCTATCGATAAAGCGTTTCATCAACTTAGTATTATTTCCAGGCTGTGTCGTGCTTTTTTGCATTAGTTGGATCAATTTTCTGCAACAGACGCGCTCTTTTTCTTCCTTTTTATTTCGTTTTTTTTTGTTTTTTGCTGAATTTCTATGCGAAATTGTATGTATTATTTCTTTCTTTTTTTAATTACATCTCACTGCTGTCATATATCTCTTTTATGATATTAAAGAAATTCCGTTTTCAGTCTAACGTAAAACTTTAACCAAAGCATTAATTTAACTAAATCCAACACTTGCAAACATTAACTTACACGAAGGTAAACCATCAAAAAGCTCTGAAAAGCTTACGTAACTTGGAAAATGGTTCCGGCGGTGGTCCGGAGCGTACACTGCGGTGCACATACATAGACCGCTGCGCCCACTGCGGCCACGGCCTATAATAATACCGGACATTCAGCTATCGTAAATATTTACACCGCTCAATATTGTGCGATAAGTTTTTAAGAGATGCGATTAGGGATGTCACGGTCGTGAAAATATATTTTTTTAACTAAAATTAGAGTTGTGCAATATTAAAAAAATATTATAAGTTGATTAAATATATTTTATCGAAAAATATTCACGTTGTAACGTATGATCTACCTGACTTTATAAAATATATAAAAAGCATTTCGTAGTGGAATTTGTACTACCCCGAAACATAAAGCGCTACGGAAGGCACATGGATGGATTTTAGTCAGTAAGAGTCTGACACTCCCTTCCACTCCACCCAGAGAGGGAGAAGTCATTAGATGATTTCCCACCCTCAAAAAAAAAGTGTAATTGGTAACCAAGTAGGTAGGTATGTAAAAAAGTATTTTTTTAATAGATACTTAGTGCTTATTTTGCATTAAAACTCTATCTTAAGAACATTATGCTCTCCACAGTTACATTATTTAACATAATTATCTAGTATTTTACATAATTATTGCAAATTCATGTAGAAAGGGTCTCTTGTGATCAAATCTAAACGATTTTATAGTTTTGCATAGTACTTTATGTTACTTTCACATCTACAGCGTCATTTTATTATCCCTTTAGTTATCTAATAGATAAATGTATGAATAAATTAAAGAGTTTACGTAGGCGGTAAGTAAGTGTTTACATAAACATGACCGCCTCCTTTTTTGAAGGCGGTTGAAAATGCATTATTTATAAGTTTCTTATCAGTTTAATAGACACCATTCTTGACTCTTAACGATTGAGTTCAAAAGAAATAATTTTTTTTTTTTATTGGCCCAGCTGAAGCGTACACTATATGCACAGAATAAAAAAAAAACATAAACCAGTATTTAGTATAGTTTATTAATTGAAACAGGATTTTTACGGATTTTAATTCACAAACTTGTAGGAAATAATATTTTCCCTTAATTATTATTTTATTACATTTGGGAAAACAAACAGTAGTATATAAAAGTGTCTTAAAATTAAGGTTAACAAATATACTACCCACAACATTTTCCTTTTTTTTTAATTCATCATTTCACATCGTACCACGTAAGCCTCAAGTTATCAATTTTCCTTTAACTGTAGGCACAACCCTATCTGACCCTGCAATAGGCTACATGTCTCATATTGGCTCCCGTCGCACAGTGATTAATGACATACATTATGGATATTGCTCGTATGTCTACCAATATCATAGGCTCAAAGGCTATATGGCTCTTTGGCTCTTTCGTCAGAGGTCAAAGGCCTCGTTGTTAACGTGTGGCCAACTGAGTTGATTTGATTAGGTACTGCTTTCTAGTTACTCGTCAGTATTGCCTTGAGAAGACTAAGTGAAATTTACGATTATCGAGGCAGTTTTATAGGCAGATTTATATCTATGTTGATACAGCTTAAGTTACGATGCTCTTTGATTACTTTAAAATCAATTGAATTAGAACTCACGCACTATGTACTTACAATATTGCAGTAAGTACAGTCTCCAGCACGTCAAGTTACCACAAACTGTCAATTTTTTTCAATCGATTTTGAACTTAACAATCAAAGTTATAAGTTTTGAAATCATTTGGAGAAATTTTACAGTTTGTTATAACTTGATGTACTGGCGACTGTACCTTTTGACTATTACTTGTCAAAAGTATAGTGTGTATACTCAGACGTGGTAAGTAGTTGAACTGAAAATCGCCGTAAAAAACAAGTTTACTATAATAGTAAAATTAATTATTGACACAATAGATATTTGTTCGAAAGTGTGCAAGCCCTATAAATCCGGAAGAGTTGCCCCCAATCTGGTCAGGCGACAACAACTCCCCTTTCTTGGTAATACGACACTAAAGGGCTTCTTGTTGCTCTTCGGCACTTCTACACTGTATGAGTTTATTTTTAAAATGTTTCTTTATTACTGGGTCAACTTTCTTGGCCCCATTTGTATGTTTTTTTTTTGGAAGTAATGAATTATTTTGTCTAGCCTGCTGGATTGGGTTATGATTTTTAGGTAAATTGTCATATTATATTGGATGCCATATTTGTATGCAACTACGAATTAATTCCTCAGCTTATAAAACAAAAGCATACATTACAAAAGTCAAACAAATAAAACGTTTTCTGTTGTATTGTTTTGTTTATTACCAGCAACTTTCATTAAGCCACAAAAGGAGTACCTAATTAATTTCAGTTTGACTACATTTTAAATTAATATTCTACCTTAATTGCACCTCTTTGCTACAATCAATTAACCACGTTGGTAAATCCGGAAGACGCAGTAAAAATCAGGTTCGATCTGATGGTATACGATCCACGATAATCTGAGTAACTAGGTAACGCGACACGCGATGCACCGCGGGGCTTCTTACAGTGACTCATTAAGACACGTGTTTTTTACGCATATAGCTGTTAATTTATTATAGCATTAAACTAGAAAAGTGTTTGACTATTTATCTCTACTCTGGCTCTGGCTCTGAATATACTAGTATCTGATTCATAGATACTTATACTTTATTTGCCAAATATAAGCCCTAACCTTATAAAATTGTAATCCTACCTATATCCAATCTGCTATTTGAAGTCGCTACGATGTACACCTTAGAATGAGACTAATTGTAATAATGGTTGTGAATAAACATTATTTATTATTATTCTTTTATTCATTTATTTTCTTGTTTAATACATTTTTGAATATTTTTATAAAAAACAAACAAAAATATTTAAAAATATGAAAAATTGTATTATTATTATTATCTCTTCGGAACTATGGATTATTTGAAGGTACAGAGGCCAGCACATCAAGTTACCACAATCTGTCAAATTTATTTGATAGTATTTCAACTTTATTGCAAAGGTATAAGGTTCATTTTTAATTGAGAAAATTTGACAGTTAGTGATAGCTTGATGTGCTGGCTTCTGTACATTAGGCCGCACTCAGTGGTAAAGAAACCAGTTTGAGCTGACCTCCAATTCTTTTGCAACTAATTCAAATTACGTTAGATCAGATAAAGGTCAAAGTGCGCCGACGCATGGTTGACTATACCCATTTTAGGATAATTTCATTAAAAACAAAGATTTTCCGTAACAATCTCTATCCTTAGAGAAGGATTTCGCGGGCTACATCAGCGAACCCAATAAGGCATTGCGTAGTAAACTTTAAAATTATACTTAAAAAAAATAACCATCTTTTTTTTTTGCATAATGAAATTCAAATAAAGTATTGAGTATTGAAAATAATTATATAATTATGTAGGTTCTTGTTATTGTTATCTACAGTCGTAACAATTCAGAACTTCTTATTTCCAATATCAGACGCTTCCAGACCATATTCCGTGTATAAACGTATAGGCAGTCAATATTAAAGCATGATTTACGTAGGAAATCCACAATACAATCAGTGTGAGGTAGGTTTCTCAGAGGATTTGCATCATTTTCTCCGTGATTATCATAGACGAGTAGCTGGGTCCCAGTAACGAGGTGTGGGCCGTCATCAAATGCGCTTAACGAACTGTCTGAAATGTTCTGTATAGTTGAGGGATCTACCTTCGTTATAGCATGATTTATTATGAATATTGTTGAATTAAGCTGACACGTTTTGCAATTTTCTTTCAATCGTAAGGTAATATTTATTCATGACCAAAGATACAGGTTGTATTACGGGTACCATCTTCTTTATTATATCTATGGGTACCATGATACCATCGGCACACGTTAATTGGAACCTGAGCCTCTTTCATATAAATAAAAAATAGTTTTGCTATCATTCCACTAAGAACTGTCACTTCAACTCGCATCGGATTGCATGATAACGTAATGTGATTTAGGAAAAACAACTTTAATACTTAACACTTATGATTTTATGACTTTCTCATTTGATCTAGTAGTTATGAAATCAACTTAATTTGCACTTTTTTAAAGTTGATCTTCGTTCAGGTGGAAGTAACTTCAACAAGGATTTGAATAGACTTTATATGATTTATACTTTATTATTACTACTTACTTTACGCCAATACTTCTTGTAATTTGTTTATTATACCCCTTACTAATAAACGTTGTAAAACGTCTGTATAGTTACACAACGCTTTGTCTTTTTCTTTCAAAAGTCAAATTACTGACGACTGGAAGAGACGAATCGGTGTGTAACTATTCACCTGAAATAATTCGTTTATTGGTAAAGGGTATGTGTTTTGTTTGGACTTAAATAAATAAAACTAATCCTTTTTTTTCTTTCCAGCCCCAACCGTTACCCCAGGCACCGCCACCGCTGGCGCTGCCGGCTCCAACCGCTGCGCCCGCGCCGCCAGCCGCGCACGCGTCTGCGCCGCGCACGATCGTCATCCAACGCCCCGACGCTCGCCACGGCTTCGGGTTTACCCTCAGACATCTAGTAGTGTATCCGCCGGATTCGTTGCAGGTGGGTGTGAGTAGAAATTTTGGTTTATTTTTGTAGTTTTTAGTTTTTTTTTTGTAGCTTATGTAAAAAGGCATGGAAAAAAATCAAGACTTTTGAGAATACCTATTATCTTACCAGACTCGAGTGCCATCTTAGAAGATAATTTTGTCATGCCAAAGGGTATTTTGAGTTTTAGGCTATTTTTTTTTATTCTACTTTCTGTACCATGGCAATTTGTCCTAGCACAAACACTGCCACAATTCTTTGTGCTACAAAGAAGCTAGCTTCTAAGCTCAGTGCCTTCAACACACATAGTGTTTGTGGCAGCGTATGGGCTAGAGCAATAAGCTACTGCGTTGACCAACTTCGAGTCTGTTTGATTACTTTATTATTATGAGAGAGCTTCTATTCGTCTGGCGGTGCTCTCGTCTCTTTATGCGAATCTATAAGGCTTATAAGGAATAATTTTAAGATGATGTGTAGATCATCTGTCTATTCCGATACGAAAACACAAATGAAGACCAATACTACTTCAAAGATGAAGGACCTACAATGCGCATACAAGCGATCCTTAAGGCGCCTCATAGATAATAATTTGAAATATTAGATACTGCAATGGTATTGCACTAATCAGTCGAACGTTTGCGCGTGACCTCTGAACAAGTGTTGATTAATATTTTGCAGGTTTTTATTAACTAATTTATTTTAATTTACAAATGTCAACTCCCTATTATTTTGTTTCCTACCCAACACCCTTCTTCCTACTGGTCCCAATCGACACGTCTTGTTATCACCGATGCCATCATCCGCCTAACTCACTACAATATACCTTTCAGGATCTATACGAAGATGCGCGCCACCTCGCGGTGGGCGCGGTGGGTGCGCCAATGGACACGATCTTCGTAAGGTCGGTGCGGCCCGGCGGACCGGCGGCCGCGGCAGGACTGCGCGCCGGCGACCGTGTGCTTGCCGTGAACGGCGAGCCCGTCGCCTGCGGCCGGTCCCGGGCGCCGTACGCGAGAGTCGTGCAGCTGGCGCAACGGGAGCCGAGGATATTGAGGCTCACTGTCGTGCCGAGGGATCACGATTTGCTGCAGAGGGTGAGTTTTGAAACTCCTCAATGTTGGCAATTGACTATTTGATACGGTCAAAAATAAAATATGAAATCACGTAGAAAAAAGACCGCTCATCTTCAATACTTCCATCACTGTACAGAAATTAAATATTTTGCATTTAAACTAAAACTGCATTTAATGCTAATATAAGTATTCCGTTTGAATCCAAAAATCTGAGCAGTCACATTGTTATATTTCATAAAAAATCACGTACGACTCCGCGTTTTGACAATTCATAAAAAGTAACGTTATTGACTACCCTTTCAAATACCCAATAGTTTCATATGTGTTACGGCAACATTGTGGTTAAAAATATGAAGTGACAACCATTTCAAAGATTATTTCCTTATGGTTTGCTCATGTTCAGAGGATGAATGAAAGGTGACTAATAAAAGGTACTTTACAAAGCGTTACGCGTGGTACTCACAATCGGCGTGCGTGTATGAAATGTATGAACGTAAGCGAAGCAAAACGAGTGTGAAATCGATTATAGTATCTATCAACCCTCACATGAGGAAGGCGTGAGTTAAAAATGATAATAATGTTACCCGCCACTAAAAGAGCGCATAGATTCTTAGGTATATAGAATATAGATACGTAGAATGTGTAATTTCAATGTACATCATCATCTAAAAATGTAACCTCAACTAAAATATTAGGTAGTAAACAAAACCGCAGTCAGTGTTTACAACAACAGAGTCTCAGCAAATACCAAGCCGCCCAGTCAGCAGATAATACCCGTCTCACTCAAGGCTCCACCCATTATAGTCTAGTAAACACTCATAAATAGACGAGCTAACTATTTCTACAACTACGTACTTATAATTTATCTACTTGTAAACAATTTACTGAACTCAACGTATCCTTATCCTTCAGTATTTCAGCGAAGCAGCATACAACCCCGAAACAAATCAGCGCCCGCTAGACATGCCGGCTCCAGTAGCAGAACACGAGTCCCGGCTGTTTGACGCGTACCGGAGGCCTAGGGCTGCGCTACCGGCCCCGCAGGCCCCGGCGCGGCTCCAGGACCCTGAGTACGCTAGCGTGGCGTCTCTGGCTCCCTCCAGATATGACGCCACGCGTTTGCCTGCACCACCACACTATTTATTACATGATGGGTAAGATCTTTATGTGACTGGCATAGTAATTGTTCTTAATGCGTTGTTTGTTTATGTCTAGAGTTTATGCGAGTACTAAGATTAGTTTTATTACTTACGCGGTTAATACGAGTATATATCCCTTTATACCGTTTAATCATAACAATACTGAATAGATGCTACCAAACTATCGTGTTTAATAAAGCAAATTCATGTTTTTTACAGCAGACGGGAATCAGACACGTCTCTGCCATCATCGGCGACGGAAAGCAAAGACAGCCTCGGATCCTTCGACTCGAACTCAACCCTGACCGGGCGAGAGCTGGACGACTCGATAATCCTATCGCGAATACGAAAAAGTCTCGAGCAGAAGGAGGCATTCCTCCGACGGCCGAGCCAGCCTACTGGCTGGGTCACCCCTGAAGCCCCACCCCCTATTAAGCAGAAAGAGTTCTACGCAAGACCTCAGAAGCTACAAAAGCCTGCGTGGCCTCCCCCCGCGGCTTCCCCGCCCCTCGCCGCCTCACCACCCCCTCAGCCCCCGCCACTGAACCAAGAAAGAAAAGAAGATTGTTCCGCAAGTGTCGACAGCGGAACTTATAGCGGCTATGGTGAAGTGAACGGAGCTCAAAACGACAAGAGTCGACAGAAACAGGACAAGAGTCAGTTCGTATCGACGCTGTCGAAGATACAGGAGACCGGGCCCAGCATTCAGAGCACGAATGTGGGAACTGTCAGCAATGGAGCGATGGAACTTAAAGATGATGCTAATCAAGATAACAAGTAAGTTCCCGAACTCGTTGTGCCTTAACTTTTTGACAATCTGATAGATCCCAACAGCATGTTTTGCAGACTGTAATTAGAATTTTGATAAAGTCGTTACGGGTCGTCAGAAGCCCGATAATCTGACAGCCAGTCTTACGTATCGTATTGCCCAGTTAATGAGTTGTGGAGGTCAGATAGGCAGTCGCTCCATGTAAAGTACTGGTATTCAGCTGCATCCGGTTAAACCTGCAGCCGACCCTAACACAGTTGGGAAAAGGTTTGAATGATGAATTAGGATTTTCATAAAGGAAGTGAAAGGGAGACGAGGAATATCACAAGACTTTTTCTGGTGTTTCGCCCTGGGAAGTCCTGTCTTCCCCCTAGCTATATTTCGCACGTTAGCAAATTGCCCAGGATTTCCACATTACATCTAGTGTACTAGCATCTCTGCTTCTTCCCCTCCTCAGATACCCTGGAGCAGAATTGCAGCTAGTTACAGCTCGGACTCGTCAGCTCGAAGAAGCTCGGGGTGGCTGTTCACGACGCACTGAAGTGGCGCGCAGTGAGCTGGCCAGGTTGAGTACCACGCGGCTCGAGCCCAGCGTTGCGTTGAGAAGGAAGGAGTTCGAGACCAGGGCTGCGAGACGAGAGGCCAGGTCTTTGGATGTACAGCCTCAAGGTTAGTGAACCTCTAGAAACTTTTATCATTTAGAGAACAATCCTTTATTAACTCTTCGACTGCCAGAACGTGGATCCACACGAGACACAAAGGCATTTTATTTGTTTCTGTAATTACGGCATACGAGGTGTTAAATGGAGACATTCATTATTTCGAGGTCTCTTTTTAGAAAATGAACAGATAGTAAATTTCATATTTTTTCGGTTACATTGTTTAACCGAACATTGATAAACATGATAATTACTTACTATTGTCACCACCATCTTCCGACCATGTTCAATAAGCTTCTCACCAAAACTAACATAAAATACCAAGTAAAAACAGCCGCGAGGATCTATCCATCAGGTTAAGCTACGCTTGCCGGGGTTTGTCTGAGGATGGGTGACCATCTTTAGATATCAAGACTCATCCATGCCTCGAAAAGCACGTTAAGCCGTTGGTCCCGGCTGTCATTCGTGGATCTTTGACAGTCGTTACGGGTAGTCAGAAGCCCAAAAGTCTGACAGCCTGTCTCACCAACCAGCTACCCAGCTTATTACCCAGCTAGTGACTGGGTTGTGGAGGTCAGATAGGCAGTCGCCCCATGTAAACGGCGTTTATAAATAAAAGGAAATATGTACTAATCTTTTTTTTGTTTTATTGCAGAGTTAGATCACGAGTCGCTGCTAAGCGGTAGCTTGTCAGGCAATCAGCTGATGATAACAGGCAGCAAACACCTACATTGTCCTCCACCAGACGGATATGCGCCCGGTACGTGGAACTAGTCACGTAACGTCCTAAACTGTAGAAGGGCTAAGTGGACAAAGGTGTTATCTAACAAAACTGAAAAAATCGAGCATCTTGCATGAACATAAGTTTTTAGTGCATAAATGTATGCATATTTGGTAAAAAATATATGGATATGAATTAAAATTAGATATTTTGAGCCCACCAGTCGATTTATTGTCACTTAAAACCTATGTACATGCAAGAAACTCGATTTTTTCAGTTTTGTTAGATATCACCTTTGTCCACTTACCCCTTCTTTATGCTATTCTACAAATCTCACCGTGAAAATGTAGATGAAGTGAGTTTTAAGAAAGCTGCCAGTTTCTTAAAACTCACTTTCAGAATTCTGTAAAAATCTCACTCAAAACTCGCTTCACCTACATTTTCACGGAGAGATTTATACAGAAAAGCCGTATTCTGTAACAATCCCACCGTGAAAACGTAGATGAAGTGAGTTTAAAGTGAGCTGTCAATAGTGTCAATCCCTAGAGTAAAGTGGAACGGCAGCTCATTTCATCCAAGTTTTCACGGTGAAATTTTTACAGAATCGACCGACTGGACTCACAGAAGAATCTTGCATTGGATTCATTTGTCTGTTCCAACTTTAAACAGACATAAAAAAACTGAAAATTAACGGAGGTTTTAGAATTATTAACTTTACCACTTCTATCACTTGACATCTTGAAACAAATATCTAGTGCTCTTTTTGAATCAATCTATCAAACCAAAAAAACTGCTTATACAGGAGAGGTTTATTTGGAGTTACATATTAATAACGAGAGCCTTATCCATGCAAGGTGTAAATTGTTAGTCTACCATTTTTAATCAGTCTTTCACAGCCCAGCAATGAATTTCTAGACTAATGAGTTTAATCAACTTTTTTACAGATGCAGAAAAGGTTCAAATGCGAACAAGGTCGAATAGTACCGGAAGTGATGGATTACCTATTAGAAGACATCATGCCACAGGTAAACCGTCATTTTTCTTTAAATCACTAGAACACATCACATCACTAGTTGACAGGGTTTCACATCACTACACATTCACAGTAGAGCGTATGAGTGGAAATTTATTGGTAAATCGTTGTTTAAGATCGAAGGGCGGAAAGGATATATCTTTGAATATTTTCACACAAAACTACTAAAGGCGAAAGCCCGCGAAATTTAAATTTTCTTGTGTTTTTTACAATTTGCGGGTCACTATAAGGTTGTATGTAAATCAAAATATGGATCGCGACCGTGACAAATATGTAAGTATTTGCAGAGTTATTCATATCAATTAAAATAATTAATACAAATCTCTTACTTCTTCTTCTTCTTCGTGTGGTTAGTGACTAACCTGGTGTCAGAGTTTTAATGCTGCCCATGGGCCTCTGACTTAGCATCACATGCTGTTGAGAAATATCTCTCGGGCATGCCGGTTTCCACACGATGTTTTCCTTCACCGATCTCTTACTACAGATTGCTTTAATAAAAACGTAAGAAAATTCGAATCTCGCGTGCTGCCATAGCGCTAAATGCCTCTCAAAATTAAAAAGTTGTGTAGTTTATAGAATAGATGACTCATTGTGTAAGTGTTAGGGGAAGAATGTTCAGCAGAATTGTCAGAAAGGGTTACCGCTACCCTGGGACATAAAGGACTAAGGAAGTAACATGGATGGGTTTTTGTCAGTAAGAGTCTGACACTCCCTTCCGCTCAGAGCGGGAGGAGTCAGTCAATGACTCCCCACCCTCCTAAAAAAAGGGGCGAAGGAGGTAAATGAAATATTTCAGATGATTCCGTAAAACTATTGATGTTGATTCAATGAAGAAATGAATGCGTAACAAACCGCATTTATAAACTGCTCTCTTTTATTGTTCAACTTCAATCCCTTCGATTAATGGACTTTCCGCTCATACAGTATTTTTACAACCACAAACATTACACATACTTAATTAAATCGTTGGACACAGTGTGATTCTTCGGTAGCTATTCAGCTTTGGGCTTATTGGTTGGCGAAACGCTTATTCACAATACTTTTTATTTGAATGCTATCTTTTAAATTACTTGATTCATGAATCATTTTCAATCTGAATCATCAAGTTTTCTAGTCTAAAACATTACTTAATTCATACGTAATTTTTCAATTCAAAAATCTTTTAAAATTCTGGTTCTTTATAAACTTCGCTTGTTTATTCTTAATACTTGTCTGTGTGTCCACTAATTAATTCCTGGACCAAAAAAGGAAAGAAACCGGAACCAATTATATTTGAAATTCGAGCATTTGAATAAACCCGCGACCAAATCGCTTGAAGCCAACGCTGACCAATGAGAAGGCCACACACACACACGTACACAGCTTCGCACGCGTCTAATGGCACCGTTCCGCCCCAAGATGGCAGTCACGCGAAGCGACGAATGGGCCTGAACAAGGAACAGATGGAGGCCATGAACCGCGTGTCGCTGGGCGCCGCGGAGCCGCGCGCGCGGCCCACGCAGCTGAGCCTGGCGCCGCCCGCGCCCGCCGCGGAGCCCTCGCCCACGCCCAGCACGCCAGCCGACTCAGGTCGGACGAGTCTCGTCCTCGGAATGCTCTCGTCCCCTCCCTAACCTGCCTGCCGAGTGTCGCGCTGCATGTGCAACTTAGATACGTCACAGATTCTGTATGGAGATTCAAGGACCTGCCGGTTGATCCTGTATAAATCTTACCATGAAAACTTAGTTTGAATTCAGTTGACATTCCACCTGATGTTAGGGATAGGACACACACAGCTCACTAACTTTATGTCCACTTCAGCTAAGTTTTCACGGAAACATTTTGACAGAATACATCAGCTGGTCGTAAAATGGCACGTCGAGTTATAGAGAAAGTTCTACTTCGTGGAACGTTGTCTCTGTCACTTATACCAGTGTGGCAGTCTCTTTCTAAAGTTCGACGTGTCATATTAACGGCCGGGTACTTAAGGCCCTGCATTCGTTACCCAAACCCACGTTTACAATACACAGTATGGAAGTGGGCCGGTTGACGAATTTCGGAAGTCAAAAATCTGTATGCAACGAATCTGTGACTTCACTGACGCCGTAACTCCGTACCTTGCCCGACGGACTTAAGACGTCAACGCTGCCGGAATTGCCTGTTACTGTAATGCTAAAACGCGACGCGATATTCAGCGATAATTGCTCTTTTATTTCCTGCTCGTTTACTGACAATTTCGTTTAATATCCATGTTCATGTGATAACGAATCAGGCTTCAAAACAATGTCTTTTTGGAAAGACGTTGCTTTGAAACAAGGGAGGAGGCGATTCGGTCTTGTCTGTCTTCTCTAATCGTTTTCAAGGAATGCTGTGTGCTTTTAGGTGTGCTACTAACGCAGAACTAACCGTCGTGGTCATTCGATGTCTAATATACTAATGTGGTTCTATTGGTTGTGGTTGAGAATGTTTATTTTACTAAGTATTTTCTTTGCACAGGTTTTGCCGATGATTTGGTGACAAGAAGACAAAAGAAAGATGCTCAACTCGGTGGTCAGTATACCAATCAACTAAGTGCAATTATCAACCGTAGTTGCATGTCAATATAGTCTACAATTGATTATTGTTACTACTCTTATAAATCATATACCTAATCTAGTAATGCAATTGAAACCGTATAACGCGACTAATAAGGTTCATTCCCCTTTCAAGCAGAAGAAGAACGCGCCATGCGAAGGGTTTCGTACTTGAAAGCCACGTGGGGTGATCGATTGCACCTCGACAGTGATGTAGAACCAGACAACGATCCACAAGGCCTTAGAGGGTATGTACCCTTAATTTTTTTGCACAATAACCTTAAGTACTTTATTATAAAAATATACATAGAAATTCTCATTTGTTTTGTCACGCTTTTGTCTTTTGACCATTATTTTGCTGGTTTTTCTCTGAACAAATTTTTTAATTATGTGACAAACACAAGTGAAAACTGTTGTTTAATTGTACTAGACTTATCCAGTAGATTCAAAGTAGTTAACTACCGTTTATACGTGTCTAGATAACATAATATTTGTCATTAGAACCAATTTTTAATATCACTGTGTCACATAGAAATGTTGTAGATAGACGATTGTTACTATAAATTGTCTGTAGCCAATAGTAAGTAACCTTTATCATGTACCTAACATAGCGTGAGTTCAATTGGTAATATAAATTGTACTAACGGGGTGTATGTGATTGGGTTCAAAACGCAGACTGCGAAAGTGGCGCCCCCCTCGGTTCACGGATGACATAACTCCACTGCTGAGAATATTCGACCCGCAAGCCGTCCTCCCCACGCGGTACGTCGTCCCACTCATAGATGGCGCTTATATAATGTGTGAAATAGTTACACGAATGCGTTCATAGATAGCGCCTCTAGTAGCCAAATCAAAGAACGTGATTTTTCGATGTTTTAGTGTAAAGTATTGAATTACATTGCATTGCACTGCTTTAATCATGATTAAATAAATAAAAACATCCGTAAGTAAGTACTGAATATCACAAGAAAGTGAGAGCATTCAATAACGAAGTGTACCTACCCACATCTAAAACAAATTCATCTGCTGATCGATTTAAAAAATAACTTGTTTTGGGGAGAGCTTTGTAAATATCGTATTCGGTGGAACAGACGTCGATATTGTTAAAATGTAACAAATATTTGCATGGAGATAGTTTGATGTGTGCATGCTCGGTGTAGCTATCAATGTTAATCGTTTACCTACTGTGTTACTCGTATGTACGTAAAATTCAATGTTTGGATGTATATACGGCATGTTTGTGTAACGTTGTCTAGGATTTTTATCGTATTTTATTTAATTGTCCTGTATATAACTATAAGTAAGTATTGTTAGTTTGGTAAGAGGTAACATTTCGCCTATTATGATAAGATCAAAAGATAATTTAATGAACCAAAAAATGAAATCGGAAAATTGTAAATAACTTATTATAAATGAAACAATGGTTTGGTATGCAAATCTTAAATTAACTTAAGTACCTAAGTCTTTATGCTTAAATTAAAGTACTGAGGCCAGTACATCAAAATACACAATCCATCTAATTTATTTGATAGATTTTAAACTTGTATTACAAAGAAATAAGGTTCATGTTCAATTGGCAATATTTGACAGTTTGGAATACCTTGATGTGCTGCCGTTTGTACATAAATAAAAGATCATCTGCATTTTAAAATATTTCGAACCTTGCCAGTGGGAAAGAGATGGAGCTATACGTCATGTATAGCTCCATCCCTCTCATTCTCGCAATAAAGTAATATTATAATAATACTGCTATAAGAAGTGATGGTTCAAGACCTGATCCTATACAGGGTGTACAACCGAACTACTGCTACTAGAGGTAACGGGAAAGGGTATATACATACAAAAGCATATGCTGCAGACCACCAAACTGAACAACTTTTACTATGGGACCAACTCCGAAATTGCGAGTTTTCGGAGTTTGGTGGTCTGTAGCATATCCTTTTGTATGTATATACCCTTTCGGTTACACCGTCATAAGGACTGTTGTAATTAATTCATGTTAATTGTTATATAGCACAACGAAGAAGGGAGATGAAGAGATTGCGGAGAATGTAGTGGATGCTGTGGAAGGAGATGTAGAGGGCAACGTGCAGATCAAGATGGTGGTCAGCAACGGCAAGGTATGTCGCACTGGTTTATTGTTCAGAGTTCACTTTTATCGAGATTTTTTTATATTTCCTACCCTAAGCCCCACTGGCCAATCAATAAAAACGTATAGCGCTATACGAATTAAAAAAAAAAAACTTTTTTTGCCAATCGTTGGAGGAGACAGAATCCTACTAATACTATAAACGTTAAAACTGAATATGAATTGAGTATTAATGTTTCTTAGTATTTCACGAATAAACTGCTGAACGGATGTGGATGAAATTTGAGGCACAGATAGTTTTTAACCTGGATTTTGTAATTTCCTATAAGTATCGAATTAAATACATGACTTCTGGACATTTATAGGCAGATATATCTTTGCTCCCGACTACCCACCTATCAAACAGATAATTTTAAACGATTCTTGCGGCATAAACGGTAGTAGTGGCCTATGCGCAACAAAATCAGCTCAAATCCAATTCGAATTTCGAACAGCGTCAACCCTATTCCTACTTCTGTTACCACAAAGTAATAACAGCTATCAGAAATATACATTTTAGAAGACAGTCTTGCATATCTCCAACCTCTTTACAATCCTTCCCTATCTTAATGATTTTGCTTCCTTGTGCAGCTGTGGTTTCATTAAGCCGTGTTCGTATATCACCTTTGCCATACGAAGCTAGGAACATATCGCCTGGCGATATGTATGTATGTGTATTACCTTTACTTAGGTAATTGTTGCCCTTTTAAAATGAGTCTACACCTTTTTTAAGGATGGGAAATCATCAACTGACTTCGCCCGCTCTGGGTGGAGCGGAAGGGAATGTCAGACTCTCACTGACTAAAACCCATCCTTGTTCCTTCCTTAGCCCTTGGTGTTCCGGGGCAGCGCTAACCCTTTTGGAAAATGAGTCTACACCTTCTTAGCAAATCTGTAATCCTCTTAGCTAGTGTCAAGGCAGAAAACTGAAATTTTCAGAGACACTAATGAAAATTATATGATTCGCCAACCAACATAGTTCAAATAGGGACAATTAAGTTGAAGGTGGAGAAGGTAAATCCGTTTTTGAATTAATGATTACTTAATTCTAACCCAGGATGGGGCACTGGTGACCTATAACTTAAATTTTCAATAAAAACCTATATCAGCCAACAGTCTCTCACAGAGGTAAAATTTAAGAGAAGCCATAGTTTATTTTTTTTAATTGCCAGCAGCTTCGCCTGATTGAATGTCGGAAATTATCCCTAGGGTATAAAAAGTATCCTATATGTCAATCCAGGTTATCAAATTTCATCCAGATCGGTTCAGCCGTTTAAGCGTGAAGAAGTGGCATACACACATACACACACACACGACACTCATTCACAAACATTCGCTTTAAAAAAATAAATAAAACAAAAACCTTAACATGCAAAGCGCATACAATACAGGTAGGAACATAACTTCTGGAAACAAAGGTTGCATAAACAGTGAGAACCCTGCCTCCTAAACTAGGGGAGACCCTGTGACTTAGGAGTCAGTATTCTACTGTTACTTCGTGTACAAAAAATCCTTTATTTATGTGTGATAACATTATGCACATTATGTTAAGATTAACATAAACCTTTTCGTTATTGGCACAGCGCGCGAGTGACAGATCCTGGAAGCAGGTGTGGGGCGTGCTGCACGGCACCAAGCTGTACATGTACAGGCACCATCCCAGTCAGGTATGTGCTAGCTATAGTTTATCTTGTTTTAGCAGGGAATGATAAAAATGTATGATTACCAGTAAGATTTCAGAGGCAAAACGTGTTTTGTTTACTTTAAACTATTAATAAATCAGTCGTTTTATAGAACTAGAAGATTTTCTAGTTCTATAAAACGACTATAGCATTAATCTATACTAATATTATAACGCTGAAGAGTTTGTGTGTTTGAACGCGCTAATCTGAGGAACTACTGATTGGAATAGAAAAAATATTTTTGTGTTGGATAGTCCATTTTCCGAGGAAGGTTCTAGGCTATATAAAATCACTCTGGAGCGCTCAGCAGCCGAGGAAAAACAAAAATAAACCGAACGAACGCTAAGCGAAAACTAAGAAATAACGCGGACGGGCGATGCGATGCGACGGGGTAAATTGGTGGAACAAGATATTTCACGCGGACGAAGTCGCGGGCAGAAGCTACATAGTTTAAAATAAAAAAATATAAAAGAATCAGTAAAACATCTTTGAACGTTACAATTTACGATTTCTATCAAGAAACAATCTTCAATCAATCAATTCGCGAGAAAACCTTGATGTCGTGTAAACCAATATCGTCAAAGCTCGGAAAAGCCTTTCATGGTGAGGCCAAATACATGTGATGGAAGCTTTACGGGAAGGTTCTATTTGTATGTGGCCTTGGCTCGCTTTGTTCAATGTCGTATGATTTTCTCGAAGTGTACCTTTTTGTTGGCCGAGAGTGTATGGTCTGAACACGTGTGCTAGGGCTGTTGAAGTGTCGAATTATATGTAGTGATTTTTACGTTAGAATTCCAACCGAATAGTAAAAAAATTACAATTTACAAGAAAATCTAAGTTTGGCACTCCAGAACTCAGGGTTAATTGATAAGATTATTATGAAAAATAAATTGGTTAAGGCGAGATGAAACCATATCTCTTGGAATACTTTTGGTAAGAAGTAGCCTAATTTTTAACATTGGTTTTCTTCTTTAATTTTGACCGTAGGTACAGACACCAGCACATCAAGCTATCCCTAACTGTCAAATTTTCTCAATTAAAAATGAACCTTATGTCTTTGCAATAAAGTTGAAATACTATCAAAAAAAATTGACAGATTGTGGTAACTTGATGTGCTGGCCTCTGTACAACGCCTTTTTTAGCTACTTACAAGTAGTAGTGTAAAAGAACAATAAAAATCAATCTGCCTAGCCTTTTCTGAACTATATTGGGTTCAGCTTCCAGTCTAACCGGAAAGAGCGAAATACCAGTATTTTACATAGAGCGACTATTTATCTGATTTCCATAATCCAGTCACTAACTGGGTAGTACGATACCCCTTGGTAAGACTGGCTGTCAGACCTTCGGCCTTTTGACTACCCGTAACGAAAGATCTACGAATGACAGACGGGACCAACGGCTTATCGTGGTTTCCGAGGCACGGAGGTTTGATATTTTGACATTTCATCGACAGCCCTATAAAAGTCTACACTGTAGTGCAAATATTTTGAACCAGTCAGGTAATGGAATATTGTTTTACGCGGAATGGTTTTTGTTTTGTTATTGTCTACGACTAATGTTTGCTTACGTGGCACGGCTTGTGTAGCGGGCTACACAAACATTACTATGGCGCTTAAATACCAGACGGTTTATAAAATATTGACAGGTTAATGCACAAAGTGATTAGGGAATTTTTATGTAATGTAGTCTAAAATAGGTATGAATATTTATCTGTTTCCTGATCAAAGGTAGATTGGGAATGTGATTCATCTTAAAAAAAGAACATAGGCTTTCAAGCCTAAGCGGGATTGTCCGAAAGAGTTACCGCTACCCCGGAACATAAAGGGATACGGAAGGAACATGGATGGGTTTTAGTCAGTAAGAGTCTGACACTCCCTTCCGCTCCACCCAGAGCGGGAGCAGTCATTGGATGATTTCCCAGCCTTAAAAAAAAAAAAGGCTTTCAAGCCCAAAATTGTATGTTCTCCACACCACAGACTACTTACGTTTACACGATCTAAGTTTTTACCAGTAAATTGCAATTATTGCCGCCATTATAAACCAAGCGATACCCTAAGCCCAATTAAGTCAAAGACTAATCTTAATTACTAATTGAGATACCCGTATAAGTTACACATTATGAATTCTAGAGATGTGCCGGTTATCTTCAAGATAAACTATCGACTTCCTGTCGCGCGCCATAAGCGCGTGCGCACCTGGCTTCATTGTTTAAACTTCCAACGACAGTTTAGGGTTGGCAACATCTTAATTATAAAATTTAGAGTGGTTGACTTTAATTGTTTAACTTTTTATGGATGCGATGACGTCAAGCTGATAGATTTTAGAGAGCTGATTTAAAATTCTAAAAAGAGTTGTTTTTTAGGTACCTACTTAAAGAAAATTGATCAATTGTTTAAACAATTGATCAATTTTTTCTTAATAGCAATAAACTTTCTCTTTTATTATCCATCTTTTGTTACGTGGTACCTAGGGTACAAAAACCACGAGAAAATTACAGTATCTAGGTGTGATTTTATCACAATGCCAATTAAAATCATAGTGAAGTAAATTCATTATCCGTATAAGCAGATGCCGTGACACAGAACTTAACCAAAAAAGAAAACAAATGGTAACATTTTCAACCCTTACGTACTCACTACGTTAGGTCAACCCGCACCTTCCGAAGAACTAGCCAAGCGTACAAGTAACGGCAAACTTTACTGACCCACGTGATCAGACGCGGAACCGCAGCTGTCACGGAATTAACATGTAGCTTTCTTAATTATGGGCATAATTCTATAGGAAGCACAGCTGTCTGTTTGTTTGAATGAAGTTGTCAGTGTATTAACGATTACACAATAATCTTATTCATCTAAAGAGTTTAATAGCGTCATGAAAACTCTATAAATTGAGTAAAAGAGTTGAGAATGTCAAATCCTGCATTTTTAAAAACGATCGTATGCAAGTCTCGTTCTCCTCCTCGTCAAAAATACCACTAATTTATCAAATTTCTGACGTTGTCTGTCTGAGATGAAATTGCGACTAGATTTTGAATGGTTTTTAATATGGGAACTGCCATTCGGGTTCTGAAAGGGTAAATAATTCCAAGTAAAATATGGAGTATTATTACAGTACTTACCTACTTATGCGCTTTGTTAGAAATCGTCAGTTATACCTAACAAAACAAACACAGCACAAACCACTTCAAACATCAATGTACGTAATGCGGAAGCCACAACTCACTTCACTTCAACTTAACCACTGTTTTCTTGTAATAAAAGGTGTCACACTCCCACCCACTCTCATCCACGCACAAAACGTCAAAATTCAAACAATATCAACTCTTGCGCACTCCGAAGGCTCATACGAACGTCACTCATTCACAATAAACGCAATAAATTTATAAAATGATATATTTTTGGTGCAAGATTCGTGGCCTTAAGTGTACATGTCACTTGGAGACGTTTAAAATTTATGTTGTGGTCGCGAGCATTAATTTTCTTGTTAATCAGTTCGTTAGATAGAGTTGAAGTTGCCTTTATTCTTCGGATACCTACTACAGAATATATTAATTTCGTTTGAACTCTAAAATAAATCGTCCCTGGAATGCGAATGAAGTTAGACTCCTTGTTTTGTGATTTCTTAGTAAAGCTTTAATATGGTTTATAGCTTCCTTGATATTTGCTGAAAGTGTGGTCGTTGGAACAAAGACTGCTGTCCAAGAAAGATGCAAGGGAAATTGAATGAAGGACAAAAGTATACACGATATTATTACCGTTAAATGCAAGCAGTACAGGCAGTGAAATCTGTAAAAATCTCAAAGTGAAAACTTACGTGAAGTGAGCTATTGTTCCACTTAATGCTAGGGATTGACACGATTGTCAACTCACTATAAACTCACTTGACGTACGTTAACACGGCACACGAGATTTTTACAGAATAGCAAAACAGGACGGGTCGATGTGGCGACGCTTGGTCTCCACCGATATCCAGCATTGGACGGCTTTCGCCAAAAAAAAAAGTTAATGACTTATTATTGTAACATTTCCGGGTCCGTAACTTAACTTCGAGAGTCATATGTTCAATTAGTGGAAAGTCGACTGAACAATTGTTCGAATGGAATTTACGGGAAGAACGTACGATATCTTAAAAGTGTTTGATTTCCTCGATTATGTATGAAATAATATGTGACGAAAATTCTTTTTTTTTTATAATTTCATTTCAATTTATAATAACTAAAACTCATTCGAAAGAGCAGTCCATCGATTAATAAATATTCGATGAATCGTTCAGTCGAAGTAGCGTTTGGCGATAAAAGGTTGTTTCGCAATAAATTCCATTCGAACAATTGTTCAGTCGACTTTCTATTAATCGAACATATGAGTCTCGAAGTTAAGTTACGGACCCAACATTTCCTTAGGTTACTTCAAGTATCACAAGTTACTTCGATCAAGAAGATTCTTTCGCGATCATCAAGTGTTTCTTCGAAGCGTGCTACAATTTATTATTGACACTACCTACACATTTCTCCGTACAATAAACTGAGCATTGGTTTTATATTCGTAAATCAACAGTACAAAAACCCTTAGTGTCTTAGCAATAAGGGCTATTTTGTTGAATTCGTGTACCCAACTTTCACGGAAGACATTCCGCGAATGAAATAGATTTAGATATTCTGAGAAGTGTCGCCTCTATATTTCTACAGTTTATTATTAAGATATTATGACTACTGCGGAAATCCTATGTTCTTGTTAATATAGAAGATTGATCTTTCATTGTTTTTTATGTTGTTAAGTAAGAGTGTCGCTATGGTATTTCCTAATCTTGATATGACAAGAAATGCCAGTTGCTTGACTGTCTCAATCTCCTTTTTCTTGAGGATGGGAAACCATCGAATGAGACCCTCCCCTTTGGGTGGAGCGGAAGGGAGTGCCAAACACTTACTGACTAAAACCCATGTTCCTTTCTTAGCCCTTTATGTTCCGGGGTAGCGGTAACCCTTTCGGACAATCCCGCTTATATTACAAACCCCTAAAAACATGTTCATCGTAGCAGAAAAAACAAGCCATTTCTTCAACAGTACCTTATTACTTTGATACCTACGTAATCAAGGTTCTAATTAGCGTCCATATTACTCTAATTAGCGCTACAAACGCAAGTTTATGTAATAACCTACCTAATTTTCGTGTAAGTACCTAATTATGTTACTAATTTATATTACTTGCATATCCTTGAACTAAACATGAAACTTCATTGTTTACTAGTTTATCGTATACTTTTAAGTCACGTAAAAAATATTCGATGTCGATTTTCTCCCAACATTGTGACATATTTGTCAAAATAATTAATTGTTAGACAATATATTACATGCACAACCAACTTCTTGTTATCAATCAATTCTAACGTAATACCTATATGCGAATAAGCGATAAATGCGAATGTGAGTTTGTTTGTTTGGGACTCTTTTACGGTTTACCGGCTGAACCGATTTTGATACAATTTGTTATGAGAACGCTTAAAACCCTGGAGAAGGACACGGGCTACTTTTCGTTTCGACATAACCATGCGGTCGAAACCGCAGATGGTAGCATTGATGGTGAATCGTCGTCGAATTTTCACTGAGTGACCGTATATTTTTACAAGTGTTTAAGTCCACCCAACCAACATAATGAACGAATATCGGTCTTTCTCCAAAGGGCCGACAATGCTCTGCTCCACTTCGTTTCTTACAAATATCCTGATTTATTACTCCCTATTCCTATCCTTATTCAGAACACGTAAAGCAGGAAATGTCATGTGTTTTGGTGTCACGCGAGATCTCTCCTTGACCTAATATTGTCAAATAAAAAAAAACTTAATCCAAATATGGCCATTCATCTACTCTTTGTACAAAGGCCAGCACATCAAGTTACCCCAAGGCCCAAACTGTCAATTTTCTTTAAAAGTTTTTTTAACTTTATGACAAAAGCTTAAGGTTCAATTTCAATTGGGAAAATTTGACAGTTTAGGATACATATAGGGAACATAACAGTGGTCTATATAGTAGGGCTCCAAATTGTAGGCTATGACTATAGTTAATTATTCAAACATGACTTTTATTAAAAACATGTGTTACATAACAAATTAGATTAAGTAATTAATTATGTTCTCATTACAAAAAAACCATAATCATAAAACAATTTGAATTTTGTTAAGTACAAAGAGTTCTTCAAATGAGTAGTTGCTCGCCTTCTGTCAGTTCAGATTCAAATTGGAACAGACATTTGATATTTGAGCACCATCTCACCTGATGGTAAGCTAAGTTGTGGTTGACGATGGAACACTCTTGCCTAGTAGTGACCTTTATTCACTCACATCTTGACACCCAGACTTTTGACGCCCTAAGCCGAGGTCCGTACCCCACAGGGGGTGCCCTTAGCGTGTAGTCGCTTAGTTTGTAGGTTTATTTTTAAGCCCTGGCTTGAGGATGCAATTCTTTTGTGGCACCTAGAGGCAAGCCAGGTTAAGCAATAGACAACCCTATGGTTGAACTGCGAGATACCACTAACAAAAAAAAAACACCCGGACTTCGTAGAAATTCTGATACGGCAATGACGTCCACCATCGGCCCTGAAATATAAACATTAAAGATAACAATAAAATTACTAAAAATACTTTTTGCGGGATATCGGGATTTCCCCAGCCAATAAAAAATTATCTCTCTTCCAAAATATTTCTTCCTAGAATACAGTAACAAAGTGCTACAAAAACAAATAAATTAAACCTAAATGTCTCGTAATGTTAAGGTTTATGTACGAACCTACGCATTATTTCGCCAAAGTGCTTTTTAATAGATACTATATTTCATCGTAAGAATTTGTTTCTCAAAACATATTAAAATCCTACAGTAATATGATGAAATTAACGTCTAAGCTGAGCAACCCTGTTAAAAAAACCAAAGAAATATTTAGTAAAAACAATCTGCAATAGAGAACTAATTTATAATCTGTGGATATATTTCTGCCTACCATAAAATATCTTGGTAAAAGCCGCAGCAGACTGAATAGATCGAGTATAAACTCTATGAAACAGTATCGATTTAAAACAAAAGAAAAACTAAAGCCAAACGTGTGAAGGCTAACATACTAGTCTTTAAACCTTATGACTTAATAACAGAGCACGATCATAACAACATTACGCTATACACTTGATTTTATAACAATTTATGATCATGCATTAACGCCGTCAAAGTATTTATTAACCGCAGTTAACTTGCCGATAGTAAATCAATAAAACAAAACAGTGATTAGCATAATGCTGAGCGCTAAATGTGCTAAATACATATTTATGAAGTTAACACCCAACGAAAATGTAAGAAGTTCTATGTTAATGCAATAAGATCAATGTCGGACTATGCGTCTATTCTGGTGGAAGATTTATGTAACGGCTTTTGGTGTTTTTTTTTTTTACTTAGCCTGGAATGTCTGATTGCCGAGCAAAGGTCTTCCCCAAGTCTTTTTCTAGAGCCTAGATCTTTTACGATATGCGTCCAGGTCGTATCGCCACCTCTTTCTGGGCCGGCCGGTACGTATAATACACATAAATATTTTATTCGGTGTTTCAATATGAAAGTTGGCAAAAAATGCAAGAAAATAAACAATGTCATTTGCATCATATCAAAGTTCACGCAAAATGATAGATTTCCGGAGCTCAATGAACCCCTTTTTTTTTTTGAGGCTGGGAAATCTTCCAATGATTTCTCCCGCTCTGGGTGGAGCGGAAGGGAGTGTCAGACTCTTACTGACTAAAACCCAGGATTTTTAGTCTTGTGGAATGAAACAGCGATACAGCGAGTTTCAAGAAAGGTTGTCCCTCCCCTTGAGGAGTAGACATATTTAATATTTCTGTATAGGTACTTAGATTTAATGTCACCTGGTATATAACTAAATACGCAAAACAAATATTCCTTAAAAAAAAATTACTTATTTTCCATTCATCAAAACAAACTTCTAAAATTCTCGAGTCTATTTCAATTACCTCACCCCAGAATAAGTCCTCCTATTTATAATAATGTATAGTTCCATAAATCGACAAGGCTTGTTATCTCGGTGTTGCCACCCACACCTAGTGTTGCCCGTCCTGCCCTGGATAAATGCCACCGCCTGGAGGAAGAATGCTAATGTGAACAAGAGGATACCATACATACTATGGCGCCCATTATTTACGCAAAATACGTGTAGATGTTTGTCGTTTCCGTTTTGACAGGAAATTTAACATTTTAGTTTTGGAGTTTTGACATGCAATATTCATGGGTTAGTTTCGCAAAGTTGATCGATGCTAGCTACATGATTGGATTGTTCTTATAAATAAAGCAGCAATTTTTGGCGTGTGAGAAATTTTGATATAGTGCTTTTGACTGTCAGAAATCGTACGCGAGTTGGGCCAAGTTCTCTAAATAATAGTACCGTATATTGGTTCTAAAAGGTGTTTCAAACAATTTGTAGCACTAGCAAGCCCCTTCAAGGTCAGGTACAGTCACGTACTCACCCCTCAGGCATATTCTTAACACGTCAGAATTAATATATGAAAATTGCTATCGATATCCCCTTATTTATTGCAATGTTTTGGCGGACACTCAAGTATTTTCCATTATGGTAATGCGTTATACTATTTTAGACAGCTGACAGACTAGATTAGATTTTTAAAGGATTATAAATAGTTTGATATTTATTACTGAAGCTGTGAGAGGCATAAATCCTTTTTCGCCTCGCAGGAGTACACATCACATATATTATACCGCCAGTCGGCTGGCTATTTTTTCTTGAGCTCGTAAGTCTATTTTCGTTGACATTTGTGGTAAGTAACTTATGTTACATTATCATTATTAGCATTCTAATATGTTTTCTTCATTATTTATTTCGGAAACGGCGCATTTCCAAAGTTGACGTGTGCGCAATAAAAACTTTATCGCGAAAACACATAACCTGAAACAAAAAATACACATTTCAATGCAGCGTATTTCTTCGTATCCTAAGATCGGAGCTTATCCGACGTCCGCACTCCATTAATAGACAAAAGACAGATCATCAAGCATGCTAAAATAATGGAATGGGCACCTAAACGTGGATGCACACCGTAATGCATCGCTCGCATGCAATCAATGATCGATCGGGAGACGCGTTTCTGCGCCCGCGCATCTTTTTACACGATAAACGACCCACAAGCCGATGAATTACAAGTGACTTCGTAATTGAACACCTTTGATATTAATTGATGGATTGAGCTTCTGCGTTTCGCGGATCAATAATTAAACACTTCTTTAATGAGTCAGTCACTTAAAAAACATACGATTTGCTATGGTAAAACATGCCTCAGCACATAACAAAGGTCTTTATTCAACGAATTATGATACACCAGGAAGTTAATAAAACAGTAATTCAGCACTGTAAAATTACGGTGTAAGCAAAATAATTGCTCATTGTCTTTCTCATTTCTCAAATTCCAAGCCACTTTTGCTGGTAATCTTAAACCTTAAATGCTGTAAACATATCACTACTTAAGAAAACAAGATATATTTCATTCCATTGTTTTATTTTATTGTTTGAACGGAAGAACCCTGCTTTAGTGGGTGTTTAAGATTACAATGCATTGAGATTTATCGTGATCTTCTTGGTTTTCTTAAAAAGGCGTAAGATGCGCAGGCGGCGACTGAATGGTTATAGCTTCGCGGGTCAATGCTGGGCAGGTGTCGCACTATTGTCTCAAGCCAGGGTTACCACTCATTGTTTCCTAACGCGTTCGTATGTACTTGTTAAAGGTAATATGTTAAATATATGCAATCGTGATGGGTTAAAAGTTCGTGGAGGCATTAAACTCCGTAGGAAATTATGGGAATCGTAATATTAAAATTTACGATTTGAATTAAATGCATGCGCTTGAGCATGAAAAAGTTAGTTTTCGAAATTCGAACGTTAAGGTTATTTTTGGGTAGGTATACTCTGAAATTACTTATTTATATGACTAGTTACCTATTTCTTTTGGTTTGTTAAGTTTGATACTTGAACATAAAATTTCTGAAATTGACAGTCAAGTATTATTTTTGAAGTATTTCATGTCAAAGTTATCCTGTTATTGGCAACCCTGCCTGCCTACATACACCAATATCAAACCATCAGGTGCAAGGAATTTTGGCGTAGGTATTCAACCTCAACAGAAATAAACATCATTTGTTATAATTGTACGCTATTGTCCCAATGAGATGCACAAATAAACACGTTCAAAATAAACCGTAATTAAATTGAGGTACTTGAAATTTACAAATGGCCGCTTTAAAATAGAAATACTGCACACAGAGAGAGGGAATCTTTGTGGTATGACATAATGTACAGCCGAGAGCAACGGTGCTTTGAATATTAATAATATAATAAACGTGTTATTTCTGCGTGTAAAGTGGAGTTCTTGGAAAATGAGGAATACTGGCAGGCTACAGAAAAAGAGATTTGTATTTCGAGCTTGTTGTCATAATACAATTTTGTTGTTGCTATTTGTAGTGAGTATATTTGTAGGTCTTTCGCCGTGGAAACTGTTTACTGTTCGACTACTTGAAATGAGTTTTATTGTAGACGATGATTGCACCGAGTTTAAGTTTTTTAATAAGGCAATTCAATTGCTAACGTTTTCTTGTCTCTTAGAGGTGTTTTCCCAGGCAATCATTTATACGTCATTCTATCTTTTAATTACCAAGTTAGACAAGTAACTAAGGAAACTGCTGTAGACGGTAACTGTCCAGCGCTTGTCGGGCCACAGTCAAGTGCTCCTAGCGGGATGAGTGGTTATTTATAAATGTAGCCGACCTTCGCGAAGCGCCACAACACACTTTATTCATTTGTCGCTTCATTTGTTGTTAAAACGCATGAATAATACTCTTAACGACGATCGTAGGCGTCATTCATTCCCCTGTCGACAGACTTTTACTGACTGACAATCTGACAACCCCTTAAGAGGACGTTGAACTCCACACAATTTCGCCGAAACAAGTGAAAAGCAATAGTCAACGAGAACCTTTTATTGATGGCCAACGTCAGGACCCAGGTGCTCTTAGAACTGTCTCTATTTGTGTTTATTCTCGATTTTGGACACACTCGATGTTCGACACAAGAAGGACTTTGACCTTTAAGGGTTCGCGGAACTAAAAACCTACGTCTTAAGGTTTCACTTTCTAACCACGTTCGGTTCACCGACCTGCAAAAGTTTAATTACCAATTCCAGCATCAATTTCTTCGTGTCGTTGATTACATTTCGATAATTGTCGAATTAAGCGTAATCAGCTGTAACTCGCGTGTCGACAGCCTGTTGACGTGTATTGCCCATATTTCAGCCTCAGACGGTGTTGCTCAATTAGCTGTCGTTGGTCAAATTGCTTTATTTACATGAGCGTGTGAGGTGTACCTCTCGATCCAACACGCCGCGGCGGCTGGTTCCGACTTCCTGCCACGCCAATTATAAAAATAAACAATAATCACTTCCTACGGCGTTGAGACAGGTCGTTAAGTCCTGTCGGCAGCTTGAAGCTTAATTTGAGGGCGCGTTGTCTCGAATTTGCGTAATCGAACGTCGTGTGTGGCGACAGAGCGGCTCCTTATAGGGCGAGGAGCTGAGGACAGAGCCCGCAGCCCGTACTGCCGAAAACAACCACGCGACCATCACCGGGTAATCGACACTTTATCTACTAAAAATCACACTTCTTTTAAATTAACAAGCTCCGTATTGCAATTTTATATTGTTGCTCTCAATTATGGTGATGAGCTTATCGAAGTGGCTTTATCGTGGGCTGCTGAAACAATAGGCTGACGCCTTGCGAGAAACGTCGGCGTTGTCGAAACGCGATTGCGCTTTTAAAATACTTAAAATGCCACAGTTGCAGCTGTTGCAGAACAAGGACCGTTTAGACTGATAAGGCTGACGTTTAATAACTTCGTGTAATAAGTTGAGCAAGTGGAATGCTGCCCCGGGCTTTACGTTCAGTAATTTGTGTGCAATTCATTAAGTACATACTGAAGATGCTCAATCCATCTGTCCAGTATATTTTACGATGGATATTGTCACTGCATACTATTACGCCCTTTTACCTTATTGATATTCCAATAAAATGGTCCTTATAGGGAGTACAAATAGGGAGGGTCTGCGCCATTTTAGGTCACAATGAAAAATCGTTCTCATTCTTCCATGAGCGTGAAGGTAGCCAATTTGTAAACACTAACCACGCGTTTAAATCACTCGTCCCTTCGACCGGAAGGGCAGGCAGTGTACTGCCAAACATCTGACAAACAGCAATAAATTCTTCTGAATCCCTTATTCGAAGACAACAGCTTCCGAGCTTTTCGGAAGGTTGCAGACAGTTGACCTAGTTCTAAACTTGGGCTTTATTTCGGAGTTGACATTTCCATTCTGTGTGTTTAGGCTAAATGGAAATAGAAATAATATTGGCGCAGGATTGACCTAAATCTGGAATTGACGGGATAAGAATTATTACCGCGTCGAAGCTATATCTTTTATTGCTCAATCCAAAAGGGCTTTTTCTACAAGAATTTCTTGAAGGTCGCGAACTAATATTACTAACGTTTTGTTGACTCAAAGGCGCGAGTATTGCATCACGAATGAACTTGACCCGTACAAATTACATAAGAGTTCACCTCAAAACAATGAAACACGCGACTGAATGCCAATGTTGGGTCGTCAGCTCCCAACAAAGATGGCGGCGTCAACGCCCAGCGATAAATAATGCGGGAATAGAAAATAATTACGAAACTACGAAACCAGCTATTTGGGTTGTACTAATCCCGAGGGTTTTTCCTAGAAACGTTCAATATATCAGAGGATCTGAGTGATCGCTTAATCTACCAAAATTGGGTACGGCGAATCATCTGGGATACCTCAGAATCTATTGCCTCACAGTCCTTCCTACACTATTATTGTAACGTGGAGGTACTTAGGTTGTTTTTCTCTTTGAGTCTATTTTAAGATGTCTCCTCTGTTGAATTGAAAAGGCTCGTGTATGAGCTATGAAGAGTAATGCTCGGGGAAATGTGTTTTTATTTTGATCTTGATAAATAATCTTATTATAGACGGTTGGCGGTGGTGTGAGGTTTCTGTGAAGGTAGAAAAAATGTTTACATCCTTAAACGCCTCGTGTAGTGTATAAAAGTGGCCTCACCGTGAAGATTTGCCAGTAATGTAACATTTATGATTCGATTTCGTGCATAACGTTACAATACTGCCGCCTTGACTATTACTGACTAATGCTCGATTCTCCTTCACTGATGTGTTGTTCGGATCTGTGTTATATTACTGGCGAATGCTCGCAGCGAGGGACCACCTTATGTTGTAAACATTTTTCCCACATACCTATGATTTTTACCTAACACACAACAACAACACAAACCTAGGCTTTTTTTTAGGATGGGAAGTCATCGAATGACACCTCCCGCTCTGGGTGGAGCAGAAGGGAGTGTCAGATTCTTACTGTCTAAGTATAACCCATCCAAGTGCCTTCCTTAGCCCTTTATGTTCCGGGGTAGCGGTAACTCTTTCAGACCATCCTGCTGAAAAAATCTAGGCTGAAGCATACATAACGTACGTAGGTAGGCTCGGACTAAATACTAGTAATTTCGTGTGCAATTATAAAAATACTTTTTTAATCAAACAATCAGTCAACTTCTACTTCGGTCCAGAAATTAAAGAAAAACATAAATTAATTTTGCTGGCTGTTCCCACGCGAACTGTAACAGTCATCTAGGTAAATGGGTTACTTAATGGGCCGCAACTATTTGTTGTAAACGACGTGTGCAGTGTCGCAAGCGCAACCTTAATAACAACACTACTGTTACACATGGCAACATCACTATTCTGCTATAAGTGATCACTCGAGCTTTACGGCTTTCCACCACAAAAGACTGCATTTAGGAAAATCATAGACTATTCAATAGAAACTTCTTCGAAAGCAAATAGTACCGTAGCGGTCAGAATAATATTATATTAGCCTGTGGTAACAGCAAGTCGATTTCGACACGAAACGTAAATAATCTCTAGCACTCGTATTTCCTCCGCAACGTGCCTTCCAAACCCTAAACAAATACTTACCGCCGACAGATATTTGGCGAACGGAACGCGTCAAAATGGCGCTCGTATTTCACTCATTACCTAAGTATATCGAAGTTAAGCATCTCATAAATAAATCTTCAGGCCTTCAGCTATCCCATTAAGAATATTATCGACTTTATGGTTTACGCAATAAAGCTCGTTTTAATAAAATCTAAGTGGGTAATTCTGAGCAGCTTGATACGTAAACAGCCACTGCGACTGGCCTACATACTTTTAACGATTAATCGGTCAATTAGATCAGTATCGACTATCGATAGCTCATCTGTTGTAGGAATCGGTAAACAATAATATCGAAAGTATTCGAGTTATTTGGCAATAGCTGTGTTTACTGCATACCTTGGGTCTGTATGTTGGTTTCCACGGAATTGGGAACAGGAAAATAACTTGAGAATATCTATGTCTAAGGATTGGTGCCTGTAAGCGGGATTGTCCGAAAGGATTACCGCTACGCCGGAACATAAAGGGCTAAGGAAGGAACATGGATGGGTTTTAGTTAGTAAGAATCTGGCATTCTCTTCTGCTTCCGCTCTGGGTGGAGAGCGGGAGGAGTCATTTGATGATTTTCCACCCTCAAAAAGGATTGTTTTCGGTATTGTTGCATTTATTTGTACATTCCCACACATTAGTACAGTTATAGACGGTGATTTAATTCACTGTTAACCTTTCAGGAAATGAAAGTACTCATGATTATAAACAGCTTTCACTATGAGACCAACTACGAAATAATAAAAAATATGTATCTGTTTCATACATTTTTGTCGATTAAATATTGAATTTTTGTATGAAAAAGTCGATTTTTTTTTCGATATTTCAGAGTTGCACATAATCATGGGTACCTTCACGCTCTGAAAGGTTACTAGTAAATTAAAAATCACCGTGTATAAACAAAACTAGAATAGGTTACTTGAACATTCTTGACGACTTTTCAGAGAATTCCCTCGCGTAATAGTGTCAACCTCAAATTCAGAACTTTAAAATAGCTTCCGGTTTCATGATCTCCATTCATAAATTGTTTTTTCATGTAACATGTTCATCATGTAATAGTCGTGTTAAATTAAAATAAATTGTACGGAACGGAACTGGGTTCTATGTACGTACATCTATTTAAAACCTATAGTAATATAATCAAGTTGAAGAGTTTTGTTTGTTTGAACGTGCTAATCTCTGGAACTACCAATTGGATTTGAAGAATTCTTTTTGCTTTTGATACCCCAAATCGTGAGGAATGATACAGGCTATTTAACATCACACTACGACCCTTACAAGACGAGCAAAAACAAAAAAACACAGTCAGTAATAGATACCGGTAAGCGAAAACAAGGTAGGCACAGGCGGTTGATGCCATGCTCTAAGATACATTTGAATGAAGACGCGGGCAGAAGCTAGTCACACAAATATTATAAAGGTGCAAGTTTATGAGTGAGTGCCGTACGGCGCGTATATGTTACACGCGCGCCTCAAAGAGATGTCAGCATATGAAGGGGCCCCTCAGGGCTAAGCCTGCCGGGTAAGCGGGATTGTCCGAAAGGGTGACCGCTACCCCGGAACATAAAGGGCTACGGAAGGAACATGGATGGGTTTTAGTCAGTAAGAGTCTGAAACTCCCTTCCGCTCCACCCAGAGCGGGAGCAGTCATTGGATGACTTCCCAGCCTTAAAAAAAAAAAAAAAGTTTATGAGTGAGTGTATGTGTGTGTGTTTGTATGTTTGTCCGTCCTTCGCGCTGAAACGGCTGCACGGATCTGGATGAAACTTGGCACAGAGGTAGTTTGTGACCTGGATTTACACAAAGGATACTTTTTATCCAGGTAGTCCGTTCCCTTGGGATCATTTCCGATATCCACGCGGGCGAAGTCGTGGACAGAAGCTAGTCGTTAATAAATGTGAAGAAACATAGTCAACTATGAATGACAGGAACAGCCGCAGCGTTTGACGTGAACATTGCGAATAATGTATGTTGTTACACACTTTTGCAATACAATTGTAAATTTTTCAACGGAATTTTGTTGAAACCGTTTGTATGTAATAAATGCTTTTTATTTTAAGAGGTTAAACTATAAAGTAATTGTTCTTTTGTTCGATCATCGTCATCATTTTGGCCTATGTCCACTGCTGGACATAGGCCTCCCCCAAGCATCACCTGTTCTGTGCTTCGCCCATCCAGCGGATTTAGAATTCTTATGATGAATGTAGTGCTTCTTTATTGTACACTTCATTTCTTTTAAATACCCCTATTTAAAATAATTGCCATTAACCGGGCACTTGGTAAAACATCGTTAATGTAGAAAGTAAGTGTGTAGGATAATAGGCTTATGAGAAAATGATGCAACTAGAATTAAATCATTTCTTTTTTGTTTTGACGTTCGATTTTCAGCCTAGTTTGAATAAATAAATTTTGATTTCGTAATATGGCACATATTATACTGTTATACTCTCCCTTAATTAAAAGAGCGAGAAAAACTGATAAAAAATACGTTGTCCTCACATTCCAAGCGAATGAGTAACCATTACCCAATATAAGCGAACCGCTAAACCACGCAATAATTGTTTTTTACGCGACGTCTGTTGAACTGCATTTAGGCCACATCCACAAAATACCACAACAGTTTGACATTCATTAGTATCCACTCAATCTCTTTCCAGAGCACGGCATACTTCTGTCAGCTACCCATTTATCTCATACTTTCTCTGGAATTTCTAATGATTATTCAATTTCAAGAGAGATTAACTATTATCTAACTATCGGTTTGTTTACAAAGCGTAATAGATGTTTCTTTAGTGGTCCAAATAGGAGTTAGAGCCTGTTAGAGCAATCGTTTTTTTCAAGTGTGACTCAGATTTCTTTTAGTTGAGGTGATTCATTTCATTGCGCAGTTAGAGGATCGGTTACATTGTGCTGAGTCATGCAGGGATCCTTGCAGGAAAATAATAATAATATAATATTCTTGGACATTTTTGACATTGGCACACAACGCCATATAGTCCAAAGCTAAGCAACCTAATGCTTGTTGTAATGGTAACGAGATGGCTGATAAACTACTTATATACATTTTTTTTGTAAAAACATACCTACATATTATAGATAGAAAAACACCCAGACCCGGAACAAATACTTGTAGGTCGCACAAATATTTGTTCCGTGCGGGAATCGAACCCGCGACATGCTGCGCAGCAGTCAATCGCTCAAACACGTCAAAAAATAAAAGTAAACAAATAAAAGTAAACAGGCTTGAGAGGATTTTAATGTATCTTATCTTCCTTTATTCCCGCAGATAGGCGCGAGGCGACTCTAGTAGAACAATTTCTATAAATTCTAATTCTAATTATTCTACCAGATTTGCGTCGCGCCCGACAAGGGCCTTTACAAAAAGGTGTCGATTTAAATTCACATTAGACTTCGTTGAGAAAGTCGCTCCAACCAATTAGATAATGATTGAATGATTTCCGACCAACCCACTATTAAAACCTAGAAATCACAAGTGAACGTTACAAATGCTTATTTAACGTTCAATAAATGAGACGTTTAAAATACTAAGTATTCAGTTCCGAAAATCGAAATTTAAATAGGTTACGTACAGAATACGTAAAATTTTTCATTTCCTAGCACATGACTCAATCTCTCCACACTAAAGTCCATCGTCATAGCAATTCCTGAAATTCCCCACGTGTCCCGAACTTGTCTGGTTTTGCTGTCACCTCATTTACAAACTCTTGGCTGATCGATCACTAAGATATATGTTCACGTCATGGGATATTATTTCATCATGCCTTTTTATGCTGTGCTGTCTTTTGTGTACACCAAATATAGGATCTATCGAGTCTATGGAAGTAGACATAGGACGTGGCCAGTCGGGGGAGAGGCGAATGTTCAAGTATCTCCCGACTAGACTAGACTAGACTTCAAATATAAATAATAACTATGTTTTAGTATATAAAACGAGAGGGAAAAAATCAAAGGGCATCAAAAAAATCCTCCTCATCGCTGTCAACAGAAAAAGTTCCCGAAAGGCTGGCAGCATTGCCACGTTGTATGGCAATGCTGATTCTTTGACCCAAATTATGCCAGCCCTCTAGTCAAGTGAAGGGTTGGCCAACCGCTTGGCGATGTCTCGAAAAACATAGTGGGCACTCTGACCCCAAGGCCCTAGTGTTTCAACCCCAAACGGCTCTAGCATTAAGTCCCAAATAAACGATGTATCTATCTATCAAGAGTCTATGGAAGTAGAAAGGGGACGTGGCCAGTCGGGTACGAGGCGTATGTACAAGTATCTCCTGGCCCCTGACTCATGGTACTAGAAGGAACAGTGAGGTTTTAGTCTTTAAGAGTACGACTTAACCCTCCAGTCCTCCTAGACGTATGGTAACCATGAGGATTTCCTCAAGGAATAAAATGGGACTCGATGGCCAAATTTTCCGTCATTTGGATCACTCGACCTTTGTATCGGACGTGATCAAAAAGACCTCCTGTTTAGACCTCGTTTGATGTGTCATTAAAGGTCAGCTGGAAGGGCCGTAGTCTCAACAAATCGATTTTGGACGACCGGCGTCCAGACATCCGTTAATAAAGCTGAGCTTCGTATTGTCTGTAGGGCGTAGGGTGGAAGGTGACCCTTCAAGTAATTAATAAATGGGTAACTAAGTGAGGGTTATTTGTCTTTGACTCGCTTAGTAACGACAATGTTCAATAAAGTCGGTTAAAAATAGAGAGGTGCCTATTTGACACGCACTTTAATTTTATTCTCCAGGCAGCTCAACAACACTGCTTATTGTTTGTCGAGATTTCATGAGGAAGAATTAGTTCAGTGCTTATTTATTGACGAAAAATAAGAGAAGTGGGACGGAAATCAAAAGTAAATAATTAATTTCTGTTGTTTTAGCTTCAGTTCCTGATCTGAATAAAAGCTTAGAACAACACTCACTTCCTTTTTACAATACAACGCAAACAAACTCTTAGTCCAGTTATTTTATATTTGTACTATCGACGCGCTCCGGTGCAATGTAAATACTGTCATGCGGGCGAAAGTTAGTGAACTGAGTATAATACCTTGCTCTTAAATTACTCTACCTATTAATGAAAACCGTGTTAAAATCGTTGAGTAGTTAAAAGATCTATTCGTACAGAGGAACCGATGGCGAGATGCGACTTTGTTTCATAATTTGTAGTGACAAAATAATGGTAAAAAAGATCGTCTAATTAAGATCATGAATCACTTGACACACTTAACTAAAAATAGTCATATTGTGTTAATGATTTCCTATGAAATCCATCGCGAACCGCAACGTTAGACAATTTTACGAGATTCTAACACAGTTGCCCTATATAGTTTGTTAGTTAGTGGGTTACCGCAAAACTGTAACGTCGGAGTTTTTGTGTAAGTTACCAGAGTGTCGAATATGAAAATAATAACATAATTTACGATTCCCGTTAAAATATTGAGCCAGAGATCCGTTGTTTTATGTGGGTTGTGGTTACTATAACATAAATACAATTGGGTATTTGAAAGGGTAGTCAATAACGTTACTTTTTAAGAACTGTCAAAACGCGGCATTTGTACGTGATTTGTATGAAATATTACAATATGACTCTATGTGCTTTATATATTATTTTTGGCCGTTTCAAATAGTCAATTGTTGTTACGCTCAATCTGGTTTGATTGAGTTTTAAACTTATTTTTAGAACGAATTTCTCTGGCATACACAAGTCTATTGTAAAACTATAAGTACTCTTTATTTACTTGCTCGGAATCTCTTTCAAGGAGTTACCGACATAGCTTGCAGACCAAGCAAACTGAAGTGGCAGTGGGCTGGCCATGTTTGTCGGAGCACCGATGCCGGTGGAGCAGACGAGTCCTGGAGTGGGGTGCGCGTATCGGCAAGCGTAGTGTGGGATGCCCCCCAACTAGGTAGACCGGTGACCTTAAAAGGTGTCTAGGACAGACGGAAGGTGCGAGTGCGGAAGGTGAAGGACAGGGTGTTGTCTCCCAGCCTGGGAGAGGCCTAAGTCCAGCTGTGAATTGCTATAGGCTGGATTTGTTGATTGATTTACTTACCATACTCACTTAATATAATAAGGGCTGATTTTCTATAACAAAACTGTCAAACTGCAATATTTTTTCTTGACATAAAAGTTAACTGTCCATTGAAAAATCAGCCCTAAGACCTATAAATAAAAGGACAATGTTGTTTCTTCACATAAAAGAGTTTTCCCCTTTTCTTAGGGCACTCCAATTTCATTACTCCGTTTACTTCCGTTTTCCCTTGATACTAAAGTAATAAGACAAACAAGGGATCTATTTCTATTTATAGAACGTTTCCGAAACAAATTAGTAACACAATATCGTAGGTGTGTTACTTACGTTAATGTTGACTGGAAAAGTTCCAGTGAAAATATTTGTCTATGGCTCTTGACATAGAGGTCTAGCGCGCTTTTGAGCCAGTCGATTGATTTTTTACTGCTATTGGGGTAAATTACGATTATTTCGATAATATTTTAGACTTTTTCCTTTATATCCATATACTATCGGGTAAAGGTTTTCCCGAATTTGCGCTTGCGCCGTACTCAATCCTTGACATTTCGCCAACAGTCAACCTTTGTAGTTTTATGGTTGCTCTCTGGCCCTTTGTATTGGAAGAAAGTAACAACTCACCCAAGTCTTTAATTACAAAAGCAAATACAATCAAGACATTTCTAATTTGCAAGAAGTACCTACATCTACAAACACCTCAATAAATCTATTCGTGACTTAATCACCATAATAAACAATGAAACGGCCATCAATCGACGCTAGCCATCATAAGGAACTCCCACTGCTGGGCATAAATGAAAAGTGCTGCTATTTCCGACGCGGCGGTATATCGACCGCCACTCCGACTAATTAGGCCGTGGCATTGAAACTGACATCGCTCCTGCTTTGCATAAAATGGCCGGCAAATGGACATGATGGTGGAAATCAGGTGGCATTACTGTCTATTTATTTAGTTTTGCCATGGAAAATAGGAGATACTTAATATCTTAATAATATTTATTAAATGTGGTTCTTCAGTTGTCAATAATTGATTACTAACTACATCTCATTGTAATAACAAACCTTTAGAATTATTGTCTCGCAAAATTTTCATCAACAATTTATTACATTGTATTACAGAAATCTTATGCCTGTATAACCTAATAAAATAATAGGTTTTACCTACAAGTACGAGCGTTACTTTGGAACTAATATACGGAGTGTATTTCCATTATCGCAGCAACTAATATTCCTACTAAAATGTCAAGGGCACCGTCGAGAATGTCCCGCCAACAAAGCGTGAAAGCCAACTCTGATACTACTGGGTCACGCAAATAACAACTGATTTTCTTTTGCACGAAGCTTTGATGTTATTAAAAGGTCGTATTCTCTTTGATTTTTATCTAATTTCGAAATTGGAATAAGTTTAAGTAAGATTCTATGTTAGTTTAAAATAAAATCGGGGCAGCCATATTGCTGTTTTGAAAAAAGTATTTTGTTTTTATTATTATTAAAAACCAAAGCCGCCATTTTGTAACTTTAAAAAAGAACTTCATACCACACAACCTCGTATTTTCCTCAATTTTTTATCTGTTTTAGCCACGTCACTTTTTTGTTAGAATTTAAACAAGTGCCTATTATTTTTCCCGCCGATTGGCGCCCTGTTAACATATTCAAAACACATAGCTATGGATTGTTCGCCTTGACGATTTTTCCTATGACTTCTATTTTGACCGCAGTTAATTTAATAATCAAGTGTTACTACATATTTAAATATTATGCACTTATATAAGTAGCTGACTCATACTCAGTAGATACCTGAGTTTGAGTCAGCTCAATTATCTATTATCAAAAAGTTTAGAACATTGATGAATCATGAACAATCTACAAGCTTTAAAGTAAAAATTGGCGCGATCGTGACAAAGTGGCCCAACCTTTGTCCACAACAATAGCTACTTAGCAACATTCAGGGACCAAAAAAGATTTTTCTCAGAAAAATAGTTCGTCAGAAATTCAGACGAAACTAACTTACGAAATAACTTACTTAGAGAAACCTAGAGTTTAGACGAAGTTTGATATTGACGTGCCCCTCGCAACGTCTTCCATTTTTGATAAAGCATCGAAATAGCTGGGCCATTCTATAAATAGTCGGGGAGCCGGTCTCGTTCCAAATTCACCTTGTTACCCGTACCTGTGTTTCTAGGGGCTGCAACCATTTTGCTCAGAAAATTGGGGAATTCAATAAAGCCGCTTGCTCCGCGCCGTTGGCAGGCGAATTTTCTAATTATTTACTCAGTAACCAGTAAATACATTTCAGGGATTTCTTCAGGGAGAATTTTTGTTTGGGAACATTTCCATGGTAACAGTTTTAAGTTATTTTATTTATAGACTCAACAGAGGGACTTTCTTTTTTTAGTCGTTAAGTGGCAATATATTGCAAATTTGGCAACTTTTCTTTGCCAACGACCGAGTACATTCTACAACAGTTACACAAAACAACTGTAGATAATAGTCGCACATAATAGGGGTGTGTTATGACGTCAGAGAAACGCAGGACGGGTGGCGAGGAGGGGTTGGAGGGGGTTGTATGTGTGCACGTTAACCACGTGTTCTTAATAAGACAAATAAGCTCGTAATTGAATTGTTACATTAGGAGCTTGATAGCATTAAGGGATGACATATTCACTTAGCTAGTAGTTTGTTAGTAGCTCAGTTTTAAATTATCAATAGATGTTACTGACTGATTTTATTAAAATTACAATTGATTAAATTACATAGTGACTGGGTTGTGGAGGTCAGATAGGCAGTCGCTCCTGGTATTCAGCTGCATCCGGTTACACTGGAAGCCGACCCCAATATAGTTGGGAAAAGGCTAATATTTCTTCGTTTATTTTTTAAAATTTACAGTATAAACATAACTAATCGCATTTCCGATTCGTAAGACTTGATGCTGTAAAAAAGTAGATAGGTATCACAAATTGATTAGAATTTTGAAATATCAAGCTCTTCAATCTTGTATGAACAAAATTCACCGTGTCTTCAAATTACCTGAAAATATTTGAAACAATTTGTTTCATTCTTTTGCCGTTATCTTTTGAAGACTAAAATGCGGATAGACACGGTGTCTTTAGTCAAATTCATTTGCATCTATAGTTTGCGAAACGAAACCGAAATTAAGTCACGTGTTTATTTTTTTTATTACAAATTTCACAACTTACAAATTTGAAAAAAGAACAATAAATTTGTCACACGTACAAGTGCGTAAAAAAAATTTCTCGAATAAAAAAATACAAACAAAGCCGATTATACCTAGTCTCAGTTATAACATAATCTGTTACGTGAAATAAAGTTAGTTAAGAATTATTTTGCTTATTAGTGTCTTTAAAGATATGGTATCAATATTAAAAACTTTTGTTTTTACAGGTCTTAATAGTTATAAACCCTTTCATCCTATTTTTCATTTAACAGAGTAAATTTTAGTTAATTAATAATAGCGAAACGAACTTGCGCCTCCACTCAAGCTCAAGATAGAAACGAGTGGAAAGGAGAAAGAGAAGCCTTTGCCCTGCAGCACAGGCTAAAAATAAATAATAGTTATATAATATCATACGCAAACAGTAAAATTCCTTAGACTTCAAACAATACAAAGAACAACGACCAAACTTAGCCCCTATCACCTGATACCAGACATCAATATGCAAATAGCTCCATACATTGCTTTAATTTTCAGCGTGTGACTAAAAATAGCGTCGCGTCGAAATAGCGCGTCTCATTTATTTATAGAACACATTGTTTAGAAAGTCGCCAGCGCTTTACACGTCTCCTCGTGTCTGTGTAATGCATAATTAATTGATAATTAATTTTAATAATAAGTTCGAAGATGAACTATACTCCATTTATTATAATACCAGCTTTTGCCTGCGGCTTCGCCCGCGTGTATGTAGAAAATTATCCCACGGGAACCGTACATTTTGCCGGGATAAAAAGTATTCCAGACTATAATCTATCTTTGTGCCAAGTTTCATCCAGATCCGTTAAGTAGTTTTTGAGTTTATTCGTTACAAACATACCTTACAAATCTTTCCTCTATAAAATATTACTATAGATTTAACTAATAATGGTTTTCACCCTATCATTATTTCGATGTAAAGGTCCTTTAATTCATGATAAATACAAAACAATATACCTAAATGGTATACCATTAAAATTGCAAAAAATATTCCATAGTGCAGTAACATCAACAATATTACATAAGAACTTTCGTTAATAAATGGAGTATAGTTTAGTTTTATAAGGTCGAATTGATCAATATTTAGTTAGTGGTTACCTACTACTCACACTCAGTTAAATCAAATTCTCTTTCCCGCCAATACGGTCACTATTTTCCGCTGTCAGATTATTTAATGCGTCACTGTTATGCCAACTCTAAAAAGCATACGCAAAATCCTTGATAATTGACAGCGGGTCAACTGCAAAATATCAACATGTACGTACGTTGTAATCAATTAAAAAGCCTATTCCGAATAAACAATTCAATTTCAATCCTACGTCCACAAAATTACTTCTAAATGTCACTTCACCGGGCTTCAACGTAATGTCTCTAAAGCATTTATCGCCGAAATATGATTACGACAAAACCTGGATGACGTCATCGATTTGACGTTAATAAACGTCATTCGTTGGCTATTAAAGACCAAGTTAATTGATTTGAAGTATGTCATAGCGACATTCTAATTATGTTTTTTTTAATTGGCACGGTGTTTTTATTAATATTATTTCTTATCAAAATAAATGTGTTTTTGTGTGTTGTGCTCTGTATTTTGTGAGCACTGAATAAATGTCTTATCTAAACAATTTCGTAAAAAACATCTCCCGTTTCAGCTTTCGTTTGTCAGTGAACGACGCGAAGCTTCGAAATGTACATTTTTGACATTTTCTTATCTGTGGTTATAAGTCAAGTTTGGTGTCTGTTTTTTTTTAAATCCATTGCTAGGCAACCTGTAAGAGTTGTCTTAGCATTACGCATCACAGAATATGTTGTCTTGTTGAAGTGATTTTTTTTTGCGTTACGAAACTGCGTCACATTATGATAGTGAAAACAGGTATAAGAGTTATAAAAAGACAAATTCTAGGGAAATACAAAGTACCGCAGTAAATTATCTGAAACATTTTTTATGAACATGTTTTCACACCTCATACCGACATAATAACAATCTTTACGTGCAATGTCCCACGTTTTGACATTCTACTCTTGAACGAAAAGTGTTTTTCCAAGAAACCCTTGGCTGGAACCAAATACCCACTTAGAAAAAAAATGCAACAAAATTATAATGCCTATAAATTCAGCTATGGCAGTAAAAATCTGACATTTATTGATGTAAGAGCTCTTGCCAAGTGCCTATCGCAGCTCATAAAAAAATATTCTGTAGGTTTGTCTAGTTTCCTAGAAAAGACATAGGTAAATCCCTTAAAATAAGTGAAAAATTTGGCGAATAAAAGTTCCTTACTACTAAATTAATTATGTACACTATAATTTCAAACAAAAATCTCTTTTGTTCTTAATGTTGCAAAGAGCAGAATTCCGAGAGCAACAAACGCACAGGTTCTGTCTCTACTCTTCTAAGACAAAGTGACATTTCTTTTTCTTAATTTTTCACGTTCCATTATAGAAATCTTTCTATAATCTGTAATTTTGTCTTTGGTTTCTTATGTGTCCTCCTTCAAATTCTACTGTTGCCACGCTACGCGTATTGGATCTCTTTGATAAATAAATACGAAAAAATTAAGAACAGAGTTTCATGTTTATTTGAAAATATTTAAAAAAAGAAGTAAGAATACTACGTAATAGTCTTATGTATAATTTTGAAATATTCTATCTTTATAATACCGAAAGTCTTCAATAAGTAGGTACTTTTGTTTCCAATACACTTGATTCATTGTCATTGAAAACAATCGATTTGATGTTTTATCGTCGAGGGTCCAATGCTGGGTTCATTGACCTGCTGGTTAGCAACAAGTATTGAGCAGGGTTGCTACCCTTATAATGTTACGGGATTACGGCGATTCAGGCCTTTTAGAATTAAATAACATTAATATAACAAAGTTTTGAATGGTTAATGTAAAAGCTTCATGAGCTTACGAAGGAAAGCTTAGTTTGGAATAGGTAACATGTATATGCTTGATTAATTTATTCATTTACACTTCTCGCACACAAGTAACGTAAAAAGACAGACTTAATTCCTTAGGCATTTTCTACCAGTCAACCAAGGGTGGTGAAGAACTAAGATGGTATGTGTTCTGTTTAGTAGGGTATTATGTTTCTAAAACAAACGTAGCATACGTTACTCCTTATTAGCTATCTGCCAATGAAAGTCCCGTCAAAATCGATGCAGCCGTTTCGAAAATTAACCAGAACAAACAGACTGGCCAAATAAAATAACAAAAAAAAATTCACGTAGGTAGACATCTTAGATTAGACAGACATACATTTAATATTATGCATTTCATAAAAATGTGTTGTTGTTGTTGTTGTTGTGTGATGCGTGATTTATTACTAACAGGCACTTCAATTTTATTTGTTTGTATAGATGTATTATATCATTCAACGCATTGATTTTGTAATGGTTGATCACGTATCCAGACAGGCTTCCCAAAATGGTCTGCAATTGCACTGTCCTCATAACACGATGTAGGTAGCTTACAGCATGTGGGATTAACAAAGCAATCCTTATTAATTGGTCTCAGTGGCCAACGCTACCAGAAGCAACTTCAAATCTTGACAGTGAGCCATTAACACTAGGAATTATAGACTTTATTCCCTAAAACGAATGTCCAAATCACAATGTACCCTTAAGAAAGCTATGATGAATGATTCCGAAAGCCGACTGGATAAGCACCTTGTTTCTACTTTCAATTGTTTTTGAGTATAGCTGCAAAACTTTTACGGTGAGATTTTTTACAGAATACATTTCTGTAAAAAATCTCACCGTAAAAGTTTTGGTGAAGTGAGTTTCAAGTGAATTGTCATCCTATCTGACGCCACGTAGTCTAGGGACTCCCCTCAAACTCATATTACCTGTGTTTTTAAGGTGAGTTTTTTTACAGAATAGCGCTACAGTACCACCCCTAGTAATCGGCAGTTGTTTAGCAAATATTGAGATTTATTTCTATAGGCTTTGTTTGTTCAGGACCATTGAATCAGCGCCTTTAACGTTATTAAGTGTCGCCTAGCGTGACAGTGCAATGACCTGAGTTTGGGTTCAAACGACCATACTACTAAATTAACGTGTTTAATACTTTTTGTACACTGAAACCCAGAATTTTAAAGCTTTTCTACGATTTTCAGTGCAATTTTTTAAATTTCTTACTGGTTAGTTAATTGTATATCAAGCTACCCCAATATTATATTTTTTTTATAGAATTTCAACTTTATTTACAAGAGTCTAAGGTTCATGTTCAATTAGGAATTTGACAGCATAACCTTCTTCTCATGACATAACTAGGAAATCTATTTAGGAAAAAAAAGGACTTTGTCTCTGGGTGCGTCACTCCTGGAAGCTATTTTACACTTCTAAGGGAAATAGAGACATCTATATGTAGCCGAGGTCAAGCGGAAAACAATACCAATACGTAATCTGAATTACATATGAGCTAACCATTGATAAATGCAACGGGACAGTAAATAGGAAAATGTCGCGCAACGTACATAATCAGCCTATAACCCAGTACTGAGACACAACCGGCCTCTGCGAGAGGTAGTGGGCCATACCACACCACGCTATCCCAGTAATGGCCATACCCCACCACGCTGGCCCAGTGCGGGCCATATGATGTCACAGTTTATTTGTTCATAGTATACAGAACTATTTTCACGACTCAGTTCACTGAAACCACAAAAACACAATAAAAGTAATGTTCTGAAATATTTGCTACATACTACGTAGTTTATTGCAAAATAGAATTATTCCAAGTATTTACTATAAATAACGTTCCAGTGAATGAGCAGGAAAAATACTATTGACATCACAGGTTTTTCACACGATTTTTCTTTTAATATGATATCTAAAATATTTTAAAGCTGGATACTGGATACCTTTCAGAAGAATCACTGTACATATTGCCCAACCACACGTTTGTCTCAGTGTGTGGGATTAAGATTATTTACCAGCTTTTTTTTCTAGTATTACTGTATTTTTCAATGACAAGGTTATCTTGAAACCGACGTGCGTGTATGATGTAGGAACATAATAATATAATCAAAGCAAATGGATCATAGCAGGAGGCGTTCTATAGTTTCTGCCAACCCCCTTGGGAAAGAGTCGTGAGTTTATTTTATTTGTTAGTATTTCTAAAAAAAAATCTAAAACCCTCTTGAAAGGATACTTGCTAACAAAAGGAGTATGGAAAAGACGTGCTCTATAGAAATCACGTCATGAGATTCCTGCCTTCCCTATTTAAATGTGTTCGTATACAACCTGCTTCGTTGAAATCTTCATTTTTCATAGAACCTTTTGAATTTTTTTTCTTTTTTGCTACGCTAGTCTGCTTGCTGACGAGTGTTCTACTTTTGAAAAAGAGTACCGATACGTAACAAAACTTTTTGTTAAGATTTCTAATTAGGTCCTTCCAGTTTTCTGACGTTGTTTTCAATTTCTTTTTGCTTTTTCGTTGACATAAATATTATTGTTACTAATACATTAAAACGCACCCTGTCAATATTTCTGTAATTGATCTGTCAGCATTTGTTAAGAAATATGCTTTTAATGCTTTCTTTTGTGCAATTCCATCACCAAAATTTGAAGTGTTATTGTTTACGATTTCGCGATTCTGATACGCATTGCTAATGTGCTCAAGAATAAAGCAGATGGTATGGGAAAAAACCCAAATTAGTATAAAATTAATTAAATGTAAGCTCAAATATGTAAAATAAAAACATAAAGAATCACATTTCAAATCATATTCAACACATTTAATAATTTTCCTTTATTTAACAGCTAAGCTGCCACAAACTAATTTGCGAATCACAATACATTTAGGACTTGTGCACACATTGATACTTGCTATCCTTTTACACGGACGAGAGAATATACAACATTACAATGGAGACGATTATCAAACCACATTTTGCAAGACTACTCTAGAAAATTATTTGTCTACTAATTAGCTTTGTAATCATTGGCTGCCCTACTTTTAAGCCCAAACACAATCTACGAGCAAATCACGTTTAATTATAATTACAATAACCATACCTTCACGGCACCTAATCATGAAATCTGAAGCAAATTACTACAACTAATAATGTTACGGTGTTGCCTAATATGCTAATAAGTAGTTTAGACACATGTTAGGGACACGTTCATTATCTGCAGTCCACAGACCACCGGAACTGCTCCAAGGATGATCCAAAAAAGAACATGGTCATAGCTACAGCACTATTTATAACAACACGCCATCCATTGAGCATTCCCGTCAGAAGCACCTAGAGAAGTTTGAAATAAACTCCGCAATGTATACCAAACAATGGTTGAGACTCGTGTAAGAAAGTAAAACAGTCAAGGCTATCCGAGTTGTTTCCTAAAATATTTACACAACTTCCACGTTTCGTAATGGTGTTAATTTTCATAATACAGGATAAATTTCGTAACGTGCGGTCGTTAGTTAAATTAGCATTGATTACTTAAATGTCATAAAGTTGATTCGGATAAAGAAATAATTTGATATCACTACATAGTATAAAACAAAGTCGCTTTCTCTGTCCCTATGCCCCTATGTATGCTTAAATCTTTAAAACTACGTAACGGATTTTGATGCGGTTTTTTTTAATAGATAGAGTGATAGAAGAGGAAGGTTTATGTGTATAATTTGCCGCATAAAATTATGCGGGCGAAGCCGCGGGTGGAAGCTAGTTTATCTATAATAGTCAGATATTGATAAATAAGCCTGTAGCGATCATCCAGTTCCTAAATTCATAATCAGCCTATAATGTTCACTACTGGGACACGCGCCACTTCTCTGTGGGAGGTAGTGGGCCATTATCCACCACGCTGGCCCAGTGCGTTGTGGCGGATGTCACATGTCTTCGGATATTTGGTTGCTCACGATGTTATCCTTTACCGTTTTGAGAGTAGTTCTGATGAAATAATTAATACATAGTAAAGTGTCTACTATATACTTGTGTTCGAACCCACGACTCGGGGCCACCACTGCTGGCCACGATTGTTCCTAAATTACATAAAATCTATAAAAAGCAAGCGAAAAGCCTATATCCAAACTAATATTATAAATGCAAAAAATAACTCCTGTCTGTCTGCTACCCTTTTACGCCTCAACTGCTGAACGGATTTCTGTGAAATTTGGCATACAGGTAGACCGTGACCTGGATTAGGACATAGGATAGGATAGGATAAGACAAAGGATCCTGGTAGTACGTTCCCGTGACATAACATCAAACCACTCACAGGCGAAGTCGCAGGGAAAAGCTAATCACTACATAGTATAAAACAAAGTCGCTATTTTTGTCTGTTTGTTTGTCTGTATGCTTAAATAATTATGTAAATGAGTCACCAAATTTCTGCTACTAACATAGTTATTAAGTACAGATTTACTAACACATATGGACCTTGTTGTTTGAAATAAATGATTATTATTATTATTATTAAATCTTTAAAACTACGCAACAGATTTTGATGCGGTTTTTTTTAATAGATAGAGTGATTCAAGAGGAAGGTTTATATGTATAATTTGTCGACATATTTTGCGGGCGAAGCCGCGGGCGGAAGCTAGTAGTTAATAAAAAGCAGGTTCCTTTCTAGACAACAATATCGTAAAAGAGAAATGTTGCCACATAAAAAAAAACGCGTTCCATATTAAATAACTCCTTAATAAAAACTTTAAAGCTGTGTATTACATGAAACGGGAATTTACAACCGAGAACTATGTCGAATATTTAAATCATCTCATCAAATGATTACAAGTGTTCTTACACGTCTCATTGAACGTTTAAATATAATTTATGTGAAAATAGACCTATTTAGTTCGCTGGCAATGTTTTTAGTTTTATTAGGGGCATTAAAATAGCGTAATACTTATTGTTTGGGGCCTCGACTTGGTCTGTTATACAAGAGGTTATAATTATGAGGCTACTGGGTTCATGTAGGTGACATGTTTTTGATGCGGTTTTGCTTGCCTGTTAGTTTATTTAACTAAATGTCTAACTTAGTCCATTGAGGGCTTTTTTTCCTTCTGGAGTAGCGTACAAAAGCCACATTAGCCCAAGATTTCTTAAGCGGCATTGTCCGAAAGGGTTACCGCTACCCCGGCACATAAGGGGCTACGGAAGGAACATGGATGGGTTTTAGTCAGTAAGAGTCTGACACTCCCTTCCGCTCCACCCAGAGCGGAAGAAGTCATTGGATGATTTCCTAGCCTCAAATAAAAAAAAAAAATAGCCCTAACATTATTCATGATCGCTTTCGGCGATAAGGCCGCCCATTGTGTCACCTTATGTATAATTTTTACATTCATATCTATAATAATAATAAAGAATACTCCAACTTTTCATCTCGACACTGTTGCTGTGATACGATGCAACATTTCATCGGAATTCATTGAATCAACTGAAAATAGAACGACAAATGTTAGCAAGGCCAACATTCACATTAACTACGAAAACATTGATTGGCAACTAGACCAGATTTATTAAGAAAACTACAAAAAAACATCACAGTTTTTTAACATAAGTGTACAAACATACGGTTAGTTTCAAGATATACAGAGTAAGGAAACGAGATTACTCTGACGTGTAGCCACGTAACTCGGTTTACGGAACAGACCCGTAAAACTCGCGTAACAGGCGCAAAAAAAACGTTAAAACGTTAAAATATCGTAAAACGAACTGTTGACCCGTTTCCATGTTATGTTTACGTTTTTTTCCGCTTTATATACTCGTTTCACTCGATGAAGTAATGAAGATATCGGCGGGATTCGAGAGATGAGATTTGTGGCTATTATGGAGTGAAAATGAACGTTTTACTGCTTTTCCAAAGCCGCAATGTAATTGGAGAGATTAAAAAAGCCGAGAATATACTTCTTTTACAACGCTGCGTCGTAATTTTTTTTAATTTTCTTCCAATCGCCGGAAATTAACCTATTTTGTTCGACCCACACTTTTATTATTGTTTACTTTTGCTCATGTGGGTTGACAGCACCTGGTACTCACTTACGACGCACTTTCTTTTGTTTTTTGTTATCATGGAAATATTATACAATGTTGATTAACGGAAAATGTCTTCAGCACTGAGTTTACTCCCTTTTTTTGCGGACCCAGGTAGGTTTTTTCTATTACATGACACCGTACGTTCTATATTAAGTTACTTTCCATATAAGTTTTGCTTTTTTTAGAACATGGACACATAAAATAGTACACACATGTTAATATTAAGTAATAAAAATTAACACTATGTCATGTCATGCCGTCCACGGCGAACAAAATCAACCTATTGCCGCAGCCTATTGACCGCTTGGTTTTATATCAATTGCCGTGCCCCCAGCGCCCAGCTCAAAAATCGACAAATAAACATCTTCGACGAATAGGGTCTTGCAATGACGTAAAAATGCAAAACCGAAAATAAATTCTCAGTCGTATAAAAACGAATCAGGCAGCCTGAAAACATTCGTCGTATTAATCCGACTGGGGTGGTTAAAAGGTGACACACACACACACACATATTACATTATAAAATCCAGTAAATCAGTTCGGGTGTTATCTCGTGTGCATATTTGTAAACATGTAGGTAGATAGTTCGGAGCAAAATTCCGAAGCACGTGCTTCTGATGATACTCACTGATAAAAGTAACATTAGCGCTTCAATAGCAGCGATGGTGAACCCGCGATCGGCGAAAGGTCAGGAGTGGAGGGCTATTGTGCTATCATAGTATTTGAACCTCCTCGCATAAGGCCGTACATCTTTATGTAAATCTGATAGGGAATGAAGTAGTCTAAGGTTGTATACAGACGTCAGCTAGCCCTTGAATAAAATTCTGTCAATAATACTGGCTGATTACAAAATGGATGCTCATGGCGCATTTTTTTTTTTTGGTTTACGATTGTGTTTTCATATAATTTCTAACAATGAACTTATTACAATAGGTTAATTATTTTGTCGTTTGCGTCCTGATAATCACATTAAAATAATATTTGCGAGTATTTTCATAAATCCAGCTTCTAACTAAACTCTCCCTTCATAGTCGTAAAGAAGCAACGCCATTTGTAAATAAACGAGCAAAAAATAAACTTTTCTTCCTTCTTCTAAAAGGAAATGCTTGACAATGATTTTCACAAACACATTACAATGTCATATTATCATAAAAACAATTTAGCCATTGTTTTTGAGCTACACCTGTAATAACAATCCCACAGTTTTAAAGATGAGTACACAACCGCGTACTCAATGAATCCCACGTATTTACGAGTACAGCTTCGGTGTAAAACCGCTTAAATTATCGCACGTATACACTCGTCTTTTTACGATCTGTTAAAAACATAATATCTTTAATATTGTGCCAACTACTTAATATATCATAGAGATAACTACGAGGCGTATCGTGTAACCTCGCCTTACGTAATTACAGTGTTCTAATTTAGTTTAGGCCTAATTTACTTTTAGAATGTTTAAGTAAAGAAATGTAATTTTAGTTTTCTTGGAATGAGTGAGAAAAATTATTGAGAAAAAGATCTGTTTCCACTTATGAATGAGTCGTGATATTCTTGCATGTACGACTTACAATAATTACCACTTATTGTAATTTTAAAAATGAAAAAAAAACTTTTTATTTTTTTAATGTCTAATTTATTTATTAGTTACAAAACTTTTGATGTTTATCCTGAAAACATTTTGCATATTTAGTAACCTACATAATACTTCTACTTCAATCTTATAACAATATCATCGCATGGAAAACTTACTTTAAACTAAAATAAATCAACATTATAACGACTTGTTCAACAATCTTTCAGGGTTTTAACGAACTTAGACATGCCTTACAATCGTCTTTTTATTCTTTCGTACGACCTACAATGTTAACCAGGTCTTTGAACCACAGATAATAAATGAAAGGTGTTTAAATCTAAAAGACTCATTAGCATTTCATTGTGCCTTGATAAAATTGAAAATTCAATTCAGAGCATTAAAACTGCGTAGGATTACGACGGTGGTGAGGTCGACCCGGATTCTCACCCCTGTATACTATAAAAGTATTTGCTTTGGGCTCATGACGCATTTAGAACAACTTAGGTACCTACCTGCTGCGAAAAAGCGGCTGAATTAAGTTAGCCGAAGATTTTATTTTATAAGTCTTATAAAGTGTTCAGTAAACCGTGCAGTAACACAAAAGGTGTCGTATCGAGACTTCAAAGGAAATTTAATATAAAACACCTATTATTAAAGCTCCAATTCACCTCGCATACCTAGAGCTAAACCGCGTAGAAGTTTCTAGAACGCTTAGAATACCGAGTTATAGGTAATACGAGGAATTTCTATATCTGGTTGGGCCTGTATGTATCAATCGAGTTCCATCATCGCATGAAGGAAGCTCGTGTCATAGGGAACAGTCAGTGTTTTCCCCAGTTGCATTTACTAGATCCATGTAAATCCTGGAAATCGGAATGGTAGGGCTAATGTGTTATTGAATAATTTCTCAATATATCAATGTACGATTCCTAGATTCCATTTAGGAAGGTAAACTGCACATTGGACAGGGAACATAACTCGGTTCGGAGAAACGAATACTGTTGCATTAATCTGATCCAGCCTGTCCCATGGGTAAGTGGGATTGTCCGAAAAGGTTACAGCTACCCCGGAACATAAAGAGCTAAGGAAGGAACATGGATGGGTTTTAGTCAGTAAGAGACTGACACTCCTTTCTGCTCCACCCAGAGCGGGAGAAGTCACTGGATGATTTCCGAGCCTCAAAAAAATAAGCCTCTCCCTTGCTCTACCCCGTTGCTACAGGGGATGCCCATAACGAGTAGGCTTTTAGAGTTTAAAGTTTTTAAGCCATAGCTAGAGGCCTTAATTTATTGTGACATCCACAAGCAAGTCCGGTTAAGCAGTCGACAATGTCCTGGGTGGACTTGCGAGATAAAAAATAATACCTAATGTTGCTGACGTCCCAAGGTCGGAAAGTACCCCGAACCCTGACATCTCAAGGCTCCTACCCAAAAATCATTTATTAGCGGCTCCAAAACACAAATTACACACTTACATGTACGATCACAGTGTAAACATTAGAAGATCAAAGTTAAAAGCGATGATAAACGTGTAAAGGGATAAATAAATGATAATGTAACTTTCAGCTTTCGACATGTTTCATGATACTATAAGAGAATGTTTCAGTGCATTTCATATTCCGATGACAGTTCGAATTTCGTGAAAACACGCAGTGTTAGCACGGCGGCGTATGCGCACGGACACTCTGACATAACTCGGCCATGTATTTTGCAACACACTCTATAAATAATCACGCTATTCGACCATCCAAAATAAACAGTGTTTATTTTATGTTGCGTCGTTATAATTATAGTGCGGTGTCTTTAACCGCTAATGAGAACTTACTGTTTTACACGTAATACGAATATTTTCTAAGAATGTTCTGTCTCTCTGCCCCACATCGCAGACCACGCGATCATTTTAAATTGAGCGTCGCAATAAATCAAGGACGTCGTGAAGATTTTTCATGAGAAAGATATACTTTTAAAAGTAAAGAAAATACGAAGAAATGTAAGGAAGTGGCGGCCTACTGACACCAATATCGAATATGGACGAAACAAAGATATTACTAATTTGGAGCGTGGAGTGTTTAGATGACGTAGTGGGTACTGCAGTTGAAAGATTCCTGTTTACTTCTTGTCCATCTTTTCTCGCCTCACGCGTAATATCGGCCTACTCTTATTTTAAATGAGACTTTTTATGTCGAATTTGGCCTAAATTTTTGTGTGACAGTACGTGTCTACCTTTATTTTTTTTGGGGAAACAATACCAAAGCGTCTCGTAAATGAGACATTTCCTGTTCAAAAGGAGATGAAAGCGTTTATATTTTTCAACGTCTCGTTTCTCCTAACACGATAAATTGAAACTTTAACTGAATAATTCAGTCGGCTGTTATGTTAAGGAACACAAAAGCTTTGCAATTCTCTCTTAAATCCATTGAAACATTGCTATTTTATGGGTACAGTTAATTGTCCACAAAACTGGGCCTGTTGCCAGACTTCGCCTAAACGAGAGAATAACTACCTACCTACAACAATGATTCATTATTTATAGCTTCTGGAACAGAAGGCTCAACCAAATAAGATTAAAAAACTACAATTATCTCCAACCCATTTAATTCCCAGAGAATAAAACCATAGATAATCTCGAATGTATTAATTCTAGAATGGCGGACACTAGGAGTTTATGGTTCTTCGAACGTATAGCGAAATTTACAACATCGTGCCGTAGCTTCTGATAAACTATAAACCTACATCTGATACCTTACACGATGTAAGGGAAACTAATAAACGTAATAAACTATTCTTTCATACGTGAAATTACGCTTACATTTCATTTTACATAATACGGTATTTAAAAGTGTAGTCAATAACGTTACTTTTTATGAACTGTCAAAACGCGGCATTTGTACGTGATTTGTATGAAATATAACAATGTGACGTCACAGATTTTAAGAATCAAATGAAATACTTATAGCATTAAAAGCAATTTAACGATTATATCTTCGCATTATATTTCATTTCTGTACGGTGATGGAAGTTTTTATGACTAGCGGGCTTTTTTCCATGTGATTTCATATTTTATTTTAGACCGATTTAAATAGTAAATTTGCCCACATTTTTTTTATTTATACTTTGGATGGAAACCTAAAACAGGATATTTATGACACATGTTATTTTATTTGTCCCAAATATTCGACTCAAAGGACCAAAACAAGAACTTTTTGGACGTGTACCAAAATTGTTACCAGTCTGCCAAAGAGTCATTGTAATGATAAACCGCAGACTAAACAATCTCTTTTCAAATCTTGTTCCTAATTGGTTAAAGTATACTAGTTTGAACTAGTATAACCAAATTTATACAAAATAAATTTCAATATAAGTGATAAGACAATGTCCTAATATTCGATTAAGCGAGTATCACAAGTTCGTGCGAATTTTGTTCGTGAAAATTCGATATCAATCGTAAGTTAATCTACCTACCCTTTTACCAATTATGTTGGGGTCGACTTCCAGTCTAACCGGATGCAGCTGAATGCTAGTATTTTACATGGAGCGACTGCCTATCTGACCTTCACAACCCAGTCAGTCACTGGGTAATACGGTACACCTTGGTAAGACTCGCTGTCAGACTTCGGGCTTCTGACGAACCGTAACGACTGTCAAAAATCCACGAATGACAGCCGGGCCCAACGGCTTAACGTGCTTTCCGAGTCACGGAGGAGTCTCGGATATGTAATCTTTACATCACCCATCCACGGACCAACCCCGGCAAGCATAGCTTAACCTGATGGATCGATCCGTGCAGCTGTTATGACTTAGTCGGGAGCTTCTCGTAAGTATCGGTGTCGAATAAGTCTCCTAAATTAATAATTGACATTCCTCCGATATAATCCCTTACTAGAGTAAGACCAAAACAAAGACAGCCAGACGTATTACCTATTAATATTACCTAAGTAACTTAGTTTCATTAATACAACATTAGCAAGGATTATCCTCACGCAATCTATTCTTTATTCGACATCAATTATCCTCACAGGCTCAAGTTAAAGGGTCACCCTTTTGCCCTATATCGTCAATCATTTGCCATTATATCTGAAACTAATACGCTGTAAAGTATGAACAACTGAAAAGGTCAACTAAAAATAGAATTTTACATCTCTTGGTTTACCAGATTTATCGTTAAAATACTTTAATAAGTACGGTAGGCCGAAAGTTATTGGTTGCAAAACCAGTGTAAGCTGGCCTCATAATTTATTGACAAAGAAGTCAACTTTTTAGACTGTTCCTTACTACCTCAAAGTTATTTTTTACCATTGCCACTCGAACGTAGTAGATTATACAATAAGTGAAAAAGGAGGAAACTTGATTCGAGGGACTAAGGATTGGTTAAAAGTAAAAAACTCGTGAAAACAAAGGGTTCGTCACGATACTTGTATCCCTCGCTCCGCTCAGGATTCTAATCTTTCGTTGCTCTCAGGATCCAACTTAGTCCTTCGAATTAAATTCAATTTTTTATCATTTGTTGTATAATCTTTTATTTCAAATATTGAGTTTTCTTCCTGTTCTCAATTTCAATCATTGAAAACTATGTCTCCTAACGACTATGTCAAGAAACGAAAGCCAAGAACTACATGCTAAATGCGTGCAAAATATCGAATTTCGGGAACAAAAACACGGATTAAGAAATCGGTAATCTGGGTCCAATATGGCTGACAGGAGCCAAGTTAAACATTCTATTTTGTAAAAACAAAACAAAAACATTTCATTTTCACAAATGGAAAATGGACACCTGCCATCCAAGATGAGTAAGCATCGCAAAATGAGGGGTGTTCTTTCAGTGCATAATATGGCGAAGAAAAAAGAAGATATTGTATACGCGGTTACCGTAATCTCTTTAGACGTCAGATATTTGACGTTTGAAAGAAGAAGACAGCGTTGTGTATCTTTAAGGACGCTATACAACGCTGCTCCCGCTGTGCGGCTCCTATTGGTCGTAGCGTGATGTTACATAGCCTATAGCCTTCCTCGATAAACGGACTATCCAACACAAAAATAATTTTTCAATTCGGACCAATAGTTCCAGAGATTAGCACGTTCAAACAAACAAACTCTTCAGCTTTATCATACTAGTATAGACTAGCAAGGGGGTTATGTATTTATTATATGAGGAGGATCTACTTACTCTAGTGTACAGTCTGTACACAAAATAGAAAAGATTTTCATGTTACTGGCATTATTTTTTCCTGCTCGTCTTCCGCAATATGCAACTCATTGTAAACTGCCAACTCTGAAAAATATTTTGCACCAGAAATAAGTGTTTCGAGTCTAATGACGTCACAACATGGTTCAGACTTTCAAATACAAGTTTTTATAATTACTAGCGAAAGTGTATTAACCTTTTTAAAACAATAAAAATACATCGCAGGGGTAATACAGTATCTTGATTCGAAAATATTTGTTTTGTATGTTCGAAAGATTCATGAATGAAAACTCAATAATACAAAGATAATGTTATCGAGAAAACTTCACTGCGTAATAACAAAATCTAAAAATAGTGCAATTCATTCTATTTGGAGAGTTTTATTTTGTAAGTTGTATTTCTTTCTGTTTTATATTATTGTCCAATTTTTTTCTCATTTATCGCCATTTTATGTAAAACATAAGTACCTATACAATAAATTGATAATATTTACATACCTAAAGAGACTTAAAATATTAATAACAAGTATATAAAACGGGAGGGAAAATTGTTTGTATTTTATTATATATATTAAATTTAAGATCAATCATAGCCTCAATAGTAATCAAACTTGTGAAGTTTTAGGCCCTAACTGGCCTAAAGTGGGGGCTAATTTTGAAACTGGCTAGACGTCTGTCCTTCAGGGCCAAGTCAATTGTGAAACGAAAATTCAATACTGACCTAAATAACAAACCAAGACTAAATACTCGATAACTAAGTACTCAAATCAATTCAAATTAAGAATATTTTATGGCCCAGTTCCACCTTCGTCTGATACTAAAACGCCTCGTTTAGCATTTAACGTACGTATACCTACAACGTAATATAGTTCAAAATGCCTAGAACGAAGTTCAAGAATCATCACAGCTCGGTGAAATTGGCCCTTAATATCCTTTTATCTAACGGAAAGAAGACACTCCCTTTGATTCACAGAATTAAGAGATAAATAAAATATAGTGCTAAGTCCTTTTAACACGACCAGACCAGGAAGACTATTTGTGTCCTCTGGTTATTCACTTTAGGCAAAGAGCTTCTGCCGAATCGGCATTTATGACTTCGCTCACTAACTGAATGTCTCGTGCACATGCTAAGGAAATTCATGACAGAAGTTAAACAAATTAATTTATCAAGCAAATTGTCTCCCTGGGTCACGCTGATATCAAGGCAATGGATAAAAATTGACAACGTTTTTTGAGATGATACGCAATTTGTTTCGTATCGATAATCTCCACCTTGAATCTGAATGATTTTGAAGAATATTGCTAATCCATTGCTTTATATGCTGGAAAAATATGTCTAACCAACAACTTAAATAGCGCAATGAATGTTGATGAACTGTCAAAATGCTAATAGCTTTTCTTTTGTTCTAAAATCTGATTAGCTGTTCGAACTTCTACCATCACTTAAACTTCTGTTACAACTCCACAGTGTACATATTAAAGCTGCCCTTTTCGGGTTTATTGCGCCGTCCATGTAGCGAGGTGCATCTGTCTTTTGTTTGAGTCACAGACTACGAATGTGAGGAAAGAATCAGAATACGGTAGCGCGCATAAAATCCTATCCATCCGTCTATTTTGTTGCCATCAGAGCGTCTTGTAGTTCACACAAAAACTTTTAAAGTTAGCATTATACAGGCTGGAATTTTTGGAACTCACCTGGAGCGATACTGCCGTTGTATCCAACAACGGCAGTATCGCTACGATACTCGGACCTTTTCAAAGAGACTGATTTGAATAATATAAGTAGGTTTGAACTGGTGCTAGACCTGTCTTAGTTATTGGAACTCAAATCCCTTAAGTACACGAGCTTGTCTTCAGAGAAAATCCGCGGTCCACAATTTTAGTACTGAAGTCAATTCTGTGTTAAACCACTATTTCCATATCTTTCTAAAGAAGCTTCTTCATGATGGACTGTGATCTAATCACCATTATCTGTCAAGCTTGGCGATTATGACCAACATAACTGTATAATGTGACAGTCTTTGGTGGTCGGTGTTATCACTAGACTTCTATGGGCTGATAATTATGATAATGATGATGAATAATAGTCAGAGTACTGACAGGCGACTTGTCAATCACCTAACTCACTACTGTTCTGCCAAACATAGCTTGAACAGCGCTTTGGTATTCATAAATAGTTTTATGACACAATGTTCTTACATACGTCACAATTAGTCAATACATATTATGTAGATAGGTAATAAGTGTATTGTGTGTACATGAAAGTATAGATAGGGTCGCCCGGGATCAAGTAATACCAATCTGTCAAATAATTTTAAACCTTAAGACGTCGGTCGTTAAGTTCAACATCGGGAAAATTTAACAGTTTGTGGTAACTTGATGGGCTGGCGACTGTACATATCACTGACTCCTAAGTTTGTCAATACAGTCGAAAACATAGATTTATTAGCATTCAACTTACTGGAAGTGGTTGTTAAACCATGTGGGCAAGCCACATCACCACCAACACCCAACACCCTTGTCCAGCCACTGCTGAGTATCTAATAGGCTTCCTCCCTTTTGTGCCATGCTTCCCAGGTCCATGTGAGACTGAAACTGTTTATTTCTTGCCTACATACCCAACATATTTTGCCGTGTGTACATGTTTAGACACTCCCATATTTAGCAAACACTTCCTGCATATCTATTGGAGCCACAGATCTTCGACAGATGCGTTACAACTAATAGTCGTACAAACATTGACGTTCAGTTTTCGGAAGTTGTTTGTAATAAGGATTTATATTCTGTTTACGTTTGAAATAATTTAGATGTTGATGAGTTCTAAAGGAGAAGTTAAGTTATCTAGTCTGACAAATATAGGTTCTAGAGTCTGGGTTACAATAAATGCACAATTTTAGAAGAGATTTTAATAGTATTATTGATAAACAGAGCTTTTTCAGAAAAAAGGTCACAGCTCATTAGAGCCACCCGGCACCCACTCCGCATCGCATCACCTCCTGCGGCTAGTATTCTTTATATGGAGTTGTATGGATATATGCGCTCGCTACTTCAACTCCATGGCGTCATCGGATCGCCTCAGTTGTAGACCTTTCACGCGCGGTCGGCAGGAGGACCGACCACTCGATGACAACTCGCTGCTCGCATGCTTGCCTTGCGTTCACTCAGCTGAGAGGCACTGGCGGTGGCCAGTGGACGTTTATTGGTGATAGCGCGGCGTCCACCCGTGGACCACCTGTCGACAGCGAGTGGACGCCGTGCGACAAGGTGGTGGGGGTGGCTGCCGGGTAGCTTTAATGAGCTGTGACCTTTAGTTTCTGATTAGTTACGTACCTAGCAGGTGGCGTTCCATAGCCCCATGGGAAAAAAGGCGTGAGTTTATGTACGTAGTTCCTTATTTTCTACTAAAAAATCACAAACAACCAAGGCTCAAATAATATTGATAACAGTTCGAATAAAAACGTAAACAACTCGTGGGACCGGAATAGCGACCCAATTGTAAATACGTCGTTATCCACTCAGCGACTATTACGTCTTTCGTACATTAAATCAAACAATATCATTATATCTTTTCATGGACCACAGAAAACTCTAGAGTAGACTCGAAAAGAGTTTTAAAAAAACCGCGGAACTCGTTACTGTCAAAACTCAAACTCAAAGTATTTATTTCAGCAAAATTAATTACGGGCACTTTAGAATTGTCATAAGGTCGATCAGTCAGAAAAATTAAGCTAGCTGTGCCCATTCCAAAGCAGTAGGTACCTACCTATGGAGAAGAACGGGCAAGAAACTCCACGAACACTCTTTTTAAACAAAATATGGTTACAAAAAATTTGGTTACATCATTCATATTATTATTAATACATGTGAGAACGATGCAGAACGTTAAAAGCTGTATCCCGTATTTAATAAGTCGTGCATCCTTAGCTTACAATTCCTGTATTTTCTAGAAATAAACAATTGCGTATCTGTATTTCCTTAAATACTTCTATCGAATTCAGATCCATGATTCAAACTATTAAGAAACTCTTAAAAATAACCCAAAATTAATACGAAATATTCTAGTTAAGAAAACAGTATTATCATTAATAAACGTTCCGGAGCCGTCTTGTATTGTAGGCAAACACTTTATTGTTTACCGCCTAACCTATTTCTTTGAGAGAAATAATTGCGCGGGCGCAACGCTCCAGTGGGCTTGTGTTACATGTGTTACGAGTTGTTAGATCAGATCAGAGACTCGTTAGCTACTGAGAAATGTGGACGTGAAGTGGGGCGAGACGGTCGCCTGTCGCTTGAACCCTGGCGGCCAGAGCTGATGTCGGGCGATGGCCTGGCGTGTGCAAACGTCTTCATTCTGCATTGGCTATGTTTTTTTTTTTGTTATTTTTTTTCATGAAATGAATTTAGCTACAACAATGCGATCATTGTTTTTAGTTAAAAATACCTAGTTTTAAATCTACGGGAAATAAAACTATGGCTTAATTCATCCGACATCGTCATTGTTGTAGCAAAACATGTCAAACGTCAAAGTAAAATCATTTATTTCAAAGAGGCACAAGAAAGGCAGTTTTGGACGTTAAAATTAACAAGAAATAGAATTGATTCTAGTCGCCCCTTCCAAAAGGTACTTTCGTATGGAGAAGAATGGGCAAATAACTCCACCGTTACTCTTTTAAAATGTTTTACAATGATCATGATCAGGCTATAAAGTTCTCACTGCTGGGACCCGGACCCTTCTTTTAGTGAGACCGGCGCGGAGCTCGTTCTGGTTGGTGGATGTTACATGTCTTCGAACATTTGGTTCTAGAACAACCCTCACAATGTTTGCCTACCAGTAGTGATGAAATAATGTATACAAACTGCCCGCTTATTATGATCGTAAGTCGAAACTCCAGATATTTTCACAAGCCCAGCTTCTAGCTAAACAAACTAGAATATCATAGAACAGAATATCTCATAAATATTGAAACTAAATAGTCATTACTCAAAATAATAACATTCCGCTAATGACCATCGCCTACACTCCGGGACCTGTTTACCTAATTGGCTCCTACGATCGGAACTTGGACTAACATCCGCCATTCCAATGCAGCTGCGAACTTCTTTCAACCTAAAAACCTCTTGAGATATCTTAAATGAGTATTTAATCATAATTTTCTTAGAAAAAATGCGACGGGCATAATGCACCCGAAATCGGTCAGTTCAAATCCGATGCTTTGTCGTCCTAATTGGCTACTATACTCATTTGTAGGGAATTGTCACAGAAATGTGATGCACACTCCCGCAGAATGCAGAAAAAGATTTGCCGCCAATATTGTAACCATTTTGGTAATTAAAAAAAGGAATGACGTTTGTTCAAAAAAGGAATGTCGTTTGTTCAAAAAAGGAATGTCGTTTTTCTTGGTGACGTCACAGTCACAAAGGTATTACGTAATACGGTAGCCGGGAGATTTGATTTTGTGCATGAATGCGGATGACTATGAGAGTAGGAGAGGTTGGATTGTGGGAAAGAAGTAGGTATTGAAGAGACATGTTGCGCCAACCCCAAAAAATTGATAATTAATTCGCCGGTCTTTTAAAAATCTCTAACGGAAAATGGATGGGATCAACTTGAGCTCTCCTTACTTCCTTTCAAGAACCTTCGACCTACATACATAATCTTCATACAAAGGACGCTTACGTGATAAAATACAAAGACAATATCGCTTCAAATCTTGAGATACCTAACGATTGAAACACAAGAAGTATTGATCCTCTACGTACTACGTCAACAGTACCAAAACCAATCTTATATTAATCCTCAATACATATTAAAATAAAAATGATACTTTAAATGGAAAACGTGACATTATATTTCGAACTGAAATCATAATTTGGTATCAAAATAGCCACGTATTCGTTCTATTACGTAGTAGGTTATTCCGTCGGGAATAAACTGAAAACATCAAGAAACGACATGTAATGTATATTCGAATTGACTCTGGAGTGTCGAAATCAAAATAACTGTGTATACATTCGTCGGAAGGACCATATAGGTCTACATTTGGTCAAGACTCTAATTTTAACAGCATTTTATTTATCTAAAATTAAATCAATAGGTCCGCCTGCAGTCATTAATTGAATAATCCGATATTGGTAAATGTTTTGAATGGAATTTGTTTATCGTGTAATTGCTCAGTTCTCTACCAATTTGGCTGATTAAACCAACAAACGTATCAAACTTTATTTATCTTAAGCCCACTAGCTTATTTATTGCAATATTCAAAAGCCTGATCTTTAAAATGGGTTGACTAGTTAAAAGGCAGGCACATTATTTTAGCTTGTATATAAAGAAACTAATGTTTGTGTTTATTTTGTTACAGGTATGTTAATAATGCTGCATAACGGAACTTTAGCGAATTCGTGACGTATGTACCTATATAATATTAATTTATCCAAAGTATAGTCTGCCATTATACCTAAGACCCATTGCATGCCATTATACCTTCGTATAAATTACTGGCACAATTAAAAAGCCATTGTAATAAAATAAAAATAATTAAATTCCAAATTCAGAACTATCGTACTATGTATCATAAACAATGACGATGCCCAAATATATTTTTTAAAAGAGAGCATCACAGCTTTTGAGTCAAAAGTTGACGTAATTAGGCAATCCCCCGCCGCGACTAATATAGCAGACAGTACTGGCCACTTTTTACGTCAACTTGTACCGTTACCTGTCCTCTTTCGTCACTCTACCCCACAAATAGTAGTCTATTTATATCCAGGTCTACGTCAGCCTGTGATTTACAGCTTATAGCGACCTTGCGGTAATTACCGGCTACCACTAGAAAAACTTTACGGAAATTATTATTTTTAGCTGCGAAAAGCGGAACCGTTTGAATTTAAAGGGACTAAGCGGAGTTTATATTTAAAATGGAGGCTCGTATGCGGTTTTAATGTACACGAGAAAAGCAAGTAGTGTAGGAAATGTGGGGCGTTAAAAATAAATGTTTTCAGTAAAAGGGCAAATATGGGCGTAACTCGCTCGTAGCAAGGTTTTTAAATAAAATTCAGAAATATTTTTCATTATAATTGTCGATTGAAATTGTATTTTAACTCTCAGGCATATTTTGCTCATTATTTTATAGAATTTTCGACTGAAATTGTACTTTATTTTATTTAAAATAGTACAATTGATAAATGGGCTGTAGAAGATTAGATTATGAAATAGCTTACATCATTATTCCATAACATTAGCTAATCCCGCGTTCTACGTAAAGTTTATCGAACGCAAGTGACATTTTAAACCACTCTCTTACATGAATTTATCACCGTCATCATTTCTCAAATCCCTTAATTATTTAGTTTTTGGTACACAAAGATGCTGTTTTGAATAAATATCTGTGGTTTGTTAATAAATGTCGAATTAAGCGGTTCTAAATTGACCATTAGCGTCGCATTGCATAGAATGAATCTCAATTTCTTATCTTTTATGTTATTGGGCCAGTTTTCCCAAGTTCCTACTAAATGTTTTCTAAACAGATGCCGATAACGGTTTCCTAAACACGCTTCTACCTAATTGTTTGTATAATTTAACCACAAAAAAACCCAAGAGTTATTCAATAATATTTTTCATACGAAAGTTATCCGTTTGAAGTTTTCCGGGAGTGTTGGTGTTAACATTTTATCCCGTTTTTTTCCTTTATCGGTGAAGTAGATTTTATGAGCCCACGATCATAAAATCAAATATACTGTTTATTCCAAGTTTTTGGCCGAGTTTAAGAGCTTTGTTTTTCACGTTTCTTTTTCCAATACCGACTCTACTTTTGGCCATATTTGCCCTTCACAAATCAACAAAAAAACCATGATTTACGGATGTAATAAACTTAGTTACAGCTGCCAAACTATTATAAAACTATTCTTTATCATCTGGTTCGAGTTTAATTGAGACGCTCTATCTCCGCCATTAACTTTTACAAAAAGACAAATATCTCTCCATTTAAACGGACTTAAATCCATTAGTTGCGTGATATATCTGTTTTATAATTAATCAACCTCTTAAAATAAAACAAAGCAAGCGTGCTTTTGATATTTATGCTCTTTAAGTTATTTATAAGAACTCTGAAATAGGGTTACCACGATAGTATTCTTTCATAATATTCCAATTGATAAGTCAATCCGTTTACGTTTCTTTTTAGGGTTCCGTACTCAAAGGGTAAAACGAGACCCTATTACTGAGGCTCCGCTGTCTGCCCTTCCATCCGTCCGTCGGTCCGTCCGTCTGTCACCAGGGTGTATCTCATGAACCGTGATAGTTAGACAGTTAAAATTTTCACAGATGTATTTCTTTTGCCGCTATAACAACAAATACTAAAAAACAGATTAAATTACTTATTTAAGGGGGCTCCCATACAACAAACATGAGCTTTTTGCTCGTTTTTATAGATAATGGTACGATACCCTTCGTGCGCGTGTCCGTTTCACACTTGGTTGGTTATCTTACGTATTTCCGAACTACTAACTGCTCATTTTCAGACTCAAATGTTTAGTCTACCAGTCAGATCTTTGTAAGGTCTTTATCAGGTTCGAATTAAGGGGGATACGCGCAGGGAACCCGCGTAATTGAAGTTTTCTTACGTGTTTTTGCAATTTTCATGTTAGTGTCCGATTATATGTTTATCAAAATACGATAGACATATTCTACAGCAGCTTTCGTAGCAAAAAAAAAGCGTGATTATGAAAAGCTCCACCCCTTCCCGTAAGATAGGTGAGACTTACATTGGTACTTCATCTACTCCTTAAAACAAATGCTGTAGGTAAACATAGATTCCATTAAGCGGGATTGTCTGAAAGGGTTACCGCTACCCCGGAACATAAAGGGACGAAAGGAACATGGAAGGGTTTTAGTCAGTAAGAGTCTGACACTCCCTTCCGCTCCACCCAGAGCGGGAGACGGAGAAGTCATAGGATGATTTCCAACCCTCAAAAAAAATAAAAATAAGCATAGATTCCATGGTGATCCTACACGGTGTCGGTCGCCTGATTTACCGTTCGCCGCCGTGTGGTCACGGTAACGCACTTTAAGAAATACGAGCACCGCTTACAATAAATTGTGGTAAACAAAGAAATGCATGCGAGGCTGTGCTGAGGACACCGCACTTCGCAGCTATTTTAGAAATATCGAACTAGTCCGAGGTCGACATGTAACTATTATTTCACTGTTCTAAAATAAACCCCTATTTTTAAGTGCACTAGCTTTCATAATTGCAGTAAAAGGTAAATGTATTATTGTATCGATCAGTGGTTCCGTACCTGGAGGTAATTACCCCCGCGGGGGTAAATTAGCTTTTTTATGGGGGTGACGTAGAACCTAACAATTATGACCTAATCTATACTAATATCATAAAGCTGAATTGTTTGTTAGAACGCGCTAATCTCTGGAACTACTGGTCCGAATTGAAAAAATCTTTTTGTGTTGGATCGTTCATTTATCGAGGAAGGCTATAGGCTATGTAACATCACGCTACGACCAATAGGAGCAGCGGGAGCAGTTAGTATCTAATATAATTATAATATAATTATATTAGATACTATAATATAATTATATTATGTAGATCGCCACGCAGTAAGTACTGCGCTCGTGGCATTTCTTTCTAGCTGCCGTCGCGTCGTCGTCATGTAAGATTGATGTCCAATTGACTATTTGAATCGCCAAAAATAAAATATGAAATCACATGGAAAAAAGCCCGCTCGTCATAAAAACTTCCATCACCGTACAGAAATTAAATATAATGCGAAGATAAAATTGTTAAATTGAATTTAATGCTAATAAGTATTCCATTTGATTCTAAAAATCTGTGACGTCACATTGTTATATTTCATAAAAATCACGTACAAATGTCGAGTTTTGACAGTTCATAAAAAGTAACGATATTGACTACCCTTTCAAATACCCAATTTGTGATTAATAAAGATATTTGTATTTGCTTGTATTGTTTGATTGGTAACATTTTAAGGTCGGGGTGAAATCGGTTCTTCTACTAGGTTATAGGGGTAACAATATTGGAAAGGTTAGGAACCACTATATAGATCATGAAATAAGTGCCTATTCACACGTTCCGGTTACCGGGTACTTAACGCCGGGTGCCCGGAACGAATGTATGATGTAACCGGATATATTATGCCGAGATGAGCCAAAGCTTTCATACTTATCCATCGGATAACCGGGTAGTTGGAGCGTGTGAAACGGGTATTAGTTCTTGCTGCCCGAGACATGTCTCCTCTAAATAAATGTTATGACGAAGGACAAGGATAATATAGATATTAAATGCTTGAAGGATAATGATATGACCTTACTACCTTTCTTGAAGCACTACGTAACGTCGCACCTACAATTTGCAACCTTAACACGTACGCAATAAATACAAAATTCGATTTTGCAATCCGCCGCTAGTTATTAAAAAAGCAAGGATACTGCGGGCAAACATTTCATGCATTAGTTATAATAACACATAAATCATATTATATTTTAGTATAATAGCTAGTTTTACGTACTACTGTTTACAAACCGTTAACCAGATCAAGGCGAATTATACATAACTACTATTCGGATTTACGGTCATTGTTTCCGTAAAAAATAATAGTTTAGTATGCATAATAATCCTGGGGCGCAAAACTGCTTTGAATTTACGCAATGGAGATGGCCAGAATCTCTTAGGACCTGTGCCCCAGAATGTACAGAGATGAAATTAATGTCGTTCAATAGGTCATATCTTCAATGATTAAGAATTGTAAGTTACTTATAGCTATGCAGTCGTGGAACAAAGTTATGAAGATTTGAAAGTCTTGATTTTTTCACTCGGGTTTCACCATGATTTTACAATGTATTCATAAAATACGATTGTAAAAGGTCCATTTTCCTTACTTATTAGGTTATTACACCGTTTATTATAATTAGTGGAGCACTCACGTGGGGCTACGACACAATAAAATAAAGATGCAATAAAATACTAACACAAACACGAAGCAACCGATTACCGCGGAAACATCAGTTTTGACGTTTGACGGATTCATTGAATGTTACTAGTAATTAAGTCAAGTAATACCTTTAAGTCAATATTGTAATGCTACAATACACGACGTAACTGTATTAAAATATGCTATCAGTCTGCGTACTTTGACTTTTGATCTATAAAATCATAACGAGAAGGTTGGTTTGATGGATTACTTACCGTCAAAAATATATTTAAATAAATATTTTGTTATGAATATTTTAATTGCTACATGCGTTTAGTTATATTTTCCTCTAAGCATTAATATTATTAAATGGCAACATTGAAGATACTTTAAAGTGACATTGAACGGATAAAATCGCTTACAATTCTTTTATTTTAGTATTTTATTCAGAGACTGCTATGAAATATTATTAGATATTATAAGTTCTTTGTTTATTTGAATTTAATTAATTGTAATACTTTTAATTATGTACAGCTTGGGGCAAATACTGGCCATGTCCTTTAATTAGACATTCTTGATAGTACTCATTAAGAAGATATTTCCTTATAGCCTGTTATGGGTAGGATTCAACTTTTTTTTTTGTAATTGGCGAGCAAGAAGTTTTCTTAACTTAAAAATATAGGGTTATTAAACAATGAACCTTAAAGTAGGACTTCCATATTCAAAATAAACAGCAGAAGAATGGCCAGCGAAGCCTTAAACCGTTTTCACACCTTCAATAAAAATCGCAGGCAATAGAAATCTCTGCATATATTAGGAAGCGTCCATAAATTACGTAAGGCGTTTATGGTGAAGAGGGAGTCGTGGGGGAGAAAGGCGATCTCGGCAATTATCACGTGTTTTTCCCACTAGAAACTGTAAAATTGCGAGAAAACTACTAGCAAAATAAATTAAATAAAAAATAACAAATTGCAAATTATGGTAATTTAAATAAATCCAAAGCAATGAAGCACAGATTAACGTATATTCACAAAAACAGAACTTTAAAGATGACATGAGATCAGGGGGGGGAGGGGAGGCACAAAATATTCAAAACCACCTCACGTAATTAATGGAGGCCTCCTTACAGCGCGCCATAAATGTGCCGCACAAGTCCCACGTGTAGAAAACTTTTTAAATATCAGCCAATCATATTATTGGCGGCGTAAAGTACTGGAAGTGCTCAATCACTTCCTACTTTCACACGAAACTCATGAGAAAACTAAATGTATTTCATTAAAGACTTTCCTTTTCCTTATAGTTCAGGAAAACCTGTAGTATCTTTTGTTCCGAAAGAGGAAAACGTTTTCCTTTTATGTAGGAACGAGAAATCACACAGGACAGAACAGAACTTGGAAAAAAAATACATCGTTGACGATTGAAGATGTATCTTTGGCTACTACAATGTGAAAGATTGTGAAGATGTTTGTTACTCAATCACGCCAGAACGGCTGAACGGATCTGGATGAAATTTGTCACAGAGATAGGTAATAGTCTGGAATAACACTCAGGGTACTTTTTATCCCGGTACTACGTTCCCGTGGGATAATTTTCGACATCCACCCGAACGAAGCCTCGGCTGAAGCTAAAGAATTCTATCATAACTGTCATTTCAACCACTTTATAGCACTCACAATGAAGACCTTCAAAAAATCCATTACAACCTTCGAAGCTTCCACCTTAAGTAAATCACTGACATTTCAGTAGCACAGCGATAGCACCTTAATCTCAAAGTGATTGGCATTTGACGTCATTCTCTCGATACATTACTATATTACTATAGTCTTTCTTATTTGAACTCTCTCTTTATGGGCACAGTAACTCAACTCCCACGGCTAATACCGTCTTGAACTATATAAGTGACCTGCTTTCGGCTCGTGGACATTAAAAAGGCTATTCAGGGTTCAGACTTGGAGTAGGGCTTTGTTTTACACGTGCGCAGATACTTCACAATACCTTTACTTGTTGCTAACGCTGACACTTACTAAGTATTTTGTACCAAATAGCTAAACAATGGCTCAAGACTGACAATTTGAGAAATCTTTTTTAGACAATTTAATAAAAACTCCAATTTCTTCTGAAATTCTTCAGGGGTAGCGTAAAGCCCAGTTACTGGGTTGTGGAGGTCAAATAGGCAGTCGCTCCATGTAAAATACTGGTATTCAGCTGCATCCGGTTAGACTGGATGCCGACCGTAACATAGTTGGGAAAAGGCTAGGCAGATGATGATTTCTTCAGAAATTAAGGAAGGAGTTAAGAACCCAAATCCTATTAGTCCGCTCCACCTAAGGTTGAATATGCAATACCATCCCACTATTATTGCCAACAACTGTAATCACATCTATACGTTTCAATGCAACGCCGCATTTGAAGGCACCTGCGACCTTTTTCAGTCATTTCCGGACTGCAATAACAATTACATCAACCCACACATCTTACCAATCAGTCCTGGATAATACGAAACAATAGAACACTTTCAAAGAACAGCATTATTTGTTATAATAAACTGTTCTATTTACGCCCATCTGAGCACAGAAAAGTCCTTGACACCCCATAAGGAAAATACTGACCTACATACATCCTGACCTCTTCAGAAAGCCACGGAGGCAGCAAATAACTTAGTCTTGTACATTGAACAGATTTAACGTCTTTCAAGAGATTAATGCTGGTATTATCCTACGCAGATCTCGGCAGGATTAGGCCCACGCCTGCATTCAGCGTGTATTGAATTCATCAGCAGGTGTCTTCGAGATATGTCAAGGTTTAATAGATTCTGCAGACGCGTCCTTCAGACTTGTCTGCTGGATTTATTTGTTGAATGTTTTGTTTTGTGTGAGTAAATAAGTTATTTATTTATTTGGGCCAAACACTTTGTATACATTTTATAAACCTGCCAAATTGCGTGAGTTTATCGGAGGGTTTAGCGGTCGTCTTAAAACGTTTGGTATTAACAATCTAAAACATCAGTAGTGCTATTCTGTGACAATCTCACCGTGAATACGCAGGTGAAGTGAGTTTAAAGTGAGCTGTCAATAGTGTCAATCCGTATTAGGTGGAACAATCGCGGTTTTCCCGGTTAGATATTTACAGAATCACTGACCAAGTCACCTTAGATATGACCTCGGGCCCCTCAGGGCCAAGCCTGCCGGGTAAGCGGGACTGTCCGAAAGGGTTACCGCTGCCCCGGAACACCAAGGGCTAAGGAAGGAACAAGGATGGGTTTTAGTCAGTAAGAGTCTGACATTCCCTTCCGCTCCACCCAGAGCGGGAGCAGTCATTGGATGATTTCCCAGCCTTAAAAAAAAAAAGGAAAGAGACAAAGCGACTGTGCGTCCAATAGCTGACTCTTTTCTGCAAACCTGTGATAACAAAGAATGGAATGAATCAATTTTATGCAAATAGTTAATAGATGTGTATTGGGAAGATCAACTACTTACGTTTTAGAACACATACTGAATTCAGTCATACGACCTTCTTCGCTCAATTTTCTTAGATAAAATTTTCGTGTAGGAACATCTCAGAATTATTTACCCTCACTGTCCTCACACACCGGCGAAATTGAAAAATTAAAAAGAAGATTTATCTCTAAGACTGTGATTTACGCATTTATCAGTTGCAATTATAACAAAGCGTTAATTAAAAATGTTCTTCATAAATCTATTCGGTGTAGAGAAACCGCAATATGGGTCAAGGTCGCCTCGACATTAATTTTGATTCGCCTTGTGATTGTTTTATAGGCATCTCTTGTGTTTTTTTACCCTTCGATGCAGCCGTTAGACACCAGATTATTTACTAAGATTTCACGCGTATAACAAAAGCATTTTTGAGTAAATATTTCATGATTATGATTGGTTCTGTCATGTCAAAGAGTGCGTGGGTGATGACTGATGCCGGGGTACCAGTACCTACTGCGACCTTCCTAATCTTACAAGGTTTATAATTATTATAAGTATATTTATGACACCATGTTTTGTTTTTAGCTATTAAACTCATGTAACCTTCGTTTAGTTATATAGATTGTTATTATTTTTGTACCACGGACGCTTATTACGTTTTTCCGGTTCATCTTATCGGATTTTGTTGAGTCAAGATCTTTCCGATAGCCCACATCGGTGTACATAATTATGTTTCATAAGCGAATATTTTGTAAGAACATAAACTGAAGGTTTTCACTCGGCGTGGCGAATTTCGAAAGCCTCCACTTGATCTTATCGAGTAAATTAGAGGCGCTCCGTCCAGCGGTAATTAATTGGGCCACTCTAACGTGTTTCCTACGGGGAAACAATCCTTCCTTTTTCGAATAGGTTTACGTACCGTGATTTTGAGGACATTTTAGTAGCACCCTATTATAACCTAGCTTTTGCCCGCGACTACGTCCGCGTGAAGTTCGGTTAAAAAATCATTGTTTTGGGTGCTCTTTGAATTGATGAAGGTCTCAATAATATTTTTTCTCATATATCTTCAATGTACAGACAGCGATCCGTTACATTTTTATTATATGTATAGATTAGGGAGTTCTGAACAATTACAAGTAATACACAAGTATTAGGTAGGTACCTACTTTGTAGTATGAAGGTTCCAGTTTATATAGGTCAGTAATTTAAAATGAAATCCTAGCAGACTTACAAGTAGAATATTTTAGTTCACATATATATATTGAAAGGTTTTCCCCTTAGAATACTAGCTCTGTGAGCTGTTACATACATAACTCATCCAACTTGGATTCGGTCCCAGATGCATTTTGATTTATACGACGAGATGTAAACAAGAATCTGAATTCATATACTAATATAATATAATAAAGCTGGAAAGTTTGTTTGTTTGAACGTGCTAATGGTAGCCCAGTTCTTGAGGAAGGCTATAGGCCTATAGGCTATGTAACATCACGCTACGACCCTTTGGCGCCGCGCAAAAAGATACAAAAGTCAGAAATACGCTTAGTGAAAACGTAGGATTAACCCTCTAGCTGGAGGCCTTAATTATTGAGGCATCCACAGGCAAGCCCGGTTAAGCAGTAGAGAACTTCTCAGGTTAAACTGCGAGTTGCCATTCCCAAAATAAAAATGTCGGCATATTATTAACCAAATGCCTTCGTGTAAAAACGTCACACTACAGATGATATTTTAAATTAAGTTACTCTAAAATTAAATAGCATATTTAAGATCTAGAACAAAACTGCACTAAACGGCGATTAGTCTTACAACACTTACAAATGCCTACGTACAAACATAATCCAATTTAATGGGAAATAATGTCTGCTACGAACTCATTTAAAACACATTACTTATGTAATTTTATTCGCAGTCATAAAGTTTGAATGTCACAGGAACGATAAAACTCACACGTACTTAAAAGATTTTTGCTTTAGCTTGAGAAAATTATAATTTTATTAACTTTTGCCGCATGGATGTCGTAAATGTACTACCGGAATAAAATCCTAAGTATCCTATTCGTTAATCCAGGTCAAAAGGGGCCCCTCAGGGCCAAGCCTGCCGGGTAAGCGGGATTGTCCGAAAGGGTTACCGCTACCCCGGAACATAAAGGGCTACGGAAGGAACATGGATGGGTTTAGAGTCTGACACTCCCTTCCGCTCCACCCAGAAGCGGGAGCAGTCATTGGATGATTTCCCAGCCGTAAAAAAAAAAAAAAAAAGGTCAAAACTATCTCTGTGTCACATTGATCCTTTCAGCCGTGTTGGTTAAGCGGGATTGTCCGAAAGTGTTACCGCTACCCCGGAACATAAAGGGCTAAGGAAGGAACATGGATGGGTTTTAGTCAGTAAGAGTCTGACATTCCCTTCCGCTCCGCTCCGAGCGGGTTCACTGGATGATTACCCACCCTCAAAAAAAAAAGACAGAATAGGTACTATTTACGATGTACAGAGGCCAGCACATCTGTCAAATTGCTTTGATAGATTTTCAACTTTATTACTGAAGCATAAGTTTCATGTTCAATTCGGAAAATTAAGCAGTTTTGGATAACTTGATGCGTCTCTATACCATTACCACTCTTCACTACTTTTGTCCATATTGGCATTTACTTAACGTGTTTCTGCATTGGAAATATTCTCTAGATAAGATTTAGAGGGACGGCCCTCTTCCATGCCAGACACCACTAGCTTGAGCTATAAATATGATATTAAGCTAAAATGTCAAACGTCCACGTTGATATTACAGCATCAGGGCCGGATGCGGACGGCGCGGTTCCGAGCCAATAGGACGCTATTTCCTGCGCACGAGAACCTACCATAGATAAGAACTCTACATCCAAGTTATTTTCACTGTATTCTTCAGGAATTTATCGCATAAATAGGACGTGTACGTGTGATGTATGTGCTAAATTAGGCTCTTTAGGACCAAAAGCTTTACCTGCCTATAATGTAAATATCACACCTTGAAAACCTAAGTTATGTGAGCTGACATTCCGCCTGATGCTAGAGATTTGACACTTGACAGTTCTCAACAAAGTTTTCGCGGCGTTTTCAAATTCAGAATCGTTCAGCAGATTTTTTATTTTTTTTTTAGTCTTCGCTTTTTAAATCCAGTCGGCCATTTTTCAAGTTGATATTTGTTATTGGTTAAATATTCTTGTAGAAATGATAGTGATGTACATATGTAGATGTTAAAGGCTACAACAATAGAACCATGCACAATGCCTCTATTTGGTATGAAGAGGTAAAATAACGCGTTTTACACTCAGTGCACACATGTTCACGGTCAATGTTGAAGCAAAAGATTTCCACCACTCTGTCATCGACATATCGAAGTATTGTAAACAGAGCGTAAAGCACTTCTATGGATAATAATCATAACAAGCGCCAATTGTAAATTTCCTCAATTTGTAAAGCAATTATTATATGTTTATTTCGGAAATTCGGAAACTGGGCGATTTTCTGTACACAATAGTTATTTATTATAGCTTACAAAGCTTAGCATGAGTCAACGAACCACAAATACATTAACAGCATTTAAATAACATAATTACGCAATATTAATTTTAGATTTACTACATCCACATAGTAAATCTTAAACAGTATAATAACTTCCTGTGAAACTAAAGAATGTCAACGATAGAAAATTCTCCTTTCTATTCCAAGAAAACTTCAAAACTTTTCAGAAAATCGACAAAGATCACTTTCTTTCATAATTATACGATTTCCTAACGACACTTTTCTTTAGAATTCATCATACAAGCGGCAGTCAAAATGACACTTATACGATTCCTGTAAAAAAAAATGTTCTAATTGGAAGTATGGGCGGCTAAGGCGGGCGGGGCGGCTTTCCGAAGATAGGAAAAACGGAGCGCTTACCATTCGTTCGGCTGCCGGCAACGCAGTCGCACGCGTTTACTCACGGGTTGCGGCGTCTCGACTCGCCTTCTCTAGTGAATTTGTGTAAAGTGAACAATACAATAATATAAATAAACAATTATAGAAACAAGTGTAAATGAACATTATTAAACTTTAGTAAAACGGTGGTTAGTGGTTGTGAAAGATGACATTAGACCGGGGTGACAGTTTTGTTACCAAGATACAGCCGGCGTCTTCGGTGTCTTGTCTCTCTCAGTGTCAAAACATTTTCGGGAAGAGGTTGAAGCGCTGGGGCTCCACGGGATCGTGGGTAAGCAGAAATTCAGGATTTTATGTTCATTTTAGTCGATTATATCTTTGTTTTATACTTGTTCCTTTTTTTATTTGAAACTATCGACTTTTTATTTTATTATATTCGGGAAACTTACAGCTGACTTGAAATTAAATTGAAGGCCATTGACAAGTCTCCAAGTCATATTATAGAACTCAATTGTGTTTTTACTTTTTAAACGTACGAGAAATCGGAATCATTAGCAAAGGAATAAATGTGTCCCGCATATGATCAGAAAACAAATGCAACATTTTCATTTTAAAACGGCTTTGCCAATATACTTTAAATGGAAGTTATTAAATTATTCTTGAGTGATTAAAACACCGACAAAGTTTAATTAAATAATCATTTGATAATTTAAGTAATTAATAATTTAATTACTTACTAATTTATTTTCGATACTTATTTCTCAGTCACGAGGCGTATGATCGTTGTTTACTGCTAAACTTGGCATAGCTTTATGTTATTTATCATTCTTAAATATCCCTTACATAGTGTGACTTGATTTAATGATTGTCATTTGTTTATTACTTTGAATATCTTGATTTTTTTTTGGAAATAAGTTTTTAGGTTATCATAGGCATCAAGTAGATATATATGTTTCCAAGTTAACATTTCAATTTAGTTAAAGAGACTAGAAAAGCTGTTAATAAATACATTTTTTTTTTAAATAAATAATCCGTCATTAGAGATAGTCACAACAACAATATAACTAGGAGGTGTATTACTTTACAAACCGATAAAATGCAAAGAAAATTCTTAAATTTGCATTTGAATTATCCCATGATTTTCCAAAACCGTAATTATGAATATTAAGTACCTAACTAAGGAAGTTAAACTCACCTCGGCGAGCCTAAATCCATATCTATTGATTAAGTAATGAAGTTATGTCATCATCACCTAAAAAAAATAAACAATACACCATAAACAACAAAGAAATGTCTATGTTGTCTATGGTACAGGCGCCAGCGCATCATTCTATCCCAAACTGTCAAATTTTCCCAGTTGAAAATGAACCTTATGCTTTTGTAATAAAGTTGAAAAACTATCAAAGAAAGACAGATTGGGGTAGCTTGATGTGCTGGCCTCTGTACTATCACACCTCGCATATTACTAGCTTAATTTGGCACTTCCACAACAATAACCTACTTATACGATACACAAGCGACTCTAATCTCTATGAATAGACTTTAATTAAGTAAATAACAAATATATGCATGCTTGCCGGTGAATTACATAATATGTTTACGGTTTTCTCTCATCTATCGCGTGTCAATTTGACGGATTACGAAATGGTTATTTGGAATTATGTAAAAAAACCGTTAAAGAACTAAGTGGCTGCCGTTGTTAGCAATTTGTTGTGTTTTTTATAAGGATACTCTGGAATGTATCACATCTGGTGCCTGTCGCTATATGCAAAGCTTACATCATGGATCATATGTTCGTTTTTTTGTCTTTTTCGGTTTAAAACAGGAATGAAATCATCTCTAAACTAAAGTAGTCACTTTTTGTAATCTATCCTTGAACACAAGCTATGAAAAAATTGATCAAAAGCACAGGAAAAGCCGTGTTAATGTTCGTGTATCTTTGATCACACATTTTTGCAAAAAATCAATATTGGCTCGGCAGATTGAGATTTGTAAATATTTACAACCTTAAAAAAAATCTCTTACATGCAATAAAAAAACCACCAAACTCACGTGAACATTCCAACAAAATATACCCCTTACGATGTCCTTCAAACGCGATCATGCGCAAACTTCGTGTACAAACGTAAATAGTATCGGAAAACGAACATAATTGTGTGACGGACGAAGCCATGTAGGGTTCCAACCCAAATTGAGGGGTGGCGTACTCATCACGTGAGGGGTACGTGACGGACACGCGACGACCACGCCATATCCGACGAAGTCTGCGGAAAAACCACAAAGTTTGATTGGGGCTGTCTCAGATGACCGCAACACTGGATTTTTTTTTAAAAAAGGTATATTATCATCACTACATAGTATAAAGCAAAGTCGCTTCCCGCGTCTGTCCTAATGTTTGTATGTATGTATGCTTAGATCTTTAAAACTACGCAACGGATTTTGATGCAGTTTTCACTAATAGATAGAATGATTAATGCGAAAGGTTTACATGTATAATTTGTCGACATATTATGCGGGCGAAGCCGCGGGCGGAAGCTAGTGGTATTATGAGTATTGGCTAGTCATTGTAATTTCTGAAATAAGACATAATCATAGACATTCTGGCGTAAAAGCACGATAAATAACCTCAATTGAGCAATGACTGCTAACATACAGCCGAGTATGAAACCTTCGTGACCTACCTACATAAAATTAAGGACTAGTTTGATTGTTCTACTACCCTCTCTATGACGTATCGGTGTAATCTACTTCTCCGAATTCCAATACATACCTGTAATATATTTCAGTAATAGGTATTGAGACACAATTAGGACGCCACGCCTGAATTTCACGACCTTTAAGGCTGTAAACTAGCGTCGTAGGCTTTTATGTGGGCCATTTTTTACGTATATTATTATTATATCATTTGTCAGCTCTCCGCCCCCTCCTTTTTGCCGATAATTAGGGATACTTCGCTTCAGATTTTGAATCAGATAAAACAAATCGTCGCACATCATATAATTCCAAGGTTTTCTCTCAAAACACAGATGAGAATCAAACAAACAAGTATATCAAACTTTCTTTATATCAGACTAGCGACGTCTCATCATTCTCCCTCCTGCCCATATCACACGGGCCGAACTAAAAAAAAAAGTTCTAGGCTTGTATAATTCTTTATATATTTACATGATATATAGCCAATTCCCCATACAGAATAATATACCTTTAAAATGGGGAAAGCATTTTTCAAATGGGACAAAAACTCTAAAATTCATTATATAAAGTTACTAGGTATCGGTTTTTGCTACAGACCTATGTAAAGTACAGACGCCAGCACATCAAGCCATCCCTAACTGTCAATTAAAAATTAACCTTATTCTTTTGTGTTAAAGTTGAAAATCTATCAAAGAAATTTACCAGATTCAGATCTACGATGTACAGAGGTACATCGTAGATGTAGTTCACGAGATTTTCTGAAACATTGATTTTACATTTACAAAATTTGGAATAGTCCCAAGTCCCAAGACAGAACATAGGCCGCCTGTTAAATCCTATCTAGAATTAGCTAGCAACAGACGTAGGCATCTTTCTCTTAGCGTTTCCTCCCGACCTGTCCTGCTCTCGAAATTCGAAAGCTTCTTTCTTTGAATACTATATTTATTTTAAACATGTTTAGTTTCGTTAAAACGTACCTACGGTTATTTATTTACAAAATATTTACCTACTACTTTAAATAATATTAACATTTATAAGCTAAATATTCATAATAATATATAGGTATAATAATCAAAGGGCATCAAAAAATTCGTCCACATCGCTGTCAACAGGAAAAGTACCCATTATTGTATTGATTTAATTTGACTTAAAACTTCGGCCTTTATTTAAGTGAATATAGAGCTAAATACGGAATAATTAGCCTATGTTCCCACTCCTGGAACTGGAGGGAGTGGGCCGTAATCTACCACGCAAGGCCAGTGCAGGTAAATGTCACATGTCTTCGAATTTTAAGTTCGAGGACTAGATTAGTATAAATATACTAATCTATAATTTGTAAGTTTGTATGTATCTTCAAAATTCCAGTTCCGATTTCGAAAATTCTTGCAGTAATAGGAAACTACCGTATTGCCGATTGTCATAGGATATTTTTATGTTAAAATAAGAAATCTCACGCGGCAAAAATCGCGAGCAGAATCTAGTCGAATATATAAACTTACAAACCATAATTACTACATATCACGCTTCAAACAACGTGTTAAATAAGAATAATAACGCCTCATTCACTTTAGCTATTTGTCTACAATTACTTGAACATTACATGGCGAATAAATGCGATTCTAATAACACATTTAGCGTCGACGATACAAACATCGTTTCATTATATAACTCTAATAACAAAATTACCCGTTTTTTCAATATTTACCTTGCAATTACTGCTGTTCCCAATTACGATTACTGTCAGGATCGTAAACGATTAATGTAATGACTTTCGACTCGTAAAAACGGTTCTTTTAATCTGTCTTAACTGCTAGTGATGTGGTGAAGTTGACATGTTATTGTAAGAAATGAAGTGGATTTTTGTTGTAATTTACAAGAAAGTTAAACAAATCTTGAAAAACTGGGTGAGTCTAAAATTATCCTGCTAAATAATAATAATTATCATAATAGTTTTAACGTAGTATATTCCCGTGTTATATAAAACATGTAATCAAAGTACCGTTTATTATGCCAATTTATAATATTACCGCTTCCGATTACGCGGAAACTCACCGCGCCGCCGTACAAAATGGAGGATCATAAATCCACTCGCTCGTAGCGTTACTACAACAACGATTAGTTGCCAAATCGTATTCCTGATCGTACACAACATGCAGACATGTTTGTTATTGGTACTCGCACCTAGTTTAATGTTTGAGGAAGCTCTTAGTTGGAAATACACAGACTTGTGTTTTGGACTTAGTTTTAAATGCCCACTCCTATGTCCTGGTTCGTGTAAAGGTGAACATTGTCGTTATTCAGCAGGCCATCTAGACCGTTAATCCTAAAATAAATTCACACTTAAATGCCTCTTAGAGGCCCTGATTCTATCTCTAGAATTAATAAACACAAAAGTCAGCCATTTTGCGTGTTCGAACGTGAAATATAAAAATAATAAACGGGTTGATAGAGGCTAACGCTCCCTGCGTGTCGCGAGCTCGTGGGCTCGGGTCCGAAGTGACCGGGTCTATGGTGGGACCTTGCTTCGCTAAACTGGTCCGGATGCGCGAACGCAGGACTGGTTTCGCGTCCGTCGTCAGGTGGCCACACTTTACGTAATTTCGCCGAACGTAATGTCATTGTCACTGATGTGAATGTCATACCACAGATACTCTCTCCCTATATTTCATGTTAGAAAGTAAATAAAATCAATTTGTAGAATATTATAATGGTATCAAGGCCCACCCCACGGACTTGTTTGCGGAATTCGCATCACTTTGCATAACATTTTCATAGGCCGGAGAAACAGAAATGATTTAAGATATCTGCAAAATCTAGATCTAAAAATATCTAACGTAATAATATATGAGAATGAAGGATTTCATTCACATTTCAGACTTCAGACTGAGATAAGATAATGTATTTGTTATAACGACATTTCTATGAAAGCCTCAGTATCCTTATTTCTGCCATAAATACGTCAAACTAATTAATGAGACGAACACATTTTCATGTAAATCACAGACATTTAGAACCCATAACAATGCGTATAGAGACGTATCTTTGGCGTATGTTTACGTAATGTCTACTAATAGTGACAGACACAAAGTCGTTGTTTCACATGTAGGAGAATGCTACGTGATGTGTTGATATGCGGTAATAGACATCAGTAGCGTCTACTTTTGTACATACTAGTTCCATGCATCTACAAAATTGCATAGGATACTGGCAGTTGTGGGCAGTAGCCTTAGAGCATTTAACCTAGCCGACGCCAATGGTATATTTTGAATTTAGTTCCTTATTCCGTTTGAATTTCGAACCAGTCGTGTGCCTTTACAGACCGCTTTGCGTCGCATTTGCTGTTTACGTGGGATGATAGTACAAGTTATTTATTTTTACACACATCGAACCAGTAAATGATGAGCCGAACGACGTTATAAATAAAATGTTTCTCCTACGCAACATGGAGTAACGTGTCAAGGTTCACACTATATTTATGTCCTCACCGTCTAACTAATTCCGGTCTCAGTGCATCAATTTGATTGACATTTTGATTTACGCTTTTTGTTTTAAAGGCGAAAAGTTTTCGATGTTATGCTTTGTTCTTGAAAATTGCTCCTTCTTTAAATGGAACAACTTCCATCGTAAAGAAAGTAAAAAATAAATAATTCTAAAATGTTCAAGTGCATCTCAATAAACAATGGCGGTTGAGTTATCAAATATTCAGTGCATAATACATTACAATTCCCCAGCTGAACACCGCTTGCCTTTGTATTATGCAGAAAAGTGAAAGCTCATAATAATATCAAAACAATAGCGTCCCCGTATAAATTTCACTTGTACAAGTAGTTGCAAGTTTTCTTGGAACAATAATGTTCATGATTGTTGGCATTATGCTCGGTAACGGGTTAACTGATGTACAGCCGTTTCTTTGTTTTACGTCAAATATATCAATTGTAATGTTACATTTTGCAGACAGCTTTCAAGTAACTTTCCAGTTGTCCAGGCGGTAAATTCGAGGGTTTATTATAAATCTGTTCCGGATCCGAAGAGAAATTCTTCAAAAGAATTATGTTCATGGTAGAATATAACATACGAGAATCATTTTATTATAACACTGGCTCCGAAACGCGGCTTCGCGCGCGTTGCTGTTGCAATTTTTTCATACAAACTTCCATTCCCTATTGCTATAGCTGACGTCTCCCACTCATAATCTACCTCTGTGCCAAACATCTTGGAAGTTCCAGTAGTTTTTTTTAGTTCCATTTCGATTATAATAGATTATCGAAAACAGTCAGATCTCAAAGTGGTTCAGATAGCTTTAAATGTCACTATCAAAAATACAACTTCAAAGAAAACATTCGAAGGAAAGCCAACGATGACCACGACAGATAAAGACGAACAATCTAACATAAATCAGAGTAAACAGCTGAATGCGCAGACGTCGATAATATGCAAATATCAAGTTTACTTTCTACGATAAAGCCGTTTGATTTACGACAAAAAAGGAATTTATCTATCTTGTGTCTATTTGTACGATGGCTTTCGATGGACACCTGGATAAAAATGAGGATTTGTAGAATGTGCATCTACAGACTATATTTGAGAAAAAAAATGTTTGTACAGAGGCCAGCACATCAAGCTATCCTAAACTATCAATTATTCCCAATTTAAAATGAACCATAAGCTTTTGTAATAAAGTTGAAATACTATCAAAGAAATTTTACAGTTTTGTGCTGGCGACTGTGCATTTTAGGGCAAATATATTATTATTACAACACAATCTTCCTTCTTATATTAATTTATTAAGGACCTGTTCTTCCATACATGTGTATCGCCAGCATCCTATTTTGCACCTCCTATCATGTCTAATTTTTCACACAATCTTTATTTTGGTATTCCTTTCTTTTATAGCCATCCAATTATAGTTAAGGTTTATTTTATTAGACCATTAGACATAAAACAGTTTTCACACTTTCGACATTTTGATACTTATAAACATAATAATAAACTCCAAAGCAATGTAATCTATTTACCATTTACCTTGAAAAAAATACCCAAATTGCATTAATTTCAACAATATTATACAATATCTCTTGTTATTTAGCCGTTATTTGTCTAAATAGAGAATAATAACTTTCAAACTTGTCATGACAATTAATTACAGACAGCCGTTTTCTATACAACAATGTACCTCCATCACAAACACAATGCTACAAAAGAAAACCGCAAGACGAGAAGTTTCCCCATTCAACTACAATCGTAAACAAATTGAAACTGACGCTTTAATCTGACATTGACAGTGTCAAATCATCAATCATACGTAAATATCTATTTTGATAACCATCATTCATTTAAAATGACCTCAAAAATTGTATTGTTCAAGTTCAATGATGAAATTCTTCACATCCCGCGCTAGATTCGTTATCCAATGAAAGATTCCGATGTTACTTCATACTGTACACAGGCCAGCATATCAAGCTACTCCAATCTATCAAATTTCTTTGATAGATTTTCAACTTTATTACCAAAGTATAAAGTTCATGTTCAATTGGGAAAATTTGACAGTTCGGGATAGTTTGATATGTTGTCTGAACTATCTTATGCACGAAATCTGTACTGTCATCCGTCTGTGCACCTGTATTGAAGACTGCAGACTTGGAGTCCTGCCCACCCCACATGCCAGCGACTACAAACATAATTTGACAATTTCTATTTTAAGTCGTCCTGTGTGTGACGACGCTCGGTATGTACCGGGAACAGTTCAGCGCTGACCCCTATCCGTAATCTTGGCCTTCGACGATGCGGACCGTTTATGTAAATGACTCTTACAACTTAGAAGGTGCGTTTTGACTGCGTCGGGGTTTGGATATACATAACTAGCGATACGCCCCTGCTTCGGATGCAATGTAGATAGGTACTATCTAAAACTAGTTAAAATAAACCTTCCTCTTGAATCGCTGTATCTATTGATAAAAATCGCATTAAAATCCGTTGCGTAGTTTAAAAGATCTAAGGATACAGAGGGACAGATGGCGGGGAGCGACTTTGTTTTATACTGTGTGATTCTGTTAGGACCTACTATATGATATTCTATATAGGATAATATTTTGATCTTGAGTAAGTTCTAATAATTCATTTGTTTACTCAAACCAAGCCCTTTTATTTATAATCCCACGCCAGTTATGTCAGTTAACTTAATGATAATTTAGAAAGCAATTAAAATTACATTAACTACGCCGCGCCGATAGATAATTACGAAATTAAAATTGAGATAGTGTTATCTTGACAGCAAAAGTAACAAATGCTGCAAAAAAGAAAGTGCGAAGTATTAATAGCAATTAAATCACGAATTCTCAAGTCTAAAAAGTTGAAATCGGTATGTTCCTAAATTCAGCCAACTAAAATACCTATATTAATTATCGTGATGGAAAACGTAAGGCCGTCTAATTTCCTGCAATAAAGTGTAGTAATAAATACCAGTCCGGTACGCTGCGCAGGAGTCGCGTGCGCTATGTTACGTCCGTTTCTTCATTCTTCGACTATCTGTGCGCGGAATCACGAGATCTTATCTGTATTGTCGAAATTATGATTCAACGTTATGCTTAGAACCTGCTCGTTTGTTATGAAAATAAAATATTATTTACCTGTGAATATAGTTCAGGTAACTTTTAGAAACCTGTACGTTGTATACGATGATCATAATAATTTATTCATTTACATCTGTTAGGTTGAGTACATAACAGATGTAATAAATTATACTACTCAACCTAGCCAATAATCTAGATTGTATTTTTATGATGTCCCTGTATTAGGACACATCATTCAAAAAAAAGTTTACATCTTTTAATTTCTATGGTATACATAATGAAGAGTATCCTATTCTTGGGCAATCATGGGCAAGGCAATAAAGCATGACATTCTTTAGAAAGTACGTGTTCAGATTTCGAATCCATACAAATTACTCGAAACAAACCAAACCAAACTAATTTGATCAATTTATTTAACAAAGAATCACTTGATCAGCCTACTAACAAGTTGTCCCACAGCCCGCGGCTCTGACCGACTTTTACCCATTATAGGAGAAATCTAAGCAATTCGTTTACTTGACAATGGATGAAATCAAGGTGAAACCCAATCCTAATTATACCGTATTAATTGTACTTTCTTTTTCGGACTTAATCCATCGAATCTTTGCCAGTGGGCATCAGTTAATCTTTAACTAGGAAAGTTCATGAGAAAAGCATCTAAAAGAAACTAAATCCGTCACAATGAAACTAAGCTTGATTGACAGATTGTTCGGTTACTAATAATCAAAAGCACACATAAAGGTACAATATGACGAAAATGTGTAGCTAATAATTCAATTGTAAGAAGATTAATCTTGTAAGCGTTTTTTATGAGCTTGTCAAATGAATAAATAGACTAAAGTGAAATACTAGGTATAACTCGAGTTTCACCTGAAAAAGGATCAGCGTGGTTGTCCGAAAGGATTATCGCTTGTCTCCCTCCGCTCCACCCAGGGAGGGTTTATTTAAGGATTTCCCTCAAAAAAAACCCGAAAAGGGGCTGTTCATTATTAGAACACTATCATATTGGCAAGTTCAACTGACCACCTTGTGTGCGCATACGACACTATGCGAATATGTCTTTCTATAACGACACTGAACAACCCGCTTTCGTGTCGGACACGAGTTTTTTGACATCCTGTATAAGCCAGAAAAGCCTTAAAAAGGGAAATGCCTCAGCCTACTTTACAATTTCAATTAGGCAATAATAATATTAAAAAATAGGCAATTTTAATTTCAAAAACAATTGAAATACGTACACAATGCGCCCACGACACCTCAACCATCAAGTTACTGGACAAACAAAACCTCACACTATACAATGTCATCAATAGTTCCTTTACTCCCATACATACAATTTGACATACTAAATCTGTTTATTTGTCTCCCACTGTATCTGTTCAACCGCGTTGCGTATATATTCAATATCGACGCATGTCCGCGATTTCTATCGTTTGCAGTTTCGCCTAAGTAAGTAATACACAGTACTAAGTAATGTAAGAGGCTTTTCACACGATCGCAAGTAGCTGCTACTGGAGACTTCTATTGATCTCATTCATTTAAGTGGTTGTATTATTAATGATGCGATATCGTACTTGACTTCAATAGCTGTGGTCTGGTTGAATTTGATGATTAGTTGATATTTAGTTACTGCTACTTAGATTCGAGTACTTGGCTACTCGCGAAATTGTTAAACTGTTCATGAGTCCTTTTGTCTATATAGTACAGAGGCCAGCACATCAAGTTACCCTAATCTGTCAAATTTCTTAGATAGATTTTCAACTTGACTACAAAATAATAAGGTTCATGTTCAATTGGAAATATTTGACAGTTTGGGATACCTTTATACGATGGGTTCTGTGCATGGTGTGTCATAACACTTATAGTGCAAGTACATAGTGTAACATGGCGTACAGCCTGCTGACCATACCAGGCTACCCAAGAAAGGTGTGCACATGAAAAGCCAGTTACACAACAGTCCGTGCGGTGTAGTCCCCTATTATCACGGCCCAGTTGTCGCTCGTATGTCGCAAGCCCGTGTGTGGCGACCCTAATATTTATTGGAGGCATACAATTATGCAAGGAATTTTCTTCGCCATGCTGTTGTTACTTCATGTAATGCAACTGTGAAAGCAGGGCAAGAAGCTGAAGAAACTGTGGATACCAATAGCTGGGCGGTCAGTGCTATCCAACATAATTCCCCATAATTCTTCCTCAATTTTTTTATGGATGACCATCATACATAGGTACCGAGACTCCTCCGTGTCTCGGAAAGCACGTTAAGCCGTTGTGCGTTGGTCTGTCATTCGTAGATATTTGACAGTGGACAGACAAAGGGGACGTATTACCCAGTTACTGGGTTGTTTAAGTCAAATAGGTATTCGTTTCATGTAAAATACTGGTATTCAGCTATATCCGGTTAGACTGGAAGTTGATCCCAACATCGTTAGGGATAGGCTAGGCAGATTGGATTCTTCTTAAATTTTCTTCCTAATTTCTCTGTTAAGATTTCTATCACCAAACAGCAAGAAGCACAATATTAATTTCTCCAATACCACCTGATTGGACCTTTGATTTCCTAGAAAAATAAAACTTATTAATTCTGAAATCTTAGAAACCCATTTGAATTCTAATTTGCCGTTAACAACAAAAAATATTCGAGCAAATAATTTATTAATCTTGTAAAGGTAAAAAAAAAAAAAAAAAAAAAAAATGTATCGATCCGTGCGGCTGCTATAACTTAACCAGCCTTTGATTTTCGTATTCATGTTCGATAGTCGATATTCAATTTGTCTGCACAAATGTTTGAATATTTATCCTAATTGCATCTTTTGATATCAAAATCTGACTGTATGTTATTTGTTTTCTTTACTGTTCTGTCTCGAATTAGGTGTTTCTTTTCTCTAGAATCGAATATAGACTTATATCTTTGTATAAAAAAGCAAACATGCGAATAATTATGACAATCTGAATTGAACTGAAGTTTTAATGTAAGTATCAAAAAGACGCTGAATGCATAACCACCCTATTACTAAGACTCCGCTGTCCGTACGTCTGTCCGTCAGTCACATGGCTGTATCTCATAAACCGTGATAGTTATACCGTTGAAATTTTCACAGATTTTATTTTATTTACATATGTATTTCTGTAGTCGTTATAAAAAACAGAGTAAGTTAAATATTTTAGTTTTTTTTTTGCCGTTTTTATAGATTTGGCCACAATTTACCCGTTTTTTTTGAAGATCGTTGAAAATGTAGTCAAGCTCAAAACAAAAATCAATTACATTTTAATCTCACCCGCATGCTTGCCCCAACAGGATGACACGACACTACGACGGATGAAAAAATTAGAAGTGTATTCCTATATACATATAAAACTTATTACAAGGTTGCCGAAAAGTAGTATCTAGGTCAATACATTGTGATAATCACAGAAAATAGTTCTACCGCGACATTACAAATGGTATTTTTGGTTCATCATAAATCCCGATGGAGTAAGTTTGACACTGTCCTAGCGATAAATAAATCTCAGCTTCCGACTGTATCTCCAATAGTGGCTTTATTTTGGCACGGTTTCCACCGATATTGAAAGAATTTTCTAAGAAAATGTTTTTTATTAAATCTGTCAGTGTGAGGTAAGCAAGAGACGGTTACAGTTACGTGGGTGTCCCTGGGGCTAGGTAAGGGTAGGTCAGATGAGGTTGAATTAGATGAGGGAAGCAGGGTCCTCCGTGCTTCTTTAACTATAAGGATCGCTTTAAATGACTTGCGATTGGAGACTTAAGGTTGGACTAACAGGCTTTAAGGAGGTATTGAAGCAAGAAAAAAAAACTTGCGAGTGAGCAAAATATGCGACATAGATTTCCGTAGTTTTGGATTGCGTTCACTACGAAGGCAGTATTTGATAGATATAATTTTTACAAGATTAATTAGATTTTTTTTTTTTTTTTTCAGTGACCCTCGATAAATTTGTTAAAAGAAAAACTGAAAAAGAGGGATATGCGTAATATCGGAAGTAAATAGATTTTCTTTTCAACTTGTAATCCATTTTCCATAAACAGATTGGGTACTTATCCTGTTTGAGAGATACATATACCTACAATACATTATAAGTACCTACCGACGCGAATTTCTTTGCTTATGAGATGATTGAATGGCCGTCAATGGCGTTACAGTATCCAAATTACTGTTTAAAAAAACTAGGTTCATCATTGTTACGGATAAAAATTACCTAGGTAGGTACTTCTTTGTACGTACCTAGTTAAGTGGTAAATAAGTGTCAAATAGACAGACAGACAACAGGGAGCTGTCATTATATATGCTTAGGCGGCTACTGCTGTTTATGCTGGCTGCTTATGCTTGCAAGAAACTAACCATTCGTATTACAACTAGCGTAGATCAGTTATTCTCATCCTAGGGTAGCCTTTTTGGCCTCGCACAGGTCTTTTTTTGTTGTAATTTTGTTTTATGTTATTATTTTAGGCTTTTTTTTTACTGTGTGCCCAGTTTGCCCTGTGCCGTATCCCAAATAAAATATTTTTCTTTCTTTCAACAAAACTCTATAACAGAATCTACAAGTCAACGCCCTATAATAAAATACAGGTACTCTATTATCCTTAATCAAATTACTTTATGCAAAAGCTTTTCCATTTTCCTTTCAAAGAACTTAAAGGAAAAGTAATGCACTTAATTTCATCTTTATTGTATTATAATAAAATTAGCTTTACCCCGCGACTTCATTCCCGTGGAATTTCTTGTTCCAACCACCCAGTCGCATCACATTCCCTTAGCGTTCTTCCTTTTTGCTTGGCTCTTAGTGATCCTAGCGGGTTGTTAAATAGCCCATAGCCTTTCTGAAGAATTGAGCTATCAAATGCAAAAAGATTTTTTAAATCCGCCTGGAAGTTCCAGGGTTCCATACAAACGCTTCAGCTTTATTATTAGTATAAATTATTCAATGAATAATTTACTCTTAATGAATTCCCACGATAATACCCCATTTTTCCGCTCAAAGAATCATATTTACCGCCAAAAATTAAGTAAAGCCTCCTTTAAAGGTCATTGTACTTAGATTATAGACAATTGATATCTCGCTTTTATATTTGTCTGAGGTTAAAGGTTCGGGGTCAAATGATTTTCTATACCTACTAAAAGATATTTTATGAAATTCAATCTCGGTATTTAAAAGGTCACTGAACGAGGTTATACAACGCCGGGACTTCGTATAACATGTGGCGTTCCCAATAGTATAAAATTTTGAATAAATAATATCCAATAGATTATTCACTATAAGCTAGTCAAAAATCGGCAAAATCCGTACTTGAACATCACTACGATACCATTTGTTTGAAAAAATCTGTTTCTTTTTTCGACTTTTCATTGATAGTTTCAAAATACTCCTACGCATTAGTATTGCCAGTGTTTTAATTTATTGCTGCCGCCATATTGTTAAATATTCTGTTGATCGTAACACGTCCTTATGTAAGTCAAGTATGTTTCTATAAATGTCGCAACATATATCTCAGTAGGTACCTCAGAGCATAATATCCTTCCTCAGCGACACTGAAGTATAAAAATAACCGGCAGTACTTCCTGTCCAACCATATACATGATAGAATAATAAAAAAAAGCTATCCATAGATGATAATCAACGTAACGAATCATAAATAACGTCGATGCAATCTACGATTTCATCGGAAAATAAGCCATTCTTAATTTACGAACAAGACAATAAATTCTAAACCATTATAATTATCAATTCTTTTTCTTTTGCCTTTAAATTATTCAGAAATTTGAACTAGGCAAATTCGAAGAATAAAACAAAAATACGTGAGTTACCAACACGATTTCTGCAACAAAAATATTTAGCCGAATCAGCTGCCTATAAAACAATGATATTTAACTTCCTATTCAGTTGAAAACAAAAAAAAAGAACAATCGATCAACCAATTCTCATAGCACGCCTTGAACCTATCTATAGCCAGTGATTTATTATATTCATCTCACAAAGGAAAGGTTGGGAAGGCTCTGTGGCCTTGCGGCTGTAAAGGTGAGGTTACATGTCTATTCGTTCAGAATGGGCAGCAGATGACAGCCGATAAGTCCTGACAGGATAGCATGACACGTGTCAAGACCTACCCGTATTGTAACGCAACCGGTCCATACCTTGACTTCGCCAGGTTTCGCGGAGTGAGCCTTAACCAATGATATGACGTCATATGCTACCTGTTACTCGCTGATAGTTCAATGTAATGTCAGCAAGGACATCTCGTTACGGTGCGTGCCCTTTGCTCTATATTTTATTTAAAGTTATGAACGTATGAACAATATATGAATGAGTAGTGGCAAGTTTTGCGTCTTCCGAAAAGATATTTCTACAGAGCCCAGTCTTTCCTTAAAGAGCGAAAGACAAAGCTATTGATTTAAAAGCCCTTCCTACATTAAAAACTTATGAATCAAGCTCCCTTCAGCGACGACGCAACAATTTATCGTTCGCCAACAATTCGTCTTCAAAAACGTCAACAATGCTTCAAGATCGCCGCCCATTACCGAACATAGCGTTGCCTTGCGCGCGCGCAATTCTTTTATTAATTATAGTGGCCAATTCGGTGAGGATATGACGCCATGACGGCGGTGTCCGAGCGTGACCCACCTGCAAATCGAGCTGCGCGCACGCAAGCACGGTATTCATCCTTGAATCGTTTGAGGTAGAAACTGTATTGTTATTTGTTGGCTCGTGCCATCAAAATATCATGAGCCTCTGCGTACATAATGTCTCGGATTAAATATGTACATTTTAAGCAGGGAAGCCGTTTAAATAAATTGGTCGATTTAGTGTCTTGGTCCTTTTGTTTCGGATGTGCTATTTTAAAATTCCTTAATGTCTGACGCCAGAAATACGCTGCGATTAGGACAAAATGATTGTCCCATCCGTTGCGACAGAATTGGATAAAGTTAAGGTGAATCCTCCAACCAGCCCGCGAAATTCAAATTTTCTTAAGTTTTTTGCAATTTGCAGGCCAGTGATAGGTTGTATGTTGATGTACATTTGATTCGCGGCTGTAAGACGTATGTAGTTACAGAATTATAATCATCAAAATCATTAATACAACCCTCCGAGCTCATAAAGGTGTAAAAATGACTTTTTACAAGGTCAAAGTGATTCCGGAACCTGTGTGTGTATGTAACCTATGTACAACCTATCACTGGCCTGCAAATTGCAAAAAACTTAAGAAAATTTGAATTTCGCGGGCTACCCTGGAACATCAACCTTAAAGCTCTGGGCTACACGTAAACAATATTAGCACCACTCGGAGACACGTCCGGCAATAATACATAGAATTCACGATGGTATAGTCAAGTGCATGACGATGTCTTGTTGCTTAATAAACAGAATTTAAGTTTATCTATATATTCAAATGTAAAATTAAAAGTTTCGTTTGCCAAATAAGGTATAGGACCTACGGGAAATGCAATACACTTTAACATTCAAGAAATAGTAGTCCAATAGTAATAAACGATTGATTTCTTCGTCTGTCTATGGTACCATCGACCTGCGTTATGTCATGCGTGACATTTGGAACTGCGCAGGCGGCGCGATTGATTTCATAATTCTGTTTAACCATAGTTTGTATTCCCAATAACGTTTTGCCAACACAACGATGGCAGTGTCGAATCGCAAATCAATTTGGAACTGTTTTGTGTCGATGTCCATCACACTTACCATGTAAATCGATACGGTACTTTAACTACTCGATTTATTAATCGATCGTTAAGAATGAGTATCGATTATTTAATAATATACGTCAAAATTAATAATGAGCGGATGAGGTTTGTATGCATTATTATTGTAATTTTATCCGTCCGCATATTATGACTTCATGTAATAATAAAACTGCTCAAATTATAAAATGTTATTATTTTAGTTCCTTCTTTGATTCAAAACTTAATATAAACCGTTAGGGAGAGGAAAATACTAATTGGAAAACTTCTGTATCCTTGAATTTCGATACGTAATCTATATTTATAATTTAGGAGCTCAATTACAAGTTCTAAATACTCACGACCACACCCGCTCGTTAAATATTAATAATTCACGTTTATAATTGTTTTTTTTTTAACAGAGGCTCTAAATAAAATAAGGAAGTAGCACCCAACACAATAATCACCTCTCAATAATTATTAGATGCTGTCATAACCGATCGATAGTTTTTGTAACTAAAGCAATATAATCTCAAGGCGAAACGCGGGAGTTCCGTAAGTAAATAATACTATGTAAATAAAATGTTCATCTTAAAAGATATGAACGAGCTAATGGAATTGGAGTACCCGAGACTGTTAAGCAAGTCCCTTGATCTTATTCCGAGTCTATTTACTTTAAACGAACGTCAGAGAAAATATCTCGAAGCTTTTTCGATTCTGTGCGGCAGTTGGTATGTTCATATTTGGCCGACTACAGAGACCTTAAAACGAGTTATTAGTTAAGTATAATTACGTAAAGTTCATTGGTTATGGTTACTCACGAACATGGTCAACACAACACAGACTGACATTAAAGCCCGATCTTTGAATCACGGTCATTCTGACAAGCGAAAACCTTTCACGTGCTTTTTGCAAAGTCCATTGGATTATACGATAGTGTTTTGTTTACAAAATAATAAGCGTAGTGTGTGGTCCAGACTTTATTTATATAATATGATCTCGAAGCAAATATACAGATGATTCGATGGTGAGATACTTTTCTCGTTATTGAACGAACTATAAAGCTTTATTCAAACTGATTCTCTGAAACACAACATGAGGATGTTATATCGAGTACCGCACTACCGCTACATTATAAATGAATCAGTGTAGTACATTTTTACATCATAAATAACGATACAGGCCCGCACTAAGTGCGTATTGTATTGCTAGGTAGAAAGCCAGCCTGTCAGTACCTTGCGGTTGATGATTCATGCTATATTCAATGCTTATAACATCGTACGTGTGTTACGACATACAGACTATGTAGTCGAATTTAAAAATCGTTTCGCAACCTCAGCCCTTGTAAACTAAATGTCAGTCACATCGAATTAACACTTTACACGCTTTTTATATCAGCCATCTCTTTGGCAGCTTTCAGTATTTCTTAATTCATTAAATAGTTCAGTTCAGAGATTTCGAAAACGTGCTTTATGCCCTGTTGCGTTTGCCATTGACCCAATAGCTTTGATATATTTTGTTTTTAAATTTCTCACTTTTGTAGGGGACAGGATTATGGGTTTTTTTTGTGGAGCAAGGGCGTGGGTTTTAATAATATAATTACTGAATTTACGTTCTACAATTTTGTTTATTATGCACTATAAAATTACGTTGCCATAACATGCCGTTAAATTTGGTAGAATGAGAAACGCCATAAATAAGCATATGACGTGGATAAGTGTACCTATATGAAGAAACAGATTTACAATTCGAACCTATACTATTACAAATAAATGTCTATTTCTGTTTTCTCTGCGGTTCGCCGACCGTCCGCCACTCGTCTCGTCAGTCATCCGTGTGTTACACCAAACTGCGTATGATTTATTTCGTAGTGGCCGAGTCCGTCGTCGCTCGGAGTAACTACCGTTTCCGTGCCTATCTGACCATCGGGCTTGTAACATTGTACAAGCGTCCGTCTGTCTGTCAGTCATGATCGTGCGCCTGCGCTTCCAAGAACGGATGCCTCAGTCCCGCGCTCCAGGACGTCCACTCATTACGTACTATTAGACCTCTGCGTGCCTCAGATTTTGCCGTAAATGGTTAGTTAATTGCGGTGTTTTACGGCTAGCAGTATTTATAGTATATGTCCAGGAGTCCAGGTGCGTCTTTGTCCTCATCCGACTTCGAGAATTGCAGTAAATTATTTTTGTTACGAGTTTTAATTTTCTCTGTAATATCGTGAATATTGACGTTAGATACTATAAACGGTAAAACGGGATGAATAGGGATGCAGGAGTGAATCGGAACGAAACTTATAAGTGGATTTTAACATTGAAATATAATTTCCGGCCATTAGATTCATTATTCATCACCAGAACGTATCGATAATCAAGAAGCCACACTTATAATAAAATACCGTATATGCTTCGTGTACTCCTCGGACCAGTAGACCATTAAATCGTCAACATGAATGTCTATGCGCAAGTGCATAGCGTGAACCGTTACGGCGGGGAAAGCTTTTCATCATGTGGACACGTCCCAGTAATTGATATGTTCCATATCTGAAACGCGATGGTACACTTAAGGAGTGTGCACACATCTTTATATCAATTCGTTCTATTTACAACGCATTTCTTTTGTTTCGGCTAAATCCGAAAACTGAAGGAAGTCGTCTTTAGACGGCTGTCACCAAAAAATGTAGATCGCAAACGTCACGTACGTAATAAGTATTCTGTGCCATAGACCTATTTACCAGTGTGTCCCATAAAAAGCACGCAAAACCGTAAAGTAGGTACTCCATACATCGATTTTTGACTACCTACACACCTAGAAATAATAATGGGTACCTACATAACTATCCTATGTAAAAACATAGCTAAATTAAGACATCATACACGTTTCTTACGATAGGTATCATACTCCAAAAATCCAAAATACAATGTTCTTAGATATCTTTAAAAATCTTATCCTTGTTTCCTTCGCACTACTTCATACATTATGTCCAACAGGAAAATACGAGTTCTCAGTATAAATCATTCTTGGCTTCCTTTTGTAGCAAGTCGTCACATGGCACAAGAAAATCTTGGACCTACTTATCATTTCATAGTCATCGCTATTTCTACGCGTTTCTAGAAATTGTCACTTTATTTAATTAAAAATAGTTATTACCCTATTTTCAGTACCAAAAAGCACATAATAATAAGACCTACACAGTATAGGCAATAAAATATCTTGATATTGATCCATTTCAATGTCAACTTAAACCTTATTTTACTAGACGTTGTCTCGCCATCAAATTATCCCAAAATGATTAACTAGAACTAAATAATGTTCACCCATTTCTGCAATAAAAAATCTTGACCCTTTTCAATCACCATTTATTCCTTCTTACTAGAACTTGTCTCTTCAATTAGTCTTATTTATCAATACGGTTTTAATTGCTTAAAAATCGGTGAAGGAAAACATCGTGAGGAATGTCTGATAGATATTTCTCAACAGCATGTGAAGCTATGTCAGAGCCCAGAGGCCCATAAAAACTCTGACACCAGGTTAGTCACTAACCACACGAAAAGAAGAAGATCAATACAAAAACTTTCCTCAAGAGTAAACAGTGCATTTATTATGAAAACAGCGCATGCATCTCAATTGCCGAAGCAAGTGCGGACAAAGAGCCTGGTGGCTAAAGCAGACTGAGTGTCTGCCTTCCGAGAAACACGCCGAACACATACAAAATGATAAATGTGAAGCACTTGCGCACTGCTCATTAATAACAAAATACAAATGCTTAATGTGCAGCGCTCTCTCTCAAACTTAATCGACTTTTTATCGTGATCTCTCACTGCCCCCATCTCTAAATGACATTTCAGTTTTCAATGTTGATATGTAACAGACATTTCTATCAACAACACTGGACCTATCCAGTGTGCGACAGTGATATTTATCTTTTCCTGAACAAATTAACTTCTAAACATTTTTGTAAAAGAAATTGGTCTGCTATTGTTACAAATTATCGAGCAGGAAGTCTCCGAAACGTTGCTTTATCGCATCGGAAGTCGTTCCAAGAATATTTGTTATTTTAAAACCTAATAAACTAACTTTGTCGAAAGAATGCTTTAATGTGGAATTCCTAAAATTAACGTCGAATAACCTTACAAACAAGTAGACAAAGATCTAATTGATTGAAAGCAGAATAGGAGAATAACCTAACCGAAGCACGTGGCATTTCAATTGATTTCTAAATCAAACGCCTCACATTGTGTATTCTCAATGGCAATAGAATCGCAATAGTGCATCTCAGTAGGCTCTTTACTGTCAATCGGTTATCCTGCGATCGGTTAGCTGCGCGCACGCACGCTGTCTGTCCGCGACGCGACGCAGCGAGCTGCCGGGGTCGACGACCTTGCACGCCCAACGTGGAAATATAATGAAACACTGGAACTGATTGCGAAAATAAACATTTGTCCAAATAAGGGTAGATATGTTACAGTCTGGCTACGCAACGTCTACGACAGCGTCATAGCCGTAGGCACGTGCTCGCTTAATATTATATTTTGGCAAATTTTTTCTCGTTAATTAGTTGTGTCACAAACCGATAACTGATGCTCATTAGTTTGTTCAGCTTAGAAACTACTAGATCTTTTAAGCGAATACGTTTTTCTTGTCTACTAGCGTTGACAACAACCTTTGACAACGAGCAGCCCTTACCTATCGACAGGCTTCGAAACACTCCTACGAAATATGCATCATATATTAGCACAGAAGCTTACCGAGATTGCTAATCACTGTTAAGTCACTGCGTTCATTTTCACTCTTCATAACATCTGTCAAGTAACCTTATGATCTTGCTCAATTGCGTTACTCATCAGTAGGAACTTTCTCGCCTAGACCTACCCACGTGGCTCATCCAGTCTTCCACATCCGTGGCCCATTCAATGAACGAGTGGGTGACGGGCGCTTGCCAATTATTATTGTTTACTTTCTATAGTTAATTGCAATTTTACGAAAGAAAAATCTACATGATTCATAGTGTCAATTTACAGCTTGAAGTATTGATGAAAATATCTGTGATTCAAAATGTTTATGGGGGTTGTATGTACGCCCTCGTAATAGATTTGGAGAAGAAATAAATATTTTTTATAGTGACTAATTGACTTAAAAAGTAACTAACTAATTCGTCTATTGGACAATCCCACATTTGCCAGATCCAACTCACTCCAAGTCACTCAATGTCACAGACATCATTTATAACATGTATCAACTCATTTTCACTTGTAAATGAGGCATCAGGACGATCGATAGAAAGTGATATACTCTGATTAATGGTAGGAGTCAGTCAATGTCAATTTTTGACTTGAAACGTTCAAATAAACACTTTTCCTTTCATGTCGAACGAACCGCGAACATATTTTGTTTCACCATTGTGTCGGTCAACGAACCATAACATACATGAACGCGTTTTAAATAATTTTCTAAAGTATAAACTTCCTACACCTCATTATTTTTGCTGCAAACTCTTTTAACTTTCCTCTACTGAAGGTTATATGAGCTAGATTACGAATAAATTGGACAGAATGAAAGCTCGTTACACAAATACGGTACCTTTGAATTCAGATTAAGTAAACAAATATTACATAGAAGTAAAGAGAATGTGAGATACCCCAATATTGAGAAAAGTAGGCCATCAATAAAAACGTAAAGACACCAAAATATTTACAAACGAAACGTTTTTATTAAGCTCAACATTTTTTACTGAGAAAGTGGGATCTGTGTTTGCAAACAGAAAAATATACTTTGTAGAAAGATTTTCTCTTAATCTTTTTCTCGACTGAATTACTAAGAAAGAAATACACACAAACATGTATAATAGAGTAGGTATCTATCCACTTTAATGAATTTCAAAAACAATTTATTTGTACCTGTGAGAACAACATTCATTAACAGGTTAACATAAAGAAATAGGAAAACAAAACAGACAGATAAATTGGTGTACAATTTACTTTTAATATCGTTTTCTCTATAGTTACAATTTCTTGTATTGACAGACAAGCAGACAACTTGAAAGTTCCGATACGATGTACAATCATAAAGCTGATAATTATTTTCTGGCATCATAAAACAGCAATTTCTCTTTTATTATCATTTAACGAAAACAATCTCAATGAAAATCTACATTTAATTTATTTTATCAATCCAAGATGGCGCACTCAACTGACTTAATAACTCCATAAATAAACAACATACAATTAAGCTTATTTTCAAGTGGTTCAATTCCGCTTATCTTCCACTCGTCATTAATATCAAACAAATTAGCTCTCGTTGCACGACAATACTTTATTCAGAAGGAAATTAATAAAGTTATTAAAGTAGCAGATCAGTTCCAAGTGATCGGGGGCCGGTGGAGCGGTACGAAGCGTCGCCCGGCTGCCTTTCGGGGCCGAAGCACATCGTAAACAAAACAAAATGTCAGCGTAACAGACTTACCACACTTGTCAGTTTACACATCGAACATTAACTTTTGTATGAAGATGGCAAAAGGTGAATCGATGCGTGGAACCATAAATAACACAGTGTTTAAAAAAAAAGTTTTAGGTTATTTTGAGCCAATTTTTTTTAAGTCGATTATATTCTCGTCACTTTGGCTATATGAGACTAACGTATACATAAATGTTGTGTGTTTGACCGCCACGATATTTTTTTCCATAGAGCAATGTTATGACCAACGACAATCTTGACTCACGTCTGCACACAGCTTAAGTGACAAAGAAAGTTAAAAGTTTAGCAGACACATGCGATCAATCTCTTAACATAGGTACCGATGCGAATGAGTGTCGACAAGTATGATTACTCCTAAACTCAACATGCAAGAACACTTTTACAATTGAAATAACGTTTAGAGAAGAAAAAAATAGCAGATGTGTCAATCATGTTGATGTTATGCTTCCGTACAAATATTGTTATGTTGGCTCCGTGTATGTTTTGTGAGAGGAATAAATCTGCATTCAAAATGAGGGTAAAAGCTTCTGCGAGCTTTCCGATTAATTTCGGGACATCTTTATTAAGTTATTTATGTTTACTTTGCAATAATCATGGCGGATCTAAATGCATCCGCTGCGAGCGTATGTAGAGCACGCATTTTTTTGAGATTTTTGACGATTAAAGTACCTTATTACACAACATTTATCATTTATGTCTGTTAAATACATACTTATGTTATTACTCCGCCTATTCAGATACAAATCAAATGAGATTCTAATGAAATGTCTTCTTACGTCACCCAGCGTCTACTGCGTACAAAAAAACATAAAGTAGCGTTACGCAACGTTATCAATTGTTATTATGGCCGTTATTTGCAAGTAGGCTATCGGCTATCATTACCTATATAAAGACTATGATAGCCGTAGCCTGTGGCTTCGCCCACAGTTCTTATTTGATCAGCTTTCTAGATCATAACGTAATTGTATAGAACTATTTGGTTATTATTATCGTCCTGTGATCAGTTTTAAAATTGTGATGTCTTTGACACCGTAACGAAATGAGCAAGATCAATGGTCGCTCCTTCTTCATTCGACTTGCGCCTTGCAGAGGGAGATAACAGACACCATAATTAGGCTTGAGAGTTTCAATTTCACAGAAATATACTATTTGAAAATTCAGGCCTACGTGATAAATAAAACATCGCATCTAAAAACCGCTATGTATAAAATATTCTTCGCATTATATCTGTAAGTAAATAAAGAGAGTAATCTGAAAGGTTTCGAGAAATGTACATAATGTACAAATGTACGCGGGACGTGTGAATTATGTTTAGTAAACAGTCTGGGGAACGCTTTGAAGATACCGCTATCACAGACGAGTGAACTCTCAACTCCGCAAATTATTTTTGGCTCTTTTGTTTAGGCCGACCAATATTTACCTCCTTAGCACATACTATTAGGCTAACTAGTATACTAAAAACTCGCTTATTCACACGTACGTAAATATGACTAGAATTTAAAATGAATGAATTTTAATTGCCTTTATAGTCAGGATTGTCAAGGTGCATTAAGATTGAAATACCAAACTTACGTAATATTATAAAGCGCATCTGATGACCACGTAGGCCGCATATCCGTTCCATTTTCATCAAACAATGATATAAGTAAAATAGGTTATAAAACATGAATGTATGAAACTGCCTGACCCAAATACGCGAATGACGTCAGAGTGACGTAAGGTAACGTAATGCGGATCGGGATCAACCCATTGACTGCTGGGGATCTGGTTTCTATTATATTTTCTGTCCGATAAATACGTAAATCCGCACATTACACCGTACAGCATAATACAGGACGCCATTAAGTAGAAAGTTACAAAACGCGTTTACTAGGTGAATATCGAGATTTGAAAGTAATGTGAAACAAAATTGTTTACTAGCATGCGAACGGATTTAGAAAATTCTTGAAAACTTTTATAAATTCAACGTGCAATGGAACGTGCAATTAAAAACATAAAGCTAATTTAACAATGAATTCAATCGCTTCCTTAACATCACTCTGTGGTCGTATAATTTAATAAAAGCTAAAAGCTTTTGTGATTCTAGAGTTTACATAATACTATATTAATTGCTATAAGTCTTATATCTGCCACGATCTATCTAAAAATGGCCCTCTTTAAGACTTAAGCGACGCGACGTCTGGCTGTCTGCGTTACGCAACAGTGACTCATTATTACCAAATATCGATCTACACTACTGCATGCACCATAAATCTTTCAAGACGCCGCGTTGAATCATCCAACCATGCTATTGTTTATTCGACACTTAGTCACGATTAGTAGATTCAATCGCCACAGTTCCACCACGCACAACACAAATCTCCACAACACAGTTACGTAAAAAAGAAACGCAAATTATTACGGAAACTGTCAAACTTATTTACTGAAAGCGTTATGAATTATGTGAATGGGTCATTCGATTCGACATCACTCATTTCAAACGCAAGAAATATGAGAAGTAACTAGTCGTCGAACGTCAGTGTGGACGTCAGTCGAAATCACTCTGGGGTTCCTATTTCTGTACTGCGTCCAAAATTAAAAGTTTAATTGCAAACTAACATGCGTAACGGAGCAATGACTTACTCTGAAAAGTTTGTAACTATTAAGACACGGTTCATTGAGGAAAGTGGGACATTTGCTTCATCGGTTTCAGCAGACCAATCTTTCACTTTGACACAATGTTAACAGAAAGCGAGAAAACTCCACGTAAAGAGTTCAATGACAAGCCGAGGAAATGGTCTGAAGGGTTGCCGCCAGACGTGAATAAAAGTACGTAAATTAATAACTTGCGGACTGATATACATCCTGTTAAAAGTATTCGGAATACGAATGGATTCTCAGAATTAGCTTTTCGACACGGTCAAGCATAAAATAAAATATGAAATCACATAGAAAAATGACAGCTCGTTTTAAAACTTTCAACACCGTACAGAAATTAAATATTATGAAAGGATATAATTGTAAAATTGGATTTAACGCTAATAAGTATTCCATTTGATTCCAAAAATCTGTGACGTTATCTTTTTATATTTCATACAAACCCGTAAAATCCCGCGTTTGGACAGTTCATAAAAAGTTACGTTATTGACTACTACACATCCGACCAACGACCGGGCTGTATGGTCGTTGCATCCGACGGAAAAGGAGATTAATAAATTATAATTACTCATACGTTCAACTATTACTAAGTACCCAAAAGTGTTTCGTAATTTTTTGACAGCCCTGCATTTCTAAGCGTGAAGGAAAAGTATGACAAATCACGAAGATTACCTCGCATTCGCGGTTCCGAAGAAATTACGAGTGACACGGTCATTGACGAGTAGATTATAATTCACTTTGCAAATTGATGTAGCCGGATCTTAGCACTCGCTTGACGCAGCTAAATGTTTGTAAAAGGCAGGTAGATAGATATTTACTAACTCACTGGTCATTTGAACGCTTTGATTAATGTTGCAGACTGCATTTTTATGCCAGACGGTTAAGAACTAGCATATTAAACGTAACGTTCGTGTATACTGCACGAATGAAAAAAAAACGGTGTTACTTTTGAAATAAATCCAAAATGACAAAACATTTACCCAAATTAACGTCTGCGAGCAGTGGCAATAATTTGAAGAAACAACCGCCGTATTGTGCTGAATGGGTCATCCGGAAAAAATCATCAGTTTCCGTACCGTGAAAAAAGCCATTTTGGCAGACGGCGCGGAGTCTGCGCGGGAGCACTTTCTCTGCGCAGACGCAGATCGACAGAGCGCCGTCATAGTCCTGCAGACGAGCGCGCGCGCCGCCCGCCCCTCACTGCTGCACATTTCCGGAAATTTATTCAATTTTCACATTGTTGTTTTATCGCCGGTATCGATTCGGTCGAGCACTCGGAGCGCATGATTGATATAATACAACACTTGTACGAATGTTCGATATCGACGGCTACGGATTTGTGTCATTCATCTGTGAGATACTTATTTCGGAAGTTTGCGAATGACGTTAGGGCCAATGCCCTCGTGCTGAATTCATGTGAAAAGTTAACTGGATGGGTGTTGTTTTGTTGAGTGTATCCAATAAGTGCAAGTGTGGTGCCGGTTGTGTGTGACGTGCCGAGCTGTGACAATGACCACCACGCCTCGCCCTCACCTGTGACGTTCGTGGACAGCCGCCAAGTCATGACACTCTGGTACACCGATATATTGGTGAGCATGCATCCACTGTTTTCCGATGTTATTTCAAGTGCTACATTTATTTTTAAGAAAATCGATGTTCTATTGGTGTTTACGAAGTCATGTTCTCCCGTGTCGACATGAGGCATATAAGAATAGCGAGCGCTGAGGTAAAAAAAAATTGCGAGAAAAGGCTAGCAATGAGCAAGTTAGACAGATACTCATCTAAGGATAATCGTGAACTTGAAGCTATAAAAAAGAAAGATAATAGAGCTATAAAAAATCCATATAAGAAAGTAAGAGTTGATCAAGGTTTAAATTCTCATAATCATAATATCGAATAAAGACACTCGTCTATTCGATCTCTAATCGTCTAAGCATCGTTTACCTACATTTTTAATTCGTCCATGCGAAGGCGTCGCAGACACAACACGCCTCGCAATTACGATTATTGGAAGGTATAGGCAATTGACCTACAAGTATAGTGATATGCCATTACCAATAGAGGTGCCGCCGAGCCTGCATCGATTAGGTCAATTACTCGATAGTTCCGACATTCTTCGGTGTACTTTCTATATAATCACCGCACTAGCCCCTGCAAACGGGACCAGTCAACGAGCTTCCTCATTAGCTCCCCTGTTAATTGTATATTAGCATCTCTGGTATATTGCATGCTCGTTACGTCACCGCGCCGCTTCTGACAAGCCGTTGACCCACTAATTGCGTTTGATGTGAATAGGTTACAATCGCTAAACTTTGTCGTCGGACAGACGAACATGATTTTTTACTTCACTGTTACATATGCGGAAATCGGTTAATGTGGGTCAGTCTCAATAAATCATCGATTCTTATCGCGGACCGACAGTTTTCAAGACTATTGGAAGCACGATCGTTTTCTCACATAAACCGAAATTAAGTATAATAGCATTCGATCACGATAAACTAATTGACTCTACTGTAAAATAAATGTATTGTCTTTTAAATCGAGAGTCGTGCCCATTTTTCGAGTCGCTTCTCCAAGTTAATGTCGTTTGTTGTTTTGGTTAAAGGTTAATAGGTTGGATGTCAGAAATAAATTATTCGCACATGTTTTTCCGTGAAATGTGATTACTAACATTGGTTGAAACCATCTGTTTCCCATTTTATGTTGCCCGGGATGAAAACGTATCTGCTATAATTAATCATGTAACTCAAACATCACGTCTTGAATGAAATACAGTTTCGTGAAATACGCTTAGCATTGTAAGGCGAACATTACAGCTCATTTAAGATTTCAATCTTAATACGGTTAAGTAGATGGTAATCGATGGCGCACCGTGACAAGGGCCTTGAATCGCGTGCCGTGACAATGTAGCACGCATCCGCGGAAGACGCGATCGCACTTTCGATTTCCTCTGAGTAACGAGCCACTGCCGCGGGCAGGTAAACAAACACTTCTTAACAAAACCTATTCACTGTTACAATATAGGCGAGACGTTAGAGAAATGTTCCGTCTTGTTCACGACACGACCTACATTTCTGTCGTCAATCTCTTGAACCGTTACTGTTTTAAAGTTTGTTAAACTATCCGTTTTCCGTCTATCAATCGTCATATTGTGATTTTGGCATTTGTAAGTATTAATTACTCATCTTTTTTGAAGTTTCCTGAAATAACTGCTAGATAGCTAATTTCAGGTTGACTCAGTTATTTAAGACTACAGCAAATGCCTGGGTTTGTTGAATATCGTCTTGAAGATTTATCGCACATAGTTATATACAAATCAATTTGGCAGATGGATTCACAACCGTTAAAAAAGAGCTATTATTTTGGTGATTGTGCGTTTTTGTCGGCCATTCGGCGCCAATGATGCGCGTGCGCCGAAGCACTATACACAAGAGTTTTCAGAAGGATCACTCCTAAGAACGGAATCTTAGTATAGTGCGATACTAACAAATATATACCTCAGCACTGCAATTTGAACTTCTTGTGTAGGTTCTATGACCAAAACCCTCTAACTCTTGTGTTCTAATCAGTCAACAACTAAGCCTTCTGCAGCTTCCTTATCTATGTCATCGCCTCGATGAATGCCGCCTTCACTCTGCAATAAATCTGACGCGATTCACATTGAACACTTGTCTGATTCACGACTATTCTTTCTGAAATACCTATAATTAGGGGAGGGGTGAAAGCTAGACAAGACGGCTTTATTTCAGTTCCGTGAGTAGTGTCGCCTCACGATTTATCCGCAACTAGTTTTTCGGAATGTGCAGTAATTACAATAATTTCGTTAACTGCTAGACACGGTTCGATTACACGGTACTTCCTTGACTTAATAGATGGCCATGAAAATGTTGACTATCAATTATTTTGAGCTTTCATTTGTCGGATTACAATCGTGTTTTATATTACGAGATTCGTCTTACATAGGTGTAGGTACGTCATAATAGCCTGTCTGCCTGTCCTCCTCCTCCACTCGTACCTAGTATGAGCGTGCACAAATGGCCTGGAGCCAAGACATTGAATACATACGCGTACATAAGCTGGTAACTAATCTATTGTTACTCTTTATCGTTAACGTCATCGCTGCACGTTATTGCTACGGTTCACCGCTGGTAATGTAAACTGTTTAAAAGAAAAGCTATTTTTCAATTATTTACAAAACATCATGTCTGCAGGACGTCATTTTGTACTGTTCTTTATTATGGGAACACCTGAACTCGTGACTTAATGACATAAATTAAAGGTCTTTAAAGAAAACGGTCTTTCTCCTAAAGACCGTTTTCGTGTAACGAAAGTTAGTTAGAGCCCATTCCTTTTGAAACTGCAGAACCTAAGGTTGTCAATAGGGCCAGGCGCTTTTCATGTTTACCATTGGTCTGACCAGCTAATCCATTTTCTAAAAACCTCAACTCACGTGAGCTGTCATTCTACCTGAAGCTAGAGATTAATACTATTGACATCTCATTTCACCGAAGATATTTTTACAGAAAAGACAGACAGATATTACTGCCAAAATCTTTATTTCAAACTGAAATCTAACCAGCTCCTTTCTTTTGCTACAGAGCCCCGGCGCAGTCAGCGGCGGAGGCACGGAGGCGCAGCCTGGTTCCAGGGATGCCCTGGACGTGCGCTACTCTCTGGCAGCCCTCGCCGATGACTACACTAAGAGAAAACACGTGGTCAGGGTCACCACGGCAGCAGGCGCCGAGCTGTTACTACAGGTATGTTGATTGCCAGGATGTTGTGGAATTAGCAGTCAAGAAGAGCTGAATGATCTGTTTTATTATAGGATTTCATCAGTGTCTGGACTCGTTTGATCTTATTCAGTGCTTGTGTTTTGGTTAAGAGCTACTCCATTTCTCTATTCTAACATTTCCTCTCAACGCCCTTCTTTTGGTCATTTACTTGTCCGAAGCAGTACCTCACGCGGGGCATATATATATGTAGTTTTAGTGTGAAACCATTTAAATTGTTGAATTTGCATATTTTTTTTCTACGTACCTAGTGCCTGTTGATTGAAAACAACTTTATTTCGAACGTTCATTAACCTTATCTGCCACTTACGAAACATTGGAATATAAAAATACAACAATGACTTTTGTTACATTTTCTATCCAATCCCATACAAACACGGGGGCATTTTGCCAGAACACGTAATTTTGGCAAATTGTTGAATGCTAGAACGTTTCAATTATAATTAGCAGCCACGACGTATGGTATTGTAACAATTCAAACAAAACTTCCTCTGATTCAATAGTGTTTTTCTATTTAATCACACCGTGGTCATTATTAATATGGCAATCTACGTTTCGGTAAATATACTTGACAAATCTATATAAGTACTAGAAATAAAACGACGTGTAAAGTGTAACCTCTATTTAATTACTTAAAAAAATATCTTCGTTTCTCCTAGGCTGAGGGAGCAGCAGATGCTCAGCGATGGCTAGCTGCCCTGCGCCGTCACTCAGCGGAGCCTCCTCCGGCCGAGGCCACACAAACGCAAACACAAACGCAAACGCAGGCCGCGCCAGCGCCTGCTCCGCTACCTGCACCCGACTGCCCGTCGCCGCTCCCGCCACAACGCAGCAAGAAGATCGGCAGGAATAGGTCTCCTACTGGTAAGTCCTCGTTTAAATTTATCAACACCATCACGGACCTTCCCCAAGCGTCACCAAATCGCATTCAGTGGATTTCCATAACCTTCACCAGGGCATCGGTCCACCTTGTGTAAGGACTCTACCATCACTGCTTCAGTTTCTTCCATGATATTAAGGTGTAACCTTGGGTCACTCGATGAAATTTCAGAAACCTGTAAGGATAAGGATTAAGAGCATCACTTTCAGATTCTTCATATCTTTTAGATAATTTCAAAGGTTTAGTGGTCATGGGTCGGACGTATCTATCCTAGAAGTCCAAGATTGAAGAGCTAGTGAGACGACATAAGCACAATTTTAATGCTACTACTTTTTAAAAATATAAGCAAAGAAAACTTAGGGCCATACATTTGGAAACTAAGAACCTCAAATTCCGATAAAAGCCCTGCTGTCCTCTCTTCTGCAACTTCTTCTTTTCCCGTATCGGTAAAATCCACAGATATTGCTTAGAGTCTGGCACAGATATGCCAATCAATGTAATGACGCCTTATCTAAAAAAATTCTTACCACAGGCCCACCGACACCAACCCTCCCCTCGTCTCCAAAGAACAAGACGTGGAAGGGCCGCATGGCGAAGCAGCTGCGGCGCATGCACGGCGGCGCGGCGGCGGCGGCGGCGCCCGCGGCCGGCTGGCTGGGCGCCGCGCTCGAGAGGTGCCCGCACGATCCAGAGCACCCGCTCGTGCCCAAAGCTGTCACACTGCCGGCACATGCCGTTGAGGTAGGAACTCGAAGCTGATAAACCTACAATTGTAGCAATAAACCTTTGAACAGTTGCGCAGGGAGGTTGGTGGTATTTCATAATAAGATCCATCATCGACGGATTATGTGCGTGGATTGTGCTGCAATAAAAATGTTGACAGTTGGGAATCGGTATTTAGATTATTTTGTTAGCTCCTAACTACCAAAATTGAGTCGAATCCACCAGATTATTTTACAGGAACAGTGCGTCATTTCTACTTTTGTATCCAGTTTAAGAACCCAATCCACAAGAACACACAAGTCAACCTTGTGCAGGTCTTATAAATACTTACCCATGATCCCTCTTCCAGGCATACGGGCTCCGCACAGTGGGCGTGTACCGCGTGCCCGGCAACGCGGCCGGCGTGGCGGCGCTGGCGGCGGCGCTGGACCGCGGGGAGCCGCCGCCCAGCAACGACGCGCGCTGGGCCGACGTGCACGTGGCCTCCAGCCTGCTGAAGGCCTACCTTAGGCGGCTGCCTGACCCGCTACTGACGGCGGATCTGTATCCTGCGTTTATTGGTGAGCTTCTTAGTTGTTATTTGTAGTGGTTCTGTGAGGTTGTGGTCCAATTTTAGAAAACCTCACAACCTGAGACGTGGGATGTAAGGGGTAATACTAAAATCTGGTGAAGTGTCTACTGCGAAAGAGTGGAAACACCCAGTGTTGCCATTATACAGAACGGTGAACACTTCTTGGATATTCATTAATATGTAGTTACCTATCGTGACATCCGTGTTTAATAAACAAAGTCGACCGTGCTTGACTATTAAACACAACTGTCAGCACTTCAACAGTCAACAAACTTTTTATTAGATTCACTTTCTTGATACTTTCAAAGTGGACACACAAATCGTGTATGGTCTAAGACTTGACATTTAAAGTAAATGATTTTTTTCTTATAATAATTAAGACAGATTTTAAAATGGCCACAGAATATTTTTTTTTTATATCGAGTATTTGAAAACTTCCCTTTTTGAACTTGATTTAAAGACGAAAACATAATGCAAAGTTTCAGATATCAACCCCAATATAGCATACTTAACCTAAAAAAATTAAGTAGGTAGGTAACAAGAATCTAACCATATTATGTTCTTCTCGTAGCGGCCGACCGGTCACCAGAAAGAGCGCGGGAACTCCGTCGACTAGTCCGTGCATTACCAGACGCGCACTACGAGACACTTAAGTACCTGATCCAACATTTGCGCCGAGTGGTGGCGCATTCCGCCTACAATAAGATGGAGGCGAGAAACCTGGCCATTGTGTTTGGTCCAACGTTGGTCCGCGCGGCCAGCGATGACATGCTGGCGATGGTCAACGACATGTCCAGCCAGTGTCGAATTATCGAGTCTTTCCTCACACATGTAAGTACTTTGATATGTTAAGGATTATGTAGAATTTCTATAATGCCGAAACTTCTTAAAACTGAGGGAAGAAAACATACAAAACTTATATCGTTAACTTTGTCGTTATGAATGCGAGAGAAAAATGGAAACACTCTTTGCCCTGAGTTGGGACACAACAAGCTCGATAATAATATTTTTTTATTATTTTTATTCACGGAGACCTAAGTTTCAGAATACCGAAAATTGCCCAGTAACCGAAAAACAAATGAATTCGATCAAAAAGACAGATTTTAAGATTATAATTTGCCTTTACAGTACGAATGGTATTTCGAAGAGGAAGAGGGTGACCCTCCTATGGACCCTCCCACCAGCGCGGAGGAACTATCTCCTGCGCCTGCGCCTTCTAGAGACCTGCTCATACACAACGTTAAGAAGATTGAAGGTAAATATCAAAACAAACTGGAAATACTTGACCCTGTGACAGATTTTTTTATATTTTTGATTTTTTATATCGCACTAAACTTTTAATTATATTTTTGAATGTTTTAATTTAAATTTTAATGTAAACGACAGCACTCTTGACAGTTGCGGTCATAAAACTTGCGAGTAGGACGGTGTGTCATCTCGCTCCCGCGTCTTATGACCGCAGTTGTCACGAACGCTGGCGCATACTAGTCAAAAATTATCGTAACTTCTACCTATCTGTCGCACAAACATTACCCAAGCCATTATCCCGTGTCGTCAGCTAATAATACCATTAAAAGTAGCCTTCCATATTCCAGGTAAGGACGTGTCTACACGGGACATAGTGTCCTCCATCATATCGGCGGCCAATCGCAAGATCCAACGCAAGCCGCGCTCGAAGCCCGACAAGAAGTCGGACGACAAGCGATCCGACGTGTCGCCGGGCGGGTCGCCGCCCAGCTCGCCGCTCACCTCCCCCCCGCACCACCTCACCACGTCACTGGCAGACTACGACGGACTCAACCACAAGTACAGCCGGACGCAGGATGGAAATAAGTGAGTCATATAAATTATGTTAAGAAACTCCGGTAACGAGTTTCTTAACATAGTCCTTCATTTGCCCGAGAAAAATCGGGAAATGTTTAACTGGTCATCTAAAAAACATTTTGCAAACAACCTTCTAATGATTTACTATTTTTAATAAATGAGCCACTTTTTAAAATCCCCAAAGACCTTTTTGCATTCAAAAGTATATGTTTTTTTACAAAAAACTCATGTTATGTATTTATTCTAGAATTGAACTGGAGTCAATGCAAGCGCTGGGCCGCGGTCGTCAGGAACTCTCGCGGCATACTCACGCGCTCACCAACTTCTCCATAGATGGTAAGTTTATAAGCACTGTCACATATGTCTGATATTTCTATAGAGTATGAACAAGACAAGCGTAGGCCAAAATCTTAATGTAACGCGATGTATTGTCTTATCTATACTCGGTATCTCCTCAGCCAAGGAAGTGGGAAATGAAATTATATACTTAATACTTTATTTTTGAAATTATATATTATTTATTTATATTCGTGTACAATAAAGGTGTCCGCTATTTGCCCCACTAGGTGTCCAGTACTGACGTCAGAGAGTAGACACACCAATCCCTTTCTTTTGTCCACACTATAAGGTAGAGGAATGTGAGCGTGCGTGTTGCAATGTGTGCGTGTACGCGCCGGCTACGTTAACACACGATACTACTTGTTCGCATCTGTCAGCACATGTTACGCACGTTGCACTTACTAGGTACATCATAACCTGTGTCATTACTATCTATTTCTAACCTGTAAGTGGAACGTTGTCGCAATAACGACGATCAGATGTGAATAAATGTAGGATCAAACTAACGCTTCCAGTCGGCGGCTGTTGACAGCACGGCTTTAATATGCTCGTGCATTAGTATAGTGTAGGCCGGCGTGACCATCACCACATCACCAGTGTACATACCGACATCACTCATCCATCAGTTCATGGTCACCTAACGACGCCACCCCTAACACGCTTCCGTCTGTGCCTAACCCCCGCCCCCAGCCCGGCGCGCGCTAATCTGTTACGTGTTGTCGCAGGAACCGGTGACTTGGTGTCGTCTCTGACCAGCACGTTCGACCAGAAGCTGCGCACGCTCAACAACTCGTCGCCGCTCGACGACGGCAGCATTCCGTACGCGGACGAGTGCGCCGACGAGACCGAGGAGGGCAAGTCCACCGCCAGCTCGCCGTCCGACGGCGCCAGCGAGCGCGACGAGCGACTGTCGCCCGCCGCGCGCGCGCACGAGCTGAAGGCCGCCTGGCTGGCGCGCGACCATCGCCACTCCTCCTCGTCCAGCGCCGACGAGCCCGAGCGCGTGTGGCGCCGCCACCCGCGGGACGACCCGGACGACTCCGAGAAGGAGAACTGTCCGCGGCGCGACGAGCCCGACGCAGCGGCTGCGCCCGAGCCGCCCTGCCCGCGCGACAACAAGCGCAACAGCGCGGCGCTGGAGCCGGCCCCGGCCGCCGCGGACGAGGACGGCGCCAAGCTCAAGCGCTCCGAGTCGCTGTCGCGCGAGCCCGAGCGCGGCGCGCGCGTGCTGCGCTCCGAGTCGCTCAACTGCCGCGCCGCGCGCTCCGACTCGCTGGGCGGCGGCAAGGAGCGGCGCGAGCTGCCGGCCGTGCGGCGGCGCGACCAGCAGGCCTGGCGCTCCACCAAGCTCAAGCGCAAGAACGGCATGCCCGAGCGCGGCATCAAGCGCCGCCACACGGTGGGCGGCACCAAGGACTTCGACAAGGACGGCTGGTCGGCGCGCCACACGCGCACGTCGTCGCCCGACCTGTCGTCGGACCTGACGTCGGACCTGGCCGAGCTGGCCAGCGTGTGGCCGGCGCCGCTGGTGCCGCCGCCGCGGCCGCCGCTGGAGTCGCACGTCTGACGTCACACGTGCTCTGTCTAGACCGCGCGTCGACAGGCTCACCCGACATGTTCACGTGGCCGACGGGCAGTGAGGTGCCGTCGCAGTGCAGTGGAACATTACGCTACCGATGCGATGTGTCGCGGACCCGCAGGGATGCGACCGACCTATGAACGACTATGAAAGTACGTCTCTTTAGTTTACGACCCTTCCCGGTGCCTATTTGTTCGAGTGGTGCTGACTTGTTTTCTTTTGTGCTGACGCAGAACGAACCTTCTTATGAATTAGTTTGAATTATAGCAAAACGAATATAGTATTCTACTATTCTAAATCGTCTAACAGAAGTCTGATTTACATTTACCCATTACCACGTCGATACTAACAGTTCGAAACTTCATTTCGAGAGAGGCTATTATTTGATTCGATTCAATTGACTGAATAGATTAGGTCACAAATATCTATCTATATTGTATAATATTACGAATGATTATAATACTCAGATTCGTTTACTTCATATAGCATGTTCAGAATTTAAAATTCCATGCATATTACACAAGATTAAACAATTTTATTATATCTAACCTAATAACTGAGGCGTAGCTTATAGTAATTATATTATATCTATAAATAAATAAATACAAAACAAAAGTGATTCAAATAAAAAACAATGAATTCAGTAGTGCAATACATTTTAAAGCGTGGACTAGATGGAAACAATCGGTAATACATGAATTAAATCAATTAGTGGAAGTCTTAACGAACTTAGCTCACTAAATAATGCCAAAGAATGATATGAAACTGACGTAGTAACAGAGCGCATGCGCAGAGCGTATCAGAGTGAAGGAGCGAATCGGTGAACGGAATGCAAGGATAAGATGTTGTCGATCAACGACACAACTGACCATATCAAGGAAACAAATGTCGCACTTTCCAATATGAAAATATTAGTAGGTACTGAAGAGTACCGCGGCCGAGAGCGTTCCACACATCTACATTATTTGTTTGTAGTGTAACTCCCTTTGTAGATATACAACTACTATTCACGGAGTTGCTGTGGAACTATGACTTTGAAGAGTGCAAAACAAATGCATAATACATAATATTAGTGCTACTAGTATGTAGTTAGAGCAGACAATGGAACTTTATTAGGGCTTAATATGTAACTCGTATGATAAGTGATTGGATGTACCGCCGGTACACGACATTCTGACCACACTACTGTAACACCACTTAGATGTAAGTCTATATAAGGATTATTGTAGGTTCTGGAGTTTCGTAATAGTGATTATTGAAAGGAATTATGAAAATAAAATGCATACATCACCTACTTGCCTTTGCAATAGTTTTAGCTGATTCGAATTTTATGCACAATTCTCAATTATAATATTATAGATAACATCTACGAATTAAAGTTACCTTGTGTCACCTTTTGACTACAAAACGATGTGGGTACGACGATGATTAATTAGATTAGATTGTCAGAATTTTGTAGATTGTAAACGCTTTTATTTCATTTACAATATATGAATGAGGTGTTTAAATTGTAAATAATGAATGCAATACCTATTATTATGTAATAATGTTAAAGATATTCACTATAATGGTAACAGTAGTTATATGTACGTGTATGGCCACATCGGCCGAGTTAACTGCGCGACTAACAGACGTCAACACTACATTACAGTGATAATAATAAAAGTGATCCCTCTTAGCTTTGTAAAAATTGTACATTTCTTTTATGATTAATTTATATTAAATTTGTTATCGTAGCTTTGTTGAATGCAATTATTTTTTATTGTTTTGTTTATCAAAGAAGTATTTTAGGCTAAATTCAATTGTTATTTATTTGTGAGAGATGTAAAACGTGATTCGGCACAATTTCATTTTGGAAATAAAAAAATGTAAAATTATTTTTCTTGTAAATATTTTCGTCAGCAAAATGATGTTTTAGAATTTCATTCTTTAACTTTTAAAAAATTTTATACCATCTTTTACGTTAAGGCGATCTCAAGTTTGTTGAATGTTTGCAAAGCGTTCCTTTTAAAGTTTTATTTGTAAATATATCATTTAATGTAGGAACAGTGAATTTACTAATTTTACTGGATCATATTGTATGTAGACGGTAGGTGGCAGTAGTGAGCCGCTCGTTTCACAATAAAAAGACATGTTTCAGCCGGGCCGGCTCGCCAGTGTCTGCTTGCAACAGATTTGTATTCAAATAATTATTCATGTTCTTCGTGTAATCAGCTATGAAATTCAAATAAACACCTTTAAAGACATTTGCAAATATGGATGAATCCACATTTTCAATATTTGTCATTGTGTATATTTTGGAGCAATGAAAATAAAATATTGAATCAATTTAAATCTGTTTTTGTTTTCTATCCTAATGTCGTAATGATGAAGTATACCTATATCCGACCAATACGAAAGAGGAGCCGTACATACCTATACGAAAGAAGATAAATAATCGTATGTCAGAAGTAACACCACTACATAAGGGTTTGTATGCGGAAAAGGGGCAATAAATATTTTGTCACCGACTGTCCATTCCAAAAACCACCCTAATTGCTACGGTATAGTAGCGTTATAACACAAAACACATGCATATTTCATTTATCTGCATTGTATCTTCGACGCAACACATCTGCGAGCGTGTCTAACCAGGTGGCCTAGACAAATTCACATTTTCATTAATGATTACGAACTTAGATAAATCCGAAACGTATGGAATTGGTAACCAATAAGCTTTCGAAATGTCACGTTTTCGCTAATTGCTAGGCAATGTCAAATAGTGTAAGGCCCAGCACATACGGCGCAACGCAACTGCAACTACTAGTTACTTTTGAGTTTCATTTGAGTTTAAGCCATTGACTCCTTTCAGAGACCGCACATGACGCGACCATTTTGAAACTGGTTTGAAACAATGCAAATCAGTCAATTCAAACTAAAAATTTCAAAAGGGTTTAGTTGCAGTTGCGTTGCGCCGTGTGTTCTAGGCCTAACGAAACCTTGTAATACTTATTCCCAGCACATACGGCGCAACGCAACTGCAACGAAACTGCAACTTCTATTTACTTTTCAGTTTCATTTGAGTTTATGCCATTGACTTCTTTGAGAGACCGCACATGACGCGACTATTTTGAAACTGGTTTGAAACACAATGCAAATCAGTCAATTCAAACTAAAAAATTCAAAAGGGTTTAGTTGGAGTTGCATTGCGCCGTGTGTTCTGGGCCTAACGAAACCTTGTAATACTTATTCCCAGCACATACGGCGCAACGCAACTGCAACGAAACTGCAACTTCTATTTACTTTTCAGTTTCATTTGAGTTTATGCCATTGGCATCTTTGAGAGACCGCACATGACGCGACTATTTTGAAACCGGTTTGAAACAGATTGCAAACCAGTTGCATTGGAACCGGCGTGCAGGAAACTCGTATTTGCGTTTCATCGGGTTTGGCGCATTGTTATATCCAAATGTTAAATTTTGCTTTGAAGTTATAACAACATCACATTTTTTACCATTGTTTTATTGTTTCAATGCTTACTATTTTTATTTTTGAATTCTTAGCAAAATACGATATTTTCTAGTGTATGGTACGATCTCCTATAAAACAAAGTTGGCTATGAGGTTGCAGCGTGTGAGGAAAACGATAAAAACTGGTTTCAAACTAATAATTTCAAAAGGGTTTAGTTGCAGTTGCGTTGCGCCGTATGTGCTGGGCCTTATTCTTGTCCGTTGTAATAATGCGTTGACAAGTGGCATTCTTGACAATCTTGTTCTTGGGATTGGCATAAGCTTTCGAAGCGTCACGTGATCAATCGTTTTCGGTCGCTAAGTGTTAGACAATGTCAAATGTGTAACGGAATCCAATGACTTGATCAATATTCCCATACAAATGCGTAGACAAGGCTTTCTTGACAATCACAATGACTGAGATGACGAATCGTTCGATCAACAACTCGATGACAAGTGATTTTCGACATCGAGTCGACACGGAGCGATCGACACTTGTCTAGGCCCTCAGATGTAACGTCCATAGGCGGTGCTTGGAGTGTAGCCTTAGGGGCGCTATGGCGCAGACTTAAAAAAAAATTCGGCCCCCAAAACGACCCACTGACCTATTTTTGATTTAGTTTACTTTGCGTTAAAAGGACAATGATCACTAACTAAAACCAAAAACGTCAATTACCAGTCTTGTCATATTAGTATACGGAGGGTAGAGCTATTTAGAACGATCTCTGTGTATCCCACAAACTTATCTGGCCCGGTGAGTCACTGTTATCGCATTTGGTGGCGCCAGTAAAAAATAATTTTTCAATAATGTGGGTACATAAATAAGCAAGTCGATGTAAAATAACATTTTGATCCTAAACTTGGAAACTACTAATCCGACTTTTCAATTTGATTAATAGTTTCGGTAAAATGCGTGGTTTAGCACACATACATAAATACATGCATATCTATCAAAAATTGTATATTTGTTTAGAAGCCCTAATAGACTAGAATTGTATGTAACCAATATTGCAGTTCCAATAATAGTGCATAGGGTACTTACGTATTTGGCTTTCCCTTTTTTTTCCTGACGTGGAAAGTTTTGTTCCAGTTTCATCTGACTACCTTTACAAGTTTTCTAACAAATCAGTCCCCAACCTACAACAAAAGTAACTGAAAATTTAAAAAATTATATAAAGTCAAATCATTTAGGTATTTCAAATATGCACTAGAAAGGCACTGTTGAACGTCAAAAATTAACAAGATATAGAATTGATCCTAGTTTCGTATGGAGAATAATAGCCAAGGAAGTCCACCGCTACTCTTTTAAAATGTTTTACTTTTTTGTTTACATGACTTTATAACATAATATGTGAAAACGATGCACCCAGAATAAAAATAATACACCACAAAAGATGAAAAGAAAAACAAATATAACAATGGCAGGTAAAATTTATTTTGCCATAAATACATGGTGCTCACATATTTACAAACATTCTAAAACTTAATAATAATAAATCAATCAATAAATATATACAAAGATATACTTTACTAGCACGTGCGAAACAGTGTTTTCGTGGAATTTATTTTTCAAAAGCTGACAACACTAACCTGTGGCGGCAGCTATGCGTTCAATTTTTTTTAGAGCGGGATAATCGTTGGATATCAGGCGGTTTTCTTCCTTCATAAAATCTAAGATTTGTAATATAACGTTCGTCGCATCACTTTTTAAATCTTTCAACATTTTTCACTAGTTTAAACAACTAAACGAAAAATTAACACATAGTATCACAGCGTAGCATACAAGCCAAAGAGTAAAATAATAAGACTGCTAATACAAGCATAATAACCGATGGCGGGTATGTGAGCGAATAGCGTAGCGCTAAAATGGCAGGCAGGCAATTGACATTTCAATTTCAAAATGGCGTAGTTAGTTCCTGTTTTGGCCGTGTGGCACAGTTTGTTGCACTGAGTCAAAATGCGTTAATTAGGGTGGCGCTTAAGTAGCAACCGGGTAAACCAGGTTTCATAAAAAGTAACGTCATTGACTAATAACGTTACTTTTTATGAATTTGTCTTATTGCGATTTGTACGCATTTTGTATGAAATATTAAAACGCGACGTCACAGATTTTTCAAAACAAATTGAATACAATTTTGCAATTAACTATTTGAAACGGTGAGAATTAAAATATGAAATCACATAGTAAAACTAAAAAGACCGCTCGTCTTAAAAACTTCCACCACCGTACAGCAATTAAATATTGTGCGAAGGTATAATTGTAAAATTACATTGAATGCTAATAAGTATTCCATTTTCCATGTTTTTGTATGAAATATAACAATTTATTTAAGATACATAAACAACGTAACGTAAAATACCTAATCTAAAGCACAATATGACGTCACAGATTTTTAGAATCAAATGGAATTCTTATTAGCGTTGTGTTTAACAAGTGTCGTTTTTGTTTTTGTTTGTACATTTAGATAGTATAAGTGTAATACTGTATACGAATGGTTAAATAAATAATTTGGAGTAGGATAATTAACAGGTATTATGTGTATAAATATAGAGATAAACAAACTAAATAATAAATATTTAATAATTTTACAATTTTATCCTAGTTTGTTAGTTAGTTCATGCTCGGTGTTGGAGTTTTTAAATGAGCAGCATTTTTTCTATGTGATTTAATATTTTATTTATGACCATGTCAAATAGCCAAGCGACAAAAACAAAAGTTATTAGGTATAAATTACCAATCAAATAAATAAAACAAATACATATTTATGACATTTTATTAATATGTATTACATCCATTTAATCATAACATCAATACATAAGTTTTTGTTATATGGAATCAAAAATATAATAATTTAAACATTCTATCGGAAAATCAAAGTTACTTGTACCCATCGAATTGTATTTTTAGTTTTCAATATTTTTCTTTGACAAAAATAATCTAAATATTAAAATTAATTCGGTAATTTAATCCGATATATTAATATTATAATTTTGACAACATATCAATTGATCTAATACATATAACGTGACTTAACGCTACTCAACACTCGTCCCTCATAAGCTTACAGAATCACACACTTTGAACTTTTCAGTCATATCCTGTCAATCTACGTAACTAATAGATTAAATACTTAACACTGACAACTACGTCCGGTTGCGGCCGGAGATCGGTACAAACACATGAAAAACATCAATTATTTGAACTATCGACACGAAAGTGAGCCTCGAAACTATCTTGATAGGTGAGTGCTCTCGACCTACCCACCGGGAATGCACGCTGTCACCATCATCGTAAAGCTCATAATTATTATATTCGTTTTTTTTTCTAAAGTTACTCTATGCTTTCTCCCGGTTGGTATCGAGAACTTAGTCTAACTAACCATGGAGTTTCCAAAACGGCTATTGAATATTAATCCGTTGTTATACAGGGTGCCAAGGACATTGATAACCTTTTATCCTAAGATCAGTAATGATTCCAGCATTGCTATGTTCAAGCTTATTTTTTAAAATCAGCCGTTTCATACAATACCTACGCAATCAAAATGTATGGAACAGCAGATCTTTTTTTAATCGCTGTCAAGAAATTTGTGGTGACAGAATCATTTAGTGAATCCTGAAAATGGTAATAGGTTGCGCATCGTCCCCATCACCCTGTATAATGTCAACATTCTTTCTAAATCGAATTAAACTGTCTGCATAGCTCTATAGACAAAATTGGCAATTGTTATATTAATTCCCTAAGCATGATAGCAAGCAGCTTTTGAAGTGCTGAAATGTGAATCTGTATGAATAGATTTGAATGTTAATGCGAATACTAGTAAGCATTTTAGGACCGACAATGCAGGGAAATCTAATTTAATTATAAAAATATATCATTAGAACAAAAAATAGCACTCTAATATTTTTGGCAGGCGAACCAAATCCGTTTCACCCTAGTAATAATTGTACTGATAAACGTTAATAATGACTAAAAAAATAAATATAAGAGATCGTTTAAATTTTGAGTCTTTTACCTAATGCCCGTATTTTTTATACGCGTTCATACTCTACCTACCTACATGACGAGGAGACACGAATCCCTCAAAAAAACTTAGGGCCGGCACACTCAAATATCATAAGGAGTATATCGTGCCAAATTAAAAACTTTTCTAGAACGGAGGTGCGAGCTCAGCCAGTCTATTCTGTAAGAATTTCACTGTGAAAAAATAAGTGATGTGAGGTGTCATTCCACCTGTTGCTAGGAGTTGACAGTGACAGCTCAATTCAGTTGACAGTGACAGCTCAATTCAGTTGACAGTGACAGCTCAATTCAGTTGACAGTGACAGCTCAATTCACCTAAGTTTTCACAGTGGATTTTTATAGAATAAATAATTATATCGGCTAGTCCACCACGCATCCTGCTCCAGTCGGAGACAAGTGAGGGACGCGAGCGGCCGGGGGCCGGGCACAGGGGCGCGACTACGGAGGGGCCCGGGACCCGGCCTGGGGGGCTCGCGCCGGCCCACTGGGCCACGTGACGTCACAACGACTATCGACGCGAGCTCGGCTCGGGGGGGCTGGCTGTTGCGGTGTATTCAGCAAATCCAGTGTTAATGTGCACGTCTCCCACTTTGGTTGATACAATAGGTGGCTTTAGCGTTCATTGACCTTTATTTATTATTTCCTAGGACTGAGAACGTACAGTTTTTAATTGATCCGTTAAAAGAGTTATAAAAACTATAGGACATTTCTGTTTTAAAATTAGAACCTAGGTAATCAGTGACGGCTAAAGCCAGCTTATATTACACCTTTAAATCACAAAAAAGTGAAGTTTGGGAGAAAATCGTTATTTGACAGCGACGTCGTGTTATTTTATATTTCGCGATGAGCTTCAGTATTAACCCCGGTACACACGGGCGATTTTTACCGCACACGGATTTTGAACGCACTAATTAGCGCGGAGATTTGAAAACCTAGTGCGCTTAAAATTCAGCCATGCGCACCAGAGGTTACTACGCATTACAGCTGTATTTGCTCAGCACAGCACGTGTCTAGTGATGGTACTCGCGGCGATAGCGGTGGTGGTGGCGGGCCCGCGCGCGGCGTGGTCACTCCGCGCGCTCGGGCCCCGGCGCGGGGGGCGCGTGCGGGGCCGCGGGGGCCGCGGGCGGCGAGGCCGGGCCCCACGGCTGCACGGGCGGCGTGGCGGGCCGCGCCTCCGTCGTGCCCAGCGCGTCCAGCGCCTCGCCCACAGTGCCGCCGCCCTCAATGGTCAGGCTGTTCAGGAGCATGTCGAACAGCGTGTCCTGGAAAGTTACGTTACTAATTAGATGCTGCTTTGTATGAGAAAGTACAGAAACAATTGTAAAACTAATTTTACTATGTCCTACTTTGTATGTGTTCTAATTCAGAACTAGTGAATCTCATGCAAATGGTGTTCAGTAATCTAATTTTCTATTAAATACAACAAAAAATAAAACAAAATACTCAAAAATTACATTGTTGCTAATTTGTGCAGAAGATGCAAGCTCAGACAATTGGTTCAAAATTTATTTAAATATCTACTAAAGACTTAAATTCTACTAATACTATATAACTAATAACACGTTACTATTGAGTTATTGATAAAAAAATATTTTCGGAATATCGTGGTCTCATGCTATCAACCGTATCAAAGAAAGTGGTCCCTTTTCAAGAAAAGGTTGGGAACCACTTGCATCAACTAACTAAACCTAGTTGATGCAAGTCAAATAGGGGTTTATTGATAAACATTCCTGAAAGTTAAGTAATGATTAACGGTTCATTAACCATACATTTTTGACGTTTAAACGTCTCTTAAGTTTAAGCAGCGTTTACAAATAAAGGGGATATTGTTTATATTAAATACCAAAGACAAGAAACTTGCATCGTGTATATGGGGCTTTAGTGAGCAATAAGTACTCCCAAGTTAGTGTAAAATAAAAATGCGCAAAAAACAACAACATTACATTAAGCTGAACATCGTTATTTACGTTGTAATCAAGGACAGCCTCCACATCGTCGGCGTCGCTGACGGAGGACACGGAGGGCCAGTAGTCGTGCAGCACCAGGGACGACACCGGCGACAGGCGCGCGCGCTCCGGCGTGCCCGGCGGCGTGGACGCGAAGCTGAGTGCGCCCAGGCACGCTGCGGGGGGGATACGTTTGTATTATAATAACATGTCATTAATGGCGTAATGCACCACGCGGGCGGCCTACTGCGGGTTGTTATGCAAATGTACGTCCCCGATACTTACTTGCGCGCGGCGGGCGCGGTTGCCGCTCTGCCGCGCTACTGCTGTGTGTACTAGTGTGTAGTCATACGTACAGGTGGCGGGGTGCCTAGTGTCAGGTCTGTGCCGCAGCTGGCCGGGCGACAGCGGCGGCTGGCGGCGCGAGCGCGGCGCGGCGGGCGAGGTTGCCGCTCTGCCGCGCTACTGCTGTGTGTACTAGTGTGTAGTCATACGTACAGGTGGCGGGGTGCCTAGTGTCAGGTCTGTGCCGCAGCTGGCCGGGCGACAGCGGCGGCTGGCGGCGCGAGCGCGGCGCGGCGGGCGAGGTTGCCGCTCTGCCGCGCGAGCGCCCGGCGGCTGTGCTGCGACGTGCGCTTGCCTCGGGGCTACCTGCGCTACTGCTCCAGTGACGCTTGCTGCCGGCTGGAAATGATACGGTGGAAAAGATGCTTAACGAAGCGTCACTTATACTTAAAGCAGACAAATAACCTTCTGAATATGGAGTTATTGCCGATCAAAGTTCAACTGCATTTAGAATGACGTCACTTAGCTAACCATGCATTGTCATTTATATTCAACGTGTCTGCAAAATTTCAGCTCAACCAGTTGAAGATAACTACTTTAAAATCCAGTTGCAAGATTTGACTCAAACAAACATACAAACCTTGTAAAAAGTTAAAAGGGAATCGTTTGTCTCGGTATATGCATGACGTGATGAGGAGGAATGAAACGCATGTAACTAAAATAAATATAAAATATAATGGATTGAGAAGGAGACAGGAGGAGAGGAGGACCAAAAAAAAAAGACAGACCGGACAGAAAGTGTGCGAGATGATTTGAAAAAAAACACGAGCGAATTGTAGAAATGGTAAAATAAACGTATCACTCCAACCAAACTAGGTAATATGGGACATGGGACAAGGACAGGAAGAAGCAGAGTCACTTACTATGTCTAGAATGTTTGGGCGTCAACCCATTCATGCGCATCAGATTCAACAGTAGCATGTCCGTATGAGCAGCAGTGGACAGCTGCGGGTCGTAGTCATGTCTGGGCGGGGCGTGCACGGGCGTGGAGCCGTCCGTGCCGGCCGGCGTTACGCCGCGGGATGCGACCGCACACACGAGACGTCGGAGAATATCCGCCCCGGATCCCGCCCCGCCGCTTGCTGCTTCTATGTCGTTCTCACCTGAGAGATAAGAGATATATTAATATAGATGTCTTTTTTATATTGAAATCCCAGCGCTATACATAGCTTCAAATATAGCCGCGACGTGTGCAAAGTTTAAACGAAGCCAGTTTTTGTTCTCCCAAAAACGTTCAAATTTAAGTCGCAATCTCATCATCTTAGCAACTATCAATACTAAATATTAGGCCTTATCACAAAACATAGTGTATCTTTAGATATACAAAGGTTTAAATCAGCGAACCATTTTTGGATTTGGAACTGTATTTCGATTATATTAAAGTCCTAATTACAAAAACTCTCGTTTGAATTGTCACTTTTGTACTAAGAATTTTACAGTGATTAGAATAAAAGGGAAAAAAGACGGTGAGAATTGTATTTTGACAGATAGAGATGCACTCATCAGACTTGCATAATGAAATGTTTGAAGCTATGTCTGGCGCCTGCTTAATAGGCTGGACCCCACTTGATCACACCTCACCGCGCCCTTACTCAGCTGTGTATACTGAGCGAAAGCGAATACCGTCAGTAAGCTGCGTCAAAAATATTAAATGAAATCGATGCCGTGTTCTCATTATTACCTATACCGCAGTTTTGAGCTTGTGGCTAAAGAATAACATTTGTGGATTTTTGGGTCAGAAGCTCGAAAGTCCGACAACCAAGGCGTATCGCATTAGCAGTTACTGAGTTTTGGAGGTCAGATAGGCAGCCGCTCCAAAGAGTGTAAAATACTACCTGTATTTCAGCTGCACCCTGCAGACTGGAAGCCGATCCCAACCAACATAATTGGACAAAGCTAGGCAGATTATTCGTTTTGTAGCCATACATTTTAAGAGAAAATTTTTGAGTGAAGAATTGTGGTCTGCCTGGAATATTGTACGCAAACTAGTCCGCACTGGCCATACAGCCAGCGGAGGGGCGCGGTGGGCGTGAGATGTGATCAAGTGGGGTTCGCCGCAATACTGACGCTACTTACTGCGGCCGTGGTGCGTGTTCTTGTTTAAATCAAAAGCTCGACGACGTTTCATCATTTATTATTATTATTATTATTTAATTAAGCTCCGCGGCGGCCGTATACGTTCTTACTCATAACAATGATAAAATCTACCGACGACGTCTTGAAAATTGTGTACTTGAGGAATTTTCAGGAGAGGACAGGTAGGATGCGGTGCAAGCGCACGTGAGGCGGCTATGTGGCGTGCGGGGCGTGCGGGGCGAGCGGGCCGAGCGGGCCGAGCGGGGCGAGCGGGCCGGGCGGGGGGCGGGCGGCGCGCGGGGCGGGGCGGGCGTAGGGCGCGGGGCGGGCGGCGCGCGCGCGGCCCTGCGCGGCCAGGCCGCACCACGAGCAGCCCGACGAGCCCGACGAGCCCTCTGCCCCAGGACCAGGGTTAGGAAGCGGCGGGGGGGAGGTGCGGCCCGGGGGCCGTGGCACGACCCTACCGGGGCCAATACGCTCAGGCTACCTTACAACTCTTTAAACAATGCTTGGCAAGATTACATTAATATACTTCCGTTATTTAAAATCTGTCTACCTAGTTCTTTATTACCTACTCAAAATCAGTGACAACACAAATATCCTGCGTGTAAAGGTAAAATAAAGCAGGAGCGCTTACCTGACATAGTTTCGTCGTCAACATCGTTCTCTTCGTTAGAGTTCTCGTCTATGTGACTTGGATTATTTTCATCGGCAAACACTTCTAGTTCGCTGAACATCAAGTCCTGAAATTATATTTTAGACCTACAACTGACATGTTTACAATTAGTAATATTTATAATACCGCAAAAAGATCAGACAAAATCACGATATAGCGGAATTATTCGTCGTTTACATGATTTTTATGAGTGCTGTGATGATGACAATAAAAAATCACTTTCCAAATCCAATGAGAAGGCTTTGCAAATCCTATGAAATGAAATACTAATCATGAGCAACATTTTCATGGTGTCCACGTTTTAATATCGACGACAAAGGCGAGCACCTACTAAAAGCTGTGACCAGTGTCAAGATTTTCTAATTAACCAAATGTAGTTATGTACACTCACGCCAGTGTCACTGCTGCTCTCGGAGGCGGCGTGCAGCGGGTGCTGCGGGGCGGGTTCCGACGTGTCCAGTTTACCGCCCGCGTTCAGTTCAGGTGACGAGATGGACGAACATAACACTACGTTCGCCACTGTCGCGCTTGCGTCGGTTACTGGGCTGCTTGATACTGCTGTAGGTTAAAATATGTTCGGTAAGGGATAGATCAAGTAAGCGGGATTGTTAGAAAGGGTTATCGCTACCCCGGAACATAAAGGGCTAAGGAAGGAACATGGATGGGTTTTAGTCAGTAAGAGTCTGACACTCCCTTCCGATCCACCCTGAGCGGGAGAAGTCATTGGACGATTTCACACCCTAAAAAAAAAAGGTTAGATCAAACTTATATAGGGTGAAATTGAATTCAACACACCGGAAATCGCGAAATAAATCAGCTGTTCCCTAAATTTTGACGAGTTATATGCGAGCATAATGTATGGAACAGCTGATGTTTTTTTCGCGATTTCAGATTTGTTCCCATAGTAAAAGTAGTTCAAAATTATGAGTACAATGATCCCTTAAAATAGTGCGGTAAAAAATACAGACATTTATGCCCAGCGGCATTTCCCGTTGATCTAGAATCATGAAATTTGGCAAGAAGCAAGTTCTCACAGCGCAAGGAAATGAGAAAGTCCGAAAACGTTAATTTGTATTTTTATCACATAAAATAAAAATACGATTACAAACTTACTTTGGGCGTTGGAGAATTGACTGTGACGTATATCGATGTATGGGAGAACTTGGGAGAGCTTGCTAGACACGTCATACACTGACGTTTGTTAACTGTTAGTTACCGGTGAGAGTGGACTCCTTGGCGGGCACGTGATGCTTGTCAGGTCTGGGCTCGCCGGGCCGCTTGTTGGTGAGCTTGCTGGGCACGCGGCTCGGTGCGTTGGCCGCGCTCAGCAAGGTGTGCAGGCTCACTAGCGCCATGTTGTCGGTGCCCGATACGTGGAGCGAGTTTGCAGAACTAAAAAAAAGGTTGTCTTCAAGAAGTAGTCACCGACACACCCTGTATTTTAGCGATTTTTACCGACACAGTTTTAGCGATCCCAGTCAGTAACGAGCTCAAGATTTAAGAGTAATCGATATTACAAACTTTTTTTAATAATTGACGTAGAGTTATTTTGCTAAACTTTCAACCTCGGAAAAAAATATCTGTAGCTAATACTGGTTGTAACTCTACTCCACGTTTATTATGTTAGCGATTAAGACTAATTAAATTCTAAAACAGGATAATATACAAACAAATAGAAATAGCAAAATTTTAATAAGATCATAATATTGTACTAAGTACCGTGAAGTAGACGGAAGGTTGTACCCGGCGTCCAGCGCGTGCGTGGCGTGCGCCTGGTGCGGGTGCGGGCCGTGCGGGCCGTGCGGTGCCAGCGGGCCCGCACGTCGCTCCAGCGGCGGGTAGTCGCCGTAGCCGAAGGCGCCGGCCGCCGCGCTCGACACGTCGTTGTTGCGCGACTCGTCCGCGAACATGCCCGTGTTCAGGATGGAACCTGCGTAAGCGCCGCGGGCTGAGCACAAGCATGCAACGTCTATGTTATATGGAATTATGGCATTACAATCTGGCATTGGATTAAAAACTAATAGTCGTAAGCGTCAAGGATGGAAATTGAATTATACCAATACTATCGCGACCACAAAAACCAATCATACCATCGATGCTAAAATCTATAGTGTTGACCACTAACTATACTATCGATTGAATCGGCGACGGCTCAAAATGAGCAAAGCCGCTGTCAAAAAGAACAATTTTTTTTTTTACAATAAAATAACTTTAAAAAACCAAACCTATTGAATGGGGTACCTATCATAATGAAGGGTGAACAAAAAAAAAAACGATTAATAAATATTGATCTTACCATCTCTGATGATATAACCTAATTTATTGAATGATATTTGAGGTCGAAATAGTATTGATAAACTATCTATTCAACTCTTTTCACAGACTAGCATAAAGGTCTTCAACTAACCTGGACTAGCAAGCCTCTGTCCACTCATAATATTATGCGGTGCGCTGAACTTCCACTGGTTGCCGTAGACGAGGGAATCGCTGAGAGTGTTTCCATCGACGGGGTTGTTCTGCGAGGGATTGTCCATGTCGTTGCTACCAGCATTGGATTGCGTTGAAGTGTTTGAACCATTCTGTGCGCGGGTCGCTGCGATCGAGTTGCGAGACATCTCGAGGGAAAGACGCTGTGGGAAGAGGAACTTATTAGTTATAGATTGTTGATTAAAATGGCTTAATTATGTTGAATATATCGGCTTAAAATAAATGACGACGATTATCTGATCAAATACCCATATACCATAGGGCCGACAATTTTGTAATAATGAAATTCTAACGTAACGCAGATGCCCTTAGAGGCATTTGAAGACTACGTCGATGTTCGTTCAATTTTGTACTTTATGTTAATTGTTATAAATCTTATTATTGATTTAATTTCGCCAGAATATCTCTCCTCTTCTACGCCCGAACACAAAGTCAATTTAAAACACTAATTTATAGTTCAAGAGCTAGGAAGGCTAAAACTTACCTCTTTGAGATCATTAATCTGCAGGATATGCTGGTTCTGCATGGTGATCAGCTGGTTGATGTACCACTGCTGGTCACGGCAACGCTGGTAGAACGTTGGCGGACGCACTTGGAATCTTTTACGAGAAAGCAGATACAAATGTATGAGAGAAATATTGGAGTATATACATTTAAGGTAATTTTCCAGAATACATGATTAGAGCTGATGGTCAGTAAGTAGTAAATATCTAAACATAACCAACTTTAATTGCGAAATTCGACTCCATAAAACGAGTTTTTTTACTATGAATCCTTGCACAATAATTTTTGCAGTACATTAAACTCTTTCTTACGTTTAAGCTCTTGATTTTTATTCGTACATACCTTAGTATCAGGGTATCAGTCTCCGGGTCCAGATAACCCTCACTGGCCAGCAGATCAAGCCTGAAGAACCGGTTGTAACCCCAGCACTCCCCAACTTCGAAGTCAGAAGCAAACTCCCGTACTATGTTCTTTGAAGGGTCGCGAGACACTTGGTGCAGCATCTCCACACGATACTCGTATCTGGGACATATTGGGTGTACAGGTACTGCTCAGGGGAATATAAAAAAGCTTGCTGAGTAATGATGTGTGAATAAGAGCGTTTTTGCATTGACCGTATGGTCAGAAAAGGCGTTGACTTGACACTGCCATTTTCAGGCGCGTCATGTTGACGCTATGTAAATGCTTACGCAACAACCGATTCGCGTAGACGTATATACGTTGTCGAAACGGTGTGTACGTTCGACGAACGCCTTCCCTGAATCAATGCCAAATGCAAGAACTCCTTAAAGTTCAATGAAAAATGTTTTAATTACTCTTTCTAAATATTTTTGTTTTTTTTTATATAATCATAGATCATGAATTTATTCTTATAGACTGTTGTGGGCGGATGCAGTCCTGGGCAGAAGCTAGTATTTTTGCCCAGGACTGCGTCCGCCCACAGCATCATCATCCATCTCCCATCCGCGCTATATTACTTAATTTTCGCTTGGCGTTCTTTCTGGCTTTTCCTTTTTATTCGACTTGTAGAAGATCGTAAGATGACATCATCTAATAGCCTTCCTCAAAAATTTGGCTATAAAGTGAAAATAACGACAAAATATTTTTTTAATCAGATGGGTAGTTCTAGAAATTAGCGCGTTCAAATGTAAAAAACATACTCCACGGTTTTACTGAAGGATCGTGAGGAAACCGGCATGCCTGAGAGATATATCTCAACAGTAGGTGAAGATAAGTCAGAGGCATGGGCATGGGCAGTATAAAAACTCTAGACACCAGGTTAGTCACGAACCACACGAAAAGAAGAAGTTCAGTTCTTCTTCTTGGATCATCTCGTCATATTATCTTTTGGAATATACTACTTCCCCTATTATTTGAATAGTTTACTTACATATTGACTGCTTCTTCTTCTATACAATAGTTGAATTTGTCTCTACAGTTTTAAGCAATGGTAACAACAGACAGGACAGATTCACGTACGAACAAGAAAGGCCACATAGAAGTTTTGAGTACTTTGAAATGAAATCTAAATAATTATTTGATTAGTATTTTCTAGTTTTAACTGCAATTTCTATATTCTATATAAACACAGATTTATTTATATGGATGGAGTACGATTTTATTACAAGAAACGATACAACAAATCAAGATATATTTGTCGCAGGCGTTTAGAATCTAAGCGGGATTGTCCGAAAGGGCTACCCCGGAACATAAAGGGCTAAGGAAGGAACATAGATGGGCTTTACTCAGTAAGAGTCTGACACTCCTTGCCGCTCCACCCAAAGCGGGAGGAGTCATTTGATGATTGCCCACCCTCAAAAAAAAAACAAAAAAAGGCGTTTAGAATATTGTTTGAGTTAAAAGACTACTCAAATAAAGACATGCAGGAGACTATATAATCATTAAATTATTTTTACAGATCATCACAGAAATTACTTTATAATCTTTTCATAAATGAACCACACAAATAGGACTGGAATACTTAAAAATCATTTGTAAAATTTTACCCATACAAACATACATTGCAAGTTAACCCGTTACATGTTCACACATTAGAAGCTGTTTGCTTATAAGAGCTCAACGATTTTTCTTATGAGCCAATGGGGTTCATGAATACGACATTTGAGAGGTTAATCAAAAGCTTGCAAAACAAAATGCAGGAAAATAAAGAAGCCCTCTCTTTATTTTCCTGCGTTTTGATAAAACTAGTGTCAACAGTTATAAACTGCTTAGTCTAAACGGATGCGACATTATGTTTTGCAAATGCACTGTCATCTATGTTCTAGTTGTGTTATTAATCGACAATTGATGGAGTATGATACAATGATAAGCTAGCTTTCCATAGAATGTTACAAAGGAGTGTTTTTAATGACAAGTGGTAATTTAACATCATGTGTCGGTAAAAAAGAAATTGCTGATGCTGCCAGTCTATTCTGAAAAAATCTTACAGTGAAAGCTTACATGAAGTGAGCTGTCAAATCAACATTCAGCTAGAGATTGGCACTATTATAATAATTTAATAATAATTATTTATTTATTTTCTCGCCACAATACACAGGAGGATACATTAAGTATATTGTGGCAGACTGGTGCCTAAACTAGGCTTGAGGCCTGTATTTCAGGACACCAGGTCTCCACCCTTTAGGTTACAAGACCATAACATTCCAAATCAGACAGTGGTCGCGAGTATAACAATTATTAAAATGATTCTAAATCTATATAGTAATAATAATATAATATCCTTGGACATTTCACACAACGTCATATCGTCCCAAGCTAAGCAACCTAATGCTTGTGTTATGGTAACGAGATGGCTGATATACTATTTATATACATTTTTTTTTTGTAAATACATACATATTATAGATAGAAAAACACCCAGACCCGTAACAAATACTTGCAGGTCGTACAAATATTTGTTCCGTGCGGGAATCGAACCCGCGACATAGTGCGCAGCAGTCAATCGCTCAACCACTGCGCCAACCGTGTCGTCTAAAATAGTGTTAGTATGGTTAGTATTGTGTGGGTATGAAGGAAACTGTAGAGTGTGGTTTTGTGTAGTGAGTGAGAATGTAGAAGTTTCTGTTGCCTGGATATATAAATAAATAATATGGATGTGAAAAGTATATATACCTAGTATTGATAACTCATTTCACTTTCTTCACGGTGGTTTTTGCGGAATAGCTGGACAGATCATAAATCAAATCCATTCTTATCGGATTATTTTATCCGTTTGAAGTCTGACCCGAATAAATGTTGGCTCAATGTCCGATTACATTATTCTTAAAGCTGTTGAGATATTGATACGAAACAATAATATTTTTTTAGGAATATTATTATCCTGTGTAGAAATGACGCAGCTGCTGTAGAATGTAAGACGGAGGATCAGCAGTCTCGTAACGAATAAATGAAACCATGGTTAGTTTTTAATAACTAGCCAAGGAAGATCAACTTTTCTGGTACAAAGAAAAAAAATGGTAAGTAAGGTTAGAATTAGCCATTTGGAGCAATAGTTAATATGGCACAAAAGTTGTAAGATTACTCTAAGTGAAGATAAACATGTTCAAAAATCAATAAATGTATACAAATATTAAACCATCAAAATCAAAAAACATTTATTCAAACTAGGCTAAAAATAAGCATTTTTTGAAGGTCAAAGTTACATAAGACAGTCCCCCAAAAACGCGCAACCTTCACAACTTCCTAGTGTTTTAGTTGCATCGAAGTTGCATAACTTGGCTGAGAGCAATCCTGCAACATTTACGTAAATAATGCCCGTCCAAAACCCCAAGTAAGATGTCAATTTACCGCTTGTCATTCGAAAAAAGCACACAGAAGAGAAATAAGGCGCAAATTATACAGAAGTATGGCAAAAAGCGAGGTGGGCACGGTATGGCTTCCAAGTTTTACGCGTTACTTAATACTCGGTGACGAAAAATGGACACGCAAACTCGGTTTTTCGATACCTTTGACTTTTAGCCACCCCTAAAAGGAAATACGGCCACCTTTTTGGTAACAGCAACATACTACAAAAGGTTTCTAATAATTTATGTGCATATTGAAAAGGTTCCATCAAGATTCTGATCAAAAACAAACCTCTGAAATCTCACGATTGGATCTGTGAATGATTGACCGAATAAACGATGGCAAAGGTTTTATAGGAACTGGTCTGCCTGCCTGGTCCAACCTCTCTTCAAATATAAATGGCGCCTTAAATACCAACAGCATACCAGCACATGGAGCTACATCTAATGAGTGACTCCCACAGCCCGCACTTACCTCTTGCCTACTCTTAACTTAGCAGTGCTTGCAATAACGAAACACTAAGTTATTCCACTATCACTTACAAGGTACAGGGTACAAGTTATCAGGGTTGGGTTGTGCATTCAAATCAAGTGTTCAGGACCTGAACCACCACCTCTTATAGCAATATTATTTCAATATTACTTTATTGTGAGAACGAGACGGAGCTATACAAGACGTATAGCTCCATCTCTTTCTGACTGTGAAGTAATATTGAAATAACACTGCTTTAAGTGGTGGTAGTCGGCCCGCAGGTAACTGTTTCACCACTTGTAAGTTAGAATGTGCCAATTTTATAAGTTCTACAACTATTTTAAATCAAAAATGATGAAACAAAACTTATTCTCGTGACATTACTGCAACTTGTGCCATTAAAAATCAAATCTACTACGGACATTGTAAAATGGCAAATATGATTAAAATTTTGAGATGTCTGAATTTAGAGACGTTATTTGTTAATATTTGTGGTGAAACAGACCCATAAAAAGTACAAAGAGAAATCACATTCGGATATTGTTAGGATATGCAAGTCAATGTCAAAAAATCGAATCAATACTTACTTGGAAGTCTCGGGCAGCCCCGCGCTAAGTTCTAGGAAGACGGAGAGATAGTTGCCACGAACGACTCCGTTACCGTCAGGGTACACCTTCAGGCGCCAGCAGAGCCCGTTCACGTGTAGCGGGGCCGAGTACACCGGCGCGGCGGCATGTTGCAGCTGGGTAAAGTTTGTGAGGGGAAACGTGCTGCTGTCGTAGCTCGGGACGATTTCACTGAGGGACAGAAGTTGGTTGGGTGAACTGTCAGAACTTCTGTCAGATTTTTTAAAGATGGGATCACTGAGGGACAGAAGTCGGGTGAACTGTCAGAAATTCTGTCAGATTTTTTAAAGAAATTATGATAAGATGTCTAAGGGTCCATTAGCTAATTTATAAGTGCACCTCAGTGGCGTAGCTAGTCTTAAACCTATATCAAAACTTCATTTCACTTCTTGTTCATTGCGAATTTACTATCAGAATAAAATGAGCATGGCCGAAATGAGCTATAGAACTGGAGCATACAAATTGGAACTACATTATTTTAACAAAATTAACACTCGAAAATTAGAGCCACCTGACTTGGATAGGTTAGAATTTCTGTGTGATTGAATTAAATGAATGCAAGAGCTTGAGAAATGGACCGCGTCTGGGGTTTCGTATTACTGATATGGCTGATACCGCGGTAGGTAGGCCCCTGGTGGTCATGTACACGAGCGGTATGTTGCCATCGGGATACGAACTGCGCCGGCGACGCGTCTACGGCTGCAGTTGCCTCTGCTCGTGCGTATGCGCACTAAGATCTAAGTTGACCTATAGCGAAGCGATTAATTCTAATAAAACTAAACCACAGCTACTTATGCATAGAGCTGAAATTGGTTTATCGAATTTAAATCACAATCGAGAGACTCAAAGCGGCGCGAAATCGCAAACAAATCCAAAGCTGCGCACGACCAAGTGTGTTGCATGAATGACAGACTAGTATGGTCTGTTTAGCTCAATTTTATGATACTAAAACATTATAGCTATCTGAACTAAACACAGTCTGCAGTCGTAATATTATACGCTCGTTTTTATCTCCCATAGCATTATATCTTCCAAAACACGATCGTGCATAAATCATACTCCTACGCAATACGTCTGTTCGTTGAAGTTTTAGAGAACATTATTTTGTTTTAGAAATTAAATGTTATTATATATATAACTAATAATGTGTGTGAAATGATTTATGCCGAATGGTATGAAATCTTATCTCAATATACAATAAGGTTCAAAGTGCAATGATTGACGTGTGCAATCAAAATATCAAAATGATGTCCCACATATATTTTAAATATTACAATACTACCACTTGCCTGTGGAAATCTGCCGGTACGGGGGCAGTCACGAAGCTTGCCATCGGTTTCTTACGAACTTGGTGAATCATCTTAGAGAGTTCACCACTCTTGGATATCAATTCAGACCTGCAAACATTCGGCATTTAAAAAAACCTATAGAATAAGTTAGTATTTGTTAATTTATGTGACACATAATATTATTGTTAACGACTTTGCTTGTGTTGGTTTGGGCTTCCCTTCGGGCCATATTATTATTTATTTATAGGTCTCAAAACTACCTCGCTTGATAATTCATGAATAAGAACTCATTCTTTCGGAAAACAGTTCAGGGAAGCCAAATCCAACATACAGGAAAAACCGTAAACAACAAGAAACACAGACAAACATGCATGATTGAATGAAGTTTCACATGCAATACTAACATGTTTGATGATGTACGCTTTCTGGTCAGCCCAAAATTATAGCATGAAGGTAGAAGAGACACAATTAATACAATAGTATGGTCGAGGTTCTTGATTGATTAGTGATAGTGTACTCCATTAACTTAACCCAGTACCATGTGTTGACGAAGGTATTCTGACATAAAAGTGCCAATTTAATTATCTCCTACGATCTCTATTAATAGTCGAAGAGACGGGAGCCGAAGTAAACGGATACATACTTAGTTAATTCTTCTACTTAGTTTTATAAAATATAGATGAAAATGAGTTGAACTCAAGTTTGCAAGGGACAACTCAATCTAGGGGCAGAGTAAGAACTAATTTAAGGTACAGAGTTAAGTCAACAGAGTAATAAATATTAACATATCCACCTAGTACTGGAATGCAGTTGATGCTCAATCTCCTGCAGCAGATGTTCGAGTTGCTCCGTTTCCTGAGTGAGGCTGTTCTTCTGCCCCATCAGGGTGAGGAGTTTGGCCTTCAGCGCGGAGTCCAGGCGTGATATCATCAGCTCTACGGCGTTTCGAATCTCGCGCACGCGCTCATCTTTGGCAGCGCGCACTGATTCTACATTGCGTTCCTGTGATTTAAATATGCAATGTCCATGTGAAGTCACTTCGTGCTGATCGAATTCAGTTTCAAATGTGAATTTCATACTAAATATACCAAGTAACTGGACAGAAGGACTAAATTGCATTTATTGAACATAGCCTTTTTTATTAAGGATGGGAAATCATCGAATGACTCCTTCCACTGTAGGCGGAGCGGATGGGAGTATAATTAGACTCTTACTGACTAAAACCCATCCATGTTCCGTCATTAGCCCTTTGTGTTCTAGGCCAGCGGTAACTTTTTCAAACAATCCCGCTGACCCAGGTGGCATTGGCCGACAGTTCTTTAGTTGAGCACACCCTAAGACAAAGTTGGGCCATAACATTTATGTTGCAAGTTTCATTGCAACATGAATAACAGCAAGAGCTTCATTTGGATTAATGAAATTGTTTTAAGTGGAGGTGGAAATATTATAGCATCCCATCATCATCTCATAATCTGATTCTAGTCATATAATTATTTCAAGATCAAACAAATATTATGTGTTTATGTACCAGTGATTCCAATAGAAAATAATAGTCCCTAGAATGCATTGTAATTAATACAATAAGCCAGGAAAACAATCAAGAATTTTCTTAATTTTATAGTTATGTCTATGTTTTATGTTATAAATATTTTATAGTGCTGTTGTTTGCATAGCAACAGAAAATTCAAACAAAGTACTTACCACATCTTGCACCAGACTTATCAGTTCCATCAATCTACGTCTCAACTGGGACACTTCATCACGAATCTGTGTGACATGTTGCTCATACACCTCTTCTAATGGCTTGAAGGTGTGTCCTGAGTGAGTGCCGCCCCACAGAGCACACTGGTGGCAGATGCAGCGCCGACATGTCCAGCAGTACACTGTCAGCTTCTCTTGATGTGTCGGACACCTGTTCAGGGTGCTTTACGTGTGTTTATTATATCCTTATACAAGAAGACTATCAATTAATTTTGAATCCTTTGCTGTTGTGATTATTAATTCAAACTTTGTATGCAAAAAATGTGTCAATAAACAAATTAGAATAAAGTTTTGAATTTTTGGATTAGAAATTTGGCCAGACAGTAGTCTTAGGGTTTCTGTGAATTTTCAGTGAAAGAAGTATGATGACAGAAATGTATGCAGCAATCACCTATCTCTGAAGCTCTCCCTCTGGCTAGCCGAATTGCTCTGCTGCATAGTCTCGATCTGCTGGGTGACTTCCTCGACCCAGCGGCAATTGACGAGCTCGTGTAGGTGCAGGGCTGCCCGGCAGTGCGGGCACTGCGATCGCTGCTCCGTCAACCATCGCCGCACGCACGCATAGCAACACAGCTTCGAGCAGTGAGGGCACAGGTGTGCGTCAACCAGCTTCTCCATACAGATGAAGCAGCGGAACACCTCCGCCAACGTCTGCAACCATCATCCCATTCAAAACTCTCGTCAACTCAACATAACTGTCAAATATGTAGGCCACATCGATTTACCTCAACGATCTGCTCCTCGCCATTTCCATTCCCTTTGTCTCCTCGCGAGGCCATATTAAAGGTTTGCTTTTCTTAATACGGGACCGACGAGATTCACCATAATTTAGACTTGTTTATATTTTCTAAAATAACAATTGGACATGTTTCGCAATGCGAGCGTCAATACACGAAACCACTTCCGCGTTCGAATATCAATCGAATCAAAATAAAAACAAAAAAATGGTGCTTCTAAGCAACTTTTAAAATTACCCTTCAATAAAATTCACACAAAAATCAATATGAAAATAATATGAGATTGTAATGATTATTTATCGCAATGAATTTTGTTATGATATTTTCTCATTATTTATTAATTTCTACAAAACTTTTCGCCACAAGTTGCGTATACTAAGCCGAGAACAATTTTTTGTTTCACAATATTTCCCTAATAATGGGGTAACAGAGCTGGCAACACTGGTGGAAAAGCGATGTTGCCATTATGTAAAAATTCAATCGATCGATAATAGAGGTAGCGTTCGTAAAAGAATGAATTTGCACTTGGTTGTGTTTATATCAAAATCAAAGCCCACGTTGTTCTTGATTTGACCGAAAATTTTTAACTTCTCGACAAACCTTCACCGCCATTCACTTGTTGCTAAGTTTTCATATCATCATTATTGTTGCATTGTGGGCTGAATAAGCTGAATTAGACAGCCGTCAATCTTGCTTGTAATTTATAAAGGTTTTATTGTTTTTCATGGGACTAATTTGGCTCAGGAAATAAGTGAATAGATAAGTGATTGAGAATCAAAATCAAACTGCACTGACTGAGTTTTGATTATATTTTGTGAAATGATAAAATGAGGACATGACCTAAAGAATCAGTTTCCAAAGTCAACAAATTAAAAAAAAAATGGCAGAGTTACGAGAGTTACGTCACATATGTCATTCATATGTCGAATTTATCGTGATAACCTCTGAAATGTTTTCATTATTATCGTATTTATCATAGTTAATTTTGTGGTGATTATAAGGGTGGTTTTTAGAGTATTTATAATACTAGATTAAATTAGAAAACACGTAAGTCGTATTTCAATCAGTCTTATCTAATGCTTCAACAAAATAACTTGCAAATATTTACTCATTTTATATTAATCTTTGGATGGAATTGTATTATGATTTTCCCATGTAATCTATTTTTTTGAGTTTAGTAGCGGTCAGAGTATTGGGTCGTACTGTAGTCGTACTAAACTGGTGCCATAAATATTTAAAAAACACAAAAACAAATATGTATGTATTTGTAAATTTCAGAATGTTGATCTAAAAGGCGTGTAACGACAGGATGTTCTATAAAAAAGTGATGCACTGTACGATCTGCCTGAAACATGGCACTGCCGGCATTTCTGGGGTAAGCATTTTGGAAACTTTTATTAATTTTACAGGTGGAAAGGTGAATAATAGTAATTAATGAGTGTTCTTATCTTTCACATGTTAGATTATTACGTTTTATTTTTATCATAAGATACCATGATATAAACTTGGGTATTAGATATTTATTATACACTAGCACTTTGCCCACGGCTTCGCTCCCGTGGTCTTTCCTGTGGGACCCATTATTTTTCCCGGGATAAAAAGTAGCCTATGTTACTCCTAGAAAACTAAGCTTTCCAACGGTGAAAGAATTTTAAAAATCGGTCCAGTAGTTTTTGAGCCTATTCATTACAAACAAACAAAGTTTTCCTCTTTATAATATTAGTATAGATAAACACTTCTTTATAATCCAATGGATAACTTATAAGTTTTAGGCCATGGTACTCAAAAAACTTAAAAAAAATAGTGCTTTGCTATTTGTTTTTATCAAGAAAATAGTATTCCTTTTTAATTATGGAAAAAACTGTTAAATCAAAATTTTAAATCCCTATTTTAATGAATATAGGTAAATGATAAAGAAGAAGCACTTTTTTTTTACTTAAAATATATTGTTTCTGTCATCTTCAAATCATTCCTATTCTACTCTTTTCTATGCTCTCCAGCATGTGTGTCCTCTTAGGGTGAATTTTACCAATGATGTGAACGCAATCAGCACATCTAAACTGCATTCAAGAGCTGTTAGTGTTCCCAACTATTACGAAACTGGCATTCACTTTCATTTGTAAAATCACCCCTTCATTCAAAATACTATACCGTATTTAATGTTCCGTATTTAAATAATAGTTATGTTGATGATGTTTTAATAACTTCCTGTCACATATATTTACATAGCAAGTACGGAAGGACCCGTAATGTGTTTACTGTATTATATGTTAATTATAATACAGTAAACACATTACGGGTCCTTTTTGACCACAAGGTATATTATTTCAATGTTAAAATCCCTTTTAAATTTTTGTTCCGATTCACCCCTGTGTCCCTATTCACCCTGTTTGACATGAAAAAGATGAAGATAGAAATTTTTATAATAACAACAGAACAACCAACTAATAAAAAACCACTATAATATTCGAAAATTGTTGGAAAATATGGAATGAAAATAATACCCTACTCTTTTATTTAGGTGTCGTCTAGTATTAGTCTTCTTCTTTTCGTGTGGTTAATGACTAACCTGGTGTCAGAGTTTTTATACTGCCCAAGGGCTTCTAGGGTCTAGTATTAGTGAAATCGGGCAATAACCTTCCTCCTTTATCCCAGAATGGCATACTACTACAGCAACTGGCAAGAATATCAACGTCACAATGTTGGAACAGTAAACTGCCATTGACGACACAAACGACAGCTCCGGTGAAGAGCAAAAATGTACCGCCACAGGACAACAGGATGTGGAAGGAGACGCCATCCCTCGAAAGAAAGAATCAGATGGGGAACTATTGTATGATGCTGTCTAAGTTTCGGTTAAGTTGTAAGTAGAAGTATCCTCATGTTTCTAGTCTAAAGGTATTTGTGGAATTGTTAACGGATGTTCTGAAGATCCGTTACCCCCTTACTTCAGGACATCTTTTGGCACCGCATAACTAGGTACCAAATAACTGAACCACTTTCCTCAGCCCTGGATTCATGTAAAAACTAATGCGCAAACAAACCATGGCTGCACTCTGCTTGAGGTCTCATATCGTAGCGAAAACATCTGTGGGCTTCGGAGCTGCACCTAAAAATTAGGTTGATGACCCTTTCGCTATAAAATCAGCACCCCCCGTTCGGAACACTGAAAGTTTATCTCAGACAGTGCAAGATCGATACAGTCGCACTGCAATAACAAGCAGGTCTAGACTAGAGACATAGATACATTGCATTTGCCATCGCTACTTCGTATCAACACACACCCAGTCCAATCGATTCTTAAACAAACGCCCGTCCCACATTCTATGTTGAATTATTTTGATATCAAGAATTATACTGGATGGTAACATGCCTGACGCGGCTTATCAGTTATGTGTTATGTGGATAATCGATGCAATTACATCTCTAGTAGATAAGTAATAGATCATGGTTTTGTGTAAACAAAATCTGTGGTCTGATAACAGATACATAACACGTTACTTATATTATATTATATACTGTAATCTTTGAAGGAGGATCCCCGCAGAGGTAACCCTGCATAGTTTGACACTGACATCATATTTCGACGTCATAGTTTATCGATAAATAGAAGGAAAATGTCGCTTTTTAGTAGATAGTCTTGAGTATTTTCTAGACGGAAAACCCGATTAGTAATGCAATCTTCTGATACTGGATTTGAATCGACAAGGCCCGCGCCTGGACAACGTAATAATTCCGTCATATAACTGACTACTAATGCAATTTGGGTTAATATACTTTCAGTATTAACCTGATAATCCATTGTTTGGAAATACTGCAACAGTAGTTTACTAACACTGCTATCAACTTCAATGTTATTCACTGAAAACATAGCAGGTACTACTTTAAGGTCGTTGTTTCTGTACAAGCGATATCAACTTATACATGCAGTGATTGACTGAACAAATGCCTGTATCATCCGAACCAGACTGTCTCTTGCTGTCCTCCCCCAGCAATGCCCTGAGCTGAGGTCTGTACCCCACAGGGTATCCCTTAGCGTGTAGGCGCTTAGTTTTTTTAGCCCCGGCTGGAGGCCTAAACTTATTGAGGCATCCACAGGCAAGCTCGGTTAAGCAGTAGAAAAGAACTGCGAGATGCCATAAACAAAAAAAAAACAAATGCCTGTAATGTGCATATACCATCCGGGGGAAGTTATGTGGTGTTTGCATTAAAAAAAACTGTAGGCTCACGTACATATTTCTTACTTTCGCAGCCTCTCAAACGATATCTAATCCCTACACTCCGGTTACCTGGTTTCGACCATGTGAGGATTAAATCACCACCTCTCAACTCAACTCTACAACATCCATTCTATATTAAAATAGTGCAAATAAAATGCTTTTTCCAGCGTTAGTAGTGATGTCCTCAATGGCCGGGTATGCGCTTGCGCCCGCGCCCTTCGACCTGACGACGTTCGCGTTATGCGCGATCGGAACAGGACTCACTTCAGCAGCCGCTAATTCTATAAACCAATATCATGAAGTTCCATTCGATGCACAGATGTCCAGGACAAAGAATCGAGTGCTGGTCAAAGGATTACTTGAGTAAGACCCTTTTGTTTGTTTTTTAAGCCATTAGAAGTACGCCTATTAGAAGCCGTTTGCTTATAAGAGTCCAACGTTTTATACGGTTATATTTATTGTCGTTTCGAGAGAGTTTTTCTTATGAACCTAATATGGGGTTTCATGCGACATTTGAGGAGTTAATGTTAAGCAGAGTTTAGATATTTAAAAATACTTCGTATAGTTAAACCAGACTAGGTATGCGCTTTTATAATCTTCGTGTTTTCATTCAGTACAAACAAGTAGCCGATGTTCTTGCCCGGGATGCAATCTATCTTTCTGCCAAATTTTGTCGAAATCCGTCCAGTGGTCTAGGCGTGAAAAGGTAACATACAGATAGACAGAGTTACTTTGGAATTTATAATATTATTAATAATATGGATTATATTATTGTCCTCTGATTCTCACCAGTTCGTATTTTCGAAAATATACGGTCATTATTGATTCTTGAAGACAATACTTTTCTTGGGATAGCTGTATACTTACGTTTAATTTAGAGAACCCATATCAACATTGTGCTAACATCCTCGCATCTCTTTCTCTTCTCCCTAGGCCAGTCCACGCAGTAGGTTTCGCCGCTCTAACGGGTACCACAGGCTTAAGCCTACTTTACTTCGGCGTGAACCCACTGACAGCCGCCCTGGGAGCTGCCAACCTAGTACTTTACACGTCCGTCTATACGCCTTTGAAGAGGATGTCTATTTATAACACCTGGCTGGGGTCTGTAGGTAAGCTTTGTTTATCAACATTCTTTTGAAAGATTACCCTCATTTTGGGGAAGTCGGATAAAAACTGCTGGGTTATTTTGTGGTTCAGCTTGGGAGATTTGTCTAAAGGTCATCAATAATTCAATTGAGTATTTGAAGGGGTAGTCAATAACGTTACTTTTTATGAACTGTCACAAACGCGGAATTTGTACGTGATTTGTATGAAATATAACAATGTGACGTCACAGATTTTTAGAATCAAATGGAATACTTATTAGTAAGGCTCGACCGAGATGGGTTTTTCGTTCTCGGCCGAGACCGAGACCGAGAATAAAATAATATCTCGGCCGAGACCGAGAGCCGAGAACGAGAATAGAAAAAGCGTGAAAATTTTTTTTATACTGTTTGCTTTTTAATACACTACTAATTGTTTAACAAAATTAATTGTTTTAATAATCAAAGTTAAATAACATTATATTATAACATAAAAAAAGCAATTTTTCGGCATTTTCGCCCTTCAAAGAATGTCGTCTCTCGTCATACAATTGTCCAGCTTTGCTAAAAAGTTGTTCACTTGCTACGCTAGTAGGCGGCGCAGATAAAAACTTATTTGCTGCGGGCTTAAGCACCTTATAAGGCGACGAAAACCAATACTCAAAAATATTAGCATTTCTTTGCAGTCTTGGCTCTCTAAGAAAGCTTTCTAGCGCTATTTCGATCACAGAGCTTGAACTGTATTCGTCATTGGTCATTGGCTCGTCTTCCAACTCTATCGAATCATGAGCTGCCCATAAGTTGGATTGACTTGTTGCAGCCATGTTTGACGAGTTAGTTGAAGATGCCCATGTCGTCTCACGAGAATCTGATCCTACATTTTCATTGAGAGTGAGAGTCTCGATAACATGAAGTTTGGCTGAGTTAACTTCGCTTTCAGTTAGATATTTAGTTTTAAACCGTGGATCGATCAGTGTTGCAGTAACTAGTGGCAAACAACTTTTAACAAATGAAAACCGCTGATTAAGTGCATCCAGTAGCTTGCTCTTCATCGTCTCGGTCATGACCGAGAATCTCGGCTATAATTAGCCGAGAACCGAGACAAGTTTCTCGGTTGGATTTGTAGCCGAGAATGCCGAGACCGAGACCGAGACCGAGATCTCGGTCGAGCCTTACTTATTAGCATTAAATGCAATTTAACAATTATATCTTCGCATTATAATTATGTAAGTATTTAACTTCTGTACGATGCTGGAAGTTTTTATGACGAGTGGTATTTTTTCCATGTGATTTCATATTTTATTTGTGACCGATTTAATTCAGCCTATCGCAGTCCACTGCTGGACATAGGCCTCTCCCAGGCTGCGCTACATCACCCTGTCCTCCGCCTTTCGCATCCAGTCTGTTCCAGCCACCTTTTTAAGGGCCCATCTACCTGGGGGGCTTCCCACACTACACTAATTTTCTTAATTCCATTCATTCATCGCTTTTGCAGTCGGTGCGATCCCCCCTCTAATGGGCTGGGCGGGGTGCGCGGGCGCGCTGGACCCGGGCGCCATCGTGCTCAGCGTCATATTGTACTCGTGGCAGTTCCCGCACTTCAACGCGTTGTCATGGAACCTGAGGCCGGACTACACACGGGCCGGATATAGAATGATGGCGGTCACTGATCCTGGTGAGTTATGGAGGATGGAGCAAAGTTGTATGGGCAATTAATGATAACAGTTCTACTACGGCCTACTTACTACGGCCGCGAATCATATTATTATCAATAGATATGAAGACAACCCTACACTGACCTGCAAATTGCAAAAAACCGATGAAAATTTGAATTTTGATACCCCTGGCGCATCCCCCTTGACCACAGAATAATAAGTAGGTACCTATGGCTAAAATTTATCGGACTTTTTTCAATTATAATGTAGGTTTTATAACAATGCGTGAGATATTCCAATTTGAGCCTTATGCTATTGTCCTAAGAGTCATTTGATGTTTGATTGTAGAATGTTATCATTTCGATCTCATAGCTATGATACAGATGAATATTGTGTCGTCCATCTTTTACGATTCGAACGTACGGAAGGCACACAGGGGGTCACAGATTTATAATTATTAGATTTTTTTAATAAACACCTTGCTTATTTGCATGCCAATTTTACTCACTAATAATTTAAATATACCTACCATCTTTTGTACCGTATTTACGTAAGTAAATGTCATTAAACTTGTTTGAAGCTGTTTTCAAACAATCAAGCTTGGTTCACAAATATTCCAAGTTACTGGTTTTAAATCTTTGTTATGTTTTCAGCGCTATGCCGTAGAGTAGCCCTCAGGCATACGGGAGTGATCATCGGCACGTGTCTTGCCTCTTCTTATCTAGAAGTGACCAACATGTGGTTCGCGCTAGAATCCTTGCCGTTAAATGTTTATTTTATGTACTTAGGTAAGATTTATAATCTTTTTAAATTATCATAGCATTTAAACATTGCATTATTTGTAGTAAATGTTTAGTATTAACTGTATGGATCAGAGTGTTGGGCCACAAAAGGAATTAATGAACGGCAATTGCATGCAGCTGAGATGAGAATGCTAAGAGGGATGTGTGATGTTACGCAAATGGATAGAATACGGAACGAGTACTCATATAAGAGGCAGTCTGAAATTGCCACCGGTGACTGAAAAGTTGTGTGGAAATCGGTTGTCATGGTAGGGGCATGTTATGCAGAGGAATGAGGAAATTGTTGACAGGAAAGTTGCGAGTATGAATGTGGAATGCTATACAAGTAGAGGAAGAGCAAAGAAACGATGGGTGGATTGTGAGAAAGATGATATGGCTGGAAAGGGAGTGACTACCGAGATGACGACTAATAGAGAAGTATGGAAGAAAACGACATGTTTCGCCGGGATAATTACAGGTACCATAAATTGGGAGAATGATGTTTAATATTAACTGTAGTATATGCATGTGTCATGTCATGTGTCTTAAAAAAAAAAAAATTTTTTGTTTACAGCGTGGCAATTCCACCAGAAATCGGACAGTAACAGTTCAAGGAAACTATTCAGGTTTTCATTAATACACTTGCCAGCATTAATGATTTTGATGCTAGTCAATAAGAAGAATTGGTATAAAAGTGAGACACAAGATCAAGAAGCTCCTAAGGTGCAGGAAGTAAAGATTCCCGACTCGAGGATATCAGTGTTACCTCGTCGGCCAGTCGTGGCTGCGCAGGAGTCGGACGACGCATAGAAGTGGAAACACTGATCGATAATGATCGAACCGCACGCATCGTAGAATCAAAATTGTCGGGCGTCACAATCGCATTATGTTACCTATAATTTAAGTTATTATTTATTTAATGTCAATTCGGCGGCAATCCGAACCAGTCGGCAAGAGTCGTACGATTCGCACGTTTGTTTGTTAGTTGCGTCGTACCGATCGTAATCGTCGATGTAAAGATAAGTGGAAGGTTATATGAAACTTATGTCTTTATAAGTTCCATATAACGAAATGTAAAGTTGTAATGATGCGATACCTACGTTTGTTGCCGATCAGTGTCCAAGGCTAACTTAATGTCTTATCTACATGGAAGTAGATGTAGTACTTATGTATATAATGTACATTATAATTATGTGATTCACTTATATGTTTGTAAGTTAGTAATAAAGATCTAACCGCAAGAGATTTTGTTATTAGGTCACAGTGCTAAGTAATTTGGGCTTCTGCCAGCTTATTTCAGTGTGTTATTATTTAAATTATGTTCAAAATAAAATAGTCTCTAAATTACTACAATAGTAATTGATATGTAATAAGCTATTTTGTTCCATGGTAACACTACCATTGTAATTTGAATAAAATCAGTTGATTATAAATTAGTCCATGACTTGAGAATAAATGAAATCAGCAAATAATAAATCCTTACATTTATTTATTCGTGGTATTAATTTATTACATTTTCATTGGAATCAGAAATAAACTACATACATACAAACATTCAGACCTGATTTTGAACAATGCAGACGGACATTGGGTGTGAGAACACAGTATCAGTAACGAGCCGTGCGGCAACAGAAACCCGTGTTTGCTCCTAACGAAATCATAATATCTCGGCAGTTTATTTCCTGAAACAAAAGAAATACGCCTTAGTATTTTGTTGGCTAGTCTTACCGTTTGAACTGACCTAATTGGTCTACTGATTGCAAGTGCGAATGCTGAGTGTCACGACTTAAGTTCGATCCCTAGCTCAGGGCCAGTTAGTCGATTCTGTAAATATCTCACCGGGTAAACTTAGGTGAAATGAGCTGTCGTTGTAATAATACACAGGAACGGATAATACGGGGATACCCAGGTCTGGCCATGCGCCAAATATTATCCAAATCCTTTCAGCCCGCCGTTCATTTTCAAAGCGTAACAAACCAACTCACTTTCGCATTAATTATATTACTTAATTATTTATTACATCGCACCTTTAGGATGCAAAAGACGTAACTCAAAAAAGTGACATTGGGGAAAATGCAAAACAAGTTTTGAAATTCTGACACCTATGTATTACTAGCTGACCCGGCAGACATCGTCCTGCCTTAACTATGATACCTACCTACCTTTCCTACCTACCCTACATATCCTACCTACCCTTCATACCCTACCTACCCCACCTACCCTACCTTACCTACACGACCTACCCTACCTACCTAGGGGTATAAAAATAGATAGTAGCCGATTCTCAGGCCTGCTGAATATGCATATAAAATTTCATAAAAATCGGTCAAGCCGTTTCGAAGGAGTATGGTAACTAACATTGTGACACGTGAATTTTATATATAAGATTTCGTGATTATTTACGGCGCTGACTAAGTTTGTGCTTATAATAAAAAAGTTGTTCCACTACTTCCGGTCATTTTATGACGATAACTCAATTTTATTTTTTAATTGTCATCCTACTAAAGCTGCAAAATACTGTATGGACAAGTAAAAAATATACCGTAAAAAGGCGGACTTACTGTCTGAAGTATTTTCTACGATCATACATAATATTATTTAGGGTACTCACTTGGCTTTCTTAGGATGACGGTCATGGTCCCGGCTATCGTCACGCGAACGCTTGTGCGAACGGTCACTGGAGTGCTTCTTATCGTTAGATTTGTTGTGGGACTTGCTGTCGCCCTTGTGGCCGCGGTCGCGCTCGTGGTGCGACGACTTGTGATGCTTGTCACGGTTCTTCGAAGGGCTGAAATGATTTTTTTTGGGTTAGAAACAAAAAAATATATAATATGTTATTGATATACGCCCGTTGCAATGCGAGAGACTGACGGCTAGCTGGAGCGACGACATTTTAAATAGAGGCTGGAACAGATTGTATGTCAAAGGTACAGAAAGCGACACAAATTCCGAGGGATCATGTCTATTTCCAACAGTAGACTGCGGTAGGCCAAGTTTTAAAGAACGCTTTTGATTTTTAGCTATCCAATCATTAGTCGACCAAGGTGGAATCTGCGTAACTTTTGTCGCTACTAACTAACACACACCTGCTCAGTCTGTGATGGTGACCACGGTAGTATAATATAAGATCTATTTATGTACACAAGACTACTGTAAACGGGATAATAAATTAAACCCAACAGAAACCAACCTGCTGTTGTTATGTTTCGACGGACTCTTGTGATTCGAACCCTTATGATTGGAGCTAGAGCTTTTATGGTTGCTAGAGCTCTTATGATTACTGGAGCTCTTATCATTCTTGCCCTTCTTTCCATGCCCTTCATCCTCGAAGCGTCCGCGACCGCCCTTGCGCTTACGATCGAAATCTGTTGGTTCTCCACCTCGATCGTATATACGCTCTTTCTTGTCTTCTTCGGCAGCCTCACGTTCAAGATCTGACCAGTCCTTGCCGGATTCCTCGTCTTCTTCACCTGGAATAAAATATTTGATGTTAGTGATTAGAATGGGATTTAACAAAAAGTAAAGGAGCTGGCTAAGTACTAACAGCCGCACAGGTCGATCCATCAGGTTAAGCTAGGCTTGCCGGGGTTGACCGTGGATGGGTGACCATCTTTACATACCGAGACTCCTCCGTGTCTCGGAAAGCATGTTAAGCCGTTGGTCCCGGCTGTCATTTGTGCATCTTTGACATTCGTTACGGGTCGTCAGAAGCCCGAAAATATGACAGCCAATCTTACCAAGGGGGTATCGTATTGCCCAGTTACTGGGTTGTGGAGGTCAGATAGGCAGATAGGATAGTCGCTTTATGTAAAATACTGGTATTCAGCTACATCCGGATAGACTGGAAGCCGACCCCAACATAGTTGGGAAAAGGCTAGGCAGATGATGAAAAAGCTGATAATTATGAAAGTTGGCCCATGAAGGCCAAGTGTTAAGGCGTCGTGTCGCCTCTCATGCACGAGGTTGTAGGTTCAAATCCGGGCAAGTACCAAGTACATAATTAGTTTGTTATTAATTATGTAATCTTTCGTAATACGCTCGATATCTTACCATCACTATCACCAGAGGCGTCGGACTCGTCGGAAGCTTCAGAGTCGTACTCAGAACCTTCGGAATCCTCTTCGCTCTCGACATCCGTGGGCTCATACGCATCATCTTCTTCTTCTGACGATTCATCCTGTAACAGTTGGAAATAATCTTTGAATATATTCGGGTAGATATAAATCTATAACAATAAGCAGACAACTTTTTTCACCTTCAATTGGGTATTAGGGTATTAACATTACTTTTTATGAAATGTCAAAACGCTGAATTTGTACGTGATTTATTTTGTATGAAATATTAAAATGTGACTTCACAGATTTTTTGGAATCAAATTAAATCCAATTTTACAAATATATCCACGCATAATATTTAATTTCTGCATGGTGATGGAAGTTTTTTAGATAAGCGTTCATTTTTCAATGTGATTTAATTTTTTTTAGTTTGTTTGTCAAATAGCCGCATAGAGTCCGTAAGCTATATTATTAAAAAATATTGTCAAATAGTGACACGTATTTGTTCTTTTTTACGTAATACAAAGATTACGTCTATACATTGAATTAAAATGTAGCATGACATCACAAGTATGTACTTGTGACGTAGCGAGCCTCACTCCCCAGCTTTAATGCGTTTTATCTCAGTCGTTCTCTATTTATATGATAAAAGCAAAAAATACGTGTCAAATATTTTTTTATTATCTTATTGACGGACTTAAAATAACTTCTTTTTTTTTCTAGGCATCATCTCTATTGTGAAGGTAGCAGTTGCTATGCATGATTGACAGTTTTAACTCCAACATAGTTCGGAAAAGGTTAGGCAGATGATGATTGAAGGAGTTGAAACATAAGTATAACATTGATACGGTACTAACATTCGCAGCATTCTCCTCGTCGGACTCAGGATCCAAGAATGACCAGCCGCCGTTGTCGAAGAAACCTTCAATGTCGTCCGTGATCGTCTTCATGACCTTCGTCCAGTTCAACGATTGTATGCCTTCCGAGTAACGGATGTCACAAGAGCTAGAGACAAACAAATGTTTATTTTAAAATTAGACTTTGTAGTTACGTTTTCTTATGTAGCATAGGATCGATAGATAAAGACGATTATCTATAGATTATTTGCAATGCCAAACCAATTACTAGAAAAAACTGAGACGGCAAAAAAAAAAGGCCAACTTTTGTTGTTATACTCGTTCTAAAATTGTTTTCTAGACAGAGAAAGCACTGGTACATTCTGACGTCACATCTCATAGTACCCATGGATGATTACTATAACAGCTCAACTCCTCTCAAGACCCATTTCGCGCAACAAGAACAGCTCTCATAAAAATTAAAATATTTTTTTATTGCATTTAACGAGCGTGCATTAGTAATTGCAATTGAAACCTTATGTCATTGAGTCACACTCGTGTGTCGCAATAACTCTAATTTCTAATACTCACTTAAGCCACTCCTTCACATGATCCAGCATGTTCATAGGCACCGCGTTCACCATCGCAACCTTCTTAGCATAATCTTTGAAAACGAACACCATATCGAAGTTCTTGAGGTGAAACTGTACTCTTTCGAAGTGGACTAATTCTACGTCTTCCAGGGCTATGACGAATGGCGGCCATTCTGTCAAGTTGACCAGGGCTCCCGATGTGGGTTGGAGGAGGACTGTGCTGCGGAACGGGGCTCCGGGAAAGCCTAATTCTCTGTGAAGATAAAAAAATCACATCAAGAAACGTAAATGAAGTTTTGGACAGTGCTTTTGTTTAGTCAGACTTGAAAATGCTGCTATATCCTATAACACATTTAACACAATCAATTGCTATATTTTGTTTTGTTATACGCTTAAATCACGTGTTCTCATTTTTGTGAGAGTCCGAGTAGTTTAGTTGAAGATTTATGAGCACGCGACGTGGTCTGAATTCGAACAAACCTAACACCGCGTCGCACAGCGATGCGCTTGCGCAGACGGAACATTGTATACGTTGCATGACGTTGCGTGACGTCTTCATGAATCGTAATTAGAGTACATATAAACTCAAACTAACCTAAAAGGCGTATCAAACTCGACTTCCTGCTTGGTCATGTTTTCCACTCTCTCGCAGAAGCTCTTGAAGGCGACTTTGAGCTTATGTCTCAGTTCCCTCTCGCTCTGCTCAGCCGCTAAGTCATCTCTGTCGTGCATGTGCTGATGTTTGCCCAAATCGGTCGTGATCTCACCCACTTCCGTGTAGAATTGGACGTCAACATGCTTCTTTTTACCTGTAATATGGAGTTAATAACAATAATTTGTGAACATTGTTCAGTTATGTGAATAAACAAATATTTAGTCAGTTCAAAAGGCAGTCGCTGGTCGCGTATACGCGGCCTAGACAATGCGCTTGCGTCGTATAAGCATGATTGTATCGAAGTGTATTATGTTTAACGACGAATGCCTATGCTGGTACCAAAAGACTGTCGTAATTGTCAAAAATATACTTTTAGTATTTCAACTTACCAAACATAATAGCATGTTTCAAATGGAAATGTAACAGTATAATCATCTCTCCATCGCACGGCTGGAAGAATGCGTTCTTAATATTATTGTACAAAATATCCACTTTATCCCCTCTAACTGAAGTAAATCTGAATCCGTTCGTGTGTGATTCTAAAGACCCGCTCATTCTCTTAGTTACGATATTAGGTCTTATGTACAAGTCTTTAAGTTTCGGATTGCCTTTACTCTGTGAGAGAACTAAGGTGTCTTGTTTGACCAGGTCCTCCTTTTCTCTCTCTTCTGCTTCTCTTGTTTTGAACTTTTTCTGTACTTCTTTGATAAGTCTAAAGCCGGTGTTCAGATTTGAGGATGGAGGGGATATCTCGCCTGGCTCCTTAGTGTTTGTACTTCTGTATGTACTGGAATTGTATAAAACCGCAGTTTAGTTCGGTGTTGGTTGACAGTGTGATATGGTTGATCATATTATTGAGTAAGGACAGTGTGATAAGGAAGTTTTTTTTTCAGTACATTATAACAATGTTCTATCACAGTATCAGCTTAACCAAATACTTACACTTCTTTAACAAATGTGGCATCAGGTTGTGAGTAGTTCCCTCCTTCGTTCCTGCCCATAGTGGCACCAGGGTGGAAGAAGTTTATCCTAAGGTAGGTGTAGTCACCCTCAACAGATTGGGAGATGTTCTTTATCGTTGATATATGGAATGGAACCGGCACACCGAATATCGGCAATATTACTGTTTCATATTTGCGATCTGGAAAACACAAATAATAGGTAGATGATACAATTTAGCATAAAGTTTCAATGCTTGTGTCATATTATCGAAAATATACGTCCTGTTACATCACAGTCTGATAAGTTCCTTTGAATTTTTGTCAAATAATTTCAAACACATTTTGTTTAATTTTTATTTTCTTGGAAAAATAATGGTAATACAGGCCATTATAATATAAAGCGTGATATCAGCAATTTAGAGCTAAAAGCAACCGTCGCTTATGGACACAGTTCGCGATAATAAGCAGTTTTGCGGAACTGTAATTTTTTATTTCTGAATAGGCCTGCTTTTGACTTTGATTAAGCCTGATGGTAAACGATGGATGAATTCTATGATGGGACGAGCGTGCCCAAAAGATGCCTGTTCACTTTTGCACTGATGCTGGCAGAGAGTTCCACACTTTAACCGTGCGCATCATAAATTTGGAAGAGAAGCAGTAACTATGACTCTGCCGAATATAATACAAGAGTTGATGATACCCTGCAATATGTTTGGTATGCCAATAGTAAAAGGGGATTTGTATAATAATGTAATAAGCAAACTAACTTACCAACATATAACTTCAACTCTTTAACTTCATTTTCCCTTGGCATCTGACTGGTGCTCTTGTATGAAACGGTGCTTTTCCTCAATTTCTCTCCTTCCTTACCACTTGATTGTTTCGCTAACCTCTCTTTAGCCTTTTCGTTTAGCGTTATAGCCAGCTCCCTTTGATGTTCCTTACGTTTTTCTTCTGAAGAATGCTCCGTACGAAGTTTTGATTCGATTACAGCTGTTCTTTTACCTCTGCCTGTAATAATATTGTGTTCAGATCGAGTTGGTTGAGCGAAGCTGGATGGTTATTGATTTATATGAAGCATGTCTCGTCTTTAAAGCTGGGTTCAGAATGGGCCAATTAATAAAGTAATATGTCAACGTAATATGTAACTAAGTTTACAGACTTTATATAAGAAGAATCTCGTATGACGTACCAAAAATAAGTTAGTAGATATTTAATTCTTCTTTTAATTACCAAATCTGTACCCAAAAAACAAAAAGTACTGCCTTCATAGTCAAAATAAGTAGAAACTCACCTCCATTCTCTATAAAGAGTTCCGATAGCATGTAATGAAACAAAAATAGGTGTAAGTAAGTATAAAACACTCCAGTTCATCATATTGCAGGTAGTTAATTTAGCATCTATAGATACTGAAAGCTTTTACAAATATTATACAAGTAGAAATGAAAGTAGAAAAACATTAAACATACTATATCTGTCATCATTCTGATTTTATTACTATCATATAAATTAGAAAAAGATTAAAGTAGCAAATTGTTGCAAATTCATCTAATAGTATTGAGTTCTGTGTCAATTTTATAACATGCAGAGTAGGTACTGATTCTTGAGACTTTCAATTGTTTTATAAAAGCTCAATCTTCTTTTTAAATTTTGTTAAATCATCACAGACAAAACTGATTTATCTTGCCAAAATACTTGACATTTTAATTCAGTATTCCATGAAGCTGAAACTGATTGTATATCACAACCACAACAGTATCAATTACAAATAATATTATGTTTGCACACACAAAACAATTTATCTTCCTACCCTCAACATAACACTCATATTCCTCCAGCAACCAAATCATATGCCAACACAACATGAAACTTTCAACCTTCATACCCTCACATAAAATACAAATTCCTTTGTCAATCACAATGACTTACCAAGTATTTCAGTCTTGTTTTCCTTTTCTTCTTCTTCTTCCTCGTCGTCGTCCTTTAAGAAGATACCGACGTTCTTGATTTTCTTTTTAGATTGTGTGAGGAGGGATGCTGGCTGTTCCTCATTCACTAAGACTGTGTCGCCGATGAAGAGGGCGTATGTCTACAAATGGTATCCAAAAACATTACTGTTTTAGAAAAATTTACAACTCCTGCAACTCACCTATCGTTCAATTGTGGTGTATTTTCGCAGTTATGAAATGCAGGTGTAATTTCGCAGTTATGAAATTGAATTCGGTTTTCGCATTTATGAAATGGAAGCAGATTTTGGCGCGTATATGGTTCAAAATGTTAAATCTATATCAAAGGACGGCACCGAATAGGAAATGATAATACTAATTGACGAGAAGCTGATCTTCATATTGAGAAGTGAAAAAAAAATCTGTAATCTTATAAGTAACCGTACCTTGCCTTCCTTTTCCGTGGCGGCGCTATTCGTTAAGTTTGCCAAGCCGATATTAATATTAAAAACCATTCCTTTTTTAGCCACTGTCGACGTTTTGGGCCCTATAATAATTGAACTTTCACGAAACTCTATTCCCATTGCGAACCTGTAAGATAAAAATTATTTATTTCATTTAGCAATTCAATGAGCTTGGTTGTTATTGAACACATCATATTATCATACTTTTGTCTTAGATGAATCCAAAATTCAAACCAACTTACCCGAAAGACTTTGTAAGATTGTCAACTAAAGCAGGCTTCTCTTTTTTCGCTAACTCTAAGCCAGCTTCATAAACTGCCGAAAGTTTCACGCCAGAGACAAGTTTCTTCATAACCTCCTCTTCTATATTCAAAAGAAAGTTGTAATTGCTCTGAATATCATCTGTGGGATTAACGAGCAATGTCCGAACTATGTTTGAGCAGTACGATTTATATCGAGCGCCTAAAGAACAGACGATGGATCCGAAATGTAGGTGGTTCTTGTCGGAAACGGCGCTGAATTTGAGACTGTAGTTCCCTCCTGATTGGATGATTGGAGGGTAGCACATGTCAACTTGACTTGTGTCTACACCAGTGACATATTTCTTGTCGGATATCGCCGCTTCGACGCCCTCCGCGAGCTTTGAGTGTTTTACTTTCTGAAAGATGAAGCAAATCCTAAGCTTTTTGAACACCATTGTGACATATACGTGACAAGCAAGTGCATGCCCTGTTCACCAAAGACACAATTATGTGACAATGCGGCTACACTAAAACACGAAATAAACAATTAAGTCATTTACTTTCGTGTGTGTTTTTGTATAGATATCTTAAAAATTTAAGCTCTCGTACGTATTTAATGACATGAAACAAAAAAGACACCATGGATATTGGGAAATTCATGATAACAAGAAGAAATAAATTTGTAGCTTGGCGTGGAGGGCACGCACGTGCGTTTATGCTCTGGCGTTCAAAAGGTTATTAATCAATTATAAGCAAATGTGGTCTTTTTGAAAGAAAAAAAAATGAAAACTCACCTTATCCGAATCAATAATTTCCATAATCTGGTCTTTCAAATATTTCGTAAACACGTCAACTGTGACCATACACGCTTTCTTTACTGTTATGATTTCTGAATCTTCTTTTGGCGCCATAAGGTGTGCAATAGCTGAACTTATATCTACATTTTCGAATTTTTCACCTTTCATTACAGCTTTCCAACTTTCGCAGAATTCACCAGGATAATTATCTTTTGCGAAAACCCCGAGGGTCTTGCCAGATTTCGATTTTTTAATCTCTTGTACTAATTTGTTGAAATTTTCCTTATCTTTATCGTTCTGAAAACACATTGAACATGAAAAATTGCATCTTGTGTCATGCTTACTTATTGTACGGTCGCCAGCGCATTAAGTTTCAGTCATTAAGTCACCTACCTGACAAATTTCTCCCAATGATTTTAAACCTTATAACCTTACAAGAAGGTTCAAAATTGACTGAGAAAATTTGACAGTTCGTAGCAACTTGATTTGCTGGCGATTTCAAGTCCTAAAAATATGCGGTATTTTTTCCCTATCATTGGTTTTGTTTCTTCAGTGTCAGAAAACTTGTAAACCAAACATCACTAGTGATCAGACATGTCCATAACAGACATGCCGTTATGAACACAGTAATCAAATAAGTGGACTGAAATAGATTTTCCTCACACAGACCAGGCAATATGCATTTTAATAATATTTATTTGCCTTTTTTCCCGACTAAACTAGGGTCGGCTTCCAGTCTATCCGGATGCAGCTGCATACCAGTATTTTCATGGAGTGTCTGCCTACTTGACCTCCACAACCCAGGAACTGGGTAATATGATACCCCTTAAGACTAACTGGGTAAGACTGTTTGTCAATGGTTCTATCTATGTAATAAACCAGCCATAAAAAAGCAAGTAAACTAAATAGGTACATCAGCCAGACTACATGCTTGTCTTTACAGCCTATATTGCCATGGACGTAAATCTACACATAGAATGTACAGACGCCAGTACATTGTGGTAACTTGATGTGCTGGCCTCTGTACACAGTACAAACAAAATAAATATTTAAGTGTTTATACTTACTCTATCTCTAACAAGTAATTTCACCGGTGGCAGTTCTGTTTCCTCTTTACCATTTTCTATTTGTCTTAAAAATTCAATCTTCTTTTTGCTTGCAAGAAAACACATGCTGTTTTCTGTGAGGACTGTTATTGTGTCGGGCAGCTCATAACCAAACAGCCAAGTCTGGATACATAAATAAAGTTTGTAATAATAATAGCAATTAAAAAGCATAAAGTGCTGGAATGTTGCAATGGGGTATTTGAAAGGGTAGTCAATAACGTTACTTTTTATCAACCGTCAAAACGCGAACTTGTACGTGATTTCTATGAAATATAACATTTTGACGTCACAGATTTTTAGAATCAAATGGAATACTTATTAGCATTCAATGCAAGTAAAAAATTATATTTTCGCATTATATTTAATTTCTGTACGGTGATGGAAGTTTTTATGACAAGCGGTCTTTTTTCCATGTGATTTCATATTTTATTTTTGACCGATTCAAATATTCAATTCTGTGATCACTCATGGAACAATCTTCTACTTAGTGCCAATTTGACCAATTGAACTCAACGCGATCAGCACATCTAAACTGCATTCAAGAGCTCTCAGCGTCAATTTTCAAAGATAACACTGACAGCTCCTAAACATGGTTTAATTATGCTGATTGCATTCAGTTTCATTGGTGCAATCAGCCCTTAAAACAAGCACAAACTTATGAACACATTTTGGGTGTAGTTAATCAACAGTGTTGATACTCATACCAAGGTGGTGTCTGTGATCTACAATATGATAGCAAGATTTTGCTGGATATCTTAAATTCAAACTGAAAACAGCCAGGACTGAAATTTTCAGAAAGTGTCAGAGACGGTCTCTAGAGCCTATATTAGGCCAAGTTGCTGAGGATTTTTTGCACAAATCAACTATTAACCTTTTGAACGCCATTGTCACATATACGTGACAAGCAAGCGCGTGCCCTGTACGCCAACGACATCAATATGTGACAGTGGCAACAACACTATAACACGAAAAAAACAATCAAAACATTACTTTTGTGAGTGTTTATATAGATATCTTAAAAATTGAAGCTCTCATACGTATTTAATGACATGAAACAAATTAAAAGACTTAATGAATAATGGGAAATTCATGATAACAAGAATAAATTCAATTTGTAGCTTGGCGTTGAGGGTACATGCTTGTGTTTATACTCTGGCGTTCAAAAGGTTTGACAACATTATTGAACCATTGGTTTCGTTAAGACCTGTCTATACCAGTACCATGACAATGATATTTCATGACTATTACACAATAAATAACCAAATGATGCAACATACCTACAATTTCAATCTCAAATTGTTGATTGGCTAGCCTAGAAAGAACATGTTAGACACCAATCTACTTGAGCCATCACATGAACTGATCAAGATTATGTATGGATTATGGAAGATTTTTCTCAGACAGAAAGCACTAACCTCATCTAGTTTTTGAAATATGATGAAAGTTTTACTTGCTCACTTACAGGAATAAAATAATTTATCATTTGAATACATAACAATTTTATTTTGGGGACATATTGAGGATAATTATATTTTATTTTAATTGCTTATAAATTAATTAAATGATTTTAATATAGACAGAATTTTAAGTAATTTATTTAGGGGCAATACTTTTTGGCATGGAGTCCAGGTATTGCATTCTTTCAAAATGATAATTTTGTATTATAGTCACACAATTTCATGAATATTAAAAATGGCTAGCTAAGCATATTTAGTTACCTTTCAAAATACCTCAATGACGTAATGGTCAGAGGAGATAAAGCTCAAGTCTTAATATTGTAAACAATAACTATTTATTTAATTGAACTGAATATAAACAAATAATTCAAGTAAACAGGAGGCAGATACATCAATAGTGATAAATTTTCATACTTATCCAACTAATCTGTCCAAAATCGGATTTATAGATTATAAATCTACAAAGAATAATCAACAATAAGATTTTTCTGTTCATGATCAGTGAACAAAGCATCTGTGTCATGTTATAACCTGAATAAAGTCTAAACAAAATGTTAAATCAATCAATATTGCTATTAAACAGTTATACAATCAGATGTATCAAGCTCACTTTATATATGTACTATTCCTATAAGGATTTTTCATTGATATTACAAGTGGAAAGTGACTACAATCTGATTTGTTGTGGGTAACATAGTTTGTTGAAATTTTACTGTTTATATCAAGCTAACACTAAACAAAGACTTCTATTCAATCGAAACAACTCTTAATTCAATACGTAAAAGGCTCTCGACATGTTTTAATACCGTTTTTAAGCACATGGAGATTAATAAAACTCGCGCAAACCTGTAGCGCTGTTGACTTGCTGTAAAGCGTGTCTTCGTCCACTCCGACGCATGAAACCAGGCAGTCGACTTTCGCCAAGGCATCATCGCCCTTTGAATCCGCTGCAGCAGCCTGTAAAACATGTAATTACTGTAGAACAAACCCTCAAAACGGTGACATCAGTAGACGAAGAGTTACCGACCTTCCATGCTGCGTACAGCTTCTTCATGCGTCGATAAAAAGTTTCTTTATCGAGCGATATATTAGACATCGTGGAAAACAATAATAAAACTTAACTAAACAAAATATCCTACGTAATTACGCCGCAATGATCGCAATTTATTCACGACTCCACGACATTACATCGCTTTTGACATCAAACACAAATGGCGGGCGTCGGTAGAGGAGGTGCCTGCCGCCTATTCTCTCAATCATTGTCTTTGTCTATGCCATCGAGTATCGACCACAATGCAGTTAGTGAAATCAAACGATTTTTCGACTAGCTTTAGTCTATAATGTTCCTAACTGCTGGGACACAGGCCTCCTCTCTGTGAGAGTAATCCACCACCATGTGGACCCAGTGCGGGCTGGTGGATATCATAATTATGTCTTTGAATATTTGGTTCTAGGACATGTCAGTTTCTTAACACGGTTTAATTTCACCGTTTTGAGAGCAGTAGTGATAAAATAATTTACACAAAGTAAAGCGCCTGTCAGGGTTCATAACCTTGGAAGGCAATAGAGTCATTTCTCTGAGGTCCTTAAAATCTACTATTTATTTCTTAGTAATTTATTATTAAATGATCATCGAAACGTGCTAAATTCTACATTTTGTATTACATGAATAAGTTAACTTGACGAAATACAAAACCTGGTTGAGCCCGTCTCTATTTTGTCTTTGTCTTGTCTTGGATTTTGACATTTGCCATTTCCATTCACTCCAAAATCCAAATCCACATTCTTTCATTCAATCAATCACAGTTCACCTTCACAATTTGAAAAGTTTTGTTTGAATTTAATTCAAATGTTTTATTTTAATTGGTTTTAAATGCAAAAGTTAAAGTCTCAGAATTTAGGAAACCTCTCCGAGAGTTTGCTAAGAACTCTCGCACAAAACCGTATTACAACCATTTTAGATTTTCTTCAAGAGGATGTTTCAAAGTTATCAGCGTTAACTAAATTGAGCCTGCCTGAAGTATTAGAAATTAGGAATGAAATATTTTCAAAATATTCCGCACCACTCATAAATGGCACAGATTTATATAAAAAAGTTTTCAAGACAAGAAGTCGAATTAGTACTGGTATAGAAAGGTATAAAATGAAACTTTTTATTATAATTTTAACTAGCCCTAGATTTTTCGTAAACTTTTAGCAGAGTAAGTAGGTATAGAAAAATTTATGAAAAATCTTGAAACATATGAACTAATACTTGTTCAAGCGCTAACTGTAAATTGAAATTTTTTATTTCAGGTTAGACGCTATAACAAATGGTGGAATTCCAGTGAGATACATAACAGAGATATGTGGCCTTGCAGATTCTGGGAAAACTCAACTTGCATTCCAATTAGCTGTTAATTGCGTCAAAGATGAAACTAGCACCATCCTTTATGTTGATACCAAAGGGGATTTCTCAGCAGTCAGAGTACAGAAGATGTTGGATGCACAAAGATATTCTCATAAGGTCTCGATTTTTTTTTATTGAAATTACAATATGGCATTGTACTATGTAAGCGCTTGTCACACATGGTGAATTGGCTAAAGATAGCTTTAGCCAATTCACCATGTATGAATCCATATGATATGGAGGCCTTTGAAGGAAGCTATAGCCCGTCAGTACCTATAGGCAGTTTTTTTTTTACTTTCCAGGATATGGCTTCGATAATGTACAAAATCAGAGTAGTTCGCATATGGACTATGGAGGATTTAGTGGAGCTATTCAAGAACCTTAAAAACAAAACACTTGTCATTGAAAACTTGGCGCTAATTATTGTGGATTCTTTACCATGTTTGATGTTTCAACATCTTGGGGATGATAATAAAATAGGTAAGTTAAAAATAAGTAATCACAGGGGCAAACCAATTAATTCAATTAAAAATAATTACAAAAATGGAGTAATGGTTGATTACCTATATCTATAATTATATATAAAAGAAAGTTGGGTTTGTTCCCTCCATTATAACTCAAGATCTGCTGGACCAATTTTCATGGTTTTTGGTTCGTTGGATTTGTCTCCGCCCTGAATAGCAGAATACAATTTATTTTTATTTTTTTTTAGGTAGGGTAGGTAGGTAGGTATGGTAGGGTAGGTAGGTAGGTAGGGTAGGGTAGGTAGGTAGGTAGGTAGGGTAGGTAGGTAGGGTATTTTATTAAAAGACATTGAAAGAAATGAAAGAAAGAAAAAATATGTATTCTGCATATGCACAGGAATAAAAACAAAACAGAATATAAAAAGGAAAATAACAAATAATAATTCAAGCAAAAAAAAAACTCATCATAACGCTGCAATATTGTAGAATCTTCTTAAAAAATAATTTAAGAAGAATTATGAGAAGACAGGTGTATTAATTAACAACATGAAAATAATATTGAAGATTAAATTCATACTGATAGTGTGAGTGTGATACATTGCTACAATATCTTGTTCAGGAACTATGTTCACTTCATTAAAGAGGAAGGTAATAAGTTATGTAGTCCATGACTTATTTTAATCTATATTTTTTTTTGCAGGACTGTCTCTTTTGAATGTCTTAGTTAACTATAGTAGATTCATTGCAAATGAATTTAATGTGGGAATAATTTATGTAAACATACAAACAAGATGGATAGACAGTGATATTTCTGACATGGAAGGTAACTTACTGTGTAATGTGTATATTATAACTAAAAATTTTTTGACGCATATTTACATAATAGTTAATTTTAGGCTATGGAATTATGGAAACAGATTTATTGAATATATTTTTTTGGCATAGGTATAAATCCCAGTACTTATACCAGGAATTTGGGAATTCATGCAATATGGAAGCTACTTTTATTAAATCAAATTATTTAGTTTAATAAAAACCCAAGATTCTGAGATTGGTGAACTATTCAGGTGTATATTTATTTAAAATTTTCGCTATATGGACAGAAGAAGAAATATTTTTTTATAATTAGTTACAATGGGTAGTGTAGCGGACGCCGAGCTTATGTAATTGAGTTCGGGAATTAGTAAATAAGTGAACTGTGATCGTAACCGTAGTGGACGACGAGTAAGAACATTGCGTCCACATACGAGTGATTAGTGATAAGTGTTGAGTGCAATCATAGAGACGCTAAGTGTATAATTAAGTAGGAACCGTAATTAATGTATAAAACTGTTGAAAATAGCCTGAAATAAATAAAAAATGTGAATAGGCTCTCAGTACGGTAAAGTTGCGTAGTACTTAAGGTTAAATGTAAGATATTCTGTGATTGGCTAGAATTAAGATTGTGCAATACAAGTCCCGCCCACTGTTTTGGCGGGAATTCATGATTTATTGTTTCTTGGAATTAAAAGTAGAAATTGTATAAAAGAAGGCCCCTCAGGCCACTCGGGGCAGTCGAGCTCCACAACTTGAAGAACGAACATTAGAACGAATTGAATCGAAGAATTGGAGTTTTATTTCCTCCCAACAAACATACAGTCCACTTTGAACCACAACATCTTTTCTGGTCATTCGAGCGGCGGATAAGAAGATCGAAGAATCCGCAAGAAATAATATCGTGGAGCCGACTGCGCAGTACCTGTTTACCGACCAGCTCACCGAACGGAGCTAGCCGGTTTGAATACGAGAACGGGTACATCAAGAACGAAGATTCGGCGGGAAAAACATCGCGCACGAGTCAACACGCGTGCAAGAATCGTCGTGTTAGGACATAGGCGAGCAGAAGTCGTCGTGCCCGAAGACTCGTCGTGCGGAGCGTCGTGCCCGAGTCAACACGCGTGCAAGAATCGTCGTGTTAGGACATAGGCGAGCAGAAGTCGTCGTGCCCGAAGACTCGTCGTGCGGAGCGTCGTGCCCGAGTCAACACGCGTGCAAGAATCGTCGTGCTAGGACATCGGCGAGCAGGAGTCGTCGTGCCCGAAGACTCGGTGTGCAGAACCGTCGTGCCCGAGGACACGTCGTGCGAATCGTCGTGCCCGAGTCAACACGCGTGAAAGAATCGTCGTGTTAGGACATAGGCGAGCAGAAGTCGTCGTGCCCGAAGACTCGGTGTGCAGAATCGTCGTGCCCGAAGACACGTCGTGTGAATCGTCGTGCCCGAGTCAACACGCGTGCAAGAATCGTCGTGCAAGGTGAACGGCGAGCAGGAGTCGTCGTGCCCGAAGAATCAGCGCGCAGAACCGTCGTGCCCGAAGACACGTCGTGTGAATCGTCGTGCCCGAGTCAACACGCGTGCAAGAATCGTCGTGCAAGGTCAACGGCGAGCAGGAGTCGTCGTGCCCGAAGACTCGGCGTACAGAATCGTCGTGCCCGAAGATACGTCGTGCAAATAGTCGTGCCCGAGCCATCGCGCACCGTATTAGCGTCGTGCCCAACACATAGTGCGTCGTACTCAAGCCGACGTGCCCGAACTATAGTGCGACGGAACATAGTGGGTCGTGCCCGGACTGTAGTGGGTCGTGCCTGGACCGTAGTGTATCGTGTCATAGTGCAACGTGCTACCGTCGTGCCCGAGCCCCCGTGCGTCGTGCTACCGTCGTGCCCGAGCCAGCATACGTCGTACTATCTGTACGGTAAGTGGTACAGAATAACTAAGTGAAAATGGTTGTGACACGAAGCCAAGGGGACGCTAACGAAGTGGAAGAACAGCGACGTATCCACGAACAAGAAACACGACGACAAGAGGTCGAACGTGAAATAATCGAACGTGAACGAAGACGTAGATTATCGATGGACCCGCCGGCGTCGCCGTTTTCGAAAATGGCGGGAAACAGTACCGCGGGGCCGTCCGGAACTCAAGCCGCCACCACAGTCGCGCAACAGAGGTTAGGATCGCCGACCCGGTCTATAAGATCGCAACGGTCGACGACGAGTATAACAACGCGACTACGTTTAGCCGAATTGGGGGCGGCAGAGAAGTTAGCGGTTCTCAGAAAACGAGAATTAGATTTAGAAGCGGATCTCGTTAAGAAAAGGCTGGCGGTGGAAATGTCGGTCATCAATGATGAAGAAAGTGTGCACGAGGAACAGGTCCCACCCCGGGAGGAACCACATCAGAAGGTGGACGAGTGGCTACGAACGAACCCACTCAACTCGCGGGGAGAAGAAGGAACAAGGGACGCGAGAGAAGAGCCGCGGCAGATACGGTTCGAGGTTCCAAGAGCAAGATCACCGACACCCACCAGAACGAGGAACAGCATTGAACACCTGGCGGCCACATTGGAGAAGATGGCCAGACCCAGGCCAAGGCTCACCGACCTGCCTGTGTTTTCCGGTGAGGCCAACGAGTGGCTGCCGTTTCGAGCAGCAGTTCGAGATACTACCAGTATGTACCAGATCTCGTCAGCAGAGAATATCCAGAGGTTACGAAGCTGCCTTAAAGGGGAAGCGAGAGACGCCGTGGCCGCGCTACTACACACGGCCACCGATCCGGACGTCATTATGAAGACCCTGGAACAGTGCTTCGGTCGACCGGAAGTAATTATCGACAAAGCCCTGGAAGACCTGAAGAAGCTGCCGAGACCTGGATCTGCAGCAGCAGAGTTGAACAGCTTCGCCATCAAGCTACAGAACGTGATATGTGTGCTACAGACTATCGACCGAAGAGGATATCTGTACAACCCGCTGATGACGCGCGAAGTGCTGGACAAGCTGAGCCCCCATCTTCGCTCCCGCTGGTGTGACTACGCGTACGAGCATGAAGGCAGTACAGAACCAGAGATTGTCCTCATGTCTCGTTTCTTAATACGAGAGGCGGACAGGGCGTTACGATATACCTACACCCCGTCTGCAGGCGCCGTCACACAGAAGAAGGAAGCTCGACCGGCTATGAGTTTAAAGAAAAAGGCGAGCGTCTTTACTACGACCGAGAAGGCGGAGGAAGAGAGAGAGGGGTGTCCGAAATGTGGACAAGCCCACATGTTAACACAGTGCCCTAAATATAAGGCGCTCTCTGTGGACGAACGATGGCGCTATCTAAAGGAGAAACGAATATGTTTCAAGTGCGCCCAGAGACAACATAGACGAATGGCGTGTAGGGCGAAGCCATGCGGCGTGGATCAGTGTCGTCGTCCGCATCACGCAACGCTGCATCAGGTGCGAGAGAGAGGGAATGAGGAGGCCAGGAAAGCCGACCCGCCGAAAGAAGAAGCGGTGCTGTCTGTGGCGACGCGACCGACGGGCGGACCACGCGCGGTCCTGTTAAAGATGTGCCCTATCGTCGTGTCCGGACCACGGGGGGAGGCGAAGACTTACGCCCTCTTGGATGAAGGAGCTACCATCACCCTCGTGGATGAAGAGCTGGCAGCCAGCATCGGAGCGGAGGGACCATCTCACCCTCTACACCTGAACGGAGTCAACATGTCGCAGCGAGAAATAGGAAGTCAGCTGGTGGACCTGCGTGTGCGAGGTGTCAAGAGCGACGACAGCTACAGGATCAGAGCCAGAACGATCAAGAACCTGAGGCTCCACCAGCAGTCCATTCCGGAGAACCTGCTGGACTATGAACACATGAAGGACCTGGCACCGGAGGAGGTGTGCTACGAGTTGGCGCGCCCCGGTATCCTGGTAGGGACCGACCACTGGGAGTGCATAGTGTCCCGTGAACTAAGGATCGGCGGTCCAGACCAGCCAGCGGCTTCGAAGACGCAACTTGGATGGGTGGTGCACGGAACGGCGCCACGCAGCACTATACGTCAAGAAGGGAACGTGCTGCACGTCTACGAGCCTGACAAGGGATCCGGAGCCAGCAACCAGGACCTGCACGAGTTGGTCGAGGCCCACTTCAAGATAGACGCGCTCGGTATCCAGAACAAGCCGAGGGTCAAAGACACGGATCAGCGGGCCATCGACATCGTGAGCAGCACCATCAGGAAGACCGGAACGGGTTACGAAGTCGGACTACCATGGCGACGAGATGACGTCACCATGCCCGGGAGCTACAGCCAGGCGCTCCGGCGGTTAGGGAAGATGGAACTGAAGATGGACGCAGACCCGACGTTCGCCGCAGAGTACGCCAAGCAGATCGATAACCTATTGGAAAAAGGATACGCGACACCGTGCGACGGATCGGAGGGAGCAAGCGCCGTCTGCTGGTACCTGCCACACTTCGCCGTGCAGAACCCCAACAAGCCCGGTAGATATAGGCTGGTGTTCGACGCGGCTGCAAAGAGCAACGGTGTGTGCCTGAACGATGAACTGCTGGAGGGACCCGACTTGCTGCTGTCACTACCCGGAATACTGTTTCGGTTTAGAGAGAAGAGAGTAGCGATCACCGCGGACGTGCAAGAGATGTTCCTGAGGATCAAGATCAGGAAAGAAGATCAACCAGCACAGCAGTTCCTGTGGCGAGGCGACAGACGAGATGAGCCTCCGACGAAGTACAAGATGACGAGCATGATCTTCGGTGCAGCTAGCTCTCCGTACATGGCCCACTACGTGCGCAACCACAACGCGGACGCCCACGGAAGCGAACATCCACGAGCGGTAGAGGCAATCAAGAACAGCCACTACATGGATGATCTGGTGGCCAGTTATGAAGACTCCGAGGAAGCATGGAAGGCGGTGGAAGAGACACGGGCGGTGCACGCGCACGCGGGGTTCACGCTGCGAGGTTGGAGCTCCAGCGACCCAGCGGTGCTGCGCGACGTGCCTTCAGAGCTACGCGCCACTGCTCCCACAACACTGGGGGGAGAGCAGCCGGAGAACAAGATCCTGGGACTCTACTGGAGCGCGGAACGAGATGAGCTGGGATTCAACACGTCGATGAATCGAGTTCCAGCCGAAGTACGAACGAGAACCCGCGCGCCTACGAAGAGAGAAGCCCTGAGCGCCGTGATGTCTATCTACGATCCGCTCGGGCTGCTGAGTCACTACACCATACGATCGAAGATCATACTCCAGAGCCTGTGGCGCCTGCAAACGACCTGGGATGAGCAGATACCGGAAGAAGAAAATGAACTCTTCGCGTCCTGGCTCGCGCACCTACCCGAACTAGCTGAACTACGTCTGCCGAGGTGCTACGTAAGACAGAAGTATGAACAGATCGACCTGCATATCCTGTGCGACGCCAGCGAGCAGGCCTACGCGACCGTGGCCTACTGGAGGATTCGCAACTTGGATGGCAGTCTGAACGTCGTGTTGGTGGCGGCGAAGGCAAAGGTGGCGCCCCGTCGAGCTCAGACCATTCCCCGTCTGGAGCTGCAAGCGGCTGTCATCGGAGCGAGGCTAGCCGACACCATACGAAGAGAACATCGGGTCGACATCAACAAGACTACCTACTGGACCGACTCATCGACGGTGGTGCACTGGATACATCACGACGTGCGGCGCTATACTCCGTTCGTCGCGCACCGCCTGGGAGAGATCGCAGAGTTGACCAGGAAGGAAGAATGGCGTTGGCTGCCCACCGCATGCAACGTGGCCGACGACGCTACGCGACTCGTCGACACCCCGATCCAGACGACGGACCGATGGTTCCAGGGACCAGAATTCCTGCTGCTGCCAGAAGAGCAGTGGCCCACGGCGGCTACGAACGAGCCCGAAGAAGAAGAGGTACTCCACGTCGTCGAGAAAGAAGACAGCTGGCTACCAGATCCTGCCCGCTTCTCCAAGTACGAGGTGTTAGTGAGGGCCACTGCACGAGCCATCGCCTTCACCGACATCTGCCGACGCCGAGCTACCACCGTGGAACACCGGCACATCCAAAGAGCCGAGGCCGAGCTGATACGACGAGCGCAAGCGGACAGCTTCGAAGAGGACCTGAAGAAGGTAAGGTCCGCCCGCCCGCTTGCGAGAACCAGCCGGCTGTACCGTCTAGACCCCATACTTGAAGACGGGGTCCTGAAGGTGCGGGGCCGTATCGCGGCCTCCTCCGCTCCGATCGAGACCAAGCGGCCAGTCATACTGGACGGCCGCCACCCGCTGACGAAGCTTCTCGTGCTACGAGAACACTGCGCTGCGGGTCACGCAAACCGTGAACGCGTGACCAACGACCTACGACAGCGGTACTGGGTTATTCACCTACGACCCACAGTACGCGCTGTCGAGAAGAGCTGCGCCTTCTGCACGAGACGACGAGCGACACCCCAAGTACCTGCCATGGGGGACCTGCCACACGCCCGCCTTGACCCGTTCCACCGCCCGTTCACTAACTGCGGGGTGGACTACTTCGGGCCAATGGTGGTCAAGGTGGGACGACGCCGAGAGAAGAGGTGGGGCGCACTGTTTACGTGCCTCACATCACGCGCCGTGCACCTTGAAGTCGTCGCATCACTCTCCACCGACTCGGCCATCATGGCGCTGCGACGCATGGCGGCGCGCCGAGGTTGGCCGAGAGTGATGTACTCCGACAACGCGACCAACTTCCGCGGTGCGGACCAAGAGCTCCGCGCCGCCTACGCCGAGTGGATGCCAGCGCTGAACGACGAAGGCCTGCTGCATCGAATGGAGTGGCGCTTCATTCCTCCTGGCGCGCCCAATCAAGGCGGCGCGTGGGAGCGGATGGTGCGCTCAGTAAAGGCGGCCCTCGCCGTCACCCTGCGAGAGAAGGCGCCGGCAGAGGAAGTACTGAGGACTCTGCTGACTGAGGCCGAGTTCTCCATCAACGCAAGACCACTCACGCACGTCAGCGTCAACCCTAGCGACCCTGAAGCCCTGACGCCCAACCACTTCTTGTTGGGGTCGTCAGACGGACTGCCGACGACGGGACCCTGCGACGACGCCGACCGACGAGCATGGCGGGCCAGCCAAGCACTGGCTGACCACTTCTGGCGACGGTGGCTACGCGAGTACCTTCCTACCCTGGTACCTCGCGGCGAGCCACAGAACAATCGACGACCAGTACAAGTTGGCGACGTGGTCCTCGTGGTCGACAGCACGCTGCCCAGGAACACCTGGCCGATGGGGATCGTCGAGAGGACACACAGCGGACCGGACGGCGGCGTTAGAATCGTGGAGATACGCACCCGAACCGACACCTTCCGGCGCCCAGTGAGCAAGCTCGTCGTCGTGATGAAGAAAGAAGAGGCTACGCGAGCTGCGCCGGGGGGAGAACTGTAGCGGACGCCGAGCTTATGTAATTGAGTTCGGGAATTAGTAAATAAGTGAACTGTGATCGTAACCGTAGTGGACGACGAGTAAGAACATTGCGTCCACATACGAGTGATTAGTGATAAGTGTTGAGTGCAATCATAGAGACGCTAAGTGTATAATTAAGTAGGAACCGTAATTAATGTATAAAACTGTTGAAAATAGCCTGAAATAAATAAAAAATGTGAATAGGCTCTCAGTACGGTAAAGTTGCGTAGTACTTAAGGTTAAATGTAAGATATTCTGTGATTGGCTAGAATTAAGATTGTGCAATACAAGTCCCGCCCACTGTTTTGGCGGGAATTCATGATTTATTGTTTCTTGGAATTAAAAGTAGAAATTGTATAAAAGAAGGCCCCTCAGGCCACTCGGGGCAGTCGAGCTCCACAACTTGAAGAACGAACATTAGAACGAATTGAATCGAAGAATTGGAGTTTTATTTCCTCCCAACAAACATACAGTCCACTTTGAACCACAACAGGTAGGTAGTAGGTACACTAATTATTCTACATAGAGTCTGTTACTTATCTTGACGTTATTTGCTATATAATTTTGGTAACTATCTACATTAGGTAAGTCAGAAAAGAACACGAAATTATTTGTCAATTCTGGAATTGCAGGATTTTTACGATTGATACTAAAATGCATTCCATATTAGCTAATGCTTGAACATAATTAAATATACCTTAAATACATTTATTTATCTCAGCATCGCATATACAATGGTGCATTACATGCTTTAGAGTAAATTTGTTCTCTGATTCCATGGTAGCCTACACCTCAACTTTAGGTAAATGTGCATCCGATTATTTGATCTTTTCATAACAGCATATGAAACAAGTATGTTTGTGAAGCAAATTATTTATTGTTTCAGATGATATAGAGTCAACTTCTGCATTCAGAGAAACAACTTACATCGAGAAAAGGAATCGTTGTCTGGGAAGATATTGGGAACAGATTCCAGCTTTAGTATTACAATTGGAAAAACTTGAACTCAGCTCTAAGGAAAGCGAATGTTATACTCAACTTAAAATATCAGTTCTAAGTTCTAATGCAGTTAAAAATGAAAGTGGTCAATGTATTTTCAAGCTAAGTTCAGTGGGAATAACTTGATTCTTAATAAAACGGTTTGATTCTAATTGTATAATGTTGATTAAAATTCTGAAGATTTGTTTTGTATGAGAAAACGAGGTAAAACTTATGCTGTGACTGTTACATCACTAGTACAGCACGTAACAAGTAGATGGCGGTAAAAGTTCTTATCAAGCATACGTTTATGGTTCACGAAACTTGTCTATGATTCATTCGATTCAATACCCGATGCTGCGCGTCAAAATACTCAGTCAATCACTCGCTTCCCTTCCATTCACTCTTTCATTTGAGCGCACGCCTGACGGGCGATGCGTGTTAAACTGTGATGGCTCTTTATAACACTTTTGTAAATTCAACATTTTTATGATATTTGTGGGCTTAGTATCCTTCTTAGTGTAATTTAATTTTAATTTATATATTTGCGTTTACTTTAAAATGGCGAATCAAACCCAGAAAATCGTTTACAAGCTGGTCCTCACTGGAGGTAAGGATTGCTCATATATTTTGTATACGGTGATTCTTAATTTTTCCATGCCGCTGTTTATGTTTTTAATGGTTTATTTTACTTATGAAGTGTAACATAACTATGTGGTATCTTATTTGTTATTGTATGTGATATTGGTGTCACGATAAAAGCAACACGTGGATTTCTGTCGACGTAAATCTCATCTCGAAACCACATTGTATTTTTATTCAGGACCGTGTGGCGGCAAAACCACCGGACAGTCTCGCCTCAGCACGTTCTTTGAGAATTTGGGATGGAAGGTGAGCAAAACATTTTATTTTAATATAAGTTACTAGCTAAGTACCTACCTAATATTCTTATTAGATTGTTGTCAAATGTTTAGGTTTTGAAAAATGTATTGATAAAATGTAGAAACTTTACCATGACGATTAAATTCTATCTAGCTGTTATCAATGCTATTGAATGAAATAATTACTAATTTTATTGCTTTACTAGTTCACAACTAAATTGTAAAGTTTAATGTTATCCTTTTTGGCCTTTTCTATTGTGAAATAATATTCCTTCAAAAATTAGATATTCCTAGCAAAATATTGCTTCCCTCTCGAATTCTGAATTGTGGTGTCTCCATCTGGAGATCATATGACATGGTTCCACAATGTGTTTATTTCCAGGTGTTCCGGGTGCCGGAAACGGCTAACGTGCTCCTCAGGTAAATGCGATACCTACAAAAACTACACAGTGCATCAAACATAATTCAAGCTTTTAAATTTACATTCACTATCAAAATTGTGTACATAACATACAGAATTACATCATAAAGTTATGATTTTTCGGTACTCGAAACAATAAAGTTCGCCAGTCAGTTAAAACATGTCATTTGTGTTTTCTGATTAGAATCAGCGAAATTATTTTTTTATGGATTTTTTCTAAATTTTGCATTAAAATTTAAAAGTTGATTTTGTCAAGTATAAAAATTTAGTTTCCGACTGCATCATCGTCAGTACCTAAACTAGTAATCTTTATGTAAAGAATGTTAATGTAAATTTGAAACCTGATTAACTTAGTATGCACTGTGAAAATGCCTTAGTTTTTGAAATTTAAAAGCTTGCACAACACAAATATGCAGTAGTTGTTAATTTTTTTTATCATGTTATATGGAATTGGGAACTAATGCATAAGTGATGTTATAAAAATGAAAATATGAAATTTATACAATTATAATTTGTATGTAAAATGTACTGCAATGCATATTTTTTCTTTTACAGTGGTGGTATCAAGTTTGCAGATCTCTCCGCAGAAGAAGGTAAGATTTCGACTATTCTATTATTGCATGAATATCTGCAAAGTTGCAGAAATCACTATAAATTATACAGTACAAATATTGCATGTCCATGCTTTCACACCAAAGCACGCTTTAAGGCACCCTTCGCATTTAGTGATGGCGTGAACCTACCTACGCTGCGCCAAAACCTTTCTATAAAATCCCAGCGATGTTAGCGCATCGTCAAAACGAAGGCTCCCAACGCCAGATGCGAAGGCTGCCTAACTTTCCCAGCTAAAGTAATAATTTAGTTTCATTACATTCACATTTCAGCTTTCGTCAAACTAGATCCATATTTTAGAGCGCATGAAATTAGGTACCTAGATAGGCTACCTACGACGTTCCCTATTTGAATTAACAAAGATTAAGCGAATGTTTGTTAATTTTCCTTCTAAACGAAGTTGCACACATATTAAGTATGGTACTAGATAGGAAAATTAACAAAAACAAACAACTGGCGAAATATACCTATTATGAGTAAACCTCCGTGTAACCTTTCGGCGAAACAAGGCGTAATGTTTACTAGATAAGAAAACATAATTTACGTAAAATCCATAAACTTACTAATATAGAAATTATGTATACTGCAAAAGTGATAAAGCTATTTTCATTCCACATTTGCGGTAATGAATTAAGTTTACATAAGCAAGTGAAATGCTTATATTATGAAGAACAGTGCTTATAGGAACCTGCTTGATTATGGATGCCAACATTTCAACCCACATTGTTCCATAGAATTTACAAACAGAAACTTCCAAGATGGGGTACCTACTGTTGAATTGATGAGCAACAAATTTAACGGAACGGAGTAACAATGGGGGTAAACAATTGATTTGATGGCAGCTGCATGTCATATTGCCGTAACATTTTATTGCATTGTTTGAATAATAAAATTTCGTGAAATTATACGACTTTTCCATAAAAGCTATTGAATACCACTTATACTTAATTCGCAGAACGAATTAAATTTCTCAATAGAAGAAAATAAAATATTTTAGGAAAATCCAAATGTCGCATTGGCAAGTCTGATGACCGGAAACCTCTGCCAGTACGTGTATTCATTGTTTAGCATAGACTGCTGCCAAAATCTTATATCACACGTTTTTTCACGCTATCGTACATCGTTTTGTTTAGTCGATGCATTTAGCTGGCTGTTTATTGTTTAATTCTGTGTATTTTAAGATGAGACCGATCGAACTGTGATACCACTACCATGTCTGAACTCTGTGTATGTAATCAAATCCGCACCTCAAATCCAGTGTCAAAGACTCTCGTACTAATTATACAAATGCCTCAATAAAGCTTTCACATGCATGCAACATATTCCATTCCAGCCAATGTTTCACTATGAAAACTAGTGAAACTCGATTAGGATTTTGATCTACGACATTCGTTACATTTTTTTATCTCCTCAAAGTTTTTTCAGACGTTTTCTGATGGCCAATACAAGGTCAAAAAGACTTTCTCGATAGAAATTCTCACGTAGATATTGGCCTCTTTATATTTCTAGGGGCGTGACTGCCATTGACGTAGATACCACGAGAGGTAGGTCGACTGATTATACGCTCTGCCAAGTGGTAATTGAATTTTCATTGCTAAATGCTAGTAAATATAGTAAAGACGGGTATGATGGACAAATGCGTTTCATATGGGAACACAAGACGCTTTCTTAATATAGCATAGGAATATATTTAACGGGGCCGGCTGCTCTCAAACCTTTTAGTAAAATAATATCAAGCTTTCTATGGTTGCTTCTTGAAATCACGTTTGTACATTTTTCTTCGTCTGCTACTCATTTATTTTCGTGGCGAACGGGGAAAACCGTTAGCATGTACTTCATCCGCTCTTTAAACTTTGGCTGGTCGCACAGAATCCTGATAAAAATCTGTTCAATCTATAAAACAAGGCCCCTTTACGGAGAAACCTTAAAAGTAGTTAAAAAGTCGTGGCCGAACAAAATTCTGACTTGTCACGTTGTTTCGCATGTTTCACAATGTTTTGATATTTGAACGACTAATAAAAACCAACTGTTTGCAGGTTAAGGCACATAACTGACTGAACTTTGATAACCCTGGTTTCATGCTAATTGTAAAGATAAGATTTTTTGTACCTTTTATGTTTTGATAAGAATTCTCGTTAGCATTTGTTTCTTGAGAGTCTTGTCGCTGTACTACCTATGTCTTCAGAGGCGATACCCTTTTTTTTTTTTTAAGGCTGGGAAATCATCCAATGACTTCTCCCGCTCTGGGTGGAGCGGAAGGGAGTGTCAGACTCTTACTGACTAAAACCCATCCATGTTCCTTCCGTAGCCCTTTATGTTCCGGGGTAGCGGTAACCCTTTCGGACAATCCCGCTTACTCGGCAGGCTTGGCCCTGAGGGGCCCTTTCATATGCTGACATCTCTTTGAGGCGCGCGTGGAACATATTACGCGCCGTACGGCACGGGTCTGGTGCTGATCGGACGGTGAGTCACCCATTACTCACCGTCCGCAGGCCCGCGCCTACGGTGGCCGGGAGTCGTCACGTGGCTCCCGACGCCCGGGGCGTCTCCTGCGGAAGAGTCGATACCCTAAAACATTAATTTATTGGTACTGAGGGCAACCTTTTGTAAGGCCCAAGTGTCCAATTTGGTTTCCAACTATAGTCCTTTTATTTCAAGTCATCTAAAATATAAACGTACAAATATAGATAACGATCATATTTGGCAAAACTCTGTAGGTCTTTGAATAAGCCGTTAGAGGAGTCATGTCATTTGGAAATCTCCCACCTGCAGCGTATAAGCCAGCCGATGTATGAATCACGAGTACAATACTTGTTCAGTATTCAAAATTTATAAATTCGCACGTCACAGAGAATTCCGTACTGTAATGCTTTGTCACCAAACATATAGGACAGACGTATAATTTCATACTCTGCCAAGACGTACCGTGAGGCTAAAGTCCAACATAAAACAGTCTAGATCTGTATAAAACTCATATAAAATTTAAAACGGGCAATAATTATGTTACGTAACATCAAACGTATTTGTATTCTGTAACGCGGAGTATTTCGGTTGTTTTACATTGGCTACGGTCACGTGCATCGTTTATTTTTGCTCCTGAAGCTCGAGGTGAAGACCGATTTGCGAGCCCCCCTGTATGCGAAGCTTTGAATCGCCTCTTGGAGACGATTTTCTGTCTATTTTAAGGATACTTTGTATTTTTATGTTACTGGTTGTGTGCTATTGTTTGTTTCGTCCTAGTTTAATAAATTGTTTTTCTGGATGTTTATGGTCGTAATTGCGAAGTCTGCGCTAGAAAACTGCTTTCGAAAGGCTCGGAAATTATCATTCTGGTAATCTGGTCTAATTAAACAGCTCAGTCTTTCCAATCCTCTTAATTCCAATCCCCTTTGTTAATGAAAAGAGCAAGATTAACTTTGCGCTGGCGTTTCCATTGACGATTGTATTGAGTCGTTACGTGCTTGTAAATCTGTTTAATCCATTATCGGCAAGGCCGCCTGCCTGGCCTTTACCCATTGAATAAAACATATTTCTACCGTAATCTTCTTGTAAAAATTTCATTATAAATGTATAGATAAGCTGGGGGTTGTGGGGGCGGGAGGAAAGGTTCGTTATGACTGTTATGAGGCTTCTCGACGGTCTCGACACGTGATTGTTATGTGTATGTCGCTGACGTATCGAGTATAAGCTAGTTCACGGTCACGTTCACGGCGATAGAAACACGTTGTATATGAAATGCGCAGTTACCTACGTATCTGTAGGACTGTTAGGCTGTAGGATCGATGACGAGAGGCTCTGGGGCAGGTCTCGCTTATGGAACAGTGTCGATTTGTTATTGATAACACTAAAATTATCAAATTTCATTCATTAAATGCAGGTAGATCTGGCGCCTCATCATGCGATGCTAATCGTAATTACAATCTTATTTTTTTAATCTTCTACTGTCCTCTGATATTAAATTAAGTAATTGATGTTTTTCGTTAACGTGTGTAATCGTCCGACAGGTGTTGATATGATATGCTCTTTAATGCACATTTTTTGTTGGCATGCTCTGTTTCATGCCTGAATACCTTCGGCAGTTGTTGCTGATAAAATGTCGTTTTTTATGCGTGAAACGTGGAACGACACAATTTCTGCCCTTGATACCGAGATCGATTATTACCTGATCGAAGAATACGTGATTTTTCTAGTAATCGTCGCTCATTAGCTTAGAATGGTTTGTGTTAAAAAGGCTTAACAACTGGATATTTTAAGGCTTTTTTCTAAAGTATGCTATAGCACGTGGTCGTACCGTGTCCCTTTATACCCCTAACAAGTCGACCGTATCTACCTGCAAACGTTTATTATTTACGCATGTTACCTATTAAACAGAAATAGACAATCGTGCCCGGTTCCACTCAACCGCCATTTTCCGTTCCATTGCCCCCCAACGGTTAGCCATCACTCGAATAAACTGAATATAACTTGAAACCATTGTATTTCTAATAAATTGTATACACAAACTGTTCGTCATCACTGTGTGACGCAGACATCTGTGTACATTGAGCATCAAATGAAGCCTGAATAAGTTCTCCATCCGTTCCTAAACATCCATCAACGTTATGTTTATCATTTTATATCTTCTGACGATATTTACTCATAACAAAGTCACATGCAACTCTGACGTAAAACAACAATAATTGCTTTTGGCCGGCATTACCTACTTTTTATTACTCATACATATCTACATCTTTTTGTACTAAAAATAATCGTTTTCTGACATCTTAAAATCATGAAAGAGTTCTTTAAAGATAATGTTGTCATATCTTTCATTTTCCTCCACCGTTGAATTATTGCTCACTACCCATGTGACTTGTAGCTATTATAATCATTTTAAGTATTTTAAAATCTCTGAATAAGTCTGGATATTAAGGAAAAAAGAATACAAATGGTAGACAAGTGTTGACAAAATGTCCATTTATTATTTTGTCGGCTAAAGTATCAACTTGAAAAATACCTTGTGTATTCAGAATTTTCTTCGTTTACGAGAATTATAGTGGGCATAGTGGCGTCGTAGACATTTATGTCTAGCCTAGCGTAGGTACTATTGACAAACACATAAAGCTCAGTTTTATAGGGGTAGTTGACAAAGTTCGTTTGGACAGGCATCGCCCAAGGTCAGGACGACCTCACCAAACAGATATTGATTCATATTCAATGAATGCCACTATGAAATGTTAATAACCTGTAGCGGTAATAAGGTTTTTTGTCATTACAAACTAGTAGGCGTGTAGAGTACTACCACTTTTTATGATTTCTTTATGGCAATGGCCGTACGACCTCGTGCCCTTTTTCGTCTAATATCTAAACGTTCATTCGCTTTCTTGTCCTTAAATTTTTGTTGGTAAGTAGTGTTGATAACAGTTCGTATAAAAACCTTTTTGTTCTGAAGTAGGGCGGGCCAAGTCTCAATGCTGAAGGTAATAACGACCTACAAATATTTTCTGTATCAATTACGCCTTTGCCTTGAAGTACCGTGTCAATATAATAATACAAAGGTATCATTATCGGGCCCTTGGACACTTAATTGTAACTCAATAAATCATCTAGACCAACATCTTTATACACAAAGCCATTAAGATTATTAAAACCAACTTAATGATTTTAAAATCTGTCATGCGCATATACATTTAAACTACTATGGATCCTAACGGATATGACAATCATGATTAGTGACATCGCACTGCTTGAAACCAGTTTGCCATAGGCTTAGATGATAAAACCATCTCCGATCAAATATAGTGCCACGCACCACAGTCCACAATCAGTTCAGTTTGCCGAAACACGAGCATTTTCATAGAAGTAATTGATAATGAATATATGGCAGATACGCCGAGGAGTGTTTCAGTTGACATGTGCTCAACAAATTGCAAACGGTGTACCGCCGCGGCTGTAGCCCAGGCAAGCGACGGTGTCAGTGGTGAGTCAGCAACCACCGGTAAACAACGCTAAAATGGAAGCTCATGCAGTAGCTCTAAAGCTAAATACAACCATATCACATGACAACAGTTCGGGTCATCAATCTATCGCTAATTGATTTAGCTATTTATCTAAGCTTAGGTACATGTCGCTTCGCTCTTATCAAATTAGGTAGCACATAGCAGACCGCTAGATAGTTACTATATCGACTGTTAGACATAATAAATAGTGTTATTTATTAGAGGAGATATAAGTCGAAAAGTAAACAAGCTAACCGGTGAATTCCAGTCTGCATCTATTTCGTCACATCACGTAATCGAAGGTTGTCGCAGTGATAACAACCCACATCTGGTATTAAAAGGACCGCTGGCAGACTGCGGTTTTTAGTAGTTTTCTCTTTAGATTATCTCGGTTCATGTGCTCAGTAATTATGTTAATTTTGGTATCGTGCCAATAACCATATTTAACCACGCACAGTATTTAAAGAATTTCTTATCCTCTTTCGCAAAAGACTGTGTCGCATCACAATTCACAATTATAGAATTATTTGGGCATTATGGCGTGACCGACTAATTAGCTTCAGTCAGGTATCAGGAGCTTTGTTTGGCTTCTGATGACGTCGCTTAAAAGCGTTGAAACTTACTTTTTTTATGAGACATTGACGTCAGTGGAGGCGTGTGTTGGTCAATGTCCACAAGAGAGCTGCCAAACACTTTGTGTAGTAGTCAGGAATTTGAATAAAAAAAGATCTTGGAACTTTACACATTTAAATTATTCTGAAATAATAATGATCGTTCTAAAAACTATTCATATGTTAGTTTGTTCCACAATAATGATACAATAAATTGATTCAACTGTAACAAAAATCCCCTCGTTTTTGTAGGCATGATAGAAAATTAGTGAGTCATAAATTATTGTTGATTCGCTATGCAAAACGAGCAGGAGCTTGCTCAAATAACGATGAATAATGTAATTTGAATAGTGCATGAAATTTGTCATGGAAACAGCACGCGAAACGAAAATAAATTTGATTATCATGTTATTATCGACAATACAGAAGTTGGTGTACCAAAATAACTTTCTAGTATGTTAATTTTAAATGGATTCTTTTTTTGGTTTTTGAAGCCATATAAGGACGTTTGTTTGACTATTAATTTATTCCCAAAAAGATAAAGACTGTAAACCCTCTGACCGTTGGCTCTTGATTTCTTTAAGTATCCGCAGTTTGAATGAGCCGTCCTTCATAGCTAAGCCTGCCGCTGTCAAAAAATTTAATCTTTATTTTATAAATCAACTAGCTTCCGCCCGCGGCTTCGCCCGCAAAATATGTCGACAAATTATACACATAAACCTTCCTCTTGAATCACTCTATCTATTAAAAAAAACTGCACCAAAATCCGTTGCGTAGTTTTAAAAATTTAAGCATACATAGGGATATAGGGACAGAGAAATCGACTTTGTTTTATACTATGTAGTGATGCTAACTATTAAGTAAGTCAGCTAGCTTATTGCTATAATATAAGTGCTATAATGTCTCCGTTCTTTTATTTGGCCTCGTCACGTTGACTTTGTAATTAGGAAAAAAAAAACAGTATTGTACAATGACAGATGGATTTGTTAAATAAAAAGAAAAACTTTTTGCTCAAAGTAGGAAAGGACCATGCAAAAAGTCGTCCCATACCACCAACAGATTTCTAACTTATTTCAAATAATTCATCTTGGCATCATGATCATTTTTTATTATGACGACATCGCCGTAAGTCATGGGGGTATCGCGCAAAAAAATAATTTTTGTACACACTTTTTGGTACAGTTAATTGTAAAAAATACAATACAAATACAATATCTTCTTCGGAGTGTGTGAAAGTGTTTAGTTAAACAATTGTCTATGGTAAAATGTCTAATACAAGGTTATTATTAAAAAAAAACACCCTTTTTTTAAAGTAAAAACTTTTTTTTTTAATTACCCCATATCTTTACGGACTAAAAATTGTTATTTGTGTTTTTATGAGACTTCATAATAATATTGAAACAAGTGCCATGTCTGTTGGTGGGTTGGGTGGGACAGCGCCCATACAATCTTTTGCATGGTCCTTTAATGAAACCCCTTATTTCCTTATGTAACGTGATTTTCCTCTTTGCAAGAAACCCGTATTTACCTAGAAGTTTTTCCGCGGTTTTGCTAAATCATGTTTTATTTCTTATAAACTGCGTGCCTAGTAAAAACAATAAATGTTTTATCAAGTTCATGGCTGTAGATTTTTCTTATCTATCATGTGATACCTAAGTGTCCACTCTAAAGTGGGTAATTTATTATTATGGCGGATTTCAAATAAAACAAGTAATATTTATGAGAGGGTGTACTCAGGACTAAGCCTTACTCACATAAAAGTGCGTAGAAAACCCGTACCTATCTTGTGATGACGTTAAACATTTCACGTATAAAATATTATGTTTTTTTTGTGAATTTACTGTCTTTTATCGGCCGTAAAACTCGTTAATGATTCCATTTTCATATCAATCTCGTATATTGTCTAGGCAGCTGTCGCCGACGTCATTGCCCGTACATTTTACGTATAATATTCGCTAACGTGTCCTACTTTTAAATGATACGATTATTATCCTACAATTACATCCAGTTTGTACGAATTAAATAAAAAAAACCACTGAAAACTTGAAATATCTACACCCAGCGCGAGTTCATTGGTATGGGGCTGAAAATAAAACACACAGACAATCACGGCCGAATTCGTTTCCCGGCACGCCTCTGGCTGAAATAATTTACTTTATTTTTTAAATAGACCACCGAGGCACCGTCCTTATGCTACAAACTGTCTGTCAATTGCATCAGGAACTAACAACAACATTTTGCCATCCATCTGTCTTTTTAGACTGATTTCATGCAGATACTAGTTTAAGTGTATGTGAATAAATATTTACTGGCTTGATTGTAGTGCCGTGTAAACCGGTGGTATACATGACAACATTACCGCTTTGTTACGGTTCGAATCGGAATCATCTTACATAAACAAGATACTTCTAGACGCAATACCTTCTTAATTGATATCGTTACCACTTGAAAGGCGATGATGTCGTAATACGAACTCGCAGCATCAGCATCTTGTTATTGGCAATGGAGACGATCTTTATCTACGATAGCTATACGTATCATCACTATCAGATTCTCTCAGAAATTTGTAACAGTTGATGAATGATTTAGATGCTTGATTCAGCATGAGCACGAGTCATGATATTGATTTTAAGATACGTACGTATAAAGTTTTCATTGTGAAATCTATATTCGTGCTTATTTTTTGGCATTGATTTTAATGAGATACCGGGGTCGTTAACAGTGATTTGTAGGTGATAATATGTGTTCCGCGCGCCTTGTCGCGTCAGTGTCCTCTTGCGTCATAGACATGTCTCGTGGTTTTCATTTCATGTCGGCACTTATAGCGACAAAAAATAAATAAAAAAAAGTTATAGTTGTTTTTGCCGACACTCAAAACCATGCCGTTAAGTGTCGGCGTAGTAAAGTTTTCAATTTTAGTAAAATTACAAATGCATGGAATATTGTAAAGGACTACGTCGCCGCTTTTATAGATTTTCATCTTTTATTCATTGGTTGATTCCAACATACATAAGAGTACTTGTACTATGATTTTCAGTCACGTTCTATAGAACGGTACATTCAATTTCCGTCTATTTGGAAAAGCATATGGATTCTGTGCGTGACAGTTCACTAAGGTCTAATTTCGCCAATAAAACGCGATCAGCACATATATAAAACCCGTTCAAGAGCTGTCAAAATTGTTATGGAATATTGACCCTAACAGCTCTTGATCTCGGTTTGGTTCATTGGTGACATCCGCAATTAATTTAATTTCACTAGCTATAAACGAAGTTTATTGGTATAGAACGTGTCGTAAATTTCCGTGATCAACGTTCATGTCTTTCCAAAACGTTTGTATCTAAATAACTTAATGTTGATAAATAAACCTAACTGTCATCATTTATTAAGCTTGGGGTAATTTGCTAGATAGCTAACCTTCAACGTTTTCAGTAAGTCAAACGGAATATTTAAGGAACTTTATGCGATTTGGAGTTAGGTATTCTCTTTTGAAGCTTTTCATTGCACCATTTCCTGCAGGTTAAAGTTGGAATATTTGGCTGTATTCTGAACGGTAACGGGATCTGATAGGTACCAAAGTTTCTGTAGCGGCAAGTTCGCAGAAAAAAACAGCGGTATCATTACTTGCATTTTTGTCATTGTTTATTTAACAAACACTACATTATATAGTATGTCAATATGGTTGCTGACCAATTAAATCCACAAGATTATCCGATTACTGCTACATAAACATGATTTTATAAATTAACCACGCGCAAAGACAAGTGTTATCATGTCTAGCATTGTATACACGTCCAATAAAAGCGTACCTACTTTATGATATTTGCTTGACAAGATTTTACTGTCAAGTGTGTATACTATGTTCAGTACCTACTTTAATTGAGGTATATAATTGATAAAGGGATAATGGTCTCAATTCCTCCGGGGAATTCCGTTCATCAAGTTGGGTGCATCACTTCGTATATTTAAATAATATCCGACCCTACGGACGTTGTCCTGTCCATAATCAGCCTATAATATTCCCTTTGGGACGTAATCCACCAAGCGGACCCAGTGCGGGTTGGCAGATGTCACATGTCTTTTTTCTCACCCAATTCCAGTCATTTTCTCACTATGTCCACTTTGAGAGCAGTGATGATGAAATTAAATACACAAAGTAAATTGCTATTGCTTTCACCTAGTTTCATTTCAATAATTAATACAAATATTCCATAGAAATAAGGGCGCTCAGTTTTTCCGAATATGAAAATTCTCCGGTAAAGTTTTCTTTGCATTAATTGTTTGTATATATAAGTAGGTACATTTATTCCTCACTGTATTCAGTGGCTCTGCGCTTTATAAAACCACGTGTATGTTTGGCTCCAATTCAACACCTCATTTTATAGGTTAGTGTTCTAGAAAATGAATATTTAATTCGTCAACGCTGTTTGTCTTTGGGGCTGTCTTGCATAGGGTCGCAGCGTTATGCTGAGCTATGGTCAATTTTCGTGAATATGACGAATATTTTCCCCCAACTTTGGTTTTCTGTTCCTTTTTTACGTCATTTTTACGGCAATTAAACGTATTGTCATTCTTTCTTTAATTTCATACACGACCTATCTATTTTTGACCTTTTAAAAGTCACGCGACACACTTGGCTTGCGTGATAAAAAAGAACGTTAATAACTGATACCTTTTGTCGAACAAATTATTTTTCCTAATTAAAAGGTATAGGAGGGTAGCTATTAATTTAATAGACTTCATTAGTTTCGCCCTTCAAACGTTTTTGATGAATTTATCATGTCTTCTGTCTCGCCGTTAATTTTATAGTTGTGTACGTTCGAGCACGCATCGTCATTCACTAAGTTTATTTTATTCACAATGTTTAGAATACCTGCAAGAATAAACTTTGAACATCTGTGCATTCTCCTGGCAAGAGTAGTCTATCCGTCAGCTATTATGTTTGTGGTAGTAAAATCAACTAGTAGAGACATTTCGCTAGTTACCAAATACTTCAAACACATGATTGTGTGGGTTAATATTAGCTTGTAATGATGCAAACAGTTTGTCGGTGCACTTACTCTGGATGAGTAAGTGCACCGCCTGTATTCTTAGAAAGGTTAGACAGAGGAGTCCCCAACGTTTACCCTCATCCATCGACAAACCATCCTACTATTGCTCAGAGACACTTTTGTATTTATAAATGTGTATTCCTTGTTACAGCGTTAAAATTCCAGGAGAATCTGCTAAAGACTATGATACAGATTGAGAACACTTTCTTCGAGCTGGGCAGGACTTGCCAGAGGGATTGCCTGATTATATGCGATAGGGGAGCGATGGATGCCAGTGCATGTAAGTTAAAAACTTTAAGATTTTTTTGCCTTACAAATTGGGATTAAAATCCATTTTGCCGCGGGATGTGGGAGCCTATGAGTCATCATTTATTCAACAACCACTGTTCTAAACAGTTAAAAGAAAGAGTAAATACACAACTTGTTTTTGGTTATCGAAATAGCTGCCATGTTTCGGAGCTTTAAAGAGCAAACATGTTTTTTTGCTGATTTCACACCATATTTTCCACATTAAAACAACCATTCTAACAGGTTAACATTGAGAACGCAGTTCAGCGGAAACTATAATTAACACGTCTATTATTATTGGCCGCAAAACAACGTCGTGGCATGATTATGATTAAGTATGGACAGACAGACAAACAGACGCCTGAAGGACTGGCGATTTGTCTGAGAATATAAATAAAGTATAATTATTATCGTCTACACTCTAGCTATGATTAACAACAGTGTAGGTACTAGCAGATTATACCTGGAAGATAAAACAAAACAAGTGCCCTGTAAATAAGCTAGACAGGTTGTAGTAGTAGTAGTAGGGTATATTTATATTATACACTAAGGCTCGGTGCTCGGCAGACGTCCACCGACCACGGAAACCGGTGGCGGTCGCCTCTTACTGCGGTGTTGAGTAATGACGTAGCGGATGACCGCCATCGGCCACCATATACTACGAATCCATATAAAACGTTTAAAAAAAAGCACATAGACTGCTTGGCGCTGGGCTACCGTCGGCTGTGGTCGTTGACTCGTGTGCGCCGTACCCCTAATGTGTAAAAATACCATACCGTAAATATAAAGCGTGTTCAACTTAACGGAAGTTTATTATCATTACTGCAACGAGCCTCAGTCCAGTCGTTTCTCAACAAGTTTTATTATGGAAACTTACAAGCTTCTAGTGTGCCTAGGTAATGAGTCAGAATCAAGAAAATAATTGTATACCATACCGCTGGAGCTAAATAAAGCGGGTAGTTATTCGTCACTGTCAGACGGAATGATACTAGTACATCACACTAGTCCAGGTGGGTTTAGGATAACTCTTAGCCTATATTAAATGTCGTATGAACCCCATAGGTTCTTAAGAAAAAATCTCTCGCAACGAGAATAAATTAATATAACCGTAAAAATCGTTGAGCTCTTAAAAGCAAACGGCTTCTAATAGCCGAACATCTAACGGGTTATTAAAGTGGGAGCGCCAGGGTAGCCCGCGCGAAGTGCTGATCCTTATCAGGTTGTTTCTTATCAAAATTTGATACGCGACCGTAACAAATACATATTGCATTTACAGAATATTATAATCGATATCATGAAATAGTCATTCAATTGTGATTTAGAGAAATTTCACCAAAAAAATTCAGGCATAATCTGAACCTAATCAAATGAGCGATTAAGCTAACTGTATAAATTAATAGCTTAATAAATAGGTTGATTCAATCAATCTGCCTAGACTTTTCCCAACTCTCTTGGGGTCGGCTTCCGGTCTAACCGGATGCAGCTGAATACCAATATTTTACGCGGAGCGACTGCCTATCTGACCTCCACAACCCAGTAACTGTGTTATACGATACTTCTTGGTAAGACTGTAGATTTTCGGGCTTTTGTCGACCTGTAACGGCTGTCAAAGATGCACAAATAACAGCCGGGACCAAGGGCTTAACGTGCTTTCCGAGTCAGGAAGGAGTCTCGGTATTAAAATAAATAAATAGGTAGATAAGGAAGGTAAAACACAATATTTGCATATATAAACGGTCAAATATAATTCTTGAAAAATTCTCAATATCTAAACGTAAATTGATATGGTGTCAGAATTGTTGCTGATTATAGAAATTACCAATGTTTTGTATTGTTACTTGTGTCTACATACACAACTAAATGGTGTTGGTATGCATTCGATTGCCGCATATTACATTTATTACAATTTATACTCGTTGTATTGTCTGATTCATATATGAATAGTGTCTTATTTATAATTGTTGTCAATACATGGATCTCCTATTGTATTGGAGAGTGGTCCATTACTCAATGCCTACTTGTATTATTAGTATGTACCAAAGTGTGTTGGTATGTTTACCTATTGACACTTCGATGTTTATGTTGTTATTTGTTTCGACTACACGTGCCGTTTAAACTAGGACATTGATGATAGATTGAAATATAATCCTGTTAAACTAGATTGAAGTTTTGAAATTGTTGGAAACTTGCAAAATTGACAATAGAAACAACATTATTTTGCTGTGAGCTTCGAAAAAAAACTGCAAGTTCACAGGAAAATGTAGATGCAATAGTTTGGTTTGCTAACATTAAAAATTCCCTTCATTATGCGGGATATTTAAATAAGAATGACGTGAAGGTCGTAAACATGTTTACAAATATTTTATTTTAGGAAAGAAAAATAAACGCTGGGAACGCATTTCCGTAGATAACTTCTGTAAACTGTCTTGACAGGCGCTGCAGATAAAAAATAACAGGCATTTTTGTTCGTTTACATAATATGTATAATATTTGTTTAAGGATCTACTATTATTGAATACTAATAATTTGTAACATATCGAGACTCCTCGAAAACCACGTTAAGCCGTTGGTCCCGGCTGTCATTCGTGGATCTTTAATTGACAGTCGTTACGTGTAGTCAGAAGCCCGAAAGTCTGACAGCTAGTCTTACCAAGGGTTATCGTATTACCCAGTTACGGACTGGGTTGTGGAGGTCAGATAGGCAGTCGCTCCATATAAAATACTTGTATAAAGCTGCATCCGGTTAGACTGGAAGCCGAATAGTTGGGAAAAGTCTAGGCAGATTGATTGAAATCATCCAAGCATTGATTTCCTTTGATACTTTTTAATGAAGTAATGATTAAAATATGGATTGAAGATTTTACCTACATACACAAATAAACAATAAGCCCTAATCAGGAGCATTATCGTAAGAAAGGTACCCTTTATTTTCCTGTACTTAAACATGAGTTGTTATGTAAATTCCGGCCACGCGCGCGTACCGAGGAGGTCGTTTGCTCGCTGATACGAACTTCTATTTTGTTTACTTAGAGCGATATCTGAATGGGTCATAATTACAAATTATGACTATCTCTACTTGGCTCTTGACTGTTTATTAATCAGACACTCCAATTATAATTAATCATGCCTATAATAAGTAATAGCGTAATTTCTTTCCGGACATGATTCAAACTCAATTTAGCTGTAGACTTGTAGACACTGCTTCCGTATAGTCCATTCACAAACGTAGAAAAATAAAACAAAAGTATGTCAGGGTGTTACATAAAATTGGCGGACAGCCGAATGCTACATTCATTTATAACTTCTTAATCTTTGATTGTACCTAATCTAATAGATATATTTAACACATTCCAGTTATATCAAAAGAGAAATGGGAAGCGATGCTGTCTGCTAATAATTGGAACTGTGTGGAGCTGCGAGACAACCGGTATAACCACATCGTGCACATGCTTTCTGCTGCCAACGGCGCTGAAGACTTCTACTCCACAGAGGTTGGCATTAACTAGTAACCTTTCTCTCATACGAGGCGCCGGCGCCGGTCTGTGACGTACTCAGGAAATGCAGGCCAAACTATACGAAACTAGAGCACGTTTAAAATACTCGTTAGATAAAAGTCACTAGATTGTATTGTGTTCGTTCTATTTTCGGTTTTCTTCTTTGTAGATTAGTGTCGTATATTGAAGCTCTTTAATAAAATCGTCTTTTGTTATCATATTGATGTTTATTGTACGCTAATGTTCACAAGAAAATTGGCATAATTTCTTGTAATTCTAATCAGAACGATAGAAGTTTTATCGTGACTACTGTGACTAGCTAGCGAATTTAACATAAGTTAATTCCACAATACTATTACTGAAAAAAAAAAAGTAATTTTACCTGCTCTTAGCTAAACTAACACTAATACTATTTTATCCACAAAAAAAGTATTATTTCAAATTCTTACAAAAAGTATTGAAAATATTACAAAGTATAATAAATAGATAATAAACAGAGGTCATATAGAACATAAAGATTGTATCTTCAACGTACATAGTGAAACTTAAAGGTTGCCCAAAGACCGGTAATTGTCTTTATCATAAAAATATTACGTCGAATTTATTATCTGATAGCCACTAACTCAAATGTCAATAGTACCTACGTAAGAACATAATATCACGCGTCTTTTGACCGAAGGGATAGGTAGTGTAAGCTTAGATGCTCAGTAATCATTTCACCAGTCTGCAGTGGTGTTCTAGGTAACATGGCTATGAGAATATCTATTTAAATAGTTATAATTAAATGCTCAATGCTTTATATCCTTCTTTTTATTTAAAGTTATTACTGGTTCATCGCCTATCAGTGGACGGATCATAACCCCGTCTGTGGGTGTGTGGGTCTGTAAAACTACGTCAGTTGTAAGATAAAATATGCATTTATCCAATGAAAACATTCTAGTGAAGAAACATTCTCAGCATTTATTATTTGTGACCAACGAGTGAATAAGTAGCAAACACTACGTTTGAGCATGAGGTCTTGGGTTCGATTTCCGGGTCGGGCAAAGCGTCTTTCTCAGTAGCTCGGAGCCCGGTAATGGCAATAGGCTCGCCCCCTATTACATGGGACTCTAATATTCTTAACTGGCGAAATGTGAGTGTACAGAGGCCAGCACATCAAGTTACCACAATCTGTCAAATTTCTTTGATAGTATTTCAACTTTGTTGCAAAGGCATAAGGTTCATTTTTAATTGAGAACATTTTACAGTTAGGGATAGCTTGATGTGCTGGCCTCTGTACAATAAGTAGATCTCTGACAAACCCTTAGGCGATTAAAGGCGTGATGTTATGTATGTATTCTTTATTACTTCAGATTTATATGATTCTGCGCACTATCTTCAAACCGGCTAATTTCAATGTCACAAAATTCTTTGTGGTATCTAACGCGTTGATAAGTCTTATGTATATGTTCACACGTTATCTAGATACCTAATGTTTTGATACGATAACATCATACCTCATCACCACCATATTAAATAGTTAGCGCGAGATAAGTTAATAATAAACATGACTAATTAAAAATATGTCAACAAATATAAGGTGTGGGAAAACAAGTATTTAATGTGTGTTGTATACAAATTGATTCAATAAATTAATTAACTGTTGAAGACAACTCAAAAATAGCCTTTTACACCTTTTTACTCAACTGCGTGACAGCATAGGTAATTTATTTAAAATAGCGTACAACTTTAAAGTGAGATCGATAAATAACTAGTACTTCTTATAGTACAGACGCCAGCACATCAAGCTATCCCTAACTGTCAAATTTTCTCAATTAAAAATTAACCTTATGTCTTTGCAATAAAGTTGAAATACTATCAAAGAAATTTGACAGATTGTGGTAACTTGATGTGCTGGCCTCTGTACAACCAACCACGTTGGTCTAGTGGTCGCAAGCGGTGCTCAGCAGAGCATGAGGTCCTGGATTTGATTCTCGGGTCGGACAAGGTGTTATTAAGTTCCATCAGGTATTTCCCTGTAGCCCAGAGGTTGGATTGTGCCCGGTAGATGGCAATAGGCTCGCCCCCTATTACATGGCGAAATTTAGGTGTAGATACACCATTGCCTGACCCTTTGAGGAATCCAAGCGTGGTGTTATGTTACATTAGTGATACAATAATCGAATAACCCATTTCCAATTTACGTCACGACACACACCACTAAAATAAGCATGTAAGATGTAACTGAGTAGTCACATTACCTACCTACGTCGTAGCAAATGTAGAAACCCATCAAAATTCCTCATATCCTCCTGTCATAACAATTGAACAGACCTTTAAACCTTGAAAAGCATTTTGACACCCATGTTTCTATCAATCACTTTGAGAGACATTAGTGTATGAACTTACTCAGTTGGCTCTAGACATGACATTGTTTTCAAGCTATCGATTGCACAATTAAGTGATATGTAATCTGTGGCACGTTATTTGAGATACTCGTTAGTCCAGACAATGGATAGTAACCATAATTATATCTACCTAGCCTTTTCCCCACTATGTTGGGGTCAGCTTTCAGTCAAACCGGATGCAGCTGAATGCCAGTATTTTACATGGAGCGACTGCCTTTCTGACCTCCACAACCCAGTAACTGGGCAATACGATACCCCTTGGTAAGACTGGCTATCAGACTTTTGGGCTTCTGACTACCCGTAACGACTGTCAAAGATCCAAGAATGACAGCCGCGACCAACGGCTTAACGTGCTTTCGGAGGCGGACGGAGCAGTCTCGATATGTAAAGATGGTCACCCATCCACGAACCAACCTCGGCAAGCGTAGCTTAACCTGATTATCGATCCGTGCGGCTGTTATTACTTAGCCACGAGCTCCAACATTAACTATGGGGTCCTATTACGTCTAACAAATACTTACGACAGGTTATCACATTTGCATAAGCACATGTTATAAAAACGAGACTAATTAATTACCATACCAGTTCGCATCTCATTCATGATAATTCGTTTTATTATATTTTTATAAATAAACGTATGTGTCGTGACTCGTGACGGCCTACTACGCGATTACGCACCTACCTACACATGATGGGAAACGTGACTTAAATAATAAAACCCTTCAGATGCAATTTCATTGTAAAACTGCTGGTATTAAGTTTGCCAATCGTGTCACAGTACCGCCCATTCACGTGAGCCGCTCATTTTGAAATACCGCATGACATGTTGATTAATTTCTTGTTCCGGTGGCTTGCAAAATGGTCATTGACATCACTGGACATGAAACTATTATGTATGTTGTATAAATAATTATAATTTTTCCCAGACTTTTGATAAAAGTTGTTACTTAAAAAGAAAGAGATAAGAGGTTCTCATAATCATGAGTATGTATGTACTTGTTATTTAATTAACTCATAATTACAGTAAGCAGGTACTTAAATCAACGTGTGTAACACTAAGCCCGCGCTATCTGTAGGTATGAAATATAATGCATAAATTAATGGAAAATTTATCAATCGTCGATATAAGGACATAAACAAACACTAAAGGTACATCGCTTAGGTATACATATACTAATATTATAAACAGGTAAAATTTGTTTGTAAGTTTCTATGTATGGGGTAATATTTGGAACTAAAAATCCGGTTCCGAAATTCTTTCACTAAAAAGCATGCTGGTGTAGAATAAAGTTAAATAGGGTTTTTTTACTAGGAAAATATAATAAGTAATAATGACTAATACATTTTTCTACTTAATAAGTATACATACCTATGCATAGAGATAGACTATACCACAACCCATAAGCTTTGTACCTACCTACATTGAAAACAAACAAAAACTATAAAATTCTAATGAGTTTGTAGCTTGTTTATTTCGCTAAAGGATTGCTCCGAGCTATAAAAACAATATTATTCAAATGTCTAACGTTATGAATGACCGCAGCGCATGCAACCTATCGACTGTTTGTGGGTCATAATAACATTGGCAATGTGCCATTGTAAAACCATATTTTATGATAAAGCGCGTGGTATCAACAATACCCGCCACAATAATTGAATGACGTCATCGAACGATAGGATTACCGTTTCGTTATGATTTTCACAGATCAGAGATTAAGGAACACTGATTGTAATATAGTATTATTATTAAATATCATCATGATGGATGAGTGTCATGTGATCAGTGATAGACGTAATCGTCTTACGACGTTATCCATTCGGAATCCGACAATTCAATGTACGACCCAAATTGTTTCCGCGCTTATTTTTGCCCAACCTTGACAGATACGCAGCTGCCGGCTAGATTAAATGAATTATAAATAATGCGGGTGTTGTTTTAATGTTAACAGGATCATGCATCCCGGTCCGAAGGGGTAGAGTTGGCCAGGGAGCTGGACTACAACGCGGCGGCCGCCTGGATCGGTCACCCGTACTTCGACGTGATCGACAACTCCACAGACTTCAACGTAAAGATGAACCGGCTGATCGACTGCGTGTGCCAGAGGATCGGCATCGACACCGGCGGCCGACTCAACGTCAACTCGAAGAAGCGCAAGTTCCTCGTCAAGTCGCCGATTGCTGTCGACTCAGAGTTCCCGTCCTTCCAGGACTTCGACGTGGTTCACAATTACTTGCAGAGCGATGTCCGTAAGGCGCAAGTCAGACTGCGCAAGCGCGGGCAGAAGGGCCACTGGTCGTACATTCACACGCTACGGAAGGTCCATCCCGTCAATGGGCAATCTGTAGAAGTGAGGACGCAGCTCACGCACAGGGACTACTTGAACCTACTCCCGCAGCGTGATGAAGCTCACTTCACGATCTTCAAGAAGCGTCGCTGCTTCATCTACAACAATCAGTACTATCAGTTGGACATTTATAGACAGCCCTCGCATCCCAGGTGATGAGATAATAGAATTATATTATTATATCTATTTATATATACATATTAATTTGCTTTCTTTATTGTGATAAATAAAATCAATGGCTGTTTTTTTCTTTCATTATTTATTTATTTATATTCTATCTTCTATCTAGAGTTACAACTTTCATGGTAATAATATGTATGTATGCTTTGTTCTATAATTAAAAATATCTTTAATCTATCAACAAAATTGTCTATAAGTTGCATTTGAAATATTTTCAGGTGCCGGGGATTAGTTTTGTTGGAGACATACAGTGCTGTTTACGACCAGGACACGTTGTTAGCTTCGCTGCCCAAGTTCCTCGTTATTGAGAGGGAGGTGACCGGTGATCCTGCTTACTCCATGTACAACCTGTCTTTGAAGGAGGACTGGAAGACTTCAAAAAAGTACTACACGGGTGGTGAAGCCAAGGCGAGCGCAAACGGTAAGGCGGAAAATGTTTGCTTCGCTATTTCAAGTATTGATGGAGTAATGCGACATGGTGATGCCCTCGTCTCTCATTCCATACAAACATACAGTCAAACAATCTCGTTTTAGAAATAAAGCAATTTTATTCATTTTCCAAACCCTTTGCGCTCGCGCTCGGTTAGTTATCTCTTTCATAGTTTCAGTTATACAAATTTACTGCAGCTATTATTTAAAAAAAAAACGATTTTGGACCAATTTTCCCAATGAAACTGAACGCGATCAGCACTACACCTTGTTCAATAATTGAAACTGCCATAATTCATTGAGAATGACAGTTGTTAAACGCGATGTGCTGATCGTGTTCTCTTTTATTAGTGAAATTGGCCTGTAGTACTTGCAATAAATAGTGCACTATTTAATAATGAATTAAATTGCTTTAAATTTCATTATTGAAATTTGTTAAGTATTGTATGCAATTGAGATGAACCAAATCAGCTAAACGTCAAGATAAAATGTCTACAAACGCTATTAAAACTAAAATACCAAAAATACATGGCGACTTATAAATATGTTTGGAGCTGCTGAAACTGCTACAAAGTTCTAATAGCTTTTGGGGCAAACAAATGGGGTGAGAAGTCATCAAATGACTGCTCCAGCTCTGAGTGGAGCGGAAGGGACTTTTACTGACTTCCAATTAAACCCATCCATGTTACTGCCTTAGCCCTTTATGTTCCGGGGTAGCGGTAACCCTTTCGGACAGTCCCGCTTTAATTATCTTTTTATAATTGTTTATCTGTAACTTCTTTGCATGCGATATTGTGATGTGAACACTGGCGTAATTGTGACATAGTCTAGATTAGACACCTCTATTCATTCCGGTAGACTTCTTTTTCACTAGTTTATTTAGGAACCTTTTAATCTTTCCAGTTTTGGTCTGATTGCAATCACAAATTGAATGTTTTGCACCAACACGTCAATATCTCCCCGTTACAGCATTGTTTAGGTAAATTCTCGTAAACTTCTCTTCGGACATGTTTTGAAAACCCTCGATTAACAAAGCTAACGCGTCGGAATCTGAACAACCTACTTGAAGTACCTATGGCAGTTTAAAATTACAGATATGAGAAATTAAATGAGTAAAAATTTGATTCGAATTAAATTAATAAGCGTGGGAGGTATCGATACAATTCATGTTTTTGTCACAGTGTGAATAATTGTTAGCTTTCCCCACGCGTACCCGCGAGTATATTAAAGTCACACGTAACTTTCCAGATACGAGCGCTGTTGCTATTTCGGAACGATCTGAACATATGGGTTCATCCGATGAATCTACTCATTCGCTGATCTATCATTAACATTCAGGAGTTTAGAATTTTATCCCTTAAATAACATTTTAGCTTAAAACCGTGACTAACACATTTACGCCAGTGTTATTATGAAACACTGAGTTCGGGGGTTAAAAGGATATTTTCTTTTGGTTTATCAGGGCATTCTAAACGGTTGACCAACGGCCACAGTGATGACAAGCACAATGGCCAGAATGGAGTCGCAAAAATGAATGGTCAACAAGCAGGTGAGAAAATGAACGGTCATGCCATTGGGAAAACGAATGGCCACGCTGGAGACAAAGTGAACGGATACAGCGATAAGCCACGCGCAGGCAAAGCGCCCGGGCCGCACGTGCACGGGCCGCACTCACACGGCCACACACAGAAACTCAACGGCGCCACCGTCAATGGCGACGCACACGACACTGAACTAGACGAATTCAAGAAAAGCCACAGAATGGATCTCGGATCACCAAAGATTACAAAGGTTGCTGTAAAGATTTAAAAACATCAACTTATCTACTTTAGATTTTGAAATTTTATGAAATTCCACTTTGTAACACTTCAATATACACCAAATTATGAAATACCAATAATTTTAAGATCTAATTAAATGTAATAATTATTTAATTATCGCCAACCATCATTAAATGCTCGTATAAATATTGTATTTATTCATACTAATTGTATAAATTGCCAAAAGATAACTATTTTTGTAGTATTCTTTAAATATTACAATATTTTACATAGGTAACGCATCCTAAAACACCACAGCATATGATATAATATCGAGTATTCTGAATAGAAATAATTCAGATCAAAATGAAATGTTTTGTATTGTTTGTGCCTTTACACAGTATAATATGAGTCATATAGAAGCAAAGGCAGCAACATACAGTTTGATTGAAATACGAGTAACTGTTTTTTTTAGGTCACGTAACAATTGCAACTATTTTGCTTATGTTCTGTATGTTTATAGTTGAAGAATTATCTTAGAATAATAAAAGGTGGAATAGAACTTCATTATAAACTAGCACGCTTCCAGAAAATACTAATTAATTTTGGATGATGCTGTTTTTGCGACCAATACGTGGATATTGCTACTTTTGCTTTAATTCGATTAGGATGTTGCTGTTTTTGCAGTGGCTGTTTTTTGGGTGAAAGAAATGTAAATAATCTTGATACTTACGAAATGTTTAGGAATGATAAGTAAAATTAAAATAAAGTGAATAAATTGTAATTGAATGTAATTAGAAAACACTTAAATCTTTAAAATCTTTTACATTTAAGAAATTAGGTAAATTAATCTTATTTAAAAAAAATCACACATGCATGTCACGTATTTCTTCCTGCAGTTCACATAACTCTTCACTGTCTCCAGCGCATTCAACTTGAATTTCAGCGTCATTTAATAAGGTCTTAAAAAACAATAATTCTTCGTTTTGTTGCCAATCATTGCCCCAATGACTTTTTAACAGTGTTAAAGTGTCCTTTTTCTTTGCATCAGATAATGAACATGATGGATTTATTTTTGACGGATTTAGCATGGAGCTTGATTTTCCTCTTTTGCAGACATTTTTACAGACTCCATCATCGGTTTTGTAGTGGAGATGCCCACCTATCAAAACATTTCCGGCCCTTTTAGAACGTCTTAGAATAAAACGTTTACATAATTTAAACTGGAAATGCCAGTTACCCACTGGCTTAAATACTTCTTGTGAAGCAGTCTTCCAATTAAAAACTTCACAATCAACTCCTAATTTCGTCACTGTGCTGAACCGCGATATAATATCCAGGTACTTTTGAGGGCTGTTTATGACTTCATGTTTTCGTGCTTCTTTTTCTATTTGAGCAAAAACTCTGTCGGGAGGTATATACGAATGACCAACTACAGGAAATATAAATTCAATTTCTTTGACATTTTGTGGTGCTTCGGTTAACCATTTTGATAACATGGCCAGCATAATGGTATTCTTATTTTGACCCGCACATCCATCCGCCATAAGACGTACTTTTGTGATGGTAGATAAGTCTGTATTTTTCAGCCTGTGATATACGGCTGAAGCAATTTCATTCGCAGCTTTGGGATAAATCTCCTCAGTCCAGCAGTATGCGAAAACATTCTCAGGAAGTAATTTACTTTTCGATGAGCCAGCTACGATTGTGAAATTGTATAAGTAAACATTTCTCAGATAATATGCCACCTGGTCTGGAACTTTAAGTAAGTTCAAATTTTTTTCGCAGTCAAAAGATAATGTTATAAGACCTGTGTTTTCTTCTTTAACTTTTTCAAAGAATGACTTAGCTTTTAATTTATGTAATCTTTGGGCAGTCATTAAGCTGAGGCGTGCATTGTCATCTTTTTCAACTTTCATTTCTTCAGAAAATCTTAAGCAAGTGGCACATACGTCCGTTCTTGGAGTGCCAAATGAAAGGTTATATTTTGTACTAGCTTCTGCCCGCGGCTTCGCTCGCGTGGAGGTCGGAAATTATCCCACAGGAATGTTCTACCGGGATAAAAAATATCCTATGTGTTAATCCAGGATATAAACCATCTCTGTGTCAAATTTCATCCAAATCTATACAGTAGTTTTTACGTGAAAGAGTAACAAACATCCATACATCCATACTTACAAACTTTCGCCTTTATAATAGTAGTAGGATTAAAAATACGACGAAAAAAGGACTGCTTTACCTTTAAATCATCGGCAGCTTCTGAATTATACATCTTCCATAGCCTGTTGATTGATAACTCCGAAGAAAGGTAGTACCTTTTTGTATTTCCTCGACAATAATGGGGTTCTTCACACGGTATCTTATTGATGAAGCTCATGATTGCTTCTCGTTTCGCTGTATATTTCAAGGAAACATGATCGCCTCCTCGGTTTTCGCCTAAAAGTCTCCCAGTGTGGTAATATTCTCTCATTATACTTTGGACTCTGTACTTCGTTATTTGCAAAATTGTCAAAAAATAGCGTTGACACACTTGTACCTTCTTTTTTTCTGATTTACTATAAATGTAAAACTTGGTTTGAAATGTTTGCTTCGCATAGGTTGAGTTATTACTACGACGGCAACGTTTTACGGTAACAGGCATGCAATGTTTTAGTAAAATAGCATCTTGCTTCTGTTTATCTGACTGCGCATAAAAAGATTCGAAGAAATCTTTTACATCGGTCATTTTTAGAGACATACATTTAAACGTTTTCTTGTGCGTACACAGCAATCTTTTTGGTAGTGATTTAGCCGAATACCTAGAACAAAAAATACTAATAAAAACTACTAATACAATAAGCAGATAAAAAAAAAACTTTTATTTCAGGGACCCATATAAGATACGAAAAATTACGTTATATTTAAAAAAATACATTATTACATTACGTTCCAATAAAAACTAAAATATCTACATTGAAATTAGAAATTATAAAATAAAATTAATAAATTAATAGATTGGTGAAATAAAATAAAATAATATTAAAACAAAAAATCCGACTGTAATACAAAACACATTACCTAATACCTACCTAGATACGATACCTACCTATAAAACATGACCGCGTAAAAAAACAACGATCAAACTTTCGTAGTCACGCTATAAACACTATAACTTACCTCTGTCTTTTGGCCAAATTCCTTTTCCATTTAGCAGGCTCTGCTTTTCTTTTTCTACTTGAATTATTATCTACTGGGGTAGGGTAACAGTCCATCTTGCTATTATTATAATCTTTTTGGAGAAAACAGTACTATAAACAGTTTAAATCACTACTTTTTATTGCACGCTCGCGTTGTTGTTAAACAAAATCGCCATATTGAATCGCAAGTAATGCGTACATCTGATTGGTCGAGTGGGAAGATGCTGTTTTTGCAGTAAACAACCTAGGATGTTGCTGGGTTTGATACGAACCTATACTTAAAATGACGATTTTAAAGGGGATGTTGCTGGTTTTACAGGGATCTGATAATTCAAATATTTATAGATGGCATTACACTGACGGACTGCATTCAAAGTTGCTACTCTGAAAAAAATGGATGTTGCTGACTTTGCTTTTATATGACTCATATATTTAAATACTTTTTCATAAAATAATAAATGTAATAAGAAATAATGACATTCACATTAATAGCATGTACTTAAGTGTTGCAATAATATCAATTTAAGTATTGTTTGAACACTATGATTAGTGTTTTAGGTTTTAATGTACCTAACGCGATAGCATTTTATTTATAGACTTAATTTAATTATGTAATGTCGACGTTAATAAACTTCATAATTAGGACGTTGCAGTAAATCGTTTTAGTTTGTAGATTGAGTCGTGAAATTTTAATGTCTCGATGTTGTGTGGTCACGTAGATCGTTCACACTATTTTCTTTACAGGGGTCCTTAATGTTCACGATAATCAACACCACTCGTAAACAATATTCACTAGAGCGGTCCCCTAAGCTTTTAGAGTTGAATTTGTCTTAAATAAAATATATTTTTATCAATAAAGTAATAAATTTATGTGACATAGAATAATTCTATTTAGAAATTGATGTCGTTGCAATGTCACTATTTTTTTTGTCGGTAAGATCGGAGAGTACTTATCGCAAAATCATAAAAATAATTTTACAGAAGTATTTTAAGCCATCTTTTTAATATAACTTCAATGTGTTGAAGACAACATCTACTGTATAGCGGATTGCTAAATAGCTATAAAGCTATTCAATCGTTTGGCAAAGATCCACGGTAGCATTGTTAATGGCTGTGCTATTATAATTGAGCAATTGAGGGCTCTAGTTCCATAGAGCAACTGTTGGCGGCGAGCGTGCCAACTGAAATTTATCTTACGAGCCGTTTGCACCAAAAGGATAAATGAGAAGCTAGCTTTATCGCAGCGAACAATTAAAATGCCAGAAATATTTGATATATTCTTGTAGACTTGGCTTCGAATATTGTATTTGAATGAAACCTTACATTTTGATAATGTAATTTGTTTTGGTGCATCGTGCTGATTGCTTTTGGGCGTAAAAATCTCAAAATTGCATATTATGTAAAAACTTCCGCATCCTTTCTTAATAAAGAAAATGCGTAATCGGATATATTTTTGGTTTTATTTATTACCTGAAGACGAGTTGGTGATAGTTGGTTGATGGTGGGTGGATGTTGGAAGTGATCTATGTTTACTTTGCTGTTTACCGACTACAAGCCATCAAGAGACTTAAACCGAATCGTTCACGGTTCATGTCACTTTTAGTTCGACGAACCGAAACGTTTGGGCGCGCCGACAGAGGGCCTTCCTGTTTTGCGCTTCGCTTCTGTTTAGAACGCGCCCTAACTAAATGGTACAGTCAGCAACTAAAGTCGATTAATACTGTTACTTTTACACATCTAAATTGACACAAAATGATTTGATATTTAATTTCTTTATTTCGTTTACATTTAGACCATGATCAAGATTAAAAAAAACGGAATTGTTAACGACTTTTATCGCTGATTGTATCCAGAGATTATTAAAAAAAAAAAAGAAAAGTTGGTTGGTAGTTGGTCGCAATGCGCCATATGATTCCTCCCGAATATGGATCATCACTTCTGAAAGCAAGCTATGAGATACGAAGACTTATCATAGAGTTATGGCGGGAGCAGAAAGGGGAGGCCTTTGCCCAACATTGCGACAATAATTACATTTGCATGTTATATTTTACCCCAGCTGAAATTCGTTAATTATTGTGAGCTAATCAGAAAAAAAAAACTGTCACATCTAGTTTGAGGAATATTTATTTACATTTACTTTTCTATGGAACTACTAGGTTCTCTAAGATTGATGAACCAAATAGAAGATATTATTTACTGGTGACCATTGGAGTAAAACGATTCTACTAGCTTTTACAAAACACATTAGGCTCCCTCTATACATCTAGTTCGCAACAGGCAATCCAAAATAATGAAGATAAATTTATTTTTAAAAAGGTCTTCACTTTAAGAAAATATTAACTGTCCACAAACGTAGCAAACACGATCAGAATTTGTTAAAACTTTCTACTAGGTATTTGATGTTTGAATAAAATAAATGAGTAACTGAATTCCACATCGGGTAGTTTATAAATATTATTTGACAGTAGGAAAAAAAGTTTGGTAGATATTCCTGCTTACACTTTTAGGTATAAGGAAGGTAGGTTATAACTTATAATATCATACTTGGATATCTAAACACGGTTAAGGAAGGTAGGTTATAACTTATAATATCATACTTGGATATCTAAACACGGTAATTTTTAATTCACATAAACCTTTCAGGGCGTGAAAGTACCCATGATTATGGGCAACTTTCACTAAGACAGCAACTCTGAAATATAAAAAAAAATCTTCTTTTTCATAAAAAAATGCAATACTTGATGAAAATGTATGAAACCGATGTATATTTGTTCGTTATTTCGTAGTTGGTCCCATAGTGAGAGTTGTTTATAATCATGAGTACTTTCATCTCCTAAAAGGGTAATAGTGAATTAAAAATCAACGTGTATACATTTTTCTTGGGGTAAGTTTATAAAAAAAACTTAGAATTTGTAAACTAGTGTAATTAATAATATACATAGATTCACACCTTCACATGGGGATAGGCAGAGACTACAGAGCGCCACCTGCTGATCCTTACATACCTCCTTTTGCTTTGTTTACGTTCATACGAGTTAGTTAATATTAAAGGCTACCAAAGGCACCTAATTACCTACCTAATAGCGTCTTGTCTGACTGAAACAACAACAACAAAACGCTGTTAACTGTGATAATGGGAGTTATTCGCTTAGGTGGATACCGGGCCTTGGAGGATTATTAACATGTTCATCTCATTCATCCTCGCCTTAAAGTTCTTTCACTGTTATTTTACCTCTGATAACAGCAACCTTATTGGTAACCACATAAAGATCACTTTGCTTTGGAAAGATTTGTCAGTGGAGTCTCATAACGAGAATAAACATCACTGCGATTTATGAAAACTCACGAGACAAAATAACTGTGTAAAGACTGTACAGTCGGCAGCACATCAAGTTATTGCAAACTGTCACAATTCAATCGATTTTGAACTTAACTGACAACGTTTTAAGGTTTAATATCATTTGGGAGAAATTTGACAGTAATGTATAACTTGAGAGGCTGGCGTACGTTAAACAGAGCACTTTTTAATATTATCTGCGTTCATATTTATTATTTTCAACATCACTGAAACATTTTCTATTTACTAAAAATACTATACATGAATATGGAATGCACTAGATCAAACTTAAAATACGTGGAATTAAAATAATTATAGATTGCTGCATATGCCTCGTGGTCAAATAATATTATGGCAATTATAGGTACTAGACATTGACCAACTATCAAAAAGAAATGTTTTTTGTAATTCCAATTTAAAATAAAAATCGTCATCATCCCTATTCCAAAATAGGAGGATTGCGACACGTCAAAGGTAACAATATTATTTTGAATGTGTTAGGTAAGGGTGACTGGGCTGCTGTCCTCGCGGCTGAACTCTCAAACTCAAGTCAAAAATCGACTGTCCACATTACCTCATAGTGTATATAATTGCGATAGAATTCTGGTCTTAGGACGCAGGCCAAGTCAAGCGCGATTGTCACTGCCAAGGAAACGTCGATCTTACTACTTTTGAAATAAAGCCGAGTAATAAACTTTCAATGGCCCAAGAAGACATTCAAATGGACAGAGCCCTAAGGTTATTTAGTTGCCGACTTTGTTTTATGAAACGCAATTTTGATATTTGTTTGGTAGTGACAACCAGGCGTAACGCCGCGCTTCAGCAAGTTAGTACCAGTGTTTCAAGTTAAGTGGTGTTTGAGTATTTGAGGATCACGCCTGTATTCCAAGAACGACACTCAATCATGAATCTGATATAAAAGAAATTAAACTGAGACAGATAACGAGTTGAAATGCCTTATTTTTAATCAAGATTCATGGTTGAGATCTGTTCTGGACTAACATTTGTATTGTATACAGAACATGCAAAGCCCAAACGTGCGCTTATATGTATAACCAAAGTTGAACAATTTTAACCATGTCACAAATACAGCAACCTTAACAGGATTTGTTATTTAGTTTTTATTTGTATCTTTGATTTTTTGTTCTTTATACATTTTGATAACTTTCTTGCCGGGCACTAATGTTTGGCTTAGTCCTGGTCGCTTTAGTTTTTTCTTATCTGTGGCGCCCTCCCAGATGGCGTCGTCAGTAGGCAGCGCGGTGTCGAGGACGGCTAGGGGTGGAGGTACGGCTGACATAGTGCCAGCACCTTCACATACAACAGACTTCAGTTTCTGAAAATTAAAGATTATTTTGCTGAAGAAATTGGAAGCAAAATAGTTGACATTTCGCTATTTAGGTACCTTTCCTTATTTTCTAAGAAGATTATACCTTTATTATTTATCTCAAACTAAAATAAAATAATTAATAATTCTGATTGGTGTATCTTCCTCATCATCATTTCAGCCAAAAGACGTCTACTGCTGAATATAGGTCTACCCCCAAACACCGCTATGTCAACCGGTACTGTGGTTCCTGCATCCAGCAGATTGCTGCGGCCTTCCAACACTTCATCTTCTGGTTTGCGGTAGCCACTCCAGAACCTTTTGGCCCCTCAACCACCTGGTCTGCAAGCGATGGGGCCATTGCATACTACTACTTAGGTTATGCAATTCTTCGGGCTATGTCAGTTACCTTGGTCCTACAGTTTTATAGTCAGATAGCACTATCTTTTTTATAATATTAAAATTTTTCTCATCTAGTATGGTATGGTAAGTCCATTACATTATATAACAATAAAACTTCTATTGTGTCTCATTCAGTGGGTGTCAAATCATAGGTTAAGAGTAGCTAGAGTGTTACATAAGTTTAACCCTATGTTATTATACGTAATAATATGATCACACTGTACCTGTTTATCAGCTTCCATTTCATCATTAGACTTCTGTATATCCGTGTCATGAGCGTACTTGCAGTTGTGCCCAAAGCGGCAGCGGCCCTTCCGGTAGTTCCAGCATATCCGTTTGCCATTTATCATCTGTGTGTTGTCTTTACCTGGAACCTTACAGTTTTGCCTATGTACTTGACGATTATATGCACCACTCGATACTATTTTTTTTTGTTCTTTAGATGACCATGAAATGTATGCAAGAATTAATGATGCAGGTAAGATTGACAGTGTTTAATATGATGATGCTTAACATAAACCCTTCACATATTAGATCATTATTTATTAGTTAATTGAGGGGATAGTCAGAACTTGGGTTGGTACAGATTGTTGATGTGTTTCTTAGATACCTGAGTATATATTTTGTCTTTGGCTGGTATGTAGACAACAACTACAATATTATTGTAGGTATAACCAACATGTTGATAAACAAAACTTTTTGATTCAAAACTCTATGTCATGGACTTGTAATTTATAATAATCGTCTGATAGAAAGTCAACATATACCATTTTAACGTGCTTCTCGAGTATTGCGGCCTTTGCTAGTTCAGCTTCCGCGAACGGATTGGAAAAAACAGAAGTTTGTAGGCTACTTTCTCCGATCGTCGGCTTTGGCAGTTTAGGCTTTGTGCTCTCTGTCGGAGATCTAGAAATCGAACACAGGCAAGTGTTATACAACAAGTTCTAATTATCAATTGCAACAAAGTTTACAAACTGCAGTTTTTACTTACTTTTCATGCTCCGTGTTATCTTCCTCAGAATCACTAGAGGATGACCCGTAATTTAATAAGGCGTTCATTTTTGTGATGCTGTGAAACTATTATAGAAGAAACGACTGGAATAGTAATTACAATTACATACAATCAATAAATAAAAAGCATGCTTCGTATCGACTGCAGCGAAACCACAGCGAAACAATAACAAATTGTCAAATTCAAGTCAATCAATGAATGTGAAAGAAAGAGTTGGCAACAATGTTGCCTGTTCTCGCATTAATGGATGACGTCACGAAAGCGATTTGACGATTTCACACCAATCCATAAACCACGACAAGCCACTGATATTTTATAATAATTTTATTAATTTCTATAAGTTGTGGTAGTAATTTTATCTCATTTTTTATTTTACATCTAGTTTTAAATTATTTTGTGGTATCTTAGAGCAAGTGTGGTATGGATGGATGAATGAAATGAATGCTAGTTTTTTTAAACACTAGCAATATTTTAGTTTTGCAAAGTTGTCATTTGACAAAAATTATTACCACTCAATAATTTACTGATAGAAGTGGTAGATTTAAAAACAAATTAATATAAAATTCGCATATGACAATGCCAACCTGTTATCTGCTTTACCCGTTTGATGTAAACACGCATTTATTTAGTTATTTAACTGAAGGGCCCGTGGCTGAGTAATAACCGCCGCACGAGTTGATCAATCAGGTTAAGTCACGCTTGCCGCTGTCGGTCCATGGGTGAATGACCCATCTTTACATACCGAGACCACTCCGAGCCTCGGAAAGCACGATAGACCATTGGGCCCAGCTTTCTTTCGTGGGTCCGACAGTCGTGAGGGGTCGTCAGCAACCCGAAAGTCTGACATTCAGTATTGGGCATTATGTTGTTACTGGCTCTGGAGGTCAGACAGTCACTTGACGTAAAATACTAGTATCCAGCTGCAATTGGTTAGACTGAAAGCCGACCGAGGACAGGCTAGGGCAGATGATGATGGGTCAACCCGACGCGACGCATCGTCCGTGCTTTCGCACCAACGTTAGGCTATTCGACCATACAGCAAACCCGTAAATAACTAAAGCCTAAAATCTTGTTTCATCCGTGTCGAACAATCCATGTGGAAGAACAGAAAGATATACCTTCAAGCTGTGTTTATAGTATACCTACTTATTTGTTCTATAGAGGACCTGTTACGTTTGTAGTATCAAACTCCTTTCAATCAGAAGTGCTTGCAACGGCGCGGCGGTGCGCAGGTGCTTCAAATAAGCTTCGTTTGTAATGAAGAGTACCTGAAAGAAAGACGGAGTAAGTAAGAAAGAAAAATAAAAAAAAACTATATACTCAAGAATTTTACTTTCTCTGTTTCTTCGTCCTCTTTCATCATCGTATTTTATTCTTGCTGGTCAAGTAAGGCTTTACAAATCAGGGGCGGTTTTTTTATCGAAACTTTTAAGTAAACAACGAATACGGATATTGATATTTTGATTTACAAAAGCAATGAATCCACAATCCAATTCCATGATATTTGAAGATTTTTTTTTCTATGATCCTTTAGTTTGTTCTAATTATAACCTGGAACAAACACGTGTCACGATTCACGAAATAACCAAGTGTCAGTATTCATAGTCATACATAAAGCATTGGTAGATTTCATCTCGACATAGTAGAATTTTTGAATAAAGTATGACCACCCTATAATTTCTTTTTTCCCATATTTTTGAATGTGTGCGAGCGAGACAAGAACTCGCTAGTTTGCCGTGTAGTGACGGCGGCATCAATTTCTGAATTAATTACCATTTGTCGCAAAAACTGCGCGTCCTTTATCTTTTCTAGACCAAAATCTTTAATCTTATTGCAGGTTGTGTTGATTAGTGATCTAAATGGCATCGGATGATGAAGTAGACGGTTCTTTCGCAGGTAAACGTTGAATTTAGCTAGCATGTCATAGGTAAGCCGCGAATAGCGGTATCATGTGTTTACTTGCGGTATAAGCAATTAAAAATTTAGAAAATTTTGGGTTCCGTGACTTAGTTTTTGCCACTTATTTAGTCCAAACAGAGTGATGTGTTATCAAAGAAGTGGTTTTTCAGTGATTTAAGGTTGTATTTGTTATTTTGTGGTTGTAAATATTTTTAAGTGGCAGTTTGTGACAGAAAAGAACATGCGATATCCCCTCATTACTACTTAACAAAATGGACGCCGCCAAACAAAGGGATTAGTGACCTTAGCTTGAGGAGTGTGCTCATGTGGCGAAATGCAGTATCGTAAACCTTTAGCTAGAGTGTTGGTAAGAGTGTGGAGTGGTGGACTGGTTTGACCAGTTTATTGTGAACTTGCAGGCGACGAGGACGTGGAGGAAGGTGAGGGTCAGAACGAGAACTCAGGAGAGAGTGATGAAGCACCTCCAAAGGTAATTTTGAAATATCATATTCATTCATGTTTTGTTGTTTTATTTAATAGTATTTGTAAACATTTGAAGTACCTACTGCTATTTGTGTTATGGTTATGTTGTTGAAGTTAATTCATTAGCTGTAAATGGTATTGTTAGGAGGACGAAGACTACTCACCTGAGGATGGTAGAAAGAAGAAAAAGGGAAAGAAAAGGAAAGCCCGTGGAGAAGAGAAGAAGGGTAGGAAGAAAAAGAAGAAGCGTAAGAATGAGAGTGAGGAGGTAAGTTGATAAACATTATTTTAGTTTCATTGACATGAATCAAACTTGTACCTTACATACTCAATTTAAAAACAAGCTGCAATGAGAGTTTTAGAAAAAAAAAATGCAATCCTCAATGCCTCCTTAAATGGCATCTATTCATCTCAACTAAACCTATTCTTAAAATAAGAACATCAAATAAATCAATAATAAACTCTCTTACACATAAAATTCTATTCTATCTATTACATCACTGAGATTGTTTATGAAACTCTTGTGGAATTGTCTGAATGTGTGATGTCACCAATGATCTAATTACTGATCAAATCTTACTTAGCACTTTATAAGCCGCCAACTTTACTATAAAATAAATACCTTATTTGTAATCCTTTAGCGTAATGATTGACAATCAAGTATTCAATTACCTTATGTAGATTGAGTTTTATTGTATTTACGTTTTAATCAGTGTCACTACTATAAATGTGATAAGGTTTTTCCATTAATGGATTTAAATTAATTTCTTTTCAATTTTAAATAAAACTGATGGTATTTGATAGATGATGTTTGAGAACTTAGAATTTGCACAAACTTTATAATAGTCAAAAAGTTTACTTTTAAAATGAAGTAATCATAAATTTATAATATTTATGTTTATTTTATATTCATGTTTATTAAAAACTATCTTTACTTCTAAAAAATTCTAGTCCCTTGAGTATAAAGACAGATAGTTCACACAGTCTTTCAACCTTTCCGACATAAAAAAAACCTAATTTTATTTCAGTGTTATCTTTAAGTTAGTTACTACCTACCTTTAACCACACATTCAAATCTAAATAAACAATTCAACAGTAGTTTAGTTATCTGTGGTGTTTAAAAATACATGATGAGTCCATAAATAATTGATCATTTGGTTTTACATCACTTAATTCAATTTTTTTTTACTTTTGTTTGGTTTAGTCTTTGTAAGTCTTGTGCTGCTTTAATAAGATGTAGCAATTTGATCAGCAAACATAACAACTCTGCTTTGTAGCATTATTAAAAGTTCCAAATGATCATGGAGTAAACTCTGATTTTTGGACTTGTCATGAATACCAGACACTACAGATATAAAAAGGCAACAATTTTTTTGATGGTACATGAAATGAGCACCTCATATTGAGAGTGCAGCACCACTTCTTCCCAGCATAAACACTAGGATGTAAGGTGGTAATTTTATGGGCTGGCAACTCTTGATGTCTATAGGGTGCTAATTCTCAGTCTTTTATGAATAAAAAGTATTGATAGCTGTTCTGACCTCAGCATAATATAAAAGTTTAATATCTATGTATATTCCACCTTCTCTCCAATAGTTCTGAACTAATCTTTTCTGACTCAGGATGAAGAGTTTGGTGGAGGTGGAGGAGTTGAGATTGAGGCAGAAGGTGACAGTGACTATGCGCTCAGTGCTATGTCATCCACAAAGAAATCTAGAAAAGGCAGAGGAAGTAAGCACAACACACCTGTGACACCGGCAGCCTCTGATTCAGGGTCTAGTAAGTATCATTTATTTGTTTTCTTCATCACAAGAGCAATACTAATCATAATACTACGACAACAGGTAATGATGTAGTTCGAATAATGATGTAGAGGAGTTCTTGAGGGAAGTCTGCTCAGTAGAATTAAATAGTAAAGGTTTCTAAGGTGTAGTTCTTCTGAAAGTCTTGGCACTTGACTGTCTGTTCCCGTTAATCTCCATAACGGCGGCGAATCAATTTTGACGGGAGATAGCTGAAATTATAAGGAGTCATTTTAGCGATTTTTATTTTGGATAAATAATTATGGTCGACGTGGGCGAAGCCGCGGTCAGCGGCTAGTACACCAATATGGATGACCAGCGTAAAAGTGTCACTTCTGGGCTCTAGTATTTTTTTGTTTTGGTTAGAGTAAATTGTTGTGTATTTTGTTGCTATGCAGACATCTTATTCCGATGGGAATATAGTCCCCGTTATTATGACATGCATAATTTTGAACAGGAAAATATGATTTGGGTAAAACCCTAATTTCAGTTCCATTATTTATTTAATAAATACTTTCAAGGTTATTCTAAAAAGGGTATTAAAATCACACATGGGAAAGTAGTGAAGGGCCGTTGCCCAATATTGGACAACAACGTAATATGAACAGCCATTCATTTATTGATAGATAATGTTTTTACGCATTCGATTTTACAAGTACTTTATTAGTTACGTAACTAGAAACGCGTCACACATATTAATCATGCGAGTCTTAGAAAGAAAAATAGCAAACATTTAGTTTAAAATACAGTTGTTTTAAAACTTCATCGAGTTCGTTAGGATGCAGGACATGCGGGTACATACAAATAATGGAATGAATCATTATCTCCTAGATATTTTAATCGAAGTCTAGCGACGCGTAGTGCAATGACCTCTTCAAGTTTATAACGACCTTGCTCAGTTCTCTATCATGTCATTGTATCAAGATCGTTATTGCGTCTGTGTCTATAATTTGTGCATGTTTTGTTATGTTGGTAGTAGTATCTTAATTGAGTTTTTTTTTTATTTCCTCTTTTTCGAGAGATCGGATTCGATTGAACGTCCGTTTCGATCGATTCGACATAGCGGTTGTCCATACAAATTTTCGAAAGTCAAAGATTTGAGATGAGTTAAGTAGGGCAACGGCCTTTTTCCAATGATCTGAAATGAAAAATGAAAATCATCAAACTAGTCTTCCCGCTCTGGGTGAAGCAGAAGGGAGTGCCAGACTCTTACTGACTAAAACCTATTCATGTTCCTTCCTTAGCCCTTTGTGTTCCGGGGTAGCCGTTACCCTTTTGGACAATCCCGCTGAAAAGTAAAGCCGCGGTTATTTGAGCATGTTAAAAATAACGCGGTTATTTGAGCATGTTAAAAATAACAAAAAAAAATAAATGAACTGCGTGTATTATTCGCATTCCGCATTCATAGATACAATCTCGGACTAGTAATTAATTTTTGACTTTTATTTCAACAAGCGTAATCTTTATCCCGGGAAAATGTTTCCACAGTAGGCATGCCGACAGTAGAAGAAGTGTGCTCGTCATTCGGGCTCACAGACGTGGACATACAGTACTCAGACGCCGACTTGGAGAACTTGACTTCGTACAAGCTTTTCCAGCAACATGTGCGGCCATTGCTCGTCAAAGAAAACCCAAAGGTAAGATCACTTTTCTTAAGTGCACGGAATATTGAGGAATTAAAGAAGATTGAAGACTTTGGCATGATCGTATATTGACTTCTATGTATACGATCTGGAGAAAACAAAACGACTATAAATGAAAACACGTATAATACTAATCAATAGGAGGACTATTTTGAAACTATCAAATAAATCCTAACACCGAAATTTAAAAAGTGTTTTTTTCATTCAAACTAAATAATAGTGACGGGCCGACTATGGGTATTGCCAATCTTTGACTAGCTATAGTAACTAAACTATTGGATATATTTGATTGAATTTTCGTATGCCTGACACTCCCTTCCGCTCCACCCAGAGCGGGAGCAGTCATTGGATGATTTCCCAGCCTTAAAAAAAAAAAAAAAAGGCTGGGGACAGCATTAAATATAGGCAGTTTAATTTATCATTGTAATGTAGTCTCCACTTTGTATATCGTTAAGATCTCGGAAATACCTTCTTGCAATTCTCAAAATGGGAGCCATGAGTATTTATGCAGTAATTAACTCTTAGAGTGGTTAAATCACTATTGGCTCATTGGCTGTTTGTTTTCCTCCTAATGAAACGATTATTATTGCACCTACCTAGTAATAGATGAAATAACTAGGAACTTCCTCATTCTATGGACCAGAATGTCGCTGATCCTGTACCATTTCGATAAAAATGTCATGTTGATTCATTTGTGAAGAATTTGTAGAATAAGCAGTAGACCTGGCTTGAACTTTGCCTAATAAGTGGAGTTATAGGAGTCCTTCTTCTTGATGTCCACATAAAGTGCTGATAATTTTGGGCTCTATTCAAGTTTAAAACTATTTTGGGCTCTATTCAAGTTTAAAACTAGACTGAGCCAGCGCGCAGTAGCGACTTTTTGTCGATCGATAGTTTGATCGTTCAGGGAATCAGTATGAAGCTATATACACCTTTTGAACGCCAGAGCATAAAGGCACGCGCGAGCCCTCCACATCAAGCTACAAATTTATTTATTTTTGTTATTATGAATTTCCCAATATCCATGGTGTCTTTTAATTTGTTTCATGTTATGAAATACGTACGAGAGCTTCAATTTTTAAGATATCCATATAAACAAACACAAAAGTCATGATTTGCTTGTCACGTATATGTGACAATGGCGTTCAAAGGGTTAAAGTGCACGCATTAGACAATTTGAAACTATTGGTCAACTAAAAGTTGCTTGCTGTTGCGCGTTGCCTCTTAGTCTCGAAACAGAAAGTCAATCTTTTGGTCCTAAACACGAACTTTTGCGCTTACCAGGTTTAAAAATTAAGGTATAAATATCGGCAAAAAGAACAAAACTAACTTGATCTTAAACAAACCTTTCGTTCACCCAGGTTCCAGTATCTAAGCTGATGATGTTAGTAGCAGCTAAATGGCGGCTGTTCTGCGAAACAAACCCGCACCTAAGCAGTGGGACCCCGGCTATGGGCTCCGAGGACAACACAAATACTTCCACAACTTCGGACTACGTGCCTAAACCCGGCCGGCCTGGACGCACCCCTAAAGAGGTTAAGGTAATTAATACTTTTAGAACTATACCAAGTGATAGAATTTGATTCTATTTCAACTTCCGCTATCCATTCATGATAGTTATACAGGGTGAAATTAAATTCATGGGCATCAATGGGAACTAATCTAAAATCGCGAATAAAAAGTCAGCTGTTCCCTACATTTTGACGAGTTAACGGTGACGATAATGCATGAAACAGCAGTTGTCTACTGCTTAACCGGGCTGGATGCCACAAAAGAATTGCAGCCTCCAGCCAAGGCTTAAAAATAAACTTACAAACTAAGCGACTACACGCTAAGGGCACCCCCTGCGGGGTACGGACCTCGGCTTAGGGCGTCTCTGGGGGAGGACAACAAGGGACAGCTGGATCGGGGGTATTTAAAGCTACTGGCTCAGCGGCAACTCGAGCAAGGGTCGGGGAGTTCATAGTGATGAGTACAAAGACTCCTTAAAATGAATTCAACCCCAATCCAACCAATGAATTCAATTTCACCCTGTATACCTACGAGAATTTTCCATTTATCACAAGTTTGGGAGTAGATCTAGTCTGTTCGCACAATGGGATAATGTATATCAATTCGTTAGCATACGAACCAACCCACAGCTGTTCTGTAGTTGCCTGCGCGGGTTTATCTTATTTATATTTAAGTATTCTTTAAAGTGTTTCGATGGTTACTTATAAGATTTAGGCTGGTTTTCTAAGCTCTGATAACTAACTGACTTTATTAATTCCTCACAGAACGAGGAAGTGATAGAAGAGCCAGAAGAGGAAGAAGAGGAGGAACAAAGCGACGAGGGCGCGGCCGCCCCTCGCAAGCGGGGCCGCAAGCCCAAGCACGCGGCCGGCGCCGCGCCCGCCACGCCGCGCGGCAAGCCGGGCCGCAAGCCCAAGGTGCCCACCTTGAAGATCAAGTTCAGCAAGCGGAAGAGGACCAGCAGCGTGAGTCTGCGGATTATAGCCTGTTTTTTTTAGTTGTCCAATAATATAATATCTTACAAGAAAACTAAGGCTGGAACAGCAAATATGTCAATGCACTGTTGACATATTTGCTATGTTAAATCTCTCTCTCTCTGTCTTGCGAATTACTAATCTTATTTAATCGTCGTGTGGCAGGGCTATCTTGTATGTAGAGGTTATAGAATAACAGTTTTATTATGAAAGTTTCTTTTTTTAAATATTAAGCAGCTTACTACTGGTTACTGGGTTGTGGAGGTCCATTAGGCAGTCGCTCCATGTAAAATACTGGTATTCAGCTGCATCCGGTTAGACTGGAATCGGACCCCAACTTAGTTGGTAAAAGGCTAGGCAGATTGAGTTTTTGTTGAATGTTATTGACATCTGTGAAGGAATACATCGTAATAAAACCTGGATTTAATATTCAGACAATTACCAACCCGCCTTGAGCAATTGTGGGGATCTATGGAGGCACATGCCTGCTGTGTAAGTAGAGGTTTTCGACCCACAGTAGAAAAGAATCGACTGGTATTATTATGGTATTTTCTGGTGAACTATTTGTACATATTTCTATAGGAATTTATGTTTTTCTCACTAGGAGGAAGACCAAGAAGGTAGTGCCGTGAACTCTGACTCCGATGCAGAGTTTGAACAAATGTTGGCCGAGGCTGAAGAGCCGAAGCCAGCCGCAGCGGCCGCCACCGAGGAAGGAGTACCGTTGAAGGAGGATGACCCTTCTGTACCTGTGAGTGGTAGCATTTTATATTTTAATGTTATGTTTTTATACATAAGATTAATGATAAAACTTCGGTAATTATAGTAAACTACCTTTGTAAAGTTACACATTTTAATATGTAACTAATGTTCTTCACTCCCTAAAATAATGTATCATTTCAAAACCAGATATTGAAAAGATGCTTAGATTTTTAAAGTTTAATGACTTATTCTCACTAACTTGCTCAGTATGAGAATTAAAATGGTTCCACAGCCGAAAAATTGTAATTCAATAATAAGTTGCTGTATGTCTGGCTCGTATTTTACTGACAATAATATTTTTATCACTGGTCAATAACACTTTGGCAGCATAAAAACTTAACAGATACCATCACAGGTGCTGTAAATAGTATGAAAAAATTTGTGCTCATTTGCAATGTGCAAAGTATTTTACTAACCAAACAAATTTACGAATATTATGAATGTCCCAGAGTTTTTAATAAACCATGTTTCTTCTTTATAGCAACCCAAAAAGAAGGCAAAGACCAAGATTGGAAACAAGAGCAAAAAGAAGAAGAAACTGAAGACCACAAATAAATTCCCAGACGGCGCCGAGGGAGAGCATGAACACCAGGACTATTGTGAGGTTGGTATCCTGTTTTTAATTGAATCTTCATGTAGTGGAACCTTTGCACGGTATGGTCAAGCTAGAAGTTATGAGGCGAAACGAATCTGTCATTACAGATGGCCATGAGGCCACCTATAAAAATTAATAATGGTCTATGTTATCTAATCTAGCCAGCCTATATTGTCCCACTTCAATATCAAAGGATTTATTGATATAAAGTAGGTACTTGCATCCTAAAAAGTGTTCATACAACCATAAGGTTTAATGCCACTTAGCGGGATCGTCCAAAAGGGTTACCGCTACCACAGAACATAAACGGCTAAGGAGGGAACATGGGTGGGTTTTATTAAGTAAAAGTCTGACACTCCCTTCCACTCCACCTAGACTGGAGGAAGTCATTGGATGATTTCCCAACCTCAACAAAAAAAAAAAAACATAAGTTTTAATGCCATTTGCACATTTTGAAACAACATTCATCTGTAGTGAAGATTAAATTTACCAGGTAGACTATATAAGGTGACTGGTAATTAGTGACCGATATTTAATCACGTGATTATTGCGCGCGCCAGTTGTATTGTTATTGTGATAAAAATAAAACTATTGAGTATATAAAAAAAGTTTCTTTGGTAAAGTTGATTGTAATCATGAGTACAATCACGTGTTTAAATATCGGTCACTAATTACCTGTCATCATATAATAATAGTCTTGTAAATTGAATAGTTTGTTTTTTTGTATTGTTGTATGTATAGTTTGTAAATTGAATCTTCAGTATAAATTGTATATTCAGTTAATTGGAAGACAAAATAAACCTTGTTTCTTTGTTAACAACAGGTCTGCCAACAAGGTGGAGAAATCATTCTCTGTGACACATGTCCACGTGCCTACCATTTGGTGTGTCTCGAGCCTGAACTAGAGGAGACACCTGAAGGCCGCTGGTCCTGTCCACACTGCGAGGCCGAGGGCAACCAGGAGCAGGAAGATGATGATGAGCATCAGGAGTTCTGCAGGTAAGAGTGCAGCTTACATCGGCCGAAATAACTTAGAAATATTTGTCGTCCTGGTATTTGGGACTTCTTAGTATTAGAAAAATAATATATAAGAATAGATTGAGCAAAATATAGAAGCAAAACTTGCTAGTGCCAGCGTCTAAAATTCTTACATACATACTGAAACTCCCCAATCCCCCTGTAGGTGGTAGTTTAGAATTTTTTAATTTTTACTTAGATAAGTATATCAAGTCTATTAACTAAAGCAATAAGATTTTACATACAAACGAAATCCCCCGCTTTTTACCTCCTTAACGGTTGATTTTCCAAAACCCCTCTATTAATGCTTTCCTGCATTTTAAAAGGAAGCTGTGAACAAAACTTTACATTCATAGTCCTTGTAGTTTCGCTCCACGTTGATGAATCAGTCAGGACTAGAATTGACATAATTGTAGGTATAGATAGATAATTCAAATTTTGATATGAGAACGGTTGAACAATGTTAAAACACAGATAGTAGCCCATGTTTTGGCTCGAAACCATTATTTATTAATAGAATAGACTTTCATTCTTTATTGTGATGTCCTTTGCAATATCATCACCCACACCCCGTTTGGACACAGTATATGTCTTCTAATATTTACTGTTTGTCATCAATATGGACAAAATTCTTTGCACACTTACGATTACATTACCACATTTCTGTACCTCCACAGAGTTTGCAAAGACGGCGGAGAACTTTTATGCTGTGACTCTTGTCCGTCGGCGTACCATCGGTTCTGCCTCAATCCGCCGCTGGAAGAGGTGCCCGACGGAGACTGGAAGTGCCCTAGATGTAGTGTGAGTATTCCTATGTTTTTTTATACCTATATTTAGGGTATTGAAGATCAAAGAACGACAAAAGTACATTTTTGAGGTTTATTCAGCTAAGACTAGGTCACTTTGCTCTCGAGATTATATTGTCATTGTTTATATACAATGTGGAGAAAACAATACAACCATAAATGAAAAAACTGACAGTACTAATGAATAGGACTGTTTTGGAAGTATCAAATAAATCCTAACACCGAAATTTAAAAAGTGATTTTTACAAACAATCTAAATAATGGTGACGGACCGACTATGGGTTTTGCCAATCTTTGACTAGCTATAGTAACTGAACTATTTGATATACTTGATTGAATTTTCGTATGCAGGCTGGGGACAGCATTAAATATAGGCAGTCCACTTTTTATAATATAATTTTAGAAGTCACATGTTTATCAGCAGGGTTAATAAAAATTAGGAGTTAGAAAAACTGGTGCGTTGAAGTTCTAGTAAATTAAAAAAGTAACAACGCTATTTGAGACAAAAAAAAAACAATTTACAAGAGTGTAGGACATTGACTTCGTAGATCCAAAAAAAAATGCTATTTATTGTGCTACCGATGTTGATCTAATCGATTTTATTTTTTGTCTTTTTTATGTATTCTTAATCAATAATAAGTGATACACAACAGGAGTTACAAAAGTTGTTAGCAAATAAAACGAAACTGTAATTAATTCGATTTATTTGTTAGATTACATACACAAAAATAACGTTATTTATGCAACCTTTTATTCTTCTAGTGTCCACCGTTGGATGGCAAAGTGGCCAAGATATTAACGTGGAGATGGAAGGAGCAATCGGCGAAGTCGAAGGCTCCGCGCTCGCGGGAGTTCTTCGTAAAGTGGCACGATCGGTCCTATTGGCACTGCAGCTGGATATCTGAGCTACAGGTGAGTTTTAATAAAACGTAAAGAATCAAAAATTCAACTGTCTCACTTGGCGTGGGTTAGTAGGTAGTAAAAGACGAACGTAGGTATAAAAAAAACAGTTTATTAGCAACTCGTAAATAGTTAAACTAACACGAACAGGTATGGACATGTATGGCACTACTTTTATATACAAATAGGCGGGAGCGAACGAGAGCCGCGGAAGGATTTTATCGTTACTTTCTCTTGACGGAGCGGGCACGCGACTAACGCGGGAGCGCGCGGGAGTGCGCGGGACGCCACAAAAGGCGCGCGAACAGCGCGCATGCGCGGCGGTCGGCCGCCGCTTTCGTAAACCTTGCGACGGCGCAACGTACCACGTTTCAAACGTAAAAATGCGCGTGATAACTGTTAATAAAAAAAAGGGATACACAAAACATTGAGCAAGTAATGTTCCTGAGTATAAGGAAGACATTGTGAGGAAACCGCCGCGACATCGAACCAAAAATTCGAAGACATCAACCCGCATCGCGCCCGCATCATAGATTACAGACCACTCCCTCTCGAAGAGAGGTGGCGTGTGTCCCAATGTGTGGGAACATTCTAGGTTGATTTTGCTTATTATATAAACAAAACATCGAGAAAAAGTAAGAAAAAAGGAGAACCATCAAATTTTTTAGCAGGGTTCGAAGGATATATATCCATTGATATATATCATGATATATATCTGATATATATCCGATATATATCCAATGACTTTTTGTGATATATATCAATATTTTACAAGGATTCAATTAAATAATAATAATAATTGTTTTGTTACATAAGTGTAGGTATGATTATTGACTGATTAGAATTATTTATAAAAAGGTTTTATGTTTTTAGTTGATTTTGCCTGATCTAGAAGAAGATTTTATGTTTTGGATTCATTTGTCTGATTTTAAGTACTTACCTATATAAAGAAACGATTAAAAATATTTAAGTTTTTTTTTAAATAATTTATTATGTTTATGTAAAACATAATATGCAAAAAATATACATAAATAATACTATAAAATAATATGACGTTCATACAAAATGGATATAGGTATATCAAACTTGATATATATCGGATATATATCATAAATATCCGATATTTTGATATTTATAATAAATATCGGATATTTTCGAACCCTGTTTTTTAGTACTTTCCTGTCTCTTTACCTCGATAAAATATAAATAGCTGTGATTACTTCTTCACAGATGGTTGAAAAAAGGCATTCATTCGATCTACTTCTTCTTTTTTTAAAACCAGCAGTGAACTAACATCTCGTGTTATTATTAACATTTCAGTTGGACGTCTTCCACCCGCTAATGTACCGCTACTACATGCGCAAATCAGACGTCGAGGAGCCTCCTAAACTTGAGGAACCTTTGGACGAGCGCGACGGACGCGTCAAGAGGCTGCGGGACAAGCAGGATCATGATACTGACGAGAAGATTCTTGAAGAGAAATATTATAGGTGAGATGAATTTTATGTGTTTGTGACGCTCTTTTTTCAGGTCATGTCATGTCCATGATCACAAGTGATCGTGTGGTGATAGTTAGCTGGTCGTTAAAAGCGATGTTGGCATTATTTTAAAAGGATTTATTTTCTATTCATTTGTATCTGACCCGGTGTCGTATGAAATTCTCGTTACGATTGCTTTTTATCTCTGTTTACTAAGGGCCTCAGCAGACTAGTTACTTTTAGCAGCGGCGATCGGCAATTTTGCGACTGTACCGATGCATTTAGCTTTGAAACACTGTCGCTGTCGCTGTGCACTGTAGTGACAGAAAAAAAACAGTTAAATCCCCGATCGCCGATGCTAAAAGTAGTAGCTAGTCTGATGTGGCCCTTAGATCTCACTAAGCCTTTTATACATGTCGTACATGTCATCATGAATGTTTCCCCAATAAATAATTTACCAAACAGCCCACCATCAATATATTTATAATCTCTTCAAAAAACAACAGCATTCAGCATTGTTCTCACCAATTCACAATTCTAACAAACAACCCATGACCTCAGATACGGTGTGAAACCCGAATGGCTGGTCGTGCACCGAGTCATCAACCACCGCACGTCACGCGACGGCACCACGTACTTCCTCGTCAAGTGGAGGGACCTGTCCTACGACCAGGCTACGTGGGAGTCGGAGAATGCCGATATAGCAGGCTTGAAGAATGCTATGGACTATTATCAGGTAAAGAACTTTTTCAATTGATATGTACTTTTGAGTTTATCATGGATATCGGTGAAGGGAATAATCATGAGGAATCCTGGACAAATAAGTCTGTACCTCGCTCATGCCTTATCTATATGAGAAGAGGTCTTTACCCTGCAGTAGGACAATATTTTTTCGCAGTGGGAGGAGTTCCAATTATAATAGGCTCATTTTTTTTGTATTGTCGAAAACAGCATTAAACTCAATCAGTCTATAATTTCCCCATTGCTGGAATACAGGCCTCCTTGCTGTTAGAAGAATTAAGCTGTAATCTACCACGCGGCTAGGCCCGCGTGCTTATTGGTAAATGTTTTTAAATGCAGAATCTGAGAAAAGAAACTCAATGTTCAGATCACAACTGGTCCATCAAAAATAAACTTCACACTAAAATAGTAAACTGGCAGTACTTGTAAAACTGAGTTGATCTAAGATTGAGAATTCATGTAGTCATAAAATATTTACGAAACAGTCTGTAGCTAACTAATCAAGTTAAACTCTACACATAAAGTAAAATAATGAAACTTATTATTTACAGGACATGCGCGGCTACATCACATCTGAAGGCAAGACAAAAGGCACCAAAGGCAAGAAAGCAGGACGCAAGAGCAAGAACAAAGACATTATCGACGAAGATGACAGCAGCGGCGCCTTACAGATGAAGCCTAAGAAATACAACCCACCGCCTGATCGTCCGACCACTAACTTGAACAAGAAATACGAAGACCAGCCACCCTTCGTGTACGAGACCGGCATGCAGCTCCACCCGTATCAGCTCGAAGGTCTCAACTGGCTGCGGTACTCCTGGGGGCAAGGCATCGACACTATCCTCGCTGACGAGATGGGTCTCGGAAAAACCATCCAAACAGTCACATTCCTTTACTCACTGTTCAAGGAAGGACATTGCAAGGGACCTTTCTTAGTCTCTGTGCCGCTCTCAACCATCATTAATTGGGAGAGAGAGTTTGAACTGTGGGCTCCAGATCTTTACTGCATCACCTACGTCGGTGATAAAGACTCCAGGGCTGTGATCAGAGAGAATGAATTGACATTCGATGACGGCGCTAACAGGGGAGGGAGACCTTCCAAGATCAAGTCACAAGTCAAGTTCAACGTACTTCTCACGTCTTACGAGTTAGTGTCTATCGACGCCACTTGCCTCGGCTCCATTGAGTGGTCCGTTTTAGTAGTAGACGAAGCCCACAGACTGAAGAGCAACCAGTCCAAGTTCTTCAGGCTATTAGCAGGATACCACATCAACTACAAACTACTACTCACCGGTACCCCCCTACAGAATAATCTAGAAGAATTGTTCCATCTCTTGAATTTCTTAAATAAGGATAAGTTCAATGATCTCGCTGCATTCCAGAATGAATTTGCCGATGTGTCGAAGGAAGAGCAGGTGAAGAGGCTTCATGAGATGTTGGGACCTCACATGCTTCGGCGACTGAAGGCTGATGTGCTCAAGAACATGCCCACCAAATCAGAGTTCATTGTTCGAGTGGAGTTGTCGCCCATGCAGAAGAAGTACTACAAGTACATTCTGACGAGGAACTACGAGGCTCTGAACCCCAAGAGTGGTGGACAAACTGTGTCACTGCTCAATGTCATGATGGACTTGAAGAAGTGCTGTAATCACCCCTACCTGTTCCCTGTCGCGGCCGAGGAAGCTCCCCTGGGACCTCACGGAAACTATGACACACAAGCCTTAGTCAAAGCGTCAGGCAAACTAGTTCTTATGTCTAAAATGTTGAGGCTACTCAAAGAACAAGGTCACAGGGTATTGATCTTCTCTCAGATGACAAAAATGTTGGACATCCTCGAAGATTTCTTGGAGGGAGAAGGTTACAAATATGAGAGAATTGACGGCGGTATAACTGGTACGATTCGTCAGGAAGCTATCGATAGATTTAATGCTCCCGGCGCGCAACAGTTTGTGTTCTTACTCTCGACGAGGGCTGGCGGTCTGGGTATTAATTTGGCCACAGCTGACACTGTAATCATTTACGATTCTGACTGGAATCCTCACAACGACATTCAGGCGTTCTCTCGTGCGCATCGTATCGGTCAGGCCAACAAGGTCATGATATACCGTTTCGTAACCCGTAACAGTGTTGAGGAGAGGGTCACACAAGTAGCTAAGAGGAAAATGATGTTGACTCACTTGGTCGTGCGACCTGGTATGGGCGGTAAGGGCGCGAACTTTACCAAGCAAGAATTGGACGATATTCTAAGGTTTGGAACAGAGGAACTGTTCAAAGAAGAGGATGGGAAAGAGGAAGCTATTCATTATGACGACAGGGCCGTCGGGGAACTGCTTGATCGTTCAAAGGAAGGTATCGAATCGAAAGAATCTTGGGCCAACGAATACCTTAGTTCATTCAAAGTCGCCAGCTATTCTACAAAGGAAGGCGACGGCGAGGAAGAAGTGGACACAGAAATTATCAAACAGGAAGCTGAGAATACGGATCCTGCCTACTGGATCAAACTGCTGAGGCATCACTATGAGCAACATCAAGAGGACCAGGCCAGGACTCTTGGTAAAGGCAAGCGAGTGCGCAAGCAGGTCAACTATAATGACGGTATTGTCGCACAGACTGAAAACAGAGAAGACTCCACTTGGCAGGAGAACGGCTCTGACTATAATTCGGACTTTTCACAAGGCAGCGAGGATGATAAGGAAGATGACGATTTCGATGAGAAGAATGATAATGGTGACTTGCTGAGTAGGCGCAGCAAACGTCGCTTGGAGAGGCGTGAAGAACGCGACCGGCCGTTACCGCCGCTATTGGCGAGAGTCGGAGGAAACATGGAAGTACTCGGCTTCAACGCACGCCAGAGGAAGTCCTTCCTCAATGCCATCATGCGCTACGGCATGCCGCCACAAGACGCCTTCAACTCCCAGTGGCTAGTACGCGACCTCAGAGGAAAGTCCGAACGCAACTTCAAAGCATACGTCTCGTTATTCATGCGACATCTTTGCGAACCCGGTGCAGATAACGCAGAAAACTTCGCTGACGGCGTCCCCAGAGAAGGCCTATCTAGACAGCATGTATTGACTCGAATCGGAGTCATGAGTCTTATTAGGAAGAAAGTGCAAGAGTTCGAGCATATTAACGGGTATTATAGTATGCCGGAGATGATTCGCAAGCCTGTAGAGCCTGTGAAATCAGCTGCGGGAGAGAGTGCCGCGCCGTCGCCAGCGCCATCTACAGCGACACCTATAACTTCAGCCGCGCCATCGCCCGCGCCTACACAAGTCACACAGGCATCAGGACAGGCTCCCACACCCGGGGGCTCAGAAAAAGACGACAAAGAAGAAATCAAGGAAGAGAAATTAGAAAAGGACATCAAAGAAAAAGACGAGCCCATGGACACAAGTGACATTAAAGAGGAAAATGGTGACGAGAAAGAATCGACTAAAGACAAATCAGAAGACTCTAAGGACGGTGAAAGACGTATGTCGGTGGATGAGGAGCCCAAAGAAGATGAGAAGCCAGAGGAAAAGAAAGAAGAGAAGGAAGTTAAGGTGAAGGATGAGAAAGAGGAAGTAGATAAGAAAGAGGACGCTAAGAGTGATAAGGCGGAGTCGGAAGCTTCCGAGAAGCCCAAGGATGAGAAGAAGGTAAATGTGAGTTTTTTTTAAATACCAGAACGATTGGACTTACATAATCATTTTATTGGCACAAAATTACTTCTCATTAATATACATATGGTTCGAATAAATACTTATATTGAAAATGTTAAAGTAAATCAGTCATATTTTCTGAAACGATTGTTATGAAAATCAGATAGCTAGCCTGGAACCTACACAAGGACAGATTAAATTTTAGGCAATAGCTTAATTAATAAATCACATTTTGTGATAAATATGGTTAATAATGTTAATAAGTCATTGCTTTGGCTGAGATGCCATGCAGTAGACGCAATAGAAAATGCATTGCTCGCGGTCACCGATGCCCGGCGTGGCGTCTTACCCATACACGGCCATTAACACACAAAAAATAGTGGCAGTGTTTGTGTTAATGGTTACAAAACGATACGAAAAAAATCGACATATTATTCAGAACTTATAAAAACTTGTTTACAGGACGATGACGACGACGACGTGGTGCTAGTAAAAGAGGAGGAAGATCTCAAAGTGGAACGTCGCAAGTTCATGTTCAACATCGCTGACGGAGGCTTCACAGAGCTGCACACGCTGTGGCTCAACGAGGAGCGAGCCGCCGCCCCCGGCCGCGAGTACGAGATCTGGCACCGGAGGCACGACTACTGGCTGCTCGCCGGGATCGTGACCCACGGCTACGGGCGCTGGCAGGACATACAGAATGACCTGCGCTTCGCTATCATCAATGAGCCTTTTAAGATGGATGTGGGTAAAGGAAACTTTTTGGAAATCAAGAACAAGTTTCTGGCGAGGCGTTTTAAGGTGAGGCTATATTTTTTCTTTTTTTATAAAGTTTATACTGTAGTTTGATTTCAGAATGATCATCAAAACTTTATTTGTTACCTCCTAACTAACTCGCAATATTGTTCTTCACTACATAGTATAAAACAAAGTCGCTTTCTCTGTCCATATATCCCTATGTATGCTTAAATCTTTTAAACTACGCAACGGATTTTGATGCGGTTTTTTTAATAGATAAAGTGATTCAAGAGGAAGGTTTATGTGTATAATTTGTCGACATATTATGCGGGCGAAGCCGCGGGCGGAAGCTAGTTTCACATAAAGTAACAACAGCATGAATACTCAGTCAGACAAAATGGCATGTAGTTTTCGCGAAAACATTGCCGTATAATCAAATATTATGATATTTATTTTTAGCAAGTAGGTAACTTAAAAGAAAAAATAATATCATACTTTCATTTCAACAATTAAATACAGAGGTCAGCTATAACTAACTTGAAACCATTATTTTCTTTCCAGCTCCTAGAACAAGCGTTAGTAATCGAAGAACAACTTCGTCGCGCGGCGTACCTGAACTTGACGCAGGATCCGAACCACCCCGCCATGTCGCTGAACGCGCGCTTCGCAGAAGTCGAGTGTCTCGCCGAGTCGCACCAGCATCTTAGCAAGGAGTCGCTGGCTGGCAACAAGCCTGCTAACGCTGTGTTGCACAAGGTAATGAAGAATTCTTTATCATCTTACTTGCCGACTTGGTCAGTGTTCCTCCGCAAATAGTAAAGAGAATGCGGCGCTAAGTAGTAAGGTCAACTCAATTTTATAATATGACTAACTGACCCGACAGACGTTGTCCTGATTTAAGTATGATACCTACCTACCCTACCTACGTACCCTACTTACCTACCCCACCTACCTACTTTATTATTTAGGGGAATGAAAAATATAAAGTCGCCCATTCTCAGACTTACTAAAAATGCATATAAAATTTCATAAAAATCGGTCAAGCCGTTTCGAAGGAGTATGGTAACTAACATTGTGACACGAGAATTTTATACATAAGATGTTATTTAACTTTTAACGAAAAATCCAGCCAGTGCTAGGGCAGTTCAGTTAAACAATGCTCGTTTTCGCAAAATTCCACTCCTGGAAATAGGCTCCTCAATTAGATTGGAATCTCGATCGTGCCTCAATTTTTTTGTCTCAATAGTAATCCTTGAAGTTACTAATTAACGTATTTAATTTTGCTATCTCCAGGTGCTGAATCAACTGGAGGAGTTGCTGTCGGACATGAAGTCGGACGTGTCCCGCCTGCCGGCCACGCTCGCGCGCATCCCGCCGGTCGCGCAGCGGCTGCAGATGTCCGAGCGGTCCATACTCTCCAGGCTTGCGGCTACTGCCGGCAACCCAGTGCCAGCTGGTAAGTTCTACTAATATGGTAGTTTAGATCATCAACGTGGCTGCATGGTGTTCACGCGTGTCGCTACCACCGTTTCCATGCTAAATTCAAGTTCTATGGGCCACCCGGTTGTGGTCGCGTTCGGTTTTATGGTATGTAATAAAATAACAGGTTGGTGGTTACGCAATAGCAGCCTCCCATGACGATACTTTCTTGACTAGATTCATAAGACAGCGATTATATTTTGATGGCCGTAGCTTAGGTTTTTTGGGTAAGAAAGATGGATTTAACGATTATTTTAGAGAAGTCGTTTAATAAAAAAGGTCTCTAATGAATTATGTAATGAATTTTCCATTGACTGTGTTTCTCTTACACAACTTTAACATATACTTTATTCTCGCAGCGCAAATGGCGCAGTTCCCAGCGGGCTTCCAGTCGGGCGGCTCGCTGCCAGGCTTCTCCCCGGCAGCGGCGGCGGCTGCGAACTTCTCCAACTTCCGCCCGCAGTACTCCGTACCCGGACAACCCGCTTCCAGTGGATCCTCTAATGTAAGTAGCCTCTAAAAGAGTTCAATGATGGCAATTGCAATTTGGTGATCGTTCGATCGAGGCAACAAAAATATAAACTAATGTGGTTCTAAAATAGATATTTTTTCAATCTTTGCTGAAGCATGTATTTGTATTGTTATTTTGTAAATGGTTTTGATGATATTAATATATTTTTTATTTCTTTTACAGAAATCATAAGCTCCATAACTTATACAACATAATTGAACTTGAAAATTTGCAGGTATTATATTTCTCTCTTTTCTCATAAATAGACAATTCGTAGTTTATAATTTACTATAATTAGCTTACACTTGCGAGTAGTAAATTCTTCAATAAAGTTGTGAATGAACTAGAATGTTTGATGTAATATTAAAATTTAAATTATTTGTTTTAGTGAGCGGCTAATTGGTCACATAGATGAATATTTTAGATGTAATCTTTCCAAGATTCGTGTTCCACCTTGGGTTTGAAGTGGTAATTATAGCGAATTAGTGCAGTTTTGTTAGGTAACATATACAAATACTACGTCATTTTGATGCAGAACTCACAATATTATTTATTTCATCCTGATCTGTATGAATCTTGTTTATTGTGTAAGTGATTGTGGACTATTAAGAAACCTATTTTTAATTTACCAAAAATGAAAATTGAATAAATCGTATCGTTTAAGTGATTATGTTCGTATTATTTTGATAACCTTAAGCCTCGTATCCACTAGGCAACATTTGACGCGCGACATGTTGCTCAACATGTTTCGCAACTTGTTGAATATTGACGCAGAACATTTGTTTAACAACGTTGTCTGTCCACACATTCTTAGTCGTCGACAACATGTCGCCAGAGAAACTTGTGTTGATTTCAGCGGCAGTGGTTATAATTTTATCGAAATCAAAAAGAAGAAAACCATGCTGGTGGGTTAGAAAATACCTACAAAATAAAGAAAATGTATTCAGTGATCTCAGTGTGGTTGATGGATCTTTTAAGAATTTTACTCGAATGAACAAAACAAACTTCGAAAATTTATTTTTTTAGTCTCTGTGAGCAGTATCCCATAAACATTCATAGTTTTGGTACAGTTCGATTAATTCGAGCACTCGTTCGTTACACCACACTACGGACATTGCTGTGCGCCACATTTATTTATTTAAACATACAAATATCTTTACAGGCTAGACCCAATGCGATATTGTAGCACACTTACAATTAACTTACTTAGGTACATAACAACACCTTAAATTATAACCTATCTAAAATACCATACATCTCCACTCGACAACAATTGATGCTCACAAGCCGCGCGTCATGTTGCGCGCCAGCTGGCAACGTCACGCGCTGTTGTGCAGCGTTGCCGTACATGTTGAGATTCACTTGTCGCGCGCCAAATGTTGCCTAGTGGATACGAGGCTTTAATCATTAAAACCCGTTACAACGAGGACTACCTGAACTACTGTCATTAAAATGGGCGAAAACAAGGAAAACATTTACGTGGTCCATATCTGGGTCGTGGGCACGTGGCAGGGCGTTATACCACCCCTTAACACGTCCCGCGCACGGCCAAGGCAGGCACGGAAGCTCCGCCGTCCGCCCGGACACTGATATGCGGGAACGAGTACATATAAAATGTAAATATGTTAGCCCGTGACGAAGCTCGGTCCGTCCACGTTTCGCAAAACCGTTACCCAACTTCGCAACTCCTGTAGTGAGTTATTATGACCCAATACCAAGTACAATCGTCGCAAAGCCGTTGCATTCTAAGAGCGCGCGTCATTCATTGCAATATAAACCTTATGTCTTTGACATTAAAGTCACATGACGAAATAATACAACACACATGTACAAAAATACCATTTAATTCATGATCACAATATGAATACTATTCGAAACAGTCAAAACAGTAAAATTCACAAAAATATCACCACATGTAAGTATCATCGTCTGTGTTGTACTTGACACAATCTAAAGGTTTGATAACGTTGGGGTCTGATGAACAGAAATGTTGAAGCATTTCCTCGCTGATCCCGCAATCTGAGAGATTCTCTTTGTTGAATGCTTTGGCGAAGTGGTTTGGCTCATTCTCTTTTGACGATTCATCTGCAATTAATAATATGTTGTTAGTAATTATAACTTGGGTATGTGTAGCTTCAAATTACAAAAGATCGCATCGTGGTTGCTCTATAAGTCGAAAGCGTGACTGCTGAATGTGGAGCCCTGGGTTCGATCCCCAGGTCGGACAAATTTATTGGGTTTTATCAGTAGCATGGGAATAAAACAACTGGCGAAATTTATACAAATTATAGGTAAGTATTGTTCTGCCCATACCTTTGAGAAATACAGGCGTCATGTTATGTTATAGAATCTACATGGCTCAGTCGCTAAATGACCACTTCTCAAAATGACTACAGGTAGCAAAATGTCCCTTTCTCAGAATGTCCCTTTCGCAGAATGTCCCTTTCGCAAAATGTCCCTTTCGCAGAATGTCCGTTTCTCAAAATGTCCCTTTCGCAAAATGTCCCCTTCCTCAAACAGGCATGAATTCCTTTCATCAGTAAAAAAACTGGTCAAGAGCCAGTAGGTGTACAACACAGAAGGGTACTGTAAATACTGTAATAATGTTTCATCAGTAAAATGGGTAGGTAGATGCATGTACATAAAATAATTAACAGAAGTCGAAGTTTGTCAGATTTATTGTCAAAACATTAATTTTTTTTATTCATATTTTTTTTAAGGTGTGAGTTTATGTATCAATTTATACAAATAAAAAATCTACTGATTAAACTAAACCCAATTAAAAACATAAAAATTAAATGACTTGATTGCGTAATAAACAAATTAAAAAAAGAGAGTAAATTTTGGGAAAACAAAATAAGAGATTATTTATTTAACAAGGAAAAAAAGAATAGACGAAAGGGGGACATTTATTTCAACAAGAAATATAAATTAATATTGGCTAAATTAGAAAGGAATGAGTCAACACTTGCACAATTTATAAAAAAAGTAATTTTACTACAATTATTATTAAAATAAATAATTGCATTTCCTAAAGAAAATACTTGTACTGTTTTTTTTTTGTCTTATGTAATCAAGACGTTTATTTTTTCAGTTTTGTATTTAGGTTAAGTTTAATTTCTTGATTATTTGTTTTTTTTTGTCTTACGTAATCAATACATTTATTTTTTGTATTTGAGTTAAGTTTAATTTGTTGATTATTTATTTGTGTAAATTGATGTGTGAGTGACAGTAAATCTGACAAACTTTGATCTGTATTTATTTTAGTTTATTTGCATGCACCTACCCATTTAACTGATGAAACATTACTACAGTACCCTTCTGTGTTGTACACCTACTGGCTCTTGACCAGTTTTTTACGGATGAAAGGAATTGGCATGAATTGTTTGAGGAAGGGGACATTTTGCGAAAGGGACATTTTGAGAAAGGGACATTCTGCGAAAGGGTCATTTTGCGAAAGGGACATTCTGCGAAAGGGACATTTTGCGAAAGGGACATTCTGAGAAAGGGACATTTTACTACCTGTAGTCATTTTGAGAAGTGGTCATTTTGCGACTGAGCCATCTACATACCTTCAGCGATATTGCTAGCGGCCCAGGAGAACGCCAGTGTCGGCTGATGATGCGCGAAGGTGGCACTGAATTGAGCTGATGAGCTGGTTTTCAAAACGTTGAACAACGTGTGTAGAGTAGTGGGTAGTATGGGTCCTTTCAGCTCTATAGAGTGGTACTTATTGCTATCGGAATGTATTGTGTTTTCGCGCACCTAGAAAGAAAAAATGAATGTAAATGTAATTTCTATTGGCACAACTTTAGGCTGTGTTGGTTAAGCCGAATTTTACATTATTGATTGCGCTAACTTAGTTGTCCATCGATGGTTTCTATTGTGGTGTTAAAAAAAATACTCTAAGAATTACGTGGGAGCATTGTACTCATTGTACCCAAATGTATGCGTAAAATTAGTTATTTATTAAGCTGAAAAAAAAAACCTTACGTAATATTCGTTAGACGAGGCCTATATTTAGCACGTTGGTTTTTTAGGTGGAAATGGGTAAGCAGAAAAATACAAAAAAAATGATAAGTATTTTTTTGTAATTTATTTATTTATTTATTGGATCTCCAACAGAAACTACACAATTACATGCAAGTATACATGGAACAGGGACAAATACAGGTGTGCGCTTCCAATTATAGGAGACCACATCATTCACTTATAATCTAGGTAGGTACAACAGTAAATTTGATAAGAATAATAAAAATCTAAACAAATCAGAATAGGTACATTACAAAAAAATTATACAAAGACACAGAAACGTTGTACACTTTCCAGGAGTTTAGTGTAGATGTCATAGTGAGGATTCCACACGGTGCTGTTGTATTCAAGGAGTGGGCGAACTAATGCGTTATATAAATGAATTCTAGTTGACGCTTTGGAGAATTCTTTGCTATTGCGCAAGACTATACACAATATTTTTTTTAAGCTTATCTGACGATTCCGGAAGTCGTAACTTGGGGAAAGAATGTATACATAACTTACTTTCAATGACTGCAGCGTCCCTCCATGGAATGCCGTGGGAGATAGTAATGTAGGCGGCACCCCGGCGAACGGTCCGGTGGGACTGACGATGGACTTGCAGTTGAGGAGGAAGTTGAACAGCGCCTGCGCATCGGCCCCTCGGACAAATACGAGGGATTCTGCCGCACTGTCTACACTGCTTTCTGCATTGTGTGTTATGCGGGCCTGTAGGATAAATACATTACATAACAGGTCATTCGGTCATTCGTAACGTAATGCTTAAGTGGACTAAATGTCAAATGAAAATAACGTGCGATTTTGTTGTTTTTGGCAAACTCACTTGTAACTAAATTGCTAAAATTTAAGTTTGATTGTAATAGAACTCATTACTCCACAAACAAGTGTAGACAATTTGAAAAAAAAATTATTTGCGAAAATATTAAAAAAAAATACGATAATAGATACTATTGTTATGGTATGTTCAAGCTAATGACTAAAGAACGCAGGTGATTGACGACGTGTTCTTTAAGAACACGTATAATACTGGGTAATAACTATTTACTGGCACATATTTTCCAAAACCCTAAGGCTGAGGCCACACCGGCGGGAGCTTCGCTTGGCGCCACGCATGGTGAGTAGCGTAGCTCGAACGAGTGACAAATTACAGCTTGACAACAAGCGATAGTCTAGCCGCTGTAACTAAGCACGCAGCGTAGTTCTAAGCAGCAAGGGAAATGCCTGTGTGTCTTCAGCCTAAGTTCTCTTATAAAATTACCTGTGTGATATTAATTTTCTTAATAACTTCAGTCTCGAAGCCCATCTGCGAGAGGAACTGGTCAGGGTCCTCTTCATCCTCATCCTCCTTCCTATCCAGTTCATCCTGTGTACACTTGTCATCCATGGTGTCGTAGCAACTGTCGAAGGATGCGTTCTTTGGTCTGTCCTCGTCTGAGGTGTTTAGTTTCTTCTTGCTGTCTGGTCGTAGTGGCATTGTGTATTCTACGTCTGTTAGAATTATGATAGGATTTTTATACCAAAAATTACGCGTCCAATTTTGTATACTTAGTATACAAAGTTGGACCCCCCCCCTAAGACGACCCACTGACCAAATAAAGAAAGAAAATTATTTTATTCAGGACACGCACAGAAAAATCACAGAAAAAAAATAAAACAGAATGCACCACATTGTAGCCATTCGTGGAGGAGATAAACTTCAAACTAATTAAATTCCTGCAAGGGTAAACTTGAAACTTTGGATGTAAAAGTATATTACACCGTTCTCAGGTATATTACCTTCCTGCCGCAAAATCTGTCTGAAACCTCTTGTGGTGGGAGCGATCAGCGCACACGGCTCCGACACCCCGCACAGGCCCGCCGCGCGGAATAGACACGTGAACGTGTTCGCACACACGTAGAAGTACGGACAGTGTAGCGCGCGGAGCAACTGAAATAGTGATATATTTTCGGGTTATTTAGTTTACTGCTCAATCCAGCAAAGGGATCGGCCTACCACGAGCGTACTAACGTAAGTGTATTAGATAATTTTATCGACAATGCACAATTCTCACCTATGGATCTGATTAGTCAAATGTGCCTAGCCTTTTCCCAACTATGTTGGGTTCGGCTTCCAGTCTAGATGCAGCTGAATACCAGTATGCAGCACCAGTATTTTATACGTACATGGAGCGACTGCCTATCTGACCTGCACAACCCAGTCAGTAACTGAGTAATACAATACCCCTTGGTAAGTATGTATGTTGGCAAGACGAACACGCCTAAAAAAGGTACTATGCCCTACTACTTTCTTGTAGAAAAACGAATTCTACCCAATACGCTATATAACAATGAATCTTTTTTATACCAAAATTAAACGAAGTTAATAAGACAAAAATAAGATTACTCCACCAAAATATTGCAGGGTTATTAAATAAAATAGATTCTATTGAATTATGCCTAAATGCACTTGAAAATGACAAATGTCCAATACAGATCTTATGCTTTAGTGAGACTTTTATCAAAGCAGGAGATGAGTCAAATATTAACATTAAAGGATATAAAGTAGGTAGCCACTACTCAAGAAAGAAGCAAAAACGTGGTGGTACTTGCATTTTAACTTACAATGGAATAGATTCTAAGCCAATAGAAATTTGCAAGGAATACTCTTGCGATAATAGTTTTGAATGTTGCGGAATAGAAATTCCTAGTATGAACACTATTGTTATCTGTTTATACAGGATTCCTTCATCTAGCTTAATTTCATTCTTCAACAAATTGGAAATACTATTACATAAATTATTATACAAAATTTCAAACAAAAAAATAATTTTAACTGGTGATTTCAACATTAATACATTAGTAAACAACAATAACACGACAAACTTAAAAAATATACTATCTAATTTTAATTTAACATTACACATAAATGAACCTACACGTCAAAACAACTGCATAGACCTTATAGCGAGCAACCATATTGACGCTATTGGCTCAGTTCACCCACTATATCTTTCTGACCATGATACTGCTCAAATGTTAGTTCTTCCAGAAAACTATAAGAAAATTGAACAACATTGGTACTGTCATAAACAAGATTTTAGTGATGAAAACATAGAAAAGTTTATATATTACGTATCACAACTATCATGGCAAGACGTTTATACTGAACCTGATGTTAATAAATCATTCAACCTTTTTCATCAAGAACTCATACTATTCTACAAACTATGTTTTCCTTATTACAGAGTTAAAATGACTTCCAATTTACAATCACCAAAATGGCTTACTAAAGGACTAAGAAAATCTAGTGCAAATGGAAGGCATTTAAGATTTTCATATTACAGGCATAAAACAAAAGAGACACATAAAAAATATAATAATTATGAAAAAATACTTAAAAAATGCATTGTGTGGTCAAAGAAGAATATTAATAAAAAATTGATTAACCAGGCAAATAACAAAGGCAAAGCTACTTGGAGCATAATAAAAGATAAAAATAATAGTATTAGGGCAGTAAATAGTATAACATCACTACAAAAAAACGGTGAACAGATTCAAGAACCTACTAAAATAGCATCAACGTTCAATGAATTCTTCATCGATATTGCCAATAATCACAGCCCTAGCGTTTCGAATAAACAACATCAAACTCAAACCCAGATAAATAATGAATCAATTTTTGTCAGACCAACTACAGAACAAGAAATCATTAATACAATAAAATCATTAAATAACACCAAGGCAGTAGGATATGATTCCATCTCCACACAGATAATTAAGGCAAGTGCTCACGTGTTAGCTCCTATTCTTAACCATATAATACAAAATTCATTGACACAAGGAATATTTCCCGAGAATCTAAAGCATTCCGTAGTTAAGCCTTTATTCAAAAAAGGGGATCGAAAAGAGCCAAACAACTATCGCCCAATCACACTTGTCCCTGTGCTATCAAAAATTTTTGAAAAAATATTTTACAACCGACTTGAAAGCTTTTTAAACAAGCATAGTATTCTAAAACAGGAACAAAACGGTTTTCAACATAATAAATCAACATCTTTAGCAACATTCACCCTAATTAAAAAAATCACAGAATATCTAGACGAAAAAATTCCGGTTGTAGTAGTGTTTTTTGATATGAGTAAGGCATTTGACTTTGTGGATCATAGCACATTATTAAACAAATGTGAAAAATATGGTATCCGTGGTGTCGCTCTAGATTGGATAAAGAGCTTTCTAACAGGTCGTCAACAATGTGTTGAAGTGACTAATTTAAATAAAAATCTTGAGTCCACTGTTTATAGGTCCGCTTATAAACTAAATAAATGTGGCGTACCACAAGGAAGCGTTTTAGGTCCATTGTTATTCTTACTTTACATTAACGATTTACCCGAATTAATAAACTACAATAGTGTACTGTTTGCTGATGACATTTCTGTTATAGTGCCCAATAACAATAAAAATTCAACTCACGAAAATAAAATAAACGAAGCGGTGCACTCTGTAATACAATGGCTTGAATCCAATAACCTATGTGTAAATATAAATAAAACAAAATTCATTAAATTTACTACTTACAAAAGCAAACAATTCGACAATATTAACATAAAAATAAAAGACAAAGATATAGAAGAAACGGAAAGTATAAAATTTTTAGGTATAACATTAGACAAATTTTGTAATTGGAAAGAACACATTAGTAATGTATGTGGTAAATTGAATAGATTTGTGTACGCTTTAAGAAAACTTCGTATTGTATCAGACGAAAAAACAGCCCGCATAGCATATAGTGGATATGTTGAATCAATTTTACGATACGGTCTTATAATATGGGGTAATTCAACAGACAATGACAGAACTTTTATTGTCCAAAAGAAATGTGTAAGAGCTATTTGCGGTGTCGGTCCACTTGATTCTTGTAGGCCTTTATTCAAAAAACTGAAACTACTTACCTTGACCGGCATGTATTTGTATGAGGTATCGGTTTTTGTAAGGAAGCATAATGAATTCTTTAGTTTCAAAGGTGACAATTACACTAAACAGAGACCAAGAGATGCAACAAAAATATTGATTCCGTTTTGCAATACTAGATTAATTAAAAATAATGTTTACCATATGTGCATAACTATCTTTAATAGACTACCAAAAAATATAAGAGAACTCCCATTTAAATATTTTAAAGTTAAACTGCGAAGATGGCTAACAGATAATTGTTTCTATAATATACAAGAATTCATGCAGCATAAAGAAACATTGTTATTTTAAAATAGGTAGATATTTAATAAATAGGTATTATATTAATAGATACAGAAAATTGTTATGTTTGTTATAGTTGTTTTGTTATTTTATAATACTTAGAACATATTTTATAGTTTTATAGTAACTACCTACCTGGTATTAATGTACTACAAACTAATTTGCATGCCCTAAACAGGCAAAATATGGATTGTGCATAAACCACCAATTTTTACAACTGGTAAAACCTGTATTTTCTGCAAATAAATAATTCTTATTCTTATTCTTATTCTTAAGACTGGTTGTCAGAATTTCAGGCAATGAGTATAGTAAGTATTAACCTGAATTTCAGGCTTCTGACTACCCGTATCGACTGTCAAAGATCCAAGAATGACAGCCGGGACCAACGACTTAACGTGATTTCCGAGGCACGGTCGATATGTAAAGATGGTCACCTATCCACGGGCAACCCCGCCAAGCGTAGCTTAACCTAATGGATCTATTCGTACGGCTGTTATTACTTAGCCACGAGCACCTCTTATTAATCTTCAAACGAAATAAATTTCCGTGCGAAACAAGTATAACCAATTTAAAAATCATGCACGTTTACTTAGCACGTTCGCGCTAGACCTACAAACGACGCTTATCAGCTTTGGCTTAGTTTTTTAACCGACTTCTAAAAAAGGAGGAGGTTCTCAATTCGACTGTATATATATATATATTTTTTAATGTTTGTTCGCGCATAGCTCTTTTGCTTGCCAACCGATTTGAAAAATTATTTTTTGTTGGAAAGGGTCCCAAATGGTCCCGTGAAATTTTCATCGAAATCGGATAAGCGGTTTTTGGTAAAACAGTTTTCTGGGCCCGGATCATAGAGTAAATGGCTTTGAATGGATCAATATGCATTGAGCTCGTATGTGTGTGCAGGACACTGTGAGATAGAACAGAAAACACAGCTGTGTTATTTAGCAAAGCTGTTCTACTTATTATTCTCACCTGAAATAAAGATCTAAAGCTCTCCGTCCACTCTGAATGCAAGGCCTGCTTGACATCCTCATTTGTTGCCATGAAGCTGGTGGCTGCAACCTTCCCTGAAGACCGAGGGTACAGGTCCAGCCATGGTAGGTGTGGGTGTTGCCAGTATAAACACGCTTGGTGGAACCGCGCGCGGGGAGATGTGTCGAGGGTTGGTGATGCGGTTGTGTCAAGGCAGCGGACGAACCTAGTAGAACAATTATTTAAGTAAGGCTAGGAAGCAGTACTTTTTGAGGCTAATCACTACATAGTATAAAACAAAGTCGCTTTCTCTGTCCCTATATCCCTATGTATGCTTAAATCTTTAAAACTACGCAACCGATTTTGATGCGGTTTTTCTTAATAGATAGAGTGATTCAAGAGGAAGGTTTTTGTGTATAATTTGTCGACATATTATGCGGGCAGAAGCTGATAGTAGGTTATAAAAGACGGCTTCAAATGCTCATCACACCTCACTAGAGTTTATGCTGGGAAAACAATAATTATAATAGTACAAAATCTCCACCAGTTTAGTGATAAAAACGGAGGTTAATATGTGTATTTTTTTTAAACTACATAAATAAGGTAGATAAAGGTCTTGCAGTCTAAAATGCAATCACATGTTTTGTGCAGCAATTTGATAAAAAATGATAAGCCATTTATAAACTGTCTGCATTTAGATAAAACATTTGTTATCATGTTTGATGCAGTTTTTGGAAATGGCGTAATATCTGCCTCACATAAAATGGGTCAATCTGAAAAATTATTACGACTGCTTAGGTCCACATTACTGATAAAAGTGTATTTTTTCGTCTAATAAAAATTAAATTATTATCAACCCAGACACAGCTCTTTTTTGCAAATCAATTAAATTTTAATGTCTTACCCAGTAATTCCTGATGCTTCTTCGCTAGCCTTCAATTTGGCAGTCCATGCAAAAGGCTTTGGTGACATCAATCTTACTTTCGTTTTTAATGCCCAGTCAATAGGTAAATGTTTGTATTTCTTTTCTGGGATCTGAAAAGTGTATGTTATTTGTATTCTTGTCATTTATAATATTTATTTCTATTATGTATTGATAATAATATAATATTATAAAAATGTAGTTGTTACCTATTTCCCTGAAATACCTGTTGGATAAATTGTATTTATTGCAGTTTTGTTTAAGAAGATTTTGAGTAGGCTATTGTGAGCAACCATTGCGAAAAATTGGGGATCTTCTTTTTTTTTTACAATGATTGGAGGGTCATCAGGTTAAGCTACGCTTGGTGGGTTGGTCTGTGTCAAGTATGTTTAGCCGGTGGTCCCAGCTGTCATTTGTGCATCTTTGACAGTCGTAATGGGTCGTCAGAAGCCCGAAAATCTGACAGCCAGTCTTACCAAGGGGTATTGTATTACCTAGTTAGTGACTGGGCTGTGGAGGTCAGATAGGCAGTCGCTCCATGTAAAATACTGGTATCTTTTTATATTAGTTTAGTCAATATACAGGTATTATTATTTACTTATTTATATCAGGCAACACAGGCCCATAGATAAATATCTTAACCTGAACATACATATTCTTATTATAAAATAGTACTTCACTAGCTTACTATACAAAACTCAGTGAAGTTCTTCATATCATACTTACAGGTTCCACAGAATGTTCGGCAGTGAACTTCTGTAAGAGATTAGAGAATGTGGACAGTTTCTCAGTGTCCAACTCTTTAGCAGGCTTCTCGACAACCTTCGCTGCCATATTGAGCAAGGCATCCAGGGTCTTGTCATTTGACTCATCTAGTTGCTCTTCTAGTTTTGGCTTTTTATTTTGTTGTGGTTTGTTTCTACAAAAAGCATAGTGTCATGAACTCATGCGTTTTCTATATGTTTATAAAGTTTGCACAAAATCAGCAGAAACTTTAACAAATTGTTTTACAATCAAAATTAAGGGGCCAGAAGGGAACTTATGGAACATTATTTTTTATGTGAAATAATGTTTAATTCATTATTAAGTTTTATTCAGGCTGTATCAGAATTTTCAAATTTCACCACACTTTTCTAATACAGAAACAGTATAGAAACAGTTATAATAATACTTGGTTTCAAATAAAAAAGGCCTAATCGGTATATGATGACTAAGAAAGTTGGCAGATGATGATGGGATTACAAACTCACTTTGAAAATGGATTTTTCCTTTTTTCCCCTTCTAGGATTCTTGAGAAATCTAAATCAACATGTTTCTGGCTGTTTGATGCTTCTACAATTGGTTGGGAAGGTTGTTTCATGCGTTCCTGGTGACAATAAGTTCATAAATGGAATGCAGTTTGAATACTAATAGACTGCTTAGAAGTACAGTGCTACAACTACGAATTTATGGGTTTTGGTATCATGTTCTTAGCCTCTAGGGTATAATGATCTAGCATCCACATCGGGTTGCCAGATTGATATACCCTAGCTAGAGGCTCAATCATGGGCCAGCTTCCATTCAATCCCAGAAGCTGTCCCATGATTAGTAGTGAATGTTAAGTAGCTGATGGCAGTGGCTGTTCCAAATAGGGGAAACATGTCCTGCATATTTTTGTATGTTATTTAGGTTAGTACCCAATGCATAAATTATTGGGTCAGTAGCCTGTCTGTTTGTGTGTTCGTTGTAATCTAGCTATTGTTTATAGAAAGCTGCGTTTTTATAATTATTTTATAGGCAAAATTAAGCTACGTTTGTGTTTTGTTAATAAATTAACACCATCGTGTTTAGCGTTACACTAAAAGTCCAAGTAAACAATTATCTTATTTAATTTTAGTTATACAGAGTTGTATCTAAAATTAAAATTAATTTAGAACGTTTACAAACCTGTAACGCTTTTTTTTTCTTTTTCAGCTTGTGCAGCTGCATTACTTCGTTTGGCCGCTTCCATGGCGAGGGGGGTTCCATGATCACAGAAAATAAATAATAAAGACTTGAATTGTAGCTTGATTCTTACTTCATCTGAGCTTACTATTAACTTTTCAATTATCGAATCACTTTTGTTTATAAACTCAAAAACACCTGGCCAAACGCGCCGCCTATTACATCAGTCAAAGTCAAACACTACGAGCTACGTAGTCCAATGCTACCAATATTTAAAAAAAAGTATCGTTGACAGCTATTTGTTACGTTCAGTATAAAGTGTTTTTAATCCATATTTTTAACAATAATTGACTTAGTACACGCTATAAAATTGTAAGGTTTCAGAATTGGTAATCATAAAATAAATATTCGGTAAAGCGTAACAGCCAAAAAGAAAAAAGTTATCAGTCAGCTGCTGGATAAAATTAACTGACACGCAAGACATGTAAGTAGTAACAAGCTGAAGAACAAAAATATCGGAGATCCTTATTCATTGTCCAATGTAGAGCGCGATCGTAAGCGGCATAGGTGCATACTCCTTGCAGGTCCTACAATCGGTCAGCAGTCAAAAGCATCTGAGTGGCAATGTAAAAATGTTTCCCTGACTGAAAACTTCAGAGAGTTAATTCTAGCACTGACCCAATACACACACATCTATACTATTATTTATATGTATAATAATAAATTAATAACACACCTCAATGACTGTAGGTAATTAAAACAGACTAGTATAAGTCTCTTACTGTAGACTCATTTCTCGCAAGTCTTCGGGTTTAAAAAGTGTAATAGTAGCGACATCTGAAGGGTGAAAATGATCAATGCACCTAGTTTGTGCCCACCTCAAAAAGCTTCTATTGATGCCTCCATGGTACTGACTCACTAATGAGGCAGTTGGTCGTTAACAGTTTACTCTTTAATTAGCCTTAGCAGGTAAGCTACTGCTGATGAATATAATTATTCTAGGATACCGCTATCTGTCGAACTACAGTAGAAAATCTAGTTCTTAATTAACTTTAACACTTGAAAGGTTAAGTAGATAAGCCGAAGAGTCGCTTAAAACTCGTATTTAATCAGGACTGTCTGACTGGGGCAATTAGGATTGAACTAAACTGGAGCTCTTATTCGAGCCTTTTATTTACTGCTAAATAGATTAATCAATTACGCACATCGATTTTGTATTGCTTTTCGCATAATCTAATTGAAATTACGTGTAAACTCCTACGCCTATCTAACGAGCATCGCGGGGATTAAAATGCGTTGACCTATGAAATCTCAGCGCGGGTTTCGGCGACAGCCAGTATTGGCCAGTATACTATAGTAGTCTTTGGGCGACACGTTCCCGCGTCGGCAGGCCGGTTTGCCGCACGTATCGCGGCAGTCACATGCTGCACGCTACGGCTCCAACATCGCGACCAGTCGCATCATGGCATTCCTTGTCAGAGCCAAAGAGACTGTGAATTAAAAAAAAAAAACGAATAAGAGCGCGAAAATGTTTTTTCTATTCGACACGAATTTAAATTTCGAAACTTTGAAGTTTAAAATAAAAATTGTTGTTTTGTTGTAAATAAAGTTTCTTTGGAAGTATTAATTTAAAATGAAATTAATAGCATTTATTAGCGACAGTTTTGATTATGTGAAGAGGCGATTTTATTTGGTAAGTAACAAAAGTTTTTAATACTTTTTAAAGTCTTTAAGGAATGCTTTGATCAACAATAAACATTATTGAATGTTTTCGATCAAAAACATTAACACTAACTTAACATAGTCCATAATCTTTTACTCACAAGAAGGATTGTGTTACATAGAATTGTAATAAGCCTGCATTATTTTCGCGTGTATCTGTCTCGGGAGCAAAAGACGTATGAGCTGTTTCGCAAAATTCTGAGAACTTAGATGATCTCAGCTTCACGGTCAATACCGCTATTTATATTTACTATAGATTACTTCATTTGTTTATCCTCCCACTTCTTACGCACGTTTTTATGAAGCAGTGTAAAGAATGCAATTATAAAGATACGAAATGTAACTGTTACACTTATGATTTATGGTGGGAGGCAAAGTTGTTGTAAGTTCATTTTTCGTAACTTATGATTTGGAGAAAGAACTTTTTGGTTACAGTTCGTCCGAAAAGTGAATAGGTGTTCATGAGGAGTTGGGATTGTGTTATTCATTAATACGCTTATAATTCCTGAGGTTCAGTATAAATGACCATAATTTCATTAGAAAATGATTCCAGAAACTTACAGATACCCAACATAAGCTCCCTTTACTACGCTATGCTAATTATTTCAAGAATACGCGACAAGAGCGTGCAGGACAAATAAAAGTTTTTGGGTCAGGCGGTAAAGTACAAACTCTTGCAGTTTGTTAGCCTCGCGTGGCCGTAAAGTTGCTGTAAAAAAAACGCTGGTTTAAATGCAAAACTTCCTTCTATCACTTCGGAGGATACTTTTATAAATATTTAGGAAAGGAAAAATGGTTAGGCAATTGTTTAACTTATGTATGTTTTAACATAGAAGGATAAAAATATAGAACATTCTTTTGCACAGGATTTCAAACCGGAGGTAACCGATGTGACCTACCTATAATTTATCCAGCATGAATAGGCACCACCACATACAATAATATGATCTGCGCCTGTTTGTGCATCTGTCCATCTATAGATAGATATAAATATTAGAAAGTTTTTGAAAATTTCTTCTTTTAGGACTTTTCTTCCATAGACGTTTCTGTAAAAAATTCGTTAAGTTTTAATTTCGTGTAGGTACTACTTACGTGGTATCGTCGTAGGAAATAAACGCCTGTACGTACGTACTGGCTAGTCAGAAGGACTATAAATTATACTTAAGATCAATTAAGATGCGCGTGAGTGTAAATCGTTTATCACTATGCGCACGCGTTGACAGTTAACTCGATTATAAACGCTTGACTTGTACTTAGATGAGTCACCAAAAAAGGATACAGTTCCGACTCCAAATGCCGGTAATATTAAATTACCAGTTTTATGTGATGTAATAATATGGGTACTATAATCAGATTAAGTGTATGAAAGACGATGCCGGTAAGGTTCTGTCCAAAGATGACGAAATAAAAGAACGATGGAAGTTGTATTTTGAAAAGCTAATGAACGAAGAGAATGAATGGAATGGAGTGCTCAATGAGGTACAAGCAAATATGGGTTTGGTAAGGGAAATTAGCATGGATGAAGTAAGAAAGGCAGTTCAAAGTATGAAGAATGGAAAGGCCATGGGCCCAGATGATATACCAGTAGAAGTATGGAAGTGTTTAAAAGAAGATGGATGTATGTGGCTGACTTTATTCTTCAATAAGTTGTTGCAAGAAGGAGTGATCCCACAAGAATGGTGCAATAGTTCGCTAGTGCCTATCTTCAAGAATAAAGGTGATGTACAGGACTGCAACAACTATCGAGGGATAAAGCTCATGTCCCACAGTATGAAGGTATGGGAGAAAATAATAGAGAAAAGATTGCGAGAGGAGAGTGAGATTACCCCAAACCAGTTTGGGTTTATGCCAGGTCGAGGAACAGTGGACGCCACTTTTGCACTCCGCCAATTGGTCGAGAAGTACAGACGTGCACACAAAAACTTGCACATGGTGTTCATTGATCTAGAGAAAGCGTATGATAGGGTACCTCGGGATGTCGTGTGGTGGGCCTTGAAAGAGAAAGGTGTGCCCGGGAAGTATGTAGAGTTAATTCGTGCTATGTACAGCCAATCCCGTACCTACGTTCGGTCGGCTGCTGGCAACACCGACAAGTTCAATGTGGCGGTAGGCTTGCATCAGGGGTCGGCTTTAAGCCCTTACCTCTTCCTTTTGATTATGGATGCTCTTACGGCGGACATACAGGAAGAGGCACCATGGTGCATACTATTTGCCGATGACATCGTTCTTATCGGTGAAGATGGACCTGAGATCCAGAGCAGACTGGAGAAATGGCAACGGAATCTGGAGATTGTTGGCCTGAAAATCAGCAGAACCAAAACTGAGTACATGTTCTGCGATTTCGGCGGTTTGCTCCGACTTTCGGTATCTGGGTTCACTTGTGCAAAGCGATGGCGAAATAGATCGGACTGTTAAGCATAGAATTAACACTGTGTGGATGAAATGGTGGCAGGTCACGGGAACAATTTGTGACTCCCGCATTCCCCTTAAACTTAAGGGGAAGATTTATAAAAGCATGATTAGACCTGCCGTCTTGTATGGATCAGAGTGTTGGGCCACAAAAGGAATGAATGAAAGACAATTGCATGCAGCTGAGATGAGAATGTTAAGAGGGATGTGTGGTGTTACGCGAATGGATAGAATACGTAATGAGTATATAAGAGGAAGTCTGAAAGTGACACCGGTGACCGAAAAGTTGTGTGGAAATCGGTTGTCATGGTATGGGCATGTTATGCGGAGGAATGAGGAAAATGTTGTCAGGAGAGTTGTGAGTATGAATGTGAATGGCTACACAAGTAGAGGGAGACCAAAGAAACGATGGATGGATTGTGTGAAAGATGATATGGCTAGAAAGGGAGTGACTATCGAGATGACGACTAATAGAGGAGAAGTATGGAAGAAGAAGACATGTTGCGCCGACCCCAAATAAATTGGGATAAGGGCAGGAGAATGATGAATAAACAAGATTTATCCCCTAAACGGGTTAAGTATGGGATTAAAGTTTGTATGTGAAACTGCCTTTTGGAAGGGGCAACTGAAATCAATTCTATTTTTTTTTAGTTCAAAAGTAAGCATACAAGTGCCTATTTGAAATAAATGACTTAGCTTTGACTTTATATGGAAGTTTGTGTCAATTTAGCCGATGGGAAATCCCATTGAGCACACTGCTTGTAGGATCATAATCTATTTATTTATTCCGAAAATTAAATGCAGGCGGTTTACTGGCACATTTTGTAAATTATTTAATTTAAGCTTTAACAATGCAAGTAACGTGGCACGAGAGCCATACAGCGTGAGGTTAAATCGAATAAAAATGATTTATTCGCTCTAGTTATCAGCTGTAACCACCCGGGTACGATCAATCATGCATTTATGATCATTGCAGCATTTGCATTTATGTATTGAACATGTTATTAAATTAAATCTGTTTCCAATTAATTCAGCTTTATGGACTTGGTATGTAGTTCTGCTTTTGCATTGAATTAGAATTAGTGTTCTTCATTCACATTACCTAAGTTACTTTATTTAGAGGAGCTTGTAATTCGTTTTCAAGATGTCACTTTCTCTCGTGATGAAAATCTATACATTATTATAAAGAGGAAAGATTCATCTCTCTGACTGACCGACACCTTAACAATTCAAAAGTGCCTGTAATTGGTTTATTTGAAATAAATACTTTGAGTTTGATTTGTATGTATGTTTGTAACGAATTAACTCAAAATAAAACTTGGCACAAAGATAGATTATAGTCTGGAATAGCATATAAGCTTTTATCTCGGTAAAATGTACGGTTCCCATGGGATAATTTCCTACACACACGCGGGCGAAGCCGCTGCCAAAAAAATAGTTCAGTTCTTTTGGGATCATGATCCGCTAGATGCGGGAAGCATAGAACAGGGCTTGGGCTGAGCTTGGGGGAGGCCTAGGCTGATGATGGCGTCATTATGCAGAGTTTGTGTCAGTGGTGGTGGAAATCGTTGTCAATCGGAGACACCTAAACTTTCCCTATAATGAAGGCAATTCTGATAAATAAAAATCTAATCATATTCGTTGGCAATCGCATCACTGAGAACGGCTGTAATCAATTTGAATTTTCAAATTTGGAAAAACTGCACGTTTTTTTTACTACGGAATTTTTGTATGAAATCTGGATCTGCTAAAATGTAGATATTAAATTAAAGAAAGCACCTTAGAAATGAGCTGCTCATAACAAATAAATACCACCTATAATGTTTAGGCTTTGGCAATATGTTCTTAGTTCAGCTTTATCAGTAGTAGGCTCTACTAAAAATAACGTTACGTTGACCTTTCGCTAAAATTAGGTAACTTTATACAAACACCTGTACTAAAAATGCTTTATCATTTAGTTGATAAAATTGCTGACATCGTCTACTTTAGCAAATTGATCATAATTAATTGGGTAGGCAATAAATAATTAAATAGTGTTTGTTTTACCTGAATTAATTCTCTAGATAAAAAAAAAACTGTAGGGCAAGTGATTGGTCAGTGGAATTGTCCGAAAGGGTAACTTATCGCCTGGCCTGGAACACATAGGGCTAAGGAAAGAACATGGATGGGTTTGAGTCTTATACTCCCTTTCGCTCCGCCCAGAATGGAAGGAGTCATTTGATGCCATTACCATCCACAAAACAAACAAAAAGCCAAGTGATTGATTGATAGTTTGTAGAAATGTAATTATTGGTTGTGCTTGTAATTGAAGCCTTCAAGCATAACAAGTAATATTATTTAAAAATAGGTAGTTCTTATAAATATGAATATCTGGCTTTTGCCCGCGTATTGTAACAAACCAACTATCACATATAATATAAAGTAAGATTACGTTTGTTACCAACAGCCGCGTATTATCAGATTTCAAGGCAAAGATCCACTTATGCCTAAGTGTCTACTTTGTGTCATACTTCATTGAAAATTGAAGCGATTGGAAATTAGAACGTGCTAAGTGGGTAAATGCTTCCGTGTTGTACCTAGTTATAAGTATTTAAGAAGGTAGTATCAGTTTTCCCGTATAATACCTAAAACTCAAACTCAAAACTCAACGTGAAAGCATTTATTTCAAATAAACCAATTACAGGCAATTTAAATTCTCAAAGGGTCGGTCAGTCAGAAAATGAAGCTAGTTGACCAAAAAGTTATAAAATTGGGTGTACTGCATCTTTTATTATCCAGTATTTCAATCATACTGAAAACAAATTGACTAAATTGACAGCCAACGCATGTCGTAAATTTAAATGTTAATAAACGTGTATTAACAGCACTGTGTAGGTCCACACTGTCTATCCTATGATAGACAGTGTGGACACAATAAAAAGAAAATTAGCCTCAAAAGATAACTTTCGGATAAACCTTATTAAAGTTTTTGTTTTCAGTTTGCCATACACAAGTTTTGTCCCTTATATAAAATAAGTAGGTACGTGTTTTTACAACTGATACTTACGAGTCGAGGCAATATCATCAGACGGTCGATTCTGAAAACGTAGGTGAAGTGACCTGTCATTTCACCTAATGCTAGGGAATGACACTGTTGACAGCTCACTTCAAACTCACATCACCTGCGTCATCACGGTGAGATGGTTACAAAATAACAATACAGAACAGTCTCATTTCCTTCTTAAGTACAAGATAAAATATGAATATCAAACGCTCTAAGAAGGCGGATGTTAGTCAGCATGCAATATCTGAAGGAAATGCAGCGCATATTCGATTGAGGATACGATTCTCATTTCCCTTAGGTACGTTCGCTCTTTCACTTCTTCAAACCCTTTACCCGCCAGAGGAAGTACTTACGATTGCATTATTATTATAAAGTACCAAAGAACCACTTCTGTTACTATCGACAGGTCAAGATCAACACTTTATATGTAAATGTGTAAGTAATGACTTATCACGGTATTTGTTTGATGGTACCTATAGTGTCAACCGCCTTGTTTACGAATAGGTCTACATAGTAAAATTTAAGAAGAGTATTCTCTTCAATCGAGATTTATGTTTTTTTTTTCCGGGTCTACAACCACGGTTGTGCTTTTGCTTGAAGTGAGTTGAGAAAATCGGTTTTTCCCTATTGCTACTCGAAAAAGAGCATTTGAATCAACGATAACAGTGAATAAAGCTCTCTTTTAAGGAGTAATTGCTATATTATGGAGTTGTTCCACAGAGCTATACAATTTAATAAATAAAAAAATATCCCGTAAATTTCTTTCTTGCTTTCCATTTTTTCGGGATAAACTATAATCTATCTTTGTGCCAAGTTTCATCCAGATCCGTTAAGTAGTTTTTGAGTTTATTCGTTACAAACGTACATACAAATCTTTCCTCTTTATAATATTATTATAAGTATAGAAGTATAGATTAGTATAGATAAAATGAGTCCTTTCAGTGACGAAAAAGAGACTGACTCCGGAATCGTTACGTTCTAAAGCAGCAATTATTATATTCGATTAATTTGATCGCAGTCATTGGTAAAAAGAAGAGTACACTATTAAAAAACAATCACCTCGGTCTATGTATCCATCTCTCCACCCAGGATTCTAATCTAAAACCTTCGCTGCTCTCGGGATCCAACTTAGTCCCTCGAAATATATTCCCTTTTTTCACTTGTCGTATGATGTATTTTTTTTATTTTATCGTGGATAGATATCGATATCCATCACGCTTGTGAAGTTGGACTAATGTGCAATAGTTCTATTTCCTTGGACACAGTATAGCGTAGCGTATACCTAGTGAATATATATTTATGACTTATTATGCTGTCTATTCATAGAAGGTATCGATAACATGGGTATGGTTCTTACGAGAATAACCATTGTTATAGTGACCTAGGCCTTGATTCTTGACAGATGTTTAAAGATGATTGATGATAATTTATTACCGTGTTCATAATTTAGATAGATATAGATTTCGCTTTTCAAATTATGAGACGTAGAATCCTCCTGTTAAGAAGGTCTATTATTATCTATCCCATAAAGACAACATTATTTATGAAATCATCGATAAATAATGAATACTTATCATTTGGTAGAAATCCATCGGCATTCATATGTTATTCTAGATTCAGGCAAATGATATTTTACAAAATATATCTATTGAAATCCAATTTGGAACACTTTATGCGAATGTATTCATATATTTGTTTCTACGACAGACTGTTTACTTTCGGCGTCTGGTTTTTGATTATTATTTTATTAAACCACAATAAATCATCATTGAATTTCTCGGTTACTGTTGCTATGTGCTGAACAGCTTATTCACTAACTGAAATAAACGAAAATAGATCGGGATTCATTTGATCGCATCATCATAAGTTGAATGGTTGCTCAGGGGGCCAACCACCCATCGGGGAAATCGAATCTTGTGAGCGACGATATGACCGGCACACTGATTGACTGAGTCAAATATTTAGCCGATATATTCCTGAACACTTGTTTCCTATATTTCATTACATTCCCCGCTATTGCTATGAAATCTAAACGTCCCTACTATATCAAATCAATAATTAATGTCCTCTCTTTTGGCTCGAGCACCATCTGCTACTAATAAAACAAAATAAACATTCTAAATATTCGATATTCCTGAACCATTTTGCTTTACGAAAATACTCTAAAACATATATTTAAATCCACAGGGACGGGATGATTGATAGCCATCAATTCCCATTACCCCCATAAGATGGATTAATGCACTCGGGAGGAAAAACCTTTCATACGTGTAATGTACCTATAGTGTACCCTCTATGGGGCTTTGCGTTCAAAGGTGAAGAAAATGTGCATAATAACGGGTCCGAAAGATAAGGATGATTTGTTTTAATTACTTCAATTTAATTGAGTATATTCTAAGGTTTAAATTTTCAATTATCTAACTATAATTTCAAATGAGATTTCGATTTCTGTCAGGCTGTCCCTTTTGGCCAAAATTATAAATCTTTGGAATAACTAAATACTTAGTTGAAAATACAATAACTCTAGGTTAAACCCCTTTTTTTTTGATGTTGGGATATCATCAAATCACAGCTCTCGCTCTGGGTGGAGCGTAAGGGAGTATCCGATTTTTACAGACTAAAACCCACCCATGTGCCTTCCTTAGCCCTATGTTCCGGGGTAGCGGTAACCCATAACGTGAAATAAGAACAAATAGACATGATTTCCAAACCTTATAATTAGTAGCAAAACATCGTGAGGAAACCAGCATGTCTGAGAGATATTTCTCAACAGCATGTGAAACTAAATCAGAGGCCCATTAGGCAGCATTAAAACTCTGACAACAGGTTAGTCACTAACCACACGAAAAGAAGAAGAGCAGTAAAGCATACGATACTATTTTTAATCAGAGGTATATTATAGCATGTTTTAAGATCTTCCTTGAGCGCTTAACTATTAGTACTCCATGAGTAACGGATTACGTTATGCCCCTAGTCCAAATTAGCAATGGCTAGTAACAAATTGTATATTTTAATGTCTTCCAATACTCGTACAAGTTTACGTTCATACTGGTTTATTTTTAGTACAATGTATAACTTTGTACCTATGTTATTTTCTTATCTTCCAATGAATTATTTTAACCTAACAACTGGCTATTTGTAGTGGCTACCCACTTTTATATATTTACTAATTACTGTTAGGACTTAGTGTCAGCTTTCATTTGATCGCCGTGGGTTTTATTATACCTATAGAGAATAGAGCTAACGAGAACTATCTCAGAAGATGTAAAGTGTCCGTCAAAATACGTAAAATTAGGGTCCGCTACAGCACCAGGGTAAAGAAAGACCAAAAAGATATTAGAGTAGGATAGAGAAATAAATAAGGACAGAAGAACTTCCATTCCGTTATTATTTAAAAAGTTTTTTAAACGGTTAACACCCAAAAATCAGTACGAAACTTATATTTAAAAGTTCACAAAAATTCTATCAATCTACACGTTTTATCACAGCAATCCTATCTCACGGTCACGCCTATGCTACTAGCATTTGGGAGGGTTAATTACTGCCTACAGACTTTTTCAACTAGTCTCCCTTAAGACATATTATAGTCTTCTTACCCCAATTTTTTTGGGGTGGGTCCAACACGTCGTCTTCCAAACTGTTTTATTAGTTGTTATCTCGGTCCTCATCCTGCTTCGAGCCTTATTATCATCTTTCTCTCACTCAGTCCATCCATGGTCTCTTTGGTCTTTGTTCTTATATTATACTCATTCACGGGTACTGAAAAGTTTACTAACGATATTTTTCTCGTTCCTCTACATCACATGCCCATACTATTATCTACAGTCGATTTCCACGCAACTTTTCAGTCACCGGTTCCAACTTCCTCTTCTGTACTCGTTTCTTATTCTGTCTACGCCACCTTCTAGCCATTTAATCGTAAAAAACATAGTAATGTTGTCTACCTACAATTCTATAGAGTCTGTTGAATCAAAGGTGCTTTAGCATTAGTTTCATCTACGATTTAGATTCTGAATTAACGTTGAAACCATTAGCCTGAGATCGAATCAATCATGTTATTGTACAAATCCTATCATTTAACATAATACATGCAACATCTCAATGGCATTCAGTTTGGACGTTCGACGTCGTTAATTAATGCAGGCCCACACTCGCTTCACGCTGTCATCGGCTCCATTCACTCGTTCAATGGAGGTAGGCACAACACGGCTGTCAAAGGCTGGGTATAGAAAGCCGTCTACGCACCGACGCTGAATAGAGTCTGAAGTGGCTAGCTATACGTCCGTTTACACTTCCGACGCACGACCGACGTAAGCTGATGCAACGTTGTATTTATGCTCTTTTGCGGTGAAATGTGTCGTATCTACATAACAGAAAAAGTTGTATTTTTCACTTTTTAGTCGTGGTCCTTACAAATTCGGATACTACACTACCTGCTACGTAAATAACAGTGAGAGTAGTTTTTAGAACATCATCTTGTAAAAAATACATATTGTTGAAACTAACTCAGAAGGAACCAATCTGGAAGTATTTCCTTTCAAATAAAATAATTTATCATGTCGGTTTATAAATGACGGAGTTAGTTATGTCCGAACATACATTTAAAAAAATATAATGGTCCGAATAGAGAACCTCCTCCTTTTTTTGGAGTCGGTTAAAAATCACTTGAGATTCTAAGAAAGATTATGGATGAAAATTGCCCGATATCAAGTCTAAAACGTGGCCCGAAATAGTTTATCACAAAGATTTAAAATCGTTACATTATAATCTTTTATTAATGTGAATCGTAAAGGCAAATAAATGACTACCACGGTTGAACTCAGATTCTGAATTGAAGAATGACACATAATATGTTGTTAGATTCATAAATCATTTTAAAATTACTACAGAGATTAGGATTCTTCAAATTCTCTACTGAGAAGTGTTGTCTTATTTATATTTTTTGTTTCAGATACTCTGGATCTCATTAGTGCTGTATCTTTTTTACGATACATTTATTTATTACAATACTGGACAACAGTTTTATTATTTAAGAAGGATATTAGGGGTAAGTTTCTAATCGTTTACAAAATGTGCTAACGAGACAGCCCTCTACTCTGTAAAAATGAATCATGTGTTTGAAAAAAAAAATGGAACATGTTATTTTATAAAACGCAGTTCTCTCTCACCTGCCAGTATTCAACATACAGGCAGAAAAAAGGTTAAAAAATATCGCCGACGAGGTTTTTTTTTATTTATTTTTTCATTTTCAGTTAGGACTATGCATCTCCCGAGGCACGGCGACTGTTATAAATTTATGTTGCGCTCTGGTATTACTTCCTCTGTGCAAGAAGTTGAATCAATTGCTGTACAGAGTCTTATCAAGATTATGGCCGGGATTATTCTTTTTCTGGCTAGAAAAAGCAAAGAGTTTTCACATGACTGTTGCAATAACGCTATTAGTTTTTGCCGGTAAGTGTTCTTGTTGTTCTTTTAACTTCTTTTTTTTTTTTTTTTAAGGCTGGCAAATCATCCAATGACTGCTCCCGCTCTGGGTGGAGCGGAAGGGAGTGTCAGACTCTTACTGACTAAAACCCATCCATGTTCCTTCCGTAGCCCTTTATGTTCCGGGGTAGCGGTAACCCTTTCGGACAATCCCGCTTACCCGGCAGGCTTGGCCCTGAGGGGCCCCTTCATATGCTGACATCTCTTTGAGGCGCGCGTGGAACATATACGCGCCGTACGGCACGGGTCTGGTGCTGATCGGACGGTGAGTCACCCATTACTCACCGCCCGCAGGCCCGCGCCTACGGTGGCCGGGAGTCGTCACGTGGCTCCCGACGCCCGGAGCGTCTCCCGCGGCGGCTGGGACGGGAGGACCTTTCTCTCTCCCATCCCGCCACCTCCTTCGCGAGCATAACTTTTTCGCAGAAGGAGGTGACTGCCTCCCACTCCCTCTCGCCCCGGACCATGGCTTGCACCAGGGCCGGGCGCGAGAGGTCGCCGCCGCCGATCGCCTCTACGAGGACACGGCGGTGCTCCGCCCAAGCGGGGCAGGTTTGCACCGTGTGCTCTACCGTGTCCTCTGGGCGATCCTCGCAGTGGTGACACCCGGGCGTTTCCTCCCGCCTGATGATGTGCAGGAACCTCCCGAAACATCCATGTCCGGTGAGGACCTGCGTCAGGCGGAAGGTGAGGGCGCCGTGACGCCTCTCTAGCCACTCCTCAAAGAGGGGCCTTACCGCCACTATCGTGGCGTGCCCTGCGCTGGGTTGCGACAGTCGCTGATTCCAGGCCGCCATGAGATCGCGCCGGAGGTCCGTCCGCTCCGCCGCAATTTGCTGCGGAAACGGAGTTTCCCCCCGGCTTAGTACCTCCGCGCGCCACTCGTACAGGCGCGCGAGGACTATCGCCTCCAGATCCCACGGCGGCAGTCCGGCAAGGAGGCTCGCCGCCTCGCCCGAGATCGTGCGGTACCCCCGGATTAGCCGAATGGCTACCACCTTTTGGGGCGCGTTCAGGTAGTGGGCGGCTCGCCGCCGCAATGAACGCGCCCACACCGGGGCCCCGTAAAGGGCCATGGACCGCACTTCTTTTAACTTCTAGATTAATATTTGTGATGGACTGATGCTACTGGTATTGCATGCTTAAGCAAAAGCAGTCACGTTTTTCCATTGAAATTGTACTAAAATAGTGCCATGCTTTCCCAGAAATTTGGAATTTTAATATACTTAACTGGGTGGGATTTTTTCTCTCTAGATTGTGCGTGTTTTCGTTACAAGGAATGTAATTAAAAACAGTTTGCGTTGCCGAGTCAAAGAGGAGTTTTATTAACGTATTCTGAAAATATGTTGAATAAAATTATGCAAACGTTATAAAAATTACAGAACAGTTATTGTATACTAAGAAATCTATAAACGGTTTCAGGCAGCTGTGATATTTAAAAATTGAACGTCTGATATACAAACTTCATGGAAACAGTTTGCCTTCTTTTACATATTTTAGGAGCTTTTTTAGCCAGTCTCTACCTTGGAACTGAAAAAAGGTGGTTTTCAATGGGTTCCATTTTTAAAAAATATTCACAAAGCGAATTGGAAATGGTGGAAGGCTCGTTAAAGCCCTCTGCGTATGTAGAGCACCATTAAGTTGTTGAGACGAAGGCTAATGGCTACCAACACCACTGTTAGGATTTCTAGCTTTTGTTCGTGAACTAGAATGTGGGTTTTAATTTTACCTGCACCAATACTACTAAACTTATATGAAATTGAAATAATTTTTGTCATATTTATTAATTTTTTGCTGACTATGTGAAGCATAATAAAAATTTGTTCGAAAAATACAGAGGCGCTAATGTAACATCAGAATTTAAGTTCTTACACCTAAAGCTCCTATCCAATTCAATAACTCATTCTAACAAAAATACTTTATCTACACTCATACCGCAAACACTGCCCATTATTTACTTCAAAACTTCCATAACAATTTCCGTACCAGAATTTACTACTGCTTCGTAACACCTGCTTTACCTTACGTACCTACCAACAAACAGTATAATACAGGTACATTATTGTTTCCAGTTGTACATTCCATTTCTCACCTGGTAAACTTGTGGAATTTCTCCAGAGGGTACGACCAACAACACGCCGAGATTAACTTCGCGAGGCACAGAAACGAGGTTAGTTTGACAAACTTTGGGCTATCCACGTTTTAGTCTTACGTAACCACCGTTCAGCTGGTTTAGAGTGTTGGTTCTGGTATAAATGGTATTAACGCAAGAGTTGTTCATGGTTATGTGGTATTAGGAAGTATGTGGAACTGTCTTGAGTGAAGAGATCTAGATTAGGAGTGTATGTCGTGCTTGATTTTAGCATTTATGTGCATCATTACATCTACAAGCTTCTCTGAGACGATGTATAGTGTGAGGACAGTCGGTTGACTACTGGTGTCTACTAGGATTTAGGATCAGGAGTCAGACTTGTTAAAATAGTCAATGAAACACTTTTGTGAAACAGAATTTAGTTTGGAAGAAGAAAATCTTAGGAATGAGAATGATCAAAGACAATAATTATTTAGAGATGGTATTAACAATAAACCTTTCACGAAGTTTAGATAATGCTAATCGAAATAAATGAAATATGACTGACTCGTTTGCATAATTAAGGCCATAACATAGGTCTTTATTGCAACGCCATGGTACCAACACCAATGAGTTTACGCCAGGCATCTGCAGGGGACTTTGCTGCATAGGTAAGTCTTACGTTATTCTATTGACAAATTTAGTTTTCCATTTCACTCACTTAACTTTCATGGCAAGGAATTAGCTTCGTTTTCGCTCATCGTTCTTTCTTACTTTTTCTCGACTTTTAACGGTAGTAGCTTGATGGCAAAAAGATAAACTTCCTCGATAATTAGGCTATTAAATGCAAAAAGATTTTTCAAATTCGATTCTACCAGTCGAGTTTAAAACAATATGTTTCCTGAGTTAAGCGCGTTCAAATACCTAAAGAAACCACCTAATTCTTCAGCTTTATTATTATTAGTACGGTAGTTTTATAAGGCGGATCGATTGGATTCCTGCCATAGATTTTGGTATCGGTATTTTTTACAGGCGCCAGCACAACAAGTTACCCCTATCTGTCAAATTTCTTTGATAGGATTTCAATTTTATTTCAAAAGTATAAGGTTAATTTTCAATTGGGAAAATTTGACAGTTTGGGGTGACATAGATTTCTCAGGTTTACAGAAGTCAAAATAGCAGATATTTTTCCCGACAGCTGAACTACCTAAGTACCTACCTCATATTCACACGATCATCATTGCCTCGATAATGTTACCATTATCCTCCTCTTATCCCAATTTATTTTGAGTTAGCGCATCATGTCTTTTTTTTCCCTACTTCTCTTTTAGTCGTTATCTCAGTAGTCCGTAGTCTTTCTACGCTATATAATCATCACACAGTCCATCCATTGTTTCTTTGGTCTTCCCGTTATCGAATATCATGTCATCCACATTCATACTCAAAACTTACCTGACGACATTTTCTTCCTACTATTCTCACCATCGAATGTAATATTCTGAAACACAAAATCCTTAAATTAGATTGTTTTAAATTCCTAACTCGCTGCGGTCACAACATATAAAAAACAAATGACATGTATTCCGCTAACAATAAAAGTCTAGATTGCTATCGTTTTCACTAGCAACCATAGCTATAACGTCATCTACATCCTGTAGCTCATAACAACAGTGACCCTAGGTTGCCTTTCGGTTAGGAAGATGATAAACTAAGATGATAAAATAATGACTTGTCGTCCTTGAATGCCTCTGCAATAAAGATTTATAATTATAGCTTTTGATTGATGTAGGTATGTTTTGCTGGATAATTTTGTTGCACGTTCCGACTAAGTTCAATTATTTTTCTTGGATGCCCCAAGCTTCATTGTTTCGATGTTTTTCTGGTTTCGCTACTCTAGATTGGGGCTTGTACAGGATTATTAATGTGGTTAGAAAAATAATGGCAATTTTGTCCCCTAAAAAGCTCTTTGCGTCTTTTTCATTATTTTATCAGTGTTTAGGTGATTGTTTATTTTCATACACAGAATCAAGTTCTTCTAACTGAACAATCAATGCGCCACTTCTTTGTCCCTGCTAAACACTAGGAAGTGGCGGGCGTTTTAGGGGGACTGTCTTATGTAATTTTGACGTTCAAAAAGTGCTGGTTATCAGCCTAGTTTGAATAAATTACTTTGAATTATTGTCTTTTACCCGTCTGAGAGATCTTTGGCGTTCATCATTTGTTTAATTTCAGAATCCTCTATGCCTGCTATTAAGTACAGCAGGTCTAACAGGCGTGTCGATGCTTATTATTACTGTATGCATGGGCCTTACGTCTATGAGGGTCGTCCGTAGAAGAGTCTACAACGCTTTCTGGTATACCCACCAGCTATATCTACTATTCATCGTGTTACTTATTATACATCCATTGAGGTAAGTGTATAATTAATTGAAAGTTATTTATTTCGTATATTTACCATCCCTTCGGGTTAGGTTAATAATCCTACTAATATTATAAATTATATAATATTTTATTATTATAAATTTTGTGAGGATGTATGGATGTTTGTTACTCTTACACGCAAAAACTACTGTGTGGATTTGGATGAAATTTGGTACACAGATAGTTTATATCCTGGATTAACACATAGGATACTTTTATTTATATTACCTCGGTAGTACGTTCCTGTGGGATAATTTCCGACATCTCCGCGGGCGAAGCCGCTGGTTGAAGCTAGTACAATAATGAATACATCGGCGATATTTGTTTTGCACAGTTACGCTTTTTCTTACAACACAGTTTTCTGCAGGGGCAGTAAAGTTTGTATTTTACAACCTAACGGTTAAAACAAACAAAAGAAAACTACCATTTAATGGCTATCCTGAAGTTAATGCAACAGCTGCAAGTATGCAAGAAACGCCTTTCTTTAGCGCTTTAAGCACGTGCAACAAAGTTTAGGCTTAAGAAATATGATTAATACAAGCAATGACGTGCTTAAAGAGTTAAAATGAAACAATAATAAATATGATGTGAATCACAGTCATACTCATAACTGAGGTCATTGACGAAAAATCCTGTGCACAAATACGATTAATCCAGATTAAATCCCTTCTCTCTATATTATTTACTAACTTCCGCCCGCTGCTTCGCCCCCAAAATATGTCGACAAATTATAAATAATAAATAATATCCTTGGACATTTCACACAGCGCCATATCATCCCAAGCTAAGCAACCTAATGCTTGTGTTATGGTAACGAGATGGCTGATATACTAATAACGATCTACTACTATAATTATACACATAAACCTTCCTCTTGAATCACTCTAACAATAAAAAAACCGCATCAAAATCTAATAATCTAAAAATAGTTTTAAAGATTTAAGCATACATAGGGATATAGGGACAGAGAAAGCGACTTTGTTGTATACTATGTAGTGATTTATTTGTTTAAACGTTTCGCATACAATAAAGGTACAAAGGCGGACTTAATTCCTTGCGTAGGCAAAAGTATAAGTAAAAGTAAAATAATAAGTTCGTTGCGTAGCTTCTATCCTGTGATCTTAACTGCTACATTCTATTCATTTTCCATTCATTCATTGTAAAGTTACTGAAATAAATTATCATTTATCATTTTCTACTACCCGCATAAAAAATGTTATAAGTAGCTTGTTTCATTTAAACTCTAAGGTCCAAACCATGCTTGAATTTAAATTACGGTTTAAAGTTTCAAAAGCGAATACAATGGCATGGCGGCAAGTTAACGATTGCGCGTGAGTCAGATGAAAATAATGAATCATGTCGAACTTTATTTAAAGCTAGCTTTGACCATATTTAGTTGCGAATCACAGTTTATTTATTGCAAAAACGTGTCAAGGTTGATATTGGAATTGAGTATGGAACTGATAATTATGACAAGTTGTGGTGAATGAAATAAAATTTTTGCCCATTTGAAGCGTTCTAAACGTCCAAAACTTTCTTTTACGTGCCTGAAATTTACTATTCTTTCTTTGTTAGTAAAATAATGCTGTCCTTTTATTTATTTTTAGCTAGCCTACACTGTCCGGGTATTTAGTTTGAACGGCCCAAACCGAATGGACCGCGGGCCATTCGACCGTAACCAAAAATCGTCTACGTTTCAAAGGACCGGTGATAAAATGATTTCAAAATTAATTTAAAGGTACAGTCGCATACATTGTAATAGTCAGGCTAAATTTAACTTTTGTAAACATTTTATATTATTGTTGATTGTTTTTCTAAGGAAGATAATACAAATCTAAGAAAAAAAAAAAAAAACTTTTATTTCAACTTTTTAACTTTTGCACCCGAATGTACTTGATGTAGTTTATGACACTGAATTTGTTTACCAGTTTTTATCACCGGTCCTTTGGAACGTAGGCGATTTTTGTTTACGGTCGAATGGCCCGCGGGCCATTCGGTTTGGGCCGTTCAGACTAAATACCCACTGTCCCACTGCCGTTCTTGCCTTATTAAATTCAAATAAAATGAGAAAAGTGTTTTATTTCAGCGGTGTCCTGAAAGAAGAAGTCAATGAAACAGAAACTAGTCAAAATTTTAGTCAAAACAAAAATACTCCGAAATTCGTCGCCATCAAATCAAAGGTGAGTCAAAAATCTTTCACTAGCACAATATCGTAGAAATCATTAATGTTGATAAAAATACTGTTTTATGTAGATAACAAGTGAATAAAATAGAGTTGAACAGACTTGGCACTGACTGGACAGGCCCACCCAATCTATAGGATTATTTCCTCGAAGGTCATTTCAGGCACCAACCTACATGGTCTTCGCATGATTTGACCAAGATTATGTCTGGACATTAAAAGAAACTGTGAGTCAGTTAGGAAAGGCCGACATCATCTAGTTTAAAAAAAATATTATTGACGTGTAAAAGTGTTTGTGAAAACCCATTTACTAAAATAAAATCATTTATCATTATAATCTTTCTGTTCAAAGTCAAAAAGAACTGCTGAAAACTATTTTTTCAGAGACTATACTCGTACCTACGTCTTATAGGTATTAGACATGTATGCCGTAGATTCATATATATGTATACACCTTTACAACAGCGTCTGTGTCTGATATTAACCCTTTTCATACACCACTCTCGTGGGACGTCACCTATTATATAATGTACCTTAAGTAAACTCTCATTCAGACGTGAACTGAAAGCGTCTGGGAGGGTAATCTAATAAGTATATTAATGTCCCTAATTGATGGTCCCGCACTCCGTCTAATGTACTCTGGGTAGTGGAGAGGTTCGTGTCCTATCAAGGTCCGGGTATTTCGACTTCGACGATAGCTAAGTATGTATGACTAGCTTCTGCCCGCGACTTCGTCCGCGGAAAATTGCGATATACTGTAACTGTTAAGGCAGCGCATGCAAATAATTCTGTTTTCGGAGGTATTTTTTTCCGACTTGCTAGACGAAAATTGCGATAGCTCGGCTAATATGTATGATATAAATATAATTTATAGCCTATAGCACTCAGGAATAATGTAGCTTTCTATCAGTGAAATTGGATCATTAGTTCCGGAGATTACCCCCTACATACAAACTTACAAAGGAGATTGTTCTAGACCGCCCTATAACCAACAAACATTTGACGTGTACGTTAATTTTAATTGTATTTTAATATGCTTTTTAAAAATAATAAATTCTGCAGACACTGTTTAATTCTTAATAGGTTTATAAAAGTGACCTCATTTATTTTATTACCAACTAAACTCGCCATCTTTCATGGAATTGTCAATGTGAATGTCACCAAAGATTTGACAGTGTCGCTCTCGGTCATATTACATAAATATCGATATCGACGACGATGTCCATAATATCTAGTGATAAATAATGGATTTAGATATTTATCACTTCCAAAACATTGAAAATGTGCAACATAAAAGTTTTTCATGCATATTTTTTTCATGGAATTAGTTCCGTAAACATTTTAATGGAACTTATGATGAATATGGCCTAGCATGATTATGATGAAAATATAATGAATGAAACAAACTCACAAAATGTACTTACTAGTCGAATGAGGGATTTTCTGACAAGTGAGAAAATATTAGTTCAAAAGAGGCGTTGGTAAAAAATACGTCACTGTCTCTGGTTTTTGACATCAAATAAGCTTTCTTATTAACGGATCTTATTGTTGTTATCAATAGCCAGTAAAACAAAGACGTATTTTTTACCCCCGCCATTTATTGAACTATGTTTTTTCACTTGTCAGAAAATCTCTCATTGAACGATTGAAATGTCATTTACGACTTCAGTAGCCATATTTTTACTTTTCAAGTACTTAAACTCTATTTTTAAATGTCGCAAACTAAAACGTTTCACATTGTTCGTTGGGAACAAAATATTTTATATTAGCATTCATTTAATTGAAGTAGAATCATAGCAACAACGTGTTTATGTTTGAAACGGAACAAATGAATTTACATTTGACATATTGATCTACTAAACTAAAACCACAGTTTAAATAGGTGGTCATCGATATACCATGATTGATCTTCGAGAGAACATCTCTATTCTCTACGTCAGTCGGTTCGTGTCACCGAGTCTCACGTGCTGGCTGTGGTTGTGTTGTATTTGGCGATTTCTTTTGGCGTTTTTGATTTTGTTTCTGTTTGTAATACAACTGTATTTACAGTAATATTTTATTGTATTTGAAGTTTAATGCTTTGTAGAAACCAGAAATAGAAGGTTTTAGAAGGAATTACTTAAGTTTTCTTTTATTACAAATAACCTCAAAATCTGTTAGTTTTTTTTAAATAAATCTGTTCTCTAAAGTGTCCGTGAAGAAATTTTGTTCTTATGGGCTACTAAGGGCAATTTACAAATAGAAAATGATTTTTTCTATGCTGTTGGCTCCAGGGCGGACAATGTATGGGCGTAGAACAATCTCCTTTTACCTCTTTATAATACTAGTATAGATTTGCTAGACAGGAACTATACTGCGTAATCAGCGTAACTAGCATTGAATATGAAATATAGTCAATAAACTTTATTTTTAACGAAGAAAAAAGAAAAACCAAAGAAAAAAAGAAAAAGAAATTTAAGAAAGTTTCTATATACACCTAACATATTTATCCAGATATATGGTATTACCTAGTACCTAACTGTATGTTATGGAGGTCAGATAAGCAGTCGCTCCATGTAAAATACTGGTATTCAGCTGCATCTAGTTAGACTGGAAGCCGACCTCAACACAATTGGGAAGAGGCTAAGTAATAAATGATGATACATTTTAGTTTTTTTTGTGATAGGATTATCCGGGGTTTTGAATAATCTCGCCGTAACCTTTCCCAAATCATCATGCTCTGATTTATATAATCTTCCGCGTATGGCTGACCTATCGTTAATATATTAGATGTAACCTGACTTATGCGTTCCAATTCAATGATTTGATTAATTCTCTCCGAATTAACATTACAATCGACACGCCCGCATTCCCTAAAGCCCTAAATGGTTGGCCAATTATATACAATCCTCGTTAGTTTATGTAGAATTCAATAATTATATACTTACCTATAGTTTGGCTTAGGGCCCTATTTTTGTAAATATTTAGTAAATAAATTATTATTTCAATAGATAGTATTAATCTATAGACCTCTAGCGACGATTTGATCCAATAAACAAAATGGTACTCGCAACCTTCGTGCGTGTATGGCTAGTGCTATTCTGTGAAAATGTAGGTGAAGTGAGTTTAAAGTGAGCTGTCAATGGTGTCAATTCTACCCTAGCATTAGGTATGACCACAGCAGAGGTTCTGTGGGTGGAACGACAGTTCACTTCATCTAAGTTTTCACTATGAGCTTTATACCGACCTCGTATCGACCGATGATATGTAGGTACGAAAACGAAAGATAAGGAGTGTTTAAGCTGCGTAGCAGGTGACGTACTAGAGTTTCTGTCTATCCCCATTAAAAGAACGCGTGATTTTATGTAGGTATTTACAAAATGAGTTACTTCGAAAGCTGTAGACTAAACTATTAAATATTTCCATCCTGAGTTCCGCAATCACTAATCCTTAAAATTGTTTTGATATTTACAAAACTATTCCGAACATTGTTTAGCTTACTGCGGTTCTTAGTAAACATAAAGTACAATAACCTCCGAGCTAGCAACTATCATGGATTGCATTGGTCAAACGTATGATTTTAGGTAGAAACTAAAATCGTTACTCATCATTATTGTTGTGGTCTTTTTGTTCGCTCGTTTTGTCCACGTAGTCAGATGAGACCAATTTCTTCGCAACGTTTTCTACGACAATCGATACTTTTTTTATTTGACAATGTCTCTTGTTTACGTAATTTTAACCGTGGCAACATCTGCTCCTGCTCTTGTTTAACACGTTCGGTGCGGTATCGGGTCGATTATATCCGATGCTCATCTTTCCAATGGTGCGGAGTAAAAATTACTGTGCCAACCGCTGGACAGATATATTTGGTCTCCCTAGGAGTATGAATGAGACCGTTAGTGTTTTGGAATTGCCTCCTTAAATAAATAATATAGATACGAAAAAAATGCATCGGGTCTTTTCGACCCGATACCGACTGGAGCGAAATTTTTTACGTCTAGTGCGTTTATCGGATCTAAATGACCCGACACCCGATGACCCTATAGCCGCACTAGATTACATGTTGGTAGAGCTAGTGAGGTCCTTCTGGTAAGATGACTTTTTATCCAAACGAAATTGTATGAAACATGTAGTGATCTAGGAAATGTTATTTAAGTTGAGTGAGGGTGAGAATTGTGAGAAACCAACGAAAAATAAAGTAAGCGAAGGTCCTCCAAGGCAGATATTAGGTAAGCGTAATATATCTGATAATGAACATCAACAGTGGAAACAGTATATAACTTAATCATGGGTGACAAAAAACGGAATGGTTCAGCATGCTGCGATAAATTACGCCAAACACTAAGTAGCAAAGAAGCCGTCAATAAAGTTAAAAAAGTTAAAACAATGTGTCACGCATGTAGAAAGACAGTCGAAAGTGATATAATGAAAATCATTCTTCTAATATGACTGTATAATTTATTTTTATTTGTATTAAATAGATCTCAAAAATATATTATAAGTACATTTTATCGATATCAATGTTTTTTTTGTCATCCACAACACTAAAAATGTATCGACACCTTAACTGACTAGTGCGGATATGGGGTCGTAAAGACCCGATAGACAATACCTTTATTTACAAGCAAACCATTCAATGCATCTACCTACGACTTCAGCCTTTTATGGAGTATTTATTTGGCAATATATTGGTATAAAGGAATATGTTTTTATAATTATCTCTATTAAGATAAGTCCTTCTAAACAGACCGAAGTTGAACAGGTCCTTTCGACCCAGCAACGCACCAGGAACAAGTTGGGCTTCGGATATAATCGACCCGATGCCGCACCAACTAAAAGTCATCAAATTTGACTACCGCAGTGAACGTGTTAAGTCATTTTTACCGGGTAAACATCATTTGCCTACAAGTACCAATGTCCAATACTACTTACCTTTGAACCATTCGTCCACTAAATTTCATCTGTCACTCTTCTATTTCTAAGCAACGAAACAAGTTCCATTGGTTTCTTGTTTCTTAAGTTACTTTAATTTACTAGACGATCGTGGATATACTTTTAATTTAAAATTATCTCTTTTTTCACCTTCTGAAAGTAGTTTTATAGTTTCAATAGCTTCATTCTTACATACGTATACGTAGTTTATTTGTGATCGATGAGTCTTTCTAATAACCATTGTATAGCATCTGTATATAGTTTGTATACAACACTTCGTCTTCTTCTTTCGAATGTAAAATTTCTGACGATTGAAAGAGAGAAATCGGTGTATTACTATACACCTGTTATAGGTAATACGTTTATTAGTAAGGGGTTAGAATATAACTTTCTATACAGCTAGGTGTAAAACTCGAACTGAAAAATGATTGAACTTAATCCATTAATCAATAAATGAAATGCACCAGCGCGGTTTGACCAGACTCTATAAACCGAATAAACCCTAAGTTTTGCACTAACTCCTGGAGTGTCATGTGGAAAACCCATTTCTATAACCTGCTATAGGAAACCTATGTATGGCTTTAATCTATTAAAACGAATGTGTTCAATGTTCACCTAGTTCCAGAATTACATACAGCCGAAGCTCTATTTTGAGACTTAATACCACACAATAGCACTGCACATAATGTTCATTGTAGGGACTCAAATTGATATCGCAGGCGCGGCTAATTTTCGTTGACCAGCTGCGGCCGGTCAAATAGGTGGATTTATAATAGATTTACGATCTAAATCGTTTTGGTTAAGGCTCATTAAACATGGTAGGTATGTCATTATATCAGTCCTTCCATATTGTGATTATTAAAAACTACAGAATCATTAAAATGCTGGATTCATTTGTCGAGCGACATTCAAGTCGAACAAACTAAATGATTTTGGTCCGTGATTTTCCATCACTACTTCTAAAATCGGTCCGTTTATTTAATCCACGCTATGACGGATAACAAAAGCACCCATGTTTTACTAAGCTTTTCAAAATAATTTAAAAATAATAAATGGCGTGGGAGGAGGTTCACTTTTAAGTGCGTGAGACAACTGCGAACTCAGTAGATGTGATTATTGTTCTACATTCTTAATGTGTTAGCATAACATGAGGAGGAGCTCGTGGCTAAGTTATGACAGCAGCACCAGTCGATCTCTATGCATTAGGTTAAGCTACGCTTGCCACAGTGGTTCCGTGGATGTGTGACCATCCTTACATACCGAGACTCCTCTGTGGCTCGGAAAACACGTGCTGTTAGTCCCAGCTGTCATTTGACAGACGTTACGGGTCATCAGAACTCCGTTAGCATCGTATTACCCAGGTACTGGGTTGTGGAGGTCAGATAGGCAGTAGTCCCATGTAAACTGGTATTCAGCTGCATTCGGTTAGACTGGAAGCCAACCCCAACGTAGTTGGGAAAGGCTAAGTAGATTTATTGATTGTGTTAGCATAATACGATATTTTTCGCTAACGACATGGCATTTTTGGGGTTAAATCATCGTGGATCAATTAAAAGATCCTTCAAAATCGGCATTCCTCATCTCCCCCTCTATTCCTTATTTACGCCATTTATTTTCTTATTTTTTCGTCCCAATTAACCTTTTGGCGTAATAATAATTTTATTGTCGAGACGTTTAAGGTTACCAGACAATAGCGATGCGGAGGATTTAGAGTTTCTAAATATAATTTTCTTTACGATTTAATTTACAAATACCCTGATAACAATGACCTGCTATCCATCATCATCACATTATGTATATACCTACTTAAACACACTATTCGATCGTCAGCTTTCTTGATGGTCTTGTAAAAGTTGTAAATGTGACTCGTATGACCTAATTTTGATATGACATCATCAACCTGTCAGTCTGACAATGAACAACATTCATATAAATGCGTGACCAATAGTTTAGTCACCGCTACTGAATAGTCCGATTTACTTCTTTTCGTGGGAAGGTACTAACCCACTCTAAAAGCAAAGGGAGTATCAATGATAAGTACAATGACAACAATCCGTTTTTACCTGTATCTGTTATTCGTTGTTACCAGATCGTATGTTTAAATTAAACTAGGAGTTTGTTTTCCGTAATTATTCTTACGGGTTCATTCGTTTTTGCATTCAATAATAAAATATTTTTTTCTTCTTCCTCTTGTGAGATAGATCGTTGACTGTTTAATCGTTTCTTACTTACTAATCTTTATACCTAGGCGTTTAATATGAAATTAACAGAAAAGGGTTTATACATTAACCAAATAGGTTAGGATCTCTACAGTATCATAAACTGTTTGCCATTGGCATATTGTCCCAGACCTGTAAAACAATACAAAAGATGGTAGGTAATAGCTGTGGTTGAGAAGAATTAATTTCTAGGCTTTATCTAAGAAGTTTACCCTTATTTGTTTATCTAATTTAATCATGTCATTTTATTTTTTATTATTAAGTTATGTCATATTATGTCTCTTTCGTATGGTTCTTAGATATTATATGTATTTTGGTGCAGTGCTTGAACTAAATCATCGGCATATAATATGCATCGATCTGTATGCGAATTAAACGCTTCATTCCAAGCGATTCAGTCCTATTTTAATAGGTTAATGATTCTATTGTTTCTCTTTGTGTGCAAACTGAAACCGTCATTTCATTCGAAGGTAATGTTTTGTACATAAATATCATTATTATTAATGCGCGATTGAGACTGCGCGCGTCTGAAAATTAGACGTTAATTATGTACCTGCAGATGGCGTTTCCTATGTTTTTTTTGTCTCGTTTATTTGACGAGCAACTAATTGCGAGGTACTTAATGCGGTGTTTTATTTTCAGACTTGGCTGTGGATGTCCTTGCCATTGACATGCTACGTCTTGGATCTTTTGTGGCGGATCTGTACTAGGAATAGAGCGAAAGTTAATATATTGGAAGTAAGTTTACTAAATTATACTAGTCTTTAATAGGGATGATGACAAGGAAATTATATTTAGTCCGGCAGTCAGATAATAAAAAAATATTAGACACGTATTTTTGCTAACAAAAAATTACTTAAATGTCGGGGTGCGGCGCGCGATACGTCACAACTCAGTATAAAATCTACATAGGACTATAGGAGTGACGTCATGCCACATTTTAACACAATGTATCCGTAATCGTACGTAATCTTTTAATTACGTGTAAAAATAAAAAACACGTGTCCAATATTTTTAAATAATCTAGCTGATGACGGACTAAAAAATAAGTATAGTCTGCATCCCTATTTTGATAGGTACCGTAACCTTTTTTTCCGTTCCAATATCTTCGCTGCAAGCTATATATATAAGGTGTTAAAAAATTAACAAAATGAACATTGTTTAGAGCCGTGAATAAACAAACACCTAATTATTTAATTATAATAGTTTCAAACCATTAAAAATCGTAGAACTACATAGCCATGACTCCAAATATAATAATATTTATAATTAGGTGTTTGTTTATTCACGGCTCTAAACAATGTTCATTAACTAGATAAACCTCAAACATGCGAGGTTTATACGACTTTATGTTCACATTTAGCTGAAGATTTTCGCGAAAATAGTTACGTGGGCAGTTTTAATCCAATAACCGATCAAGCTTTGCATAATCCTCTTATTGGGTAACGGTCTATTGGATTCGACAGAATTCATTGCATATTTTAGATTCGTATCATGTTTTAATTGCATTATCTCTTTTATTATGCTTTGATCGGCTGTTTCTGCATATTTTATAATAGTGTGGCTATCTAGGATCTTCAATTAAATTTTCTAATTCGTGTTTCTTAATTTAACTTTTTTTTTTCAACGTGATATAATATTTTTTTGAATTAAGGCCGTATACGTATAATTATTCTTTCAGGTTTATTCGTTTTTAATATAATAGTTCTAGCTCTTGTGACCTAGATTGAAACTGTTAAATCGTAAGCGTTTATTTTGAAATTTGGACAGCACATCTTTTTGTTTTCCACCTCTATTAGCAGTCATCTCAGAGTTTACTTTCTTATAAGATGCTATTATCATTTACGCCATCTTTTCCTTCTTTCTTTTATAACCTTTTGACCGCCACAGTCGTGTATAGACGACAAACCAAAATGTGCCCAGCACGCCACGGTCGCGACTGGGTGACAGAATTTTAAACGTAAATAAATAATAATAATAATTTCGACCTCACTACTATTTTGTAGGTATTAAAGGATGAATTCGGCTTGGCGCTGAGGGCACGCTTTTTCATTTTTGACGTGGCGGTCAAAAGGTTAATAGCTCTGAGAGTTTTTTTTGTATTAAGTACTTAAGTACAGACGCCAGCACATCAAGTTACCACAATCTGTCAAATTTCTTTGATAGTATTTCAAATTTATTGCAAAGACATAAGGTTCATTTTTAATTGAGAAAATTGGACAGTTAGGGATAGCTTGATGTGCTGGCCTCTGTACATATTGTTTTTTTTATATGTTCCTCTTATTTTTCAGCTAGTATTTCTATTAAAATTCCTCCTGCCCTAGATTGAATATTGCCAACCCTATTATTTCTTGCTCAACAGACTGCTAACAGGTTATGGTCCCATGGGTAATTCCGCATTGATGGGATTAGCGGTTTGGGATGAACGAGTTAACCGCTTCCCCTTGGCTTGTATAATTTTCGATGGGATGTTGTAATATTGTATGAGGTGGTAATGGGATTACTCAGAAGTATAATTTTCATTAATAAATTAACAATGCGTCTTATTGTGGCAAATTTTCCGAATGGCCATATAACTGTTTTAGTGATTGCAGCGATCACGATAATTTTATTATGTGCGTACCTAAATGTTCAGACATTTACTGTCATTTTAAGGCAGTGGGCGTATACGCTTTGGAGTTGTCTTTTAATGGGTACATAATAAACTAAGATGGATTTCAATAAAACATGTTTTAATGATTACTTTAGCAGTTTATGATGATGAAAGAATGATTGTTGTAACACGTTGATAAAATACACCATTACTGCACACAACTAAAACAGTTAAACCGTTAACGTTATAGGTGCATCACATGGCGGGTCGCACCATAAGCTTGACAGTGAGTTGCCCGCACGAGCTGCAATGTCGCATGGGGCAGTATGTGCTGCTGCAGTGTTTGGACGTCTCTCTCATTGAGTGGCATCCCTTCACTGTTGTCAAGGTAAGCGGAACTAGTATTTTGTAGGTGAGTCACACCGGCAGTAGGTACGGAGGCCAGCAGTGACCAGCACATCAAGCTACCTCAATCTGTCAAATTTATTTGATAGATATTCAACTTTATTACAAAGGTATAAGGATCATGTTCAATTGGGAATATTTGACTGTTTAGGATAGCTTGATGTTCTGGTGTCTGTCCATAACACGTTTGCTATACTGCATCTTCTTCTTGCGTATTTGATACACCGCATCATATTTTTGGGCTGCAAAGCGGCGTATCTTTTTTGATTATGTTCAGTTGTGGATTACGAGCTGAGGCCGATCGAGTTTACAGGTTACTTGGTTCTAATGCCCGTATTTCAGAATCTCACTCAATACTCAAGCATTGCTTGAGTCTCGATTAAAGCCATTTGACTGGTTAAAACTAGTTTTAAGTAAAGCTTGAGCCTTGAGCGAGGTTTTGTAATACGGGCCTACGACTTACAATCTGAGTGAGTTTTCACATCGTCGTTTTAGTGAGAGGTTATTGTTGATTTACGAGTGACGAATAAAAGGCAGAAATGTTGAGCAGAGAGCAGTTGTGGTTCAGCAGTATCAGCCACGCCTTACGAGATGTAGGCCGTGAGTTCAAACCCAGAAAGGCTCTTTACTTTGTGTATTTAATTTCATCATCACTGCTCTCAAAATGGTACCTCTAGGAAAATATCGTGACGAAACCGGCATAGAACCAAAAATTCGAAGACATGTGACATCTACCAACTGAGCCTACGTGGTGATTTATGGCCCACTCCCTCCTTCTCATAGAGAGGAGGCCTAGGTCCTATCAGTGGGAACATTATAGGCTGATTATGCTAAATAGTGGGTGCCTATAGCCGCTTTAAAATTAAAATTTACGGTCAAAAACTGTCAAGACTTTAACGTTCACTCATAAATTATTTTAGATAATGGAGTACCTATTGAGAATAAATATTTATTTCTAAAATGACGGTTTCATGTACTGCCACTTAACCTGTCGTGAATTATTTATGTTCTAACAATATAAATGATATTCTGTTACGTAAGTTCAGACTATAGTTAAAAATATATTTTGTCGTAAGTGCTACAACCTCGTGGGTGGGATGGGAGACTCCATATAAGGTAGTTGACCTATTAGCAATCACGCTAAGCATATACGCTTATTGACAATGGCTTCTGTGGCATCTCAAAATGGTAGATTGTAATTGTCATGTTACACTATAAGGTTTTATAACGGTTGTTATGGAAGATCTTGTCTCATCAAAATATTTCATCGCTTAAAGAATACCTAGTACGAGTAGTAGTAGTAAGAATACCTAGTTTCTTATAATAAATGATTTTATATTTGTGAATGGGTTTTTCACAAACACGTCAATATTTTTTTTTAATAACTGGATGAGGTTGGCGTTTCCCAACTACTTTGAGAAGAAGGCCGAAACAAACTAAGAGGTCACAGTCTCTTTTAATGTCCAGACATGATCTTGGTCAAATCATTCAGACACCAACCTACTTGTATCTGAAATAGCTTTTTGAGGAAAGAACCATACAGATTGAGTGGGTCTGTCCCAGTCTTATTATTGTACTCTTTGGTCTGTCCCACAGAACAGTTCTTTATCTGTTCTGTGGTCTGTCCAGTCAGTGCACGCATTTGTCATAAATCGTGCAGCTCAACTCGAAACTTAACGAGCTCAACGATTCGACGAACAATACCAAAGAAAAGACATTTGATTACTCTACTAGTCTTGATCATGTACGAGTAGTTCAATGATGTTTTTTAGTCTTGTGTTCACGTGGCTAATATCGTCACGTTGTGTCGTTCTTCTGATCTGTTCTAAATGTGTGTATATCGTCAGTTGCTATACTCTCTCAGATGATATGAGATACTAAGGGAGACACCTTAGGTATACCCTCGTGATAAAACGTCTGGGGAATTATGAGCTCTGTTGAGCCTTAATTGTCTTTCCCATTTCAGGTTCCTACATCATACCAAAGAAGCTTCGTCGTATGGATAAGAGTAAAAGGGGATTGGACTGAATCGTTGGAGAAATTGTTATTAGAAAGAAGGCCCAGTGAACTAAGGTATTTCCTGACATTTTAAACACACATAATTCTGAATTCAGAATGTTTTACAAAGTACCATTCTTTTTCGTTATCACTTTATCAAAATGTATTGGATTGGAATCGATAGAGCGTGTCTTTCAACTCCATCATAAGTTCCAGTCGCAATTTTAATATTCACCATCTTTCACGTAATTTTTATACCATTCTTCTGTTTGAGTTTATCTCTCTATTTATGCATTATTTTAATTATTTTACTGTTATTAAAGTGCTTTTTTTTCTTCATTTTCAGTGTACTGGTAGACGGACCGTTCTCAAGTCCTATGCAGGGCGTCTGTCGGAGTGATGTGGCAATATGCGTGGCTGCCGGAGTCGGGATTACGCCGTTTGTAGGCGTGTTGCATGACATGTTGCTGTATGTGTTGCACTATTCGTTTTTTTAATAAAATTTTTGTTAGTGTTATAATTTGGTACCCACCCACTAAGTCAAAATAGCTCGAGTCGTCCAACAAGGATTACTGTTCATCTTTAAGTATCTTTTATTTGGTGTATTTGATCCTACTTACATTTATTGTTTCAAGATGACCTGACAGACGAGAGCTAAGCATACCGTTTAAAAGGAAACTTATTTTGAAGTTTCTTAAAAACCATTCTTATATGGATTTATTTTTCGTTCCAGGAACCCCCGTAATCGCCTGCCCGGTAGAATCCATCTTCTCTGGATAGTAAGACACGAAAAAGAGCTCACATGGCTCGCAGACCTAGCGAACAAAACTATACTGCTATTACGAAATGCAAACCGCCCAGACAGACTGCACATAGAGTTTTACGTCACTAGCACACAAAATGAACTTAAAAAAGAAAGTAATAAAGCACGTAATCCCGTAGCACACATGGTTGTGATTAACGAGAAAGGTCTCAGTCACGTTTTGAGTAGAGACAGAGATTATGAAAGAGTGACTTTGCTGACTCCTAATCTTAACAGGAATACTAATGAAGTGAAGTCAGGAGGAGATGAAGACAATAATTTTAATATAGCGAAACAGTATCCTCTGATTGGATGTAGAGTTCGACGGGGGAGACCGCATTGGGATAGGGTCTTTGGATATTGGGTGCACTTATATCCTGAGTGAGTTGACTCTGTTTTAGATAACTATGAAACCTAAAACTTCACCGAAAAAAAAAAACAAAAACAAAATTGACCGCACCAAAGCATTTGAATGTGTTCATAATGGCCTATTTATTGATTAAGTTCGTAATTATAGTTTGAAGGGATGACAATTCAATGTCTTTTTTGTATCTTTAGAGTAAACTTGACTTTATATTACATTAATTATATGAATCATGTTGCAACAGTACTACAGAACGTTAGAGTCCCTTATGGTTCTATATTAGGTGCTGTCCTAAATGTATTACATTTTCTTAAAAATATATGACATTCAACACAAATAATTGTAATATTTTCTCGTTAGTTACTTAACTAATATAACTACGGTATTAACGTGTTTTTTGGTTTTTCTTTCAGGGATCACCTTAACTTATATTGCTGTGGACCAAAGAAATTAGTGAAATTATTGAGAAGCAACTGTAAAAATGCTTCAAAGACTAGTAAAACTAAGTTTACGTTTGTTCACGAAGGTTTCTCTTAAACAGTGATATTGTAACCAGAATAGTAACTAATTAGAATTACTCAATATTATAAAAATAAAATGCATTTATTATGAGGGTGCTGTTCTTTTATTTAAATACAAAATAGTTCAAGTTAAATAGATATGGCTATAATGAATCATGGGAACTTGTAAACTGATGAGAATTTTGGCGTTTCTGTTGTGAAAACTTAAATGCAATATCTTAGCGGCAACCCTGTCTACAGAATAGAAAACAGTGCGACTGGATTTGTGTTTACTACTCAACAGACAGTATAGTCATCATCATCATTTGCCTACAGTAGTCCACTGCTATACATAGACCTCTCCAATCGCTCGCTAATCAGCTCCAATTTGGCAACTGTCATCTACCTGCTACCATCCAATCCGCGAAGATTGTCGCTCCATTTGGGACAGGGAGACGGAGTTTCAAGTTCTTTATGCCTTAAAATCTTCGTCACTAAGAGAGTACATACACATAAACTTTATCTCTTGATGTCTCACTGCTGGGCTGCGGCCTACCTTGTCTTACTGCCTCTTTTCATTAACAAAACTGGGATACCAAATATTGCTGATCTCCTTTAGAGCAGCGAAGAAATAGACAAGAGTTTTGTTTTTATTTCAACATGTGAGACTGTCAGAATTCAGATGTTATGTCAAAATAATGTCTGACAAATTAAATTATTTGTAAAATGATTTTACATTATCAATGAAAATATTTATTACATTTAAGGCAATACAATATCAGTACGAAGGAATGACGCCTGGAATACCTGAAGCAAAGGAGAAAACAGTAAAAGAGAAAAAAGCAAAGAAACAAAAGACCAAAGTAAGATACCTAGTCTTAAAATCTTCTTGATTATCAACTCTGCAACGCAATCCTTAGTTGCACAACTGGGTCGCCTCGTCAAATAACGATGTTAATGAATTTTAATAAAATACGGGTTTGGTATATTAGTTTGCTTCGACTTCTACATAAATATGTATATACTGATATTTGAATTTACAGGCAAAATCAAAACGTAAACAACTTCTGCGAATCCGTTGCCCTATATGTTTTAATAACTTGGGCAAAGACTCAGTTGTTTCGACGAGGTGCGGTCATGTATTTTGCAGAAATTGTCTGCAGAAGGCGTTGTTACTAAAACCTATATGTCCTACATGTCGAAGAAAGTTGACAGGATATCAGGGGTATCATACTTTGTACCTGGACGACAATGTTTATGACGACTGTATGGACGATGTCACTATCGGTCAATAAAATCAATTCAAACAGCTTGTATTTGGAGTGTGGTGTGATTTTATAACAAGAATAACAAATTATTTTGTGGCACATTTTAGGATTGTTAATATTTTTTGTTTAAATATGTTTCGTTTTTGTATTTAACAATGAATGTCATTTCAGTTTTTATTGCCTGCAAATAAACGAATTTAAAAAGGTCTACTTTTGTATAGCAATCCTGCTATGTAGAATGTAAGTCATGATGAAGGTACACACACACCAAGATTTTTGTGGTGGTGCTGCTTGAGGCCTATGTCTAGGATTGCACGTCTTTTAATTAACTAATGATTGGACTACAAAGATTACTAAATATTGAAAGTTAAAATAAAGTGAATCACAACACATAAAATAATAAAAATAAAGGTGCAAACTTCTTAGAAATTGTTGTGTAGGTACCCACCTACACAACAATTTCTAAGAAGTTTGCACCTTTATTTTAAATGTATTGTACCCTTATACCACCCGGTATAAGGGTACAATACATTTAAGTCGTGCTAGCGTGTTTTTGGAGTTGACATGTCATTTGAAACGTCAATACTTCAACGTCACATCACTAGCTAGTCTCTGGTCACACTGCGCCAACGCCGTCAACGTCAACGTCACACAGACTGATGAGTGAACAGATGACAGGTCAGTCGCAAAAGTTTTCAAAATAAAAATTCATATTGCTTACATTATTAATCTATAAAAACTGCAAAATTCACACCATGAATATGAGAGCAGAGAGAGAATTAACTACTAATGCGTACAGCAAGCTATTTCTCCACAAAGATAGCCCGGACGCAATATTCCAGAATTATGTGAAAGTTTTAGCCAAGCATTATTTTACTGTGAAAAATTCTTAGAAATTGTTGTGTAGGTACCCACCTACACAACAATTTCTAAGAAGTTTGCACCTTTATTTTAAATGTATTGTACCCTTATACCACCCGGTATAAGGGTACAATACATTTAAGTCGTGCTAGCGTGTTTTTGGAGTTGACATGTCATTTGAAACGTCAATACTTCAACGTCACATCACTAGCTAGTCTCTGGTCACACTGCGCCAACGCCGTCAACGTCAACGTCACACAGACTGATGAGTGAACAGATGACAGGTCAGTCGCAAAAGTTTTCAAAATAAAAATTCATATTGCTTACATTATTAATCTATAAAAACTGCAAAATTCACACCATGAATATGAGAGCAGAGAGAGAATTAACTACTAATGCGTACAGCAAGCTATTTCTCCACAAAGATAGCCCGGACGCAATATTCCAGAATTATGTGAAAGTTTTAGCCAAGCATTATTTTACTGTGAAAAATATAATTCAGGTAATTATGAATGATAATTAAAATTAAAATTATTTATCGATCTACTAATGTATAGATATTTGTTACTTCAATTGACTTGTAAATCGCAGGCAACAAAATACTTGTAAATTAACTGGTATTCCAACAAAATATTTATTTCCTTTTGGACATTTAATGTCGTGATTCTTATGCTAGCTCAGTTTGTTGTAAATTTCTAGAGTATCCTACATCATTGCTAACAACTGACATGGCAGGAACACCATAAATGATCAATTTAAAAACTATAAAGAGTGCCAATATCATTGCATTTTAAGATCTTTTGTAATTTTGTCAAAATCAATTTACAGGAAATATTAGCATGCCGAGACTCAATGGAAAGTCTAAACAAGCTCAACGAAAAAGGAAGGGCAGCTATATCAGTATTGAGGGATGAGATGGAAAATTTTGAACTGTATGGAAAAGACACTGGGGACATGAAATATGGTAGCGAACTTGACTCCCAAAGGCATCAGCTAGCTTGGTAAGTGGTACATTAATATACCTTCTAACAGTCTTCATTCTGGGCTTGATTAAGCATTCATCATTTATAAATTATTCTAGTGACCATAACTATTAAGTTCTGTCCTTCTAATTTTTATTTATTTATATTAAATTTAAAAAGCCTTAAGTCTATTCTACATTTTTAAGGTGTTGACTACTGTTATTCTACCTTAAAGAGCTCACACTCTGCTGGCTTTTGCAGCCATGGGAACTCAGGGCTGATGGCATTAATTGTTCTTTTGTTGAATTTTATTAAACTGGTCTACTCTTACTTTTAAATAAAGAACAATCTTGGTAGCATTTTTCAAGCAATTGTAATGTATTTTCAGTCTTCTAAAGGAATTCAAGGATGCCAACATAACAAGTATGTTTGCCATAGAGAAGGCTGAAAGAGAAGAATTGTTAAAATCTGGTGAAGGAGATGATTCCGGAATAAGGAACAGGAAGACTAAAGTTGAGAGAGATGGAATGCTTAAAATGTCTTCAGGTAGTGTTTTGACCTATTTTTACATTTTGTGAAGTAATTTTATTTAGGTGGTCAATGATGCTCTGGATAGCTTTTTTTTATGCATTCAAATAACCACAACCAGCCAAGAGCAAGGTGGACTCGCCAAGGAGGGTTTTGTACCACCATAATATAATAACAATAATACTACAATATGTTTTAAAATATCTTCAGTTTTAATAAAACATGTTAATTAAAACTGAAATTTTACAAACAGCATTGGGGTACAGAGCCTTTAAAATAAATTTTCTAATTGCATTAAATATATTTTACTATTATCTTTGTTGTTATTATGGAAACTTAGAAAACAATAGCCATTCATATGGAAAATATCAGGTTATTTATGCCAATCTCTTGAATAAATAATCTCAAGACAAATAAAGTCAATAAGTGATTGAGGAATTCAAGTATTTATTGCCACAATGCTATGTATGAGTGCGGCTATTAACAGTTGACAATAATTAGAATCTTTAAATAAGCAGCATGTTACTGGCAGTTTGCCATTCATAAATGGAACAAAGAAGATGGATTTATACAGGCTTGTGGTTGTTCTAAGTGGAGCAACTATGTTTATATGCTTTGTTTTATCTAGCTTTCTTATATTCCATGGTGGGTTGGTTAACCCCTTATATGAGAAAGGGCTAAATTACTGATGACTGATTAAAGTCAATGTCAAATAATTTATTTCAAATAGGTGAACATTAAAGGCACTTTTAATGATCACAAATAAAAAAATTATCTGATTCTACTCTTGTGTGCCAATAAATCCACCCACCCCGTTCTTTGATTGGAAACAAAATAATTCGGAGTTCGATTAACAATAACTATTGTGTATCTTCCTGAATGTTTGTGGGTTTCGTGGAAAAAAATATAATTAGTTTTTGAGAAAATCGCGAACTTAAAAGCATGTTGGTTGGTTACAAATACAAGTTAAATGATCAATAAACCAACAGCAATACACAAAATTAAGCTTTTCCAAACTTCACTGACAAAAAAAAACTCACACTCGCAAACACAGTTGCTCCCTCCATGAGGTAATTTCGTATGGAGCATAGTTTGTGAAACAGCTCCACCATCCACACCTTGTTGATATAATACACTCATGAATACATGAGTTCTGTCATTAAATAGAACATCTTGCAGCCAATGAATTTATATTTTACAATTTGTTTATTGTTAAAATAACATCACAACTTTTTTTTTTGAAGTTGTGAATCAAATGACCCCTCCCGCTGTGGATGGAGAGGGAGTGTCCTGTGTCAGACTTTTACTGACTAAAATCCATCCATGTTCCTTCCTTAGCCCTTTATGTTCTGGGGTAGCGGTATCCCTTTCTGACATTCCCGCTGACATAACATCAAACCTTGTTTTCGCGATTGATTGGGCTGAGGAGTAACTATAGTTTACTCAGTGCTTATTGTTATTAATACAGGTGTGACTGAACAATTGCTATCAATCAGCAGACAGCTGGCAGACACCGCACAGAGGAGTCAAGATACCCTGGACAGCTTGGTCTCCTCCAGTTCTACCGTGCATGTAAGTAGTTTTTATTCACCTATAATTTAAAAGTATTTATTATTTAATCTGCGACGTCGTCTGTGTATATTTGTTTTTTTTTTATATCCAGTACGAAAAGTAGCTCCAGTAGTATGTCCTTCCCCAGGTGAGATATTTTGACACCGCTGCCAACAGCTAGTTTTATATGTGTTTATTTATTATTATTTATTCAGTTTTTTTAAATTATATGTTAATTAATATTTATGAGAATATTTGTGTCTGGATTGATTGGCATTCAGACTCCACTGCTGATTCAGACGCGACGCTGATTGAGTTTACTGTTGAAAGTCTAAATAAAATTGTTGAATTGCTCCTAATCTTGTGTACCTACTTGTTTATCTGCAAAATATTCCAAAATAATATCGTGTTTCAGGGTACTAAATATGAGCTACAGAACACAGCTAGCACAATATCAGAATCTGGCAAACTTCTGAAGAAATATGGCCGACGAGAGTTTACCGACAAAGTTATCATGTTCTTCGCATTCCTATTCTTTTTAGCTGTCTGTCTGTACATTGTACAAAAGAGATTTTAATTATTGTAATGACCATTTAATCATTCTATGTATAGGACAATATTTATAATGGATTATGTTAATGAATTTTAAGTAATATGTAATAAAATTACTTCGAATGGCATGTAGTTGGGTATTTTTGCTGCTACTGGCTATCCGCGCTATTAAAGAAAATGAACAGCGCCATCTGTTGGCGGTTGGCGATGTTGATTAGTAGTAAGGCAAAGTGTGTCTCATTAGTTGCATGTTAGTTGTGATAGATGTCGTTACTATCGTAATCCTCACCCGTTTATCCTACAAAGCGTTGGCAGAGTACTCCGGCACTGCAGCTTCTTGGTGCCATTGGTGTATTGTATTTGGCATTATTATTTAAGGGGTGAAACTTTAGGCTGTCTGAGAATTACCTAAGAGAATGTTGGAAAGTACTGTGTGATGTGGGAGAGATTGAGGAGAAGTATCTACTAAGGATCTCACGTTTGGGTCTCCTTCCTGGCACCTAAGACAAAAAGGCAAGCGAGATCGAACAATCTATCCCTATTATTAGTACAATTGGGTCGTAGAGTATCAGATATAATAAATTTCGTAAGTTCTTCTTTCTCGTATAATTATTTCGGAACCAGAACGGTATAGAAGTACGCGAATAAAAGGTCATCAGGTTCAAGGTCAGTTTTCTGTCCACGACTTAACCTTACCATCCAGTTAGTTTTCAGGGTTTATATCGCTTAACACCGTTTGTTCTATTGTTTGTTCCTGTTCCCTTCGCCTGGGAATACGGTGGACATAATATAGAAACATATTAATATTGATTGTGAAGTGACGTGTTAGGAAGGCCGTCTGATCGCATGGCCGTGGACAGCGACTCGGAGCGCACTACTGGAGTACTGACATAGATAACTGTATATAACGGCACGTGCACTATTATGTATACAATATTGGTAGTGGTGATATGATTGCATTTAATTTTTATAGGTACTCCACGTCGAATTGTATAGCGTATAGTTTTCTTTAGTGTGGGAAAGATGAAATGAAGAAAGAGGTTGACTTTGACTATTACTAATAGATAAGTATGGTAGAGAATGATAATGACTTCGCAACTCTTTAAAGTCCTTTCTTTCTACTGTTTTGATTGTTAATTCATGCTGTTACGAACATAGGATTTTGGAATCCATACTTTAGTGAAATAGGTGAGTCTGTGAATTGTTTTACCTCGAAGTTGCAATCGTTATGAATTTTGTTAAGTGTCAGTATGCCTTTTTTTTTTTTTTTTTAAGGCTGGGAAATCATCCAATGACTGCTCCTGCTCTGGGTGGAGCGGAAGGGAGTGTCAGACTCTTACTGACTAAAACCCATCCATGTTCCTTCCGTAGCCCTTTATGTTCCGGGGTAGCGGTAACCCTTTCGGACAATCCCGCTTAAAGTGTCAGTATGCCTACAATATACATGTTAGTGATTGTAGCTGTATGTGTGTTGGTATGAGTATTTACTCTAGGAGAGTTTTATCAGATGTCCGATGCGATCTTTAGATGGACCACAGTTTCCTATAACATTCTGTATGAGTTACACTCCGGTATAAGTTATCATATATCGGTTCATATTTACTTATCAGTAGTACTTAGTAGTTCTGATAGTTGATTATATATATTTCATTATTTGTAATTTTGTTCTTATCGTCGTTGCTTGTCGTGTCATTTAAAGTTGCACGGCCCTCCACTGTTTGTTGCATACACACTACAAATGTTTAAATAGATAGATAAGTAGTGCATTTGTAAATCAGTTGCCACATTCACTTAATTGCTTATTAGGTGTTATTGATAACTTTGCATCTTATAAGATCTTACCTTAATCTAAGAACATTGACGCCTGCATAATTTTCCTTATTTGGTAATAAACAAAGCCAGGTGCAAAGGTGCCAATAGTGCACGGGCCGGCTACCTTACACGTACGTTTTTGATATCCCCATATACGGGGTGTAACCGAAAGGTTATATACATACAAAAGGATGTGATACAGACCACCAAACTGAACAACTTTTACTATGGGATCAACTCCGAAATCGTGAAAAAAAATCTGCGATCAAAAAAGGATAGAACAGCTGTTTTTTTTTGCGACTTCGGAGTGGGTCCTATAGTAAAAGTTGTTCAATTTGGTGGTCTGTAGCATATGCTCTTGCATGTATATACCCTTTCGGTTACACCCTGTATATCTACATAGGATGGAAGTCATGGAAGCATATACTTACGTTCAATATAATCGTGATAGGTCATCACTACATTGCCGATAAAGCATTAGAAACCACACTTACAGCTTTCGAGTTTCGTAAGATGATAGAATCTAAACTTCGCACGCAATCGCAGGTAGGCAGTAGTATCTTTTATTTATCTGATAATATAATGAGGAAACACGATATTTCTTACATAATACATAATCAGCCTATACCTACTGTTCCCCCTGTTGGGACACTGGCCTTCTCTCTGTGAGAGGGAGTGAGCTCAAATCCACCACGTGGGCCCAGTGCGGGTTGGTGGATGTCACGTATCTTCGAAATTCTCCAGGACATGGCGGTTTCCTCACGATGTTTTCTTTCACCGGTCTGAGAGCCGTGGTTAAATTAAAAACAAAGTAGGTAGCTGCCTGCGTCGGAACTGACGACCTGTTCCATACATTTTATTGAGTTACGTGTGCATTAATGTATGGAACAGCTCATATTTTTTTCACGATTTCAGGGTTCATCCCATAGTAAAAGTTGTTCGTTACGATGAGTACAATGCTCCCACGAAATTCTTAGAGTTAATTTTTTAACACCTTATATATAACTCTCGTAAGTTGGGGCCGATACTACTGGGCCGCCATACGAGTGATTTCTATCGAGAAGTTCGTTAGATTAGTGAGAATCTGTAGCTATAAAAGTAGCAATATTTTTGCATAGTGTTTTTGCTATTTCATCATTCTCCTGCCCTTATCCCAATTTATTTGGGGTCCGTGCAACATATCGCACGTCTTTTTCTACCATACTTCTCTATTCGTTGTCATCATGGTAGTCAATCCCTTTCTAGCCATATCATCTTTCACACAATCCATCCATCGTTTTTTTAGTCTCTCTCTACTTGTATAACCATCCACATTTATGCTCACAACTTTCCTGACAACATTTTCCTCTCATCGATTACTAGACTAACGTTGGTAATTCACGTACCTACTTAGGAATTTAGTTACCTGTGTCCTTTTGATTGTTTTGGTGTTTTGGTGGTTCCACTCTTGGTGAAGCGGAAGAGAGTGTCAGAATCGTACTGACTACTAGCTACTACTACATACTGGCGGTTACCTTTTCGGATAATCCCGCTGACCAAGTTTCCTGTGTCCTGTAGTGCTATTCTGTAAAAATATTACCGTTAAAATGTAGGTGAGGTGAGTTTGAAGTGAGCTGTCAATAGGTAGTGTCAATCCCTAGCATTGTGTGGAAAGACAGCTTACTTCACCGAAGTTTTCAATATGAGATTTTAACAGAATCGACCAACTGACTATAATTTTGATTAAGTCAGTTTTGTCCTATACTGTATACTTATAAGTACCGTACTTAACACGGGATGCTCGGTTAATAACTCCAGGAATTAACTATGAATATTATGAAACAGTCGTAGGTAACTATAAAATGACGAGAAAACGAATTAATAGAATAATTCACGAGTAAACATGGAGGAAAAATTTTAATAATATTTTATTGAATCATATATTATTTGTGACGTTAAATAAAGCACAGATAGTATTATATTTACAACATATTTCTACGTATTTTAATACAATAATCCTTCAGTAATTGGAACGTATTGATAACTCGAACAGTTCAAGGGTAATTCAAGGAATTGATTAAATGGAACTACAGAATGTTTGTGTGAACAGCTCTTTCATTATTCTGCGAATATCTGAATTGGTTGCAGCAACGTAAAGGCTACATCCTCTCTGATTGCCGTGAAGCCTCAGGCAGTAGGTAGGTATGTTGCTGCCTAATAATGGGATAAAGGAAATACCTGGACACGTTCGAGGTACATAACTTGATGCTTTGATTATCTAAGAGTTAAGAGATAGGTACCAGCACATCTGCCAGTTGCATCTGCTACTAACCTTGCGGGCAGGTTAATTACACCTCGCTAATTAAATGTCGGACATCAGTAAAAACTTACCTACATAATTATGTACGCAAAATACGCGCATTGACGTGGACTTGCGGAACCCAGCCCGTATTAACTTTACCTCTACACAGTATATGAATACAGGGTGAAGTTTTGAACTGGATCATCAGAGATTCAAGATTCGATCGCAACTATAATTATTGGATACTTTAGGAAAAGCTCGATTGTAGTGAAAACTGAATATTTATTCTGTTGGTGTTGTTATAATAATGAAGCTTCAATTTGGTGATGGCTTACCAACACACAAAACGCACAACTAAACTGTTAACATTAGGATACATAAATGTAAATTAAAAAGTATGTACACTGAGGTGGTGCTAATATACCTATGCCCCGGCTATTGGCTTTAATTTATTAGTAGGTATCCACAGGATTGCCTGGTTAAGCAGCCGACAACCTTCTAATTAAGTAAGTAGAACTGCAAGATGCCATAAACAAAAAAAAAAGGGAAAAACACGTACCCGAATTCTGGGCAGAGTCCATTAAGTTTACAATAGACGAAACTGAGAAGCAAAGAAGAAGAAGAAGGTGTCAATATACATTACGATAAAACCACATTAAAAAGAAAGAACGTGACACTATGAAATACCTACCCTACTTAGTAAAAAAAAAATTGGTCAGTGGGTGTCAACCGAACTGCGTTGTTCGTCTCAAGGTTTTACCAAAAGTTCGGTATGTGTCAGGCAAATTAATATACTTACCTGGCGTTGATATTCTGTTGGATCCCTGCATACGGACTTTCAGTAGACGAAATAAATACGCGAATTAACTATTGGTGGAATACGTGTTAGATATGTGTGGTGTGCAGTGAAATTAAGAAGGTAAGTACCCGGCCTATACCCACGTTATGTATTCTAGAATTAATTTTTGCATGGGGAATTAAGATTTAAAATCTTCGATGATGTATTTGATTGCTTGGTTATTTGGTTATTTATATAAAGGGAGTGACTACCGAAGTGACGACTCATAGAAAAGTATGGAAATACCTAAAAGACATCCCAAATAAATTTGGATAAGGGCAGGAGAATGATGATTATAAACTATTGAGTATAAACCTACATAATTAATGGCGTAGATGTGTATGAAATAAACGATTCCACATGATTAATTTCCTTGGTTAGCTAAGAATCAAAGCTAATCGTTTTTTTTTAGAAACAAGACCAGACTGTAATACTTACCTACTTAGCTTATTTGTCATCAGTAAATTTACTGATGAGGCTCAAATACAACAAGGAAAATGCTTCGTCTTCAATAAACGCGGTAGTGTATCATAATATCAAACGCGGTAGTGGTCCGGATCAGGGAATAACCAGCCTCAATGGGTCTGTTGATATTGAATCTGCATGACGATTGACGAGTCAATGAGTCATTGAGTCAGTGTTACGACTTACGAGAATATCGGCCTCCACCTCTGCCAGGGTTGCCAGTTTCCCTCTTTATTTTTTTTGATAAAATTTTTAACAGCTTATAATATAAGTCTTGTGGTGAATTTATGTCAGTTTTACGAGAGTTTGACATCTATATATACTACTCTGTCAAGAAAGTACCGGGAAAAGATCAATAATACACAAAATGTCTGTTATTCATCCAAATTTATTTTATCACCTTCAAAGTATGCTCCTTTAGAAACCATACACTTGCACCAACGAATAATCCATTCATCAAAACATGGAAAACAGTTGTGCCAATCTACCAACTACAAAAAAACAAAAATTTGAATTTGGAACCATAAACAAATCATCCATTCCCGATGCTTTTTTGACTGAATGTACATTCAGTCCATTTTGGCGCGGAGTTTGAGTTGCATCTGTTATTTATATTAAATACAGTGCTGGTTTTAGTAATATCATATAATTATAGTGTGTATTGCGAATTTCATAATGGACAAAAATATCGAACAAAGAGTTTGTCTTAAATTTTGCATCGCCAATGGAATTTCGTGTTCGGAGTCACTGAAAATGTTACAGAAGGCTTACACGGTGAATCGACTTTATCAAAAACTCGTGCTTATGAGTGGTTCAAAGCGTTCAAAAGCGGTCGAGATGTGATGGAAGATTTGCCTCGCTCTGGTAATCCGTCAACGTCTGCAACTGAAGTTAACATCGCAAAAGTGAAGAAAATAATGACTGTTGTGCACTCTGAATTCTTACCGGCAGGTCTAACGGTAAATAAAGAATATTATTTGAGCGTTATGCGGCGTTTAAGAGAGCAAATTCGACGAAAAAGGCCAGATTTGTGGAAAGAAAATTCTTGGATTTTGCACCACGACAATGCGCCTTCGCACAAGGCTATCATTGTGAACGAATTTTTAACCGACTTCAAAAAGGAGGAGGTTCTCAATTCGGATGTTTGTATTTTTTTTTTTTTTATGTTTGTTCGCGCATAACTCCGTTGCTTGCCAACCGATTTGAAAAATTCTTTTTTTGATGGAAAGGGTATACTTTCCAAATGGTCCCATAAAAATTTTATCGAAATCGGATAAGCGGTTTTTGAAAAATCAACAAAAATCTAAAAAAATCCTACTTAATATATGTGGATGATGTTCTAATAACTTCCTGTCACTGTAATTTACATACCAGGTAGTGGTATTAAAATTTGGGGGGGGGAGGGATTGTGTAGGTACCACAACTAAAAAGTGAAAAATAAAAACTTTTTTACAAAAAATAAAACCGACTTCCAAAACAAACACTACAAAGTGAAAAATAATTTTGATTTCGGAAGTCGGTGGCAAAAAATGAAAATACAAAACCGAAGACACCGACTTCCGAAATCAAAATTATTTTTCACTTTGTAGTGTTTGTTTTGGAAGTCGGTTTTATTTTTTGTAAAAAAGTTTTTGACCAAACACTCAACAAATACCATCCAGCAACCACCATATTCACCAGATATGACTCCTGCTGACTTTTTTCTTTTTCCTAAACTCAAATTACCACTTCGTGGCACCCGTTTTCAATCGATAGAAGACATAAAGGAGAATTCGCGGCGAGAACTGAACTCAATTCCGGAAGCAGCGTTTAAAAAATGTTTTGATGAATGGATTATTCGTTGGCGCAAGTGTATCGTTTCTAAAGGAGCATACTTTGAAGGTGATAAAATAAATTTGGATGAATAATAGACATTTTGTGTATTATTGATCTTTTCCCGGTACTTTCTTGACAGAGTAGTATAAAAGAAAAACGGGTTTGTTCCCTCCATTATAACTCGAGATCTGCTGGACCAATTTTCATGGTTTTTGTTTCGTTGGATTTGTCTCCGCCCTGAATAGCAGAATACATTTTTAATTTTTTTTTTTTTTTTGGTAGGTAGGTAGGTTAGGTAGGTAGGTAGGGTAGGTAGGGTGGGTAGGTAGGGTAGGTACGGTAGGTAGGGTAGGTAGGGTAGGTAAGGTAGGTAGGGTAGGTAGCTAGGTAGGTAGGGTAGGTAGGCAGGTAGGTAGGGTAGGTATCACAGTTAAGACAGGACAACGTCTGTCGGGTCAGCTAGTAATGATATAATGATGAGAGAACTAAGGCATAATGATAGCTTGGTTTGTCTGGAGAGTTAGTGTATGTAACATTGGAATGTAAAAAGCCAAAAAGCAAAAATTGTGAAAGAATTATTTTATGAATGTAACGTATGAACCTTCTATAAAGTCGAGTCTTCTAAAGAGAAGCAGTTTGAGTTTTGATAAAATAGAATCTTAGGAAACGAGTACAAACTTTACCTACCTACGTTTTTATCAGAAAAAAAAACCAGTCTTAATAAGTATTGGACATGTTTAAGTACACAACTCCCTAACAGGCAGCAAGCTAGTCTATGCCTCTGAGCCTCCACGAAATTGCACATTTTCGCTTACCAAGAAAAAGCTTAGCCAGACATGTCCATCCCATCCCTGACAGCCCTACCCGTTAGACGACATTGAGTTGCATTAACAAATAATTTGTCAGCGGCTCGGAGGTCGCCCCATTAGCTCTGAATTCGGCACATGATAGTTTTAAGGCCGTTTCGCGAAATGATTGATGCCACAATAACTTTGGCAATGATTGAGCCTCGTTGCGTTGACTTACGTAAGAGGTTTGTAGTGTCTCACAGATTTATTGAATTGGACGCTATTATACTTCCGTTTGGGGCTTTAAATGATCTTTTATAGCGTTGTTTGTCTATGAATAGCAAGTCTCTTTTCGTGTCTGGCTATGTCAACGTTTAGTTCTTCTAAACTTCATTCTATTTCATGCGATTTTCATCTTAATTTAGAAGATTTAATCCGGAAGGTTTACCTAATGAGTATAATGCTTACATTTATAATAAAATAGTCGTAAAACGTGCAAAGTACGGGTCGCTGTTAGAGTATTAACTGCTTTTGCAGAAAAGAGACTAATAGTATACATATTTAGGCCACGTATCACGCTTAGTGCAAAACGTATTTAAAACATTATATTGTATGTGTCATCTTCAAACGATTTACAGAAACGGAACGATGTTTCAAATACTTACGTACTTTTAGCACTAAAGGCATTTTCTGATTTGAGGTCCAAGCGGGCCGTAATAGAGTTAAGAGGAAGATAATTTGCAATTCTGTGCAATCTGAGCAATCACGGTTTGATAATTGTAATTTGATGAGAACAAACCACAGCAACCACAGAAAGCAATAAAATAGAAAGAAGAAAAAAATATTCAGCCCAAACTAAATGGTAATAAACATATAAATATGTGAGCAGCATGTATTTACGAAATAATAAATTTTACCTGCCATTCTTATACTTCTTTTTCTTTTCACCTTTAGTGGTGTAGTAATTTTATTCTGGATGCATCGTCTTCACATATTATTATAATGTTATAAAATTCATGTATACAAAACATTTTAATAGAGTAACGGTAAGAAGAATGGGCAAGAAACTGCCAATTCTTCTCCACACGAAACCTTTTGAAAGGGCAACTAGAATCAATTCCATTTCTTGTTCTTTTTGACGTTTAAAAGTTTCTTGTGGCTATTTGAAATAAATGATTTGGGTTTTTACCTAAAAACGAGCTTTATAAATTACATTTTTGTGAAAGCAAGACAACTCTTGGCGATGTTAATTTCCTCTTCAGTGTCTCCCTTTAATCAGACTCATCCTACAACAGAATAATGCATCCGTTCTCTGTCGTCGGCTTGCAGTTCATGTACAAAAGTGAACTCATAACTCTAAAGAAACCTGCCAGATGGCCCTGTACCTTTGAACACACGTGGCCTCAACCTTAAACGTTAAACGTAGACTGGCAGCCGGCACTCCGGCAGGATGGCCCGTCGTGTCTACACGCACTGGCACTGAACTTGACTAAGGTCAGTTCAATCGCGATGCTGCGTGAGAGTTTCTGAACGATTACGGAGGTGTTTCAGGAAATATTTGATTCTGTCAAAAAACTTAAAATGGCGAAAAATGTTATAGTTTTTTTTTTTAGAGAAATTGATATCTAAATTTGACGAAAAACAGGAGATTTTTCGCGACTCGGGTGGTCCTCTAGTACCTATTACTTCCAAAATTCTTAATTCATGTATGAAAAAGCATTTAAACTTTTTTTTTGGCGTGCTACCGGTGTCTGTGATCGGTGGCTCGTGTGCGCCAAACTTTAAAGAGTTCTCAAATGATGTATAAAATACAGACAAGCTTTAATCAGTACAGTCACGAGCACAAATATGTATAGCTACCAATATTCAGAAGCGATGTTCTCGTAAAATAACTATTTTAACTTTGAGATACGACATGTTCGGTAAATCTACGGATACGAAAATGCAATGTGTTCATGTACATACAATTTCGTTCAATAATTATGGAGAAAACTACTGTTGAAATTTGCTAACAGTACCTATACATATTTTTGATCAGGACTGTACTGCCAGCACTTCAAGTTACCACAAACTGTCAAATTTTCTCAATCGATTATGAACTTAACAGTCAACTTTTTAAGGTCTAAAATCATTTGGAGAAATTTGACAGTTTGGTATAACTTGATGCACTAGCGACCGTACCTTAGTGCGATTCGATATCTCACAACTAGTGCTAAAATCACCAACGATACGATCGAAACTGCATTTAAGAACTGTCAGTGTCAATATTCCCCAACAGCATTCAGCCTTAAGTCATTTGTCAAAATCAAAGCCAAACCTTCACATTCTATAAAATATAAAAGTACAGACGCCAGCACATCAAGCTATACCTAACTGTCAAATTTTCTCAATTAAAAATGAACCTTATGTCTTTGCAATAAAGTTGAAATACTATCAAAGAAATTTGACAGATTGTGGTAACTCGATGTGCTGGCCTCTGTACAGTGATAAGAACCTGTCGTTAACTAAAAACCACAAATTGGCAGCTCACTATTTTAACTGTAAAATATTGTGGTATCTAATCTAAAATGGAAATTTAGAAAAGCAATAGAGTCGACATCACTCTACATAATTCTCGATATTTGAATACGGAAAACCATTTATCACAGCGCTCCATTGAAGAACCACAGAGCAGTCAAAATTATCTATGGTTGAATTTTCAATGACTCGACAAAGGTATCATCAAATCGAAACACATGCTGTTGGTTTGAGAAAGCTCATTTATGATTTATGGTGTGAATAATTTAATAATATCTCGTTTTCAAGTAACTTGAATATCTAGCTCAACCTCCTATAATTTTTTATAAACATTTGTCGGGTGTTGGAGGATACTATCCTCATTGTTCCATGTAGATAATATAATATTGTTTTTCTACATAGAAAGAAAAACTGTTTATTCTGTCCAAACAAAATGCACATTTCTAAAAAGAAACTAAAAAGTCATTATATACACCATTGCAAAGCATACAAAATACACCTGCTTCGATTGAAAACTTCTGGCACGAAAAAATCTAGGTAGAATATGAACGTACTTCTTCTTCATCGTGACGATGATTCCATTTATATACCTTTTTTTAATAGTTAAGCTTGTACCAGCTTTATTTTAGCTTTTTAGCAACAAATTAAAAAAATGTACCTATCGGCCACCACACTGTGTGGAGAAAGAAGGAATTCGGATATCGTGTGCCTGCTTGATAGCTTAAGCTGAAGCACTGTCCCATATGTGCCTAGGTACAGACGCCAGCGCATCAAGCTATCCCTAACTGTCAAATTTTCTCAATTAAAAATGAACCTTATGTCTTTGCAATAAAGTTGAAATACTATCAAAGAAATTTGACAGATTGTGGTAACTTGATGTGCTGGCCTCTGTACAATCACATTACTACCAAAAGCATACTTTTAAGAAAGTTGCACATGTTATTAATCGCTTTTGAATTTAGCGTAAGATATTGGTAAGCTCATGACTGTATAGCCGCCAACCGTGTCGTCACACACAGAATAAGTAATCGAATAATTCGTATTGTTTGTAGCTACTCAAAACTAGATAAAGTCACCATCTCCATTCCACTCCTGTTTGATATTATTACCTCTCTGCATGTAATTTGTCACCGTCCGTTCGGTTTTGTTAACATAAATACTTATCAGCAGACGAGCGACATTTTCATTGCGAACAATAAAAAAATGTTGTAAGTAACATCATTTTACTTTAATTTTCCTTTCAAAATAAAATAATGAGCTTTAATAAAATGATGCGCCAATGGAAACTGTTTCGCCTGTTTGTGGCAACAGATCGCAATAGATTTGATTTTGACAGTTAACTCACGTTCATTGCGCTATTAACGTTGTTGCGCAGCCGAACTTTTAAAACTTATGGAGCAATGGATTCGCAATAAACTCAAAACTCTCGGATTATGGAACATACATATCAATTACAAGCAACTAAGTTCTAATGTTTGTCCGTCGCACTTATTAATTACTAAATGCTAATGCATATATAATTATGCAAAATTTTGCTACTTTGGGTTAAATTGTTGCAATTTTTCTCAGGATCTCTCCGAATCTTGAAAATAACTTATAGCCTATGTTAATTCCTGATAATTTAGCTTTCTATAGGTGAAAAAATGGTTAAGATCGGTCCAGTACTTCCGGAGCCTATTTGGTACAAACAAACCAACTTACAAACAAAAATATCTTTCCCCTTTATAATATTAGTATAGATAATATCTACTTTATGTACAGAAAGGCTACTACAAAGTGAAAACCAACAGACAAAGGAATCCTAAAACAAAGCTTCCCAGTATCAACACTTGAGACGTAATTAAGAAAAACAATAGGATTTTTCATTTCCCTACGATTTACATACGTGTGCTTAGAGAAGGCTGGGTTTATATAATTGGGTTCGCTCACAATTATTGTTATGTAAATGTGCTTTTAAACACGATCTGTAATTCTATTCACCCACCAAGAACGCACGGGAACCTAAGTCAGAGGCCCATGGGCAGCATAAATACTGACACCAGGTTAGTCACTAACTACATGAAGAAGAAGAAGAAGATGAAGGAGAACGTACGTGTCAAGGTAGGAGGTGGTTGTCAGGGTTTATGTGCTTTTGACAAACGTTAAGGAAATAATCAAAGTTACAGCTTGTAACCGTTACCCGACGCCACTTTTTCGCCTGCATTGTGAATTTTGGGCTGATTTTTCAATCCTCTAATAACTTTTATCTGAAGAATAAAAATGGTGGTTATTCCTCCAATAAATAAAAGATAACTGAAGATTGAAAAATCAGCCCTTAACCCGTCAAATGTTCGCCTACTAGAACCAGTCTGAATGTTACAGCTCAACTGTATAAACGGTTATATTTATTGTCGTTTCGACAGATTTTTTCTTATGAACCTATGGGGTTCATATGACATTTGAGTGGTCATTGAAGTTAACAAGATAAATTTTGACACGGTCGTTGATCACGCATTGCAGGTTTCATTCACACTTACGGCGAATTTCACCAATATAACTGAACGCGATCAGTGCATAAACCACGTTTAAGAGATGCCAGTGTAATTATTATTTCTTGAATAACAATCACAGCTCTTGACCGCGTTTTAGATGTGCTGATCGCGTTCAGAGTCATTGGTGAAATTCACCGTAAGTTTCAATCAATCAATCTGCTTAGCCTTTTCTTAACTATGTTGGGGTCGGCTTCCAGTCCAAACGGATGCAGCTGAATACCAGTATTTTACATGAAGCGACTGCCTATCTGACCTCCACAAACCAGTCAGTAAATGGGTAATACTATACCCCTTGGTAAGACTGGCTGTCAGACTTTAAATTGAGTTACATAAAAACGAATCAATAACCACACCAAATACTCCCACATAGAACAGAGAATTTAACGCTCAACATTAAATACGTAAGCTAGGTATCGCTTGAGACCACTAGATAGCAATAGAGTGGACATCAAATGGCCAGTTAATGTCCAAGAGCACATTATGACGTATAAAACGATAATGCATCCCTGCAGGTAAACTATATGGCTTTTAACTTGATAGCCTTCTAGAGGGATGTTAGTTTATTGGCTGGACCTATGCAGTGTAGTATTTATTTGTTTCTTCTGTTGTTTAAGCTGTGAGGTAAGAGCTTTCAGTATTTTGCTAGAAGTTCGCTATCTCGTGTCATCGTTGTTGCTTTTAATACGGATATTGCTTATTAAACAGCCATGTCTAAGCGCAAGTAGTTTTTAATTTTTGGGACGAAACGATACCTTTCTTCTTCCAAACCATTAATAACCATGTACTTCTATGAAGCGCAATTGTTGAGCATGAGGTCCGATCATAGGCTCAATTCCCGGGTCAGGCAGTGTTGCTGGGTTTTCCATCTGAAATTTGTCGGAAGCAGCCTGGAATCTGGATTTGTACCCAGTTGATGGCAATAGGCTCGCCCCTGGTTGAGGGCCTCACGTCCCAGTCGCCGCGGGAGACACTCCGGGCGTCGGAAGCCGCGTGACCACTCCCGGTCACCGTTAGACGCGGGTCTGTGGACGGTGAGTAATGGGTAGCTCACCGTCCGATCAGGACCAGGCCGATGCTGGACCGGTGCGTATGTGTACCACGCGCGCCTCAAAGAGATGTCCACACTTGGGAAGGAAGGGCCGGTTAGGGCTGAAGCCTGCCGGGTCAGCGGGATTGTCCGAAAAGGTTACTGTCACCCCGGAACATTAAGGGCTAAGGAAGGAACATGGATGGGTTTTAGTCAGTACCTAAGAGTCTTCGCTCCACCCAGAGCGGGGTTTTTTTTAGTGTGTATCATGAAATTACCCCTATTTCATGATTTCCCTCACTAAAAAGAAAGGCATGCCGACTATTATATGGGACTTGAATTTAAAGAAATTTTATTCTCATAAAAGACTACAGTCATTTTTGAGAAATTCAATACAACAGTGCTTATTACTAGAACTAACTATAATAAGCACTAGAACTTAATCATAACAAGCAAATATTGGGTGTATATAGGTACACTTCTGGTCTTCTGCCTAACCCGCAGAGTATTGGCGTAATGTAATGTTACGTTAAGTTTCAAAATAGTATGGAGTTGAATTTATTAAAACTTACGTTATAACTCTAAAAAAAAATGTCGCACATAAGTTGTAGTAAATATATTAACAGAAAAGCATTCTCTTAATAATTTTATTACAACTTACGTATGTGCTACTTTTTTAAGATTTACGTTTCTTTAATAGAAACTTGTTGGAGCCAGACATACATTGGAGATTTATGAATTGAGTTGGTTACGCCAGATGTAAGTAAGTGGCGTGTTAACACCTCAAATAAACGTACCCAGCTGAGGTGTCTTTATTTTTTTTTAATTCATTTATTCATAACAGTTTTTACATTGTGCCGAATATTAAGTAGTTCACAATTAAAAAAAAAATACAAAAGACGAATAAAATATTATATTTCAGGTTAACATAAGCCCCTGAGGAGTTTATAGTACAGGGGCCACACATCTGACAAATTTCTTTTATATTCAACTTTATTACGAAACGATAAGGTTCATTTTTAATTGGGCAAATTTGACAGTTTGTAGTATCTTGATGTACTGGCGTTTGTATATGACGAGTTCACGTTGAGCTGCTGGTGCGACTCACAGGTGACAACTTTCACGATTGGGAAAATACGACAGAATCAAGGTTTGTTACAGTTTCAACAGACGAAACAACTTTTGCGAAAAGTCAACCCCATCCATAATTACCTACAAACTTAAAAAAAAGCAATACAAACTGGTGTAGGTAGTAATTACGTAGCCGACATTACCCTGTTACACGATGAGGTAACTAAATACATATTATGCACATAATATTCTCTCTCAGTACACGCACAAATGTACCGGTTTACAACTTCAATGTTACCAGACGTAAATATTGTATCATTGATGATACGATTACGCTGATATTATCTATCAAATAGCCTGCAATATGCATATGAATGAAGTCGAAGCACTTTTATGATTGTGTTACGACTTCTGGATGTTTAATAGCTTTATGAATAGGAAACAGGTGAACAAAGACGTCGTAGGATAATATCTATGTATCATCCTTTAATTGGAATATCATGGTAAATAATGTACAAAGAGTTGCGTAATGAAAATGGAAATTTTCTGCGCTGGTAATAAATGAATGATGTAAAAAGATGCGTTCTTTGTTTATGTAAACAGTTTTGTTTGATATAAACATAGCATTATTTCTTTGTTGGGATTTAGGCCCGTACAAAACGATGCTTTCATGTTAATAAATTTAGTTTTTTAAATGTCAAATTACATTTTTAAGCTAAAATTAATTCTTGAGTTTTGTTAAATAGTGTATACTTCTTAAAAAATCGTCATGCTCCCTTAGATGTCATAACTTATCGTAGCGTCGGGCGTCGGGATTGTCCGAAAGGGTTTCCGCTACCCCGGGAAGGGTAATGCATGGGTTTTGGTCAGTAAGAGTCTGACACTCCCTTCCGCTCTACGCAGAGCAGAAGGGATCATTAGATGATTTCGAACTCTAAAAAAAAAAGCGTCGGAAGTCGGGTTGCCTCCTTCCCTCAAATATGGCGAAGGGGGGGTTTTGTTTTTATTAGTTCTTATTAGAAATTAAACGTTTATTGATTTTACTTCCATGGTCCTGGTTTATCATTTGTGACTTCGAGTTACAGCTATATGTACATAATCCAGCATTGCACTTGCACGGCCTTTGTGCCTGAAGGCTTTTATTTGGTTTCGTTTACTTTAAAAAAAAAAATCTGCTTAAATAAAGTCTGTTTTCAATGTTTTTGTTTTATATTGGCGTAGGCTAGCTAACTTATGGCAAATGATTTTATTTAATGTTATGTATTTTGTAATGTCAATTACTTTCCATACTATTTATTTTGTAGAATCAAGTTCTTCTAACTTAACAGACAGCTGTTCTGTTGGGGAGGTTATTCCGCTACTTCTTCTTTCCAAAGAAAGCATTTTGATTTTGATCGTGTAGATAAAAGTCGATTTCAGTACTGAGTATAATGTTCGATAAGGTGTGTAACATTCTGGAACTATGGACACATCATGTGTTATCAGCTGTAGTAGACTCGCGTTCAAAACTACATAAACTTTTGATCTTACTACCTACTGGACCGTGAAGTTTCGGAGTTATGAAGTTTATACGTACAGCTTAGGTATGTTATGAGGCTACTGAGTGAACTTATTTTATGATTTTATCCAGTTTAAGTTAGCTAAAGTTGACGGTACTACTAAACATTCGGAAAGCAACCGACAGTTAAACACTCTTTGTTACTAAGGGGAGATTTCATCAGTGAAAATGAACGCATTGAGCGCATAAACTACGTTTAAGACATGCCATTTTTATGGAATATTGACACTGACAGATCTCAAACGCGTTTTAGTTGGGCTGATCGCGTTCAATTGCTATGGTGTATTTGGCACTTAGTTGACTTGGCCGCGACTTTGTCCGTGTGAAATTTCTGTATAAGTTTAAATTTTAACTTAAGTTACCAAGCAATACTGCAAAAAAAGCAATACTATAAAATTCTTATGACTAATGTGCAGCCCCATTTGTTAAAAAAATTTCGGTATCGGATCAGTACTTTCGAAGATTACCTCTTAAAACTGCTGTAGATTTGTCAAATAACTCAAATTTAAAGTGCAAAGTTAGCACATTTAAGTATCCAAACTATTTACAGAAATAACATACTAACACACATCTATTGATGTCCAATAGACAACCTACTTACGTCTACAGTCACTCCAGCCAGTTCGATATTCCATAGGTGGCTGGCATAGACAATAACAGCGTTTATATCAATAACGCGATGCGGGCGTAAGCTCGTCCTATACAAACATTTCAATGTCCCTGGGGGTGGGGTGTTGAAAGCATAAAAGACGCGACATGAAACGGAGCTTGCATTCTGAAAGATGGTTTTAGAAACGATTATTTTGAATAGTTAGTTATGTATAAGTCTATGCAATAGAAGGCGAGGCTATTACTATCACCTGGGCACAGATCCTGACTCCAGCGAAATATTTTCATAATTTTGGGGGCTGTTAGAATTTTTTAAATTGCATAATTATGTGCTGTAGTTTGGATTATAATAATAATAATCTGATGCAGATTATAAAAACTTTTTGAGGATAAAAAAAACCATTTTTTTTTAAGTCATTGACTGCCACGCAGCAGACACAATAGAATAGTTATTTGTTATGCAAGGCTGGAAAGTTGATTTTTGGCGCGAGTACTTCTATTGAAACCTGAGTAAGCGAAGGATTCTAGGGTTGAACCATGAGCGAAGCGAGTGGTTCAAATATAGAATCCTGAGCGTAACGAAGGTTTCAAAGGTACGAGACGCAGAAAAGCTTTGCTGCCGAGCGCAACACACAATTTTTCACCTCAATACAGCGAGGAAACTGCTAGGTGCAAGAAAACAGGTGTTGTTGAGTTTTATTTTGTTCGAGCGTCTCAGATACATTGACTCATGTGAAGAAAATAACAGATACTTGGCAATGTATCTTATGAGTTACATAGAATATCTCCAAAATTAAATACCCTGTATTTTGTTCTATATCCTACTTGTCCTCTAAGGAGAATGAAAGAAAAAACTAATTTAATACAAATAACTAACTAATTTAATTTAATACATATTTATTTTTGCCAAGCAAAGGATTAAATAACATATTATTATATTAGTATTTATTTTATTTAAAAAATTAAACTTATATTACTACACAATTGGGTATTTGTCAGGGTAGTATTTTTATGGCATATTCAAATGTGACGTCACAGATTTTTTAAATCAAATGGAATACTTATTAACATTAATTCTAATTTTACAATTATATCCTCGCAAAATATTTAATTTCTGTACTGTGATGGAAGTTTTTAAGGTGAGCGGTATTATTTAATATTTTATTTTAGACCGTGTCATGCATTTTCAGTGGACTGGCAGTATAGAAAATTATTAAATAAAAGGTTCGAATTTTAAAAACTCTTTCCACGCTAGAGAGCAAAAATCGATTTTCGGCTCAGATTTCGAATGACAAACAGACTCTTTCCGAGCCTGTGAGGTGAAAAAACTATTGTTTGTCGGACACACTGTAACCGCGTTGGCGTTCAACGTGTTAAGAGTGTCAGACTTTTACTGACTAAAAACCCACATATGTTCCTTCCTATGCCCTACGTGTTCCGGACAGCGGTTACCCCTTCGATCAGGCCTGGTGATCCAGCAAGAGAAAATAGAACACACCTCAAAACATTTTTCAACATGCAATAAAAAAAAAATGCCCGCACTGTCCCACTGCTGAGCAAAGGCCTCCTCCAAATCCTTCCAGACATCTTTTCTTAGAGACACCTCGATCGATTGTGGTACGCGCCTAGCACGTCTCGCCACCTCTTCCTGGTAAAACTTGCACAACGAAACCTTCTAAATGATATTGCTAAAAATAAATTGAAACGTGAGTAATGCCTTAGGAATGGAGATCGGTATGTAATCGAATCGTATTATATTATATACAAACTCGGTACATTGCCGTCGAATACTGACGGACGATCGATTAATTTATCGACAAGTGGGTCAAATCCACAGAACAGTTAAAGAGGTTAGAAGGGCCTTGTGGGCGGGACAGGCGCGCCACACATTTGCGCGGGCGCTCCAAACCCAACCGAAATTAGAATCACCGGTCAACAGTCACGCTCTTATTGTGAAAGCGTTCAATTCTCCGCGGAAAAAAAGAATTATGCCGTCTTGCCGAATTATAACGTGTCGGAAAAGAAGTCAGGAGTGTAATGTGGTCCGAGGAGGGATTTCTTTTCACCGGTAACTCCAAAAACCTTAAAATACGAGTGATATTTGTAATTATTACAAAAGTATTATGTAGTTTGTAGACAAAACCGATAAAATCGCATTCAGATGCGAAATTATACATTGCTTGCATTACATTGGTACGACCTTGCACGACGCGGCGACGTGAGCGGTCGCGCAATGTATTGCGTTCCTGCGAACGTCGCGTGAGTCGATTCAAAGTTTCAATTCTGGGAAATCTATGCGCGTCGATAGTGTTGTACCAAATTGTAAACTATGTCGATATTAAGATGTGTATACGAATGATTATTGTCAGTAATATAACAATGAAAATAACTTTGTTTATATTAACACCAATTATAGTATAATGTGGATTATTAATTTAGTTTCTTAGTTGCTTTTTCGTCTAAAATCTAATTTACGATGCAAACACTTTTTTTTAATTGTCCATAAGATCCTGTTACAAGAAAACTGTGGTTTGAAGCAACTGGTAGAATTGAATGGATAGGTACTACTAAATGTAGCACAATTTATGATCGCAACATTTTGCAGAAAATGATTATGTAACGCGGGTGAAACCGGCGGGCACAGATATTATTCATAAATTAACATGATAAAATTAATAAATACTTTTTCACGGAGTAGTTCACAATAAATTAATTAGATTATATTATGTTAATTCGACTTAGCATTCGATATGGACGTGAAATTTGAAAATTTCTTTATAGTTTTTTTGCATATTGTAGCATTGTTTTACGTTTTATGTTATTAAAAATGCTATTTTTCTTTCTTTCTATTATTATGCCGTAAAACAGAGCTGCAACTAGCATACCTAAAACTAAAGAAAATTTAAATTTCCCGGCAGTATCGGATGTTCCCCCTTAATTTGTCTTTGATTTAAGTTTATTTATATGTAATTAGGAAGTTATTCGTACCGTATCCGCAACTTGAAAAAATGCAAAACTTTAATTAACTAAACTACAGTAATTTTATCGATATGATTAATCGACCTTTTGGTGGCCGTAACATATATGAGAAATAAATTGCTTTTACACGTGTGTGAGTGTACGTCGAGAGCAGTATTTGCGTTAGTGTGACAACCAATAGTAAACACGCGATGTAAGTGCGTGTGGTTTATTTGTGTGCGTAATGCGCGTACGTATTATCTCTTGCTTGTAGTGGAGAGACAAGAGTGGGAGACATGCGGCGACACGCGTTCTAATACAAATCAGGAACTACTTCCATTCTAACCTCTTTATCTGTTCTGTGGTCAAATCAGTGATTTTGTTACTCAATGTAAGCATTCTCTATGTGTTTGACATGTTTTTTTTTTTTCTTGATAACAACAATTATGTAGACATTGGTGGACATTGGTGTATCCGCCGGACTGCCATGTCATAGTTCTCGAGTTCGAACCCAAGGCACGCACCTCTGATTTTTCGGATTCATGTGCGTATTGTACAATTATCACTTGCTTATAATCGGTGAAGGAAAACATCGTGAGGAAACCGCCATGCTTGAGAGATATTTCTCAACAGCATGTGATGCTAAGTCAGAGGCCCATGGGCAGCATTAAAACTCTGACACCAGGTTAGTCACTAACCACACGAAGAAGAAGATGTAGACATTTAAATCAAAGTCAAGTCATTTATTTCAAATAGGCACAAGAAAGGCAAAAAACAACAACACAACTTAAACAACAATAAACAGCAAAAAAATACAACATGATTTCGGCTTCATTATGATGTGCACCTCAGAAATTCAAAATCAAAAGTCATTTATTCAAACTACGCTGAAAATTTGCACATTTTGAACGTCAAAATTACATAAGACACAACCCAAAAACGCACGCCATTCACCACTTCCTAGTGGTTTAGCTGGGAAAAAGGTTCGCAATGAACTCCCCAGCAGCACAGCTGTCTGTTCAGATAGAAGCACTTGTGTCTCTACCTACAATAAATAAGTAATTCCGAGGTCTTAAAGATCTGTAAATTTGCTATTCAGAAATATAACTTAGTATGAATCTGCAACAAGTACTTAGTTAGCAGAGCTTTATTTTGGTGGCATAAATAATTACTAATAAGGCATGATAATATGAAATGCTATTCTTTGCAAGCTCAGTACAATATTGCAGCCAATTAACTTACTAAGCTAACATGTCATCTGAAACCAAATACAATACAAAAACATTGTTAGTACATTCTATTAACGAAATACCGTGGCTTGATTACACCACGTATCGGGAATTAACGCCACATTTCGCGACTAACCGTTGGTTAGTGGACCAAAATTATTCGTTTGCTTTGATACGCGGTCGCATTGCATTCGAGCCTATGATTGCAAAACTCGCGTTTGTGAATTCTATGGTGCAACCGTTCTATTGATTTTACAACGTGTATTAGAAGGGTAATTAAAGTGCCTTGTTATGTTGACTATTAGTTTATAATTAGCATTCAATCGACGGACATTGCAGGGATCGAATATAGTTCTTTGAACTATGTATTCAATAAGTATCTAACGAGTGTTTTTAAAGCACTGAATAGTAAGTTAGTAATGTTAAAGTATTGAAATGTTTCCCTGGAATCTAAAAAAAATATTTTTTTCACGTGTTCAGAGCGTAGGTTATGACAATTAAAAAAAAAGCCAGTGCAGGTTGTTTTAAAACGGCAATTTAAGATATGACCGATAAAATTTGCGGTAAAAGTAAAAGCTACTTATCTATGCATATTTTTTTAACTTTGCCTATTAGTGATAGATATAATTGCCTAAGTAATTGTAATCAAATCTAACTTTATAAGCTATTATTTGTGCCCAACCATGTCTAACCGATAGGTGTAAGGAACACGCTTCTTGGTGGCCAGAGAAAAATGCAAGTAGTTTTGAAGTGAAATAAAAAAAGGGTTTTATATTTGCAATTGCATTCTAAATTCAAATAGCCAGTCAGCTTGTCAGCAGTCTGTTGATAGTTGTAGCTAACCAATCTAACCATAGAGAATGTAACGATTTCACAACTTTTTTCGTATGATTGTATTTACTTTTTGTTGATTGGTCGATTTAGTTGGTTGCTACGTGGGTTGTGTTGCAAGTTGCAACGTTGCACGTGACAGGCAATATTTACCCGTTAATTGTAAACATACCTTCGCTAGTTCCATTTGCAAGATTAATGAAGCTTCAGACAGTATGTAATGATATATTATTAAGTATATAGTGGGCAAGTATTCATTTTATGTAATATGCCTAGAGCATTGGGTCAAAGGCCCATTTGATGGGATGGGTTATCACACAAAGAGATTTACCGATGCCTAACCATTTACTGTTAAATTTTCCTTATTGAAAATGAACTTTATCCTTTTGTTATATAGTTGAATAACTATTAAAGAAATTTGACAGATTGGGGTAACATGTGCTGGCCTTTGCACCTAAAGTAGTGACAAAGTTGAAATGTCTGTTGCCATGCGTCTGTAATTTTAATTCGATCTAGGTATATCTTCCAAACCGGAATACTGCAGCATTTTTGCATTCTGGTCAACTTGGTGACAGAAATAGTACAGTAGTGTACAGAGGCCAGCACATCAAGTTACCACAATCTGTCAATTTTTTTTTATTTTTTTATGTGACCACTCGCAGATCAGCCTAGGGAGGCTGTTGACTGCTTAACCGGACTATCCTGTGGTGGCCAAAAATTACTTTAAGGCCCCCAGCCAGGGCTTACAAACTAAGGATAAAATTAAATGAACGTTCACTAAGGGCACCCCCTGTGGGGTTCGGGCCTAGGCTTAGTGCGTCATTGAGAGAGAGCAACAGGGGTTGGCTGGGTCGATATTATTTTGGGAATTTTAACGTTACATGCTCAGCGGCGCGGGCTGGCTTGTCGAGCAAGGGTCGGGCGGTATTTCTACTGGGGGTCGCGGAGGGCCTCGTCGGCGGGGCCGGGGACGATTTCGCGGTTTGTATTTGTATTTTCTGAGTTTCCTAATTGTACTTGTAGCCCTACTACTTTCCTGATGTTTGATAGTATTTCAACTTTATTGCAAAGACGTAAGGTTCATTTTTAATTGAGAAAATTTGACAGTTAGGGATAGCTTGATGTGCTGGCGTCTGTACTTCCCCGGTGCTTCCATTGCAAGGAGTTCTATAATCTACTGCAAACAAATGTTATGCTGCCTTTAACTTCAAACTCAAACTCAAAGCATTTATTTCAAATAAACCAATTACAGGCACTTTTGAATTGTCAAGGGGTCGGTCAGTCAGAAAGATCTTCATCTTTCTTCTCTTCATCTAGTTGCCTATTCCAAAGCAGTACCTATGGAGAAGAACGGGCAAGAAACTGCATGGACACTCTTTTAAATCAAAATATGTTTACAAAAATACTCAATACTCTATATACTCTATTCAATACTCTTTTAAACATATACACAAGTAGTTATACACAACAAATGGGTATACTACGAGAATCGATTAAACCTAATACACTACATATGTAGCAATGAAAACTTCTCGATGAAAATGGAACCAAAAATAACGAATACGAAAGGAAATACCTTCACACGGTTATTTTACTTCCAACTACATCTAATTATAGCCTTGCAGTCTATAAATACGAAACTCGATTTTATAGCGCTATCGATGGCTTATAAGGCAAGTAATCGAATTAATAGTCCAAGCTAGTTAGGCACAAAACACACATATCCTGGCCACATGTGTTTTCATTATCTGTGAATTAGGCTAGTGAATGGTCGAGTAATTTACTAAGAGAGTACGTGGTTAGCATACGTTAGTGGCCAGTACTTGTGTGCTTGTAAATTTATAATGTCATTTAAACGCAGCACGATGAGAATATTTTTTATTTTATTTTTATGGCGGGCTCTTAATACTTATTCGAAGTTATTGGCCTGCAAGAATTTACTTTTTTCGATCGCTGTTTCCGTAATTTGTGAATGATCTACAGTTATCTTTAAATCTTTGTGTATTGGTAATATACAATGGTTTTTAAGAAGTAAGGAAGTGGCATTTATCATAATACGTGAATGGTTAGAAAAATCCTTTAAGTATTTTATCGATCGGCCATAAAATGAGAGTTTAGACTCATTTTATGGCCGATCAGTAAAGATTTTAGTTTCATTCCAGCTGCACATTCAATCTTATTTCAAAATTCAAAGAGTCCAATAAAACCTCTTTATGCCAAACTACGCTTTGACATCTAAGCTTTAAAAAAAGAACAGGCAGAGACAAAATTTCAGTCAACCAATGCAGAATACGAGTGGTGAAGCGTCGTGCTGAACCGTAAATTACGGACAGAGGTGAACGCTCGCACCACCCGTTGAACTTGACTCGCGGCTACCTTAACATTGCCTGCATACCGTGAAGATATTATATAAGGAAACGATCTAATCATGCGTCCTTTGCCACAGTTATAGTAGTTGCGGTTTGCGGATAAAAGTTTTTTGATTTGCGTTCGTATTTCAAATGCGTTTCCTTTTTTCTATTTCGTTTTTATCTTTGCTGTTTTTTGAGGAAAGGAGTCTGGTTGAATGATTCGATCTTTTTGGTTTAAGATTCTTTTATTTTACTTTATAGTGTTCATCGTGACGTCGTCGTCGGTGTGTTTGAAGCATTATTCATTATTTTAAGCATACCTAAGTATTTATTTTATGTATTTTCTCAGAATCCTATTCATGATTGTTAGTAGATATTGAACTCGTGTTCATCTTTGGAATTTAACATTTAATTAACTGTGTCATTGAATGTTGACATTAGTTAAGTACACACATGTTAAATAACATACTATGGGTGTTATTACAGACAATGTCTATTATTAAATTGTTTATCAATAAGGAAATTGTAACGCAGCACTAAACTATACCGGTATACGAATTACCCCACTATGATATTAAAGTGCAAAACCTACTTACAATCCGGCTTGAAGCGAACAAAGTGTCTCGGCAGAACGCTTCCTGTTTACGAAACGTATTACAAAACGTACCCTTCGAATATTCCGCAGTAATCAGTGGTCCAATGCGATTCCAGGGTATAGACCGTGAACCCTGCGCGCACGCACCCGTGTTTGTTCGCCGTCGGATGATCCGAGGCCGATATATAAGCCGTCGGCATGAACACCCGGCACCATTCGCGATTAAACGCCACCGGAGTGAGCTTCCGTAGACAGAGGCCAGTCTGACCGTCAACTGAATTGATACAATTGCTTGCCACCCTTCCGCGATGTCTGCGCTCCGTGTTCTCCTGCTCGTCGTGCTGTGCTGCGCCTTGACCGTCGAGTGCAAGCCGTTCTTCGACGCGATATACGATGCTATCAACGGCAACGCTAGAAGATCTTACGGGTACAGCGGCTATGGAAATTACGGCTACGACGGATATGGCTATGGAGGCGGCTACCAGCAGCCTAACTACGGATACAAGCCGAGGAATGTGGAGCGTGCGCCGAGACAGGGTAAGACGTACAAGGAGATCTGCAGGGTCCACTTCCCGGACTCCATAGCGGTGCCGGGCGCAGGGGGGATCGTGTGCCCCTACTGAGGGTCAGATCGCGTGTTCTACGCAGTGGAGCGCCTGCTCCGAAGACGTAACATCATGAGGATGGGTTGAACTGGTTTGCAGCACCAACAATTCACAGATGATCTCTACTGGAACACTTAGATTCACAGCATTTGTTTTGTTAACGTTCTCTTGTTATAAAATGTGAAGATTTTCTTCTATAGTGTGTGCTCTGATATTTATTTTTGTAGCAGTGATTGTACTGTACGTCTCGATATCGTAATCTGTCTGAAGTTTACGAAGTGCAAGTGTCAAGTGTCTTGTTATAAATCCACGTTGCTTACAATGCTCGACCTGTCCTACAGTGTGATAAGTTACTTTCGTTAGTCTCATTGTAATATAGCGTGTGATACGAAGTTTATCATTGCCGTGATAACCTTGTGATAATTCGTCTATTAGTGATTATTATAGCTACTTTAGTTTTTCTGGACACCGGACGCTTAGAACACGCGATAATAGTTTTTAAAAATTGATTTGTAAATACGTAATGTGGCAAAATTATGATTGGCTTATTGTACTTAGATGAAAAATTGTCTTTTAGATCTAACTATCTTTCAACTTCCATACTTTTTCAACCAAAGCGTTTGTATTAATAAAGGAGTTTATTTATAAACGTTGCTTAAAGTAAAGTAATGATTAGCGACTGATTAACCAATTATATTTTTGACGTTTAAATATCTCTTAGATTTAAGCAGCGTATATAAATAAAGGGCTATGTTAAGTACAAGTTAACTTTAAGTAATGTAAATATATTTTAAGTTTTAAAATAAATGTTATAAACTTACAAACGTGTTTCAAGTCTGTTTCACGACTTGTTGTTGTGAATTAGGTCACTTTTGGGAGTGCGTATCGTTACAATGATTTATCTGGGACACAACTCAATCAGCAACCGTCTCTTTGGTTATGTACCACTTGACAGATTGCTTTTTATTTCCTTAGCCGTGATTATCTGTGTTAACTGCATGCAAAGGTATTTCCTGTAAAGCCTTATTTGTTTGGCCCCTGCACGCACCTTGAGCTTTCTGCGTAAAAAATACAAATGGTTTATTCTATGTACAAATCTGTAATTTAAAAATAGAATTAGGTACTTAGACGTTCACAAGGCGGTGCTGGCATAATGTTCCGTTCGCTAGTTAAGTGACACCAAATTTTCGTATTAAATTAAAAGTGGGTGGGTTTTTGTTAAGCATCTGTTGAGAAACCATTCAGATTCATTTATGAATGAGAAAATAATTTGAATGAAACGATCCTTTTAATGTCCGGTTAATCTTACCCTATACTGGTTTTAAAAGAAACCTAAGTACCGGCACAAAAATAATAACCGATGATTTTTAGCTTACATTATTATTCTACGAAAATTTGTATGTTTTACGTCCTGGCCATGTGGCCCCCTCAAAATAGGTGTTAAAACAAAAGAAAGAATATGCAAAATAAATTATAAGTTCTAAAAACATTTTCGCAACCTACCTATAAACTGCTTGGTCAATAATATGATCAAAATACATAATATTTTGCTAATTATGCACTACGATATATAGAAATAAGGAAGAATATAATTCCACCCTATTTAATAATATAATTACTTATAATTATGTGCAGTCATAAAGCATAGTCGTAACAGTCTTTAGTTGTTGGTAAAGTTGCGTTGCGTTCAGTTTCGATCATTTACGAGCGCGGGCGCAGGTGTAGCGCTGACCTAAAAATACGAGGGCACTGATTTATATGCGCGTTAGTTATTTATAATAGAGATGTTATTCATTATCGGTTTATTATCCATAATAAGCATACTGTAGTCAATCTGTCTAGCCATTTCCCAACGATATTAGGGTCGGCTTTCAGTCTAACCGGATGCAGCTGAATACCAGTATTTTACATGGAGTGACTGCCTATCTGACCTCCACAACCCTGTAACTGGATAATACAATACCTTAAGACTGGCTGTCAGATTTTTGGGCTTCTGACCACCAATAAGCAAAGCAAAGTAATAGACTAAATATTACTTTTACACGCTAGTCAGTCTGTCATACTCTTTCACTGCTACCTTTTCAAGGAAACACAGCCTTGGTCGTCTGAGACCTAGCAATAGATATAGAGTTTTATCTCTTGTTATTTGTATTCAAAATGCTTATACAAAATACGACAAAGTCTGCTGCGGCTACTGCTTGTTTTACCCTATTTTTCTTACTTATCAAGAAAAGATCAGACTGTAGCTGCATCGACATCGCCACACGCATACGCGTCACACTGACGTCACGCTAAATCCTGCATCGCGCAAGCACAGTTTACCGCTACCTTCATGTTACTCGAAGCAACGTTCCTGAATTTGCTCCACCTCAAATATTTCCGAAGACAATGATGGTGTCATCAAGTGCTGAAGTCTACCTGCATCCGTTCCAACCTACATATCTACATTAGATACACAATAACTGTGTCATTACAAAACGAATTCTAAATTTAAACTTCTTCGAGTGGTTACAAGATTTTGATCTTTATTCCGACAGTGGTAACGTTCTTAATAACTTAGAACTTTAATTTAATCGGAAAAAAAGTTCGAAATTCAAAAATGGATCTATAGTTCAATTCTGTCTCTAAAAATAAAGATTGGTTATAAAGCCGTCAATGTGTCACTCTTCCATTCTTTCCGCACAAAGGTGATATATAGATCAGCTGATGGAAATAGGTCAAATGACGATGATGTGGGCATGGGTCACACTGGGTACGCTCTCAGCCGCACGTTGGACTACATGTGATGTGACCATTTGTTGTGGACCGTGATTTGATTCAATTGCATGTATTGAAGGGTCGGTGTTGTCATTATTGTAGAATGCGAAGATAACTAAAGAGCTATAACTAAATCAGAGCTAATTTTCAAGTCGAGAATCCTGCTCCAGCTAGGTATTATTGGAACGAAGTTCCTTATCTCGCGTTGCGAAAGGGGGTTAGACGGAATTAAGACCAAAAGTTGTAACGACACATTTTTTGGAGTAAAATATGATGTCTTTTTAATCAATATTTTTTGATTGGTTACTTTAGATCAGATTTTTTTTTTGATGATCATAACTTAAAAGAAATTTTATTACAATTCCTTCACTAATTAATCGAAAGGAACTTCGTTCCGTCCAGGTGTCCCTTGACACCTCTCAAGTTTTTTCTTTGAACTTGGAATCTCAGACCACTCCTAAAGTATTTGACATGGCACATCACGAGGGAATGGTCAGCATCTTTGAATGACGTCATCACAGTCAGCTTACCGATCATTTATTCGAAGACGGTACAGTACATCCACCATGACATAACTTATCAAGGAAATCGAATATCAAAACATAATAATGCGTCCGTTCACGTTCATTGATGCGCAGGAGTCGACCGCCCCCGAATGTTCATAACACCATGTAATAACAACATGGCGGTGCATACAAATTGCCCTAAAATATGTTAAAATCATACTCATTGTCCTTGAACGATGCAAAATGTTGATTATGGTACTTACCCGTCTACTTTGACTTATAAATATTTAACTGGTGTCTTTCAGAGCACGTTAGAATTTAATATCGTTTTGGAACTTTTATTATTCTTATTTGTCATCCAATAGTAGGGACTTAGGCTAAATGCTTAGTGGACTTTCCATCATTAGATCAAAAGCGTGTCTTCATTTTTTTTTTGAGGGTGGGAAATCATCAAATGACCCTTCTCGCTCTAGGTGGAGCGGGAAGCGGAAGTGTCAGGACTCTTAATGACTAAAACCCATCCATGTTCCTTCCTTAGCTCCTTAGCCCTTTATGTTCCGGGGCAGCGGTAACCCTTTCGGACAATCCTTTTGAGTTGGATCCCTGAGGCGTGAAGTCTTTTCATATTTGCTTTAGACCTGTAACATTACTAACGAAATTGAATGAATGAGAATATAGGTGTATGAAATGGTCTTGGATTCGATTCTAAGGTCGGTCAGTATGATGGGGTTTTACTTCCAAGAAAAGGCCTACTAACTTAATTATCGCTTTCAGATTTTCCTGGTAAACATTACCTAAGTGATCTTGCTTTGCCACCTCATCTTAGATTGTTTATAGACTAAGATTAATAGTAACTAGCTTTTGCGGCTACGACTGTGTGGATTTCGGAAAATATCCTACATGAACGGACTACTAGTATTAAAAGTAACCTATGTCTTAAACTATAAATCTGAGTGTTAAACAGTCAAAGACGTTTACGTGCTAGTCTAAAACAGACTAAAATTGTTCGTTACTATATATTATCGTAATATGTAATAAAAACACTTATAAGGTATAAACTAGTATGCAAGGGCCTGACCATGTGAAGCTGTTAAAGACTAGGTAAGTGAGTTATATGTGAATTCAAGGCATTTATTATGGGGTAGTAACACAAACGTGAGGCCCGAGAAGACATTATTATTAGTATTTCGGAATATTTCACAGTGTTTGGTCGACTCTAGTCGTGACCAGAGGGCTGTTCAATTTTTAGGTCAAAGAATTAGCATTCCATCCAACGTGGCAACACTGCCAGCCACAACTGTCATTCTTTGACATTTGTATGAAATGGCTATCGCAGTGTGTCAAACAATTAGCATTGCCACCCAACGTAGCAACACTGCCAGCCACAACTGTCTTTCTTTCACATTTGTATGAAATGGCTATCGCAGTGTGTCAAACAATTAGCATTGCCACCCAATGTGGCAACACTGCCAGCCACAACTGTCATTCTTTGACATTTGTATGAAATGGCTATCGCAGTGTGTCATACAATTAGCATTGCAACCCAACGTGGCAACACTGCCAGCCACAACTGTCATTCTTTGACATTTGTATGAAATGGCTATCGCAGTGTGTCAAACAATTAGCATTGCCACCCAAAGTGGCAACACTGCCAGCCACAACTGTCTTTCTTTCACATTTGTATGAAATGGCTATCGCAGTGTGTCAAACAATTAGCATTGCCACCCAACGTGGCAACACTGCCAGCCACAACTGTCATTCTTTGACATTTGTATGAAATGGCTATCGCAGTGTGTCAAACAATTAGCATTGCCACCCAACGTGGCAACACTGCCAGCCACAACTGTCATTCTTTGACATTTGTATGAAATGGCTATCGCAGTGTGTCAAACAATTAGCATTGCAACCCAACGTGGCAACACTGCCAGCCACAACTGTCATTCTTTGACATTTGTATGAAATGGCTATCGCAGTGGGTCAATTTGATGAACAATTAATTTTTCAACTGTTTATTTGCCAACCGGGACCAATGAAATAAGATGTCCTCAAGGCACTAATAATCATGATCAGTAAAGAATGTGTCATACATTCATTCAAGACCCCAGTAACGTTGGTGAATAATCTCATAAATCCATTGATATTTGTGGTGGCCTTAGTTTCACTCAGTGGGGGGTCAAGAGAAGTCATTAAACCCTCTTTTTCTGTTCCCGGAGAAAGCAGAGCCCTCTGCTGGGCTCTTAACGACTAAAATGACATAAGAACCAGCACATTGTGGATTGTTACTAGTTTCTTTTATTAAGTTACCCTTATTTTATTGGACACTATTTCTATGTAAATTTTAGTAAATAACTTTCTATTTTTCCTGAATTTTCCAGTTTATCGGGGGATTTTTCCATTTTTATATAGGGTGGAAGGGACATCAACGCGAAGCCGTTTTCCTTTCGGACAATCCCGATGACTCTGTAAGGTTTGATATCACCACACCAATGTCAAGGTAGGCACTTCATTTCTCCTTATTTGTGATGACAAATCGTACCGCGGAGGTAAGGTTTTTCTTGTAGGAAGTATAGGTAATGCGTTAGTCATATCAACTGTATTAGATAAGGTAAATAACCGTGCTCTTACTAAATATACTGACTGGTATTGTGTAGAATAATTATAATGATGCGATTAATGTTAATTGGTATATGGCAGTGGAGTTTCTTGCCCATTCTTCTCAATACAAAACTACCGTTTGGAAGGGGCGCCTAGAATCAATATTCTTTTGTTTTTTTTATTTTGACGACGTTCAAAAGTGCCTTTCTTGTACCTGTTTGGCTTCGATTTTGATGGTGTTTGGCAATTATTTAACAAATTAAAAAATAATATAAAAATTGAAATATTACTGATTTATTTAATGATTTTATAGATATTTCCTAAAACATTACTAATAACTATTTACAAGTATATAACAGGAGGGAAACAAAATAAAATAAATCAAAGGGCATCAAAAAATTCGTCCACATCGCTGTCAACAGGAAAAGTTCCCAAAAGGCTGGCAGCATTGCCACGTTGTATGGCAATGCTGATTCTTTGACCGAAAAATAGGCCAGCCCTCTGGTCACGTGAAGAGTCGACCAATCGCTTGGCGATGTCTCGATAAACATAGTGGGTACTCGGACCCCAAGGCCCTAGTGTTTCAACCCCAAACGGCTCGAATATATAACTTCCAATAAGGTTGTTATACTTGCGCCGTTTGAGGTTTTCTGCACCTGCAGCGGCTGCCCCAGCACAACCCGCCGTGCAAGGAAGATGGGATGGCGCAAGGGTGTCGACACACGTTGCATCCCACACCAAAGGCCTACCTACCTTCCAAGGCATTAGTGTCATTCCATCTGGTCTCTTCCCATCGTCGCGTGCCAAGCCTTTGGGTTCTAAAACAGCTGGCACCCCGGCGGTGACAAGAGCACGACGGATTAAACATATTACCTTCTCCATTTATTATTGAAAATTAACGCAAATAATAAAATAAAATAATGTTTTATAAAATGAGCAATTCTACGAAGGACGGCAGGAAACTGGTCACAATTACTCACAATTAAACATTAAATTAATGTTTAATTTAACACTTGTAAGAAACAACACACATGTTGTTAATAAATAAATGCATTATTTAATTGTTTCATTCCATTCATTTATTCACAAACAAACATTTAATAAAGTAAACCAGTATAATCTTCTGCCTAGCCTTTTTCCAACTATCTTGGGGTCGGCTTCCAGTCTAACCGGATGCAGCTGAATACCAGTATTTTTGACGTCCACAACCTAGTAACTGGGCAATACGATACCCCAACGTAAGACTGGATGTCAGATTTTCGGGATTTTGACGACACTTAACGACTGTAACAAGTAAATAACATAATTTCATGCCTTATTTTCACGAAGGGTAGGGCAGAGCTATACTCTTACTAGGTACACTATTTGCCAGTTATTTTGAAGTCCCATGTCACAGGAAGCGAGTGAACTCCGGGCTACTACTGAAAAGTTTCTAATGAAAAAAAAGACAATAACACTTTACCCGGGAATTGAACCTAGGACCTCATGCTGTTAGCGGGATTGTCCGAAAGGGTTACCGCTACCTCAACATAAAGGGCTAAGGAAGGAACATGGATGGGTTTTAGTCAGTAAGAGTCTGACACTCCCTGCCGCTCCACCCAGAGCGGGAAGAGTCATTTGCTGATTTCCCACCCTCAAAATAAAAAAGACCAACGAGGTAGTCCAAGCAGCACACGTAAATAAAGCCGATAAATAAGTGCACAGTTGACCAGCTGTCATTAAGGACAAATTCCCTCATGAATATTAATAAAATACACACATACCTATAATATTAATCAACAATATACTTAGGTCTATTGCGCAGACTCTACGAATACTATATTCTCGTGATGTAGGTACCTAAGCCATTGTTTTATTTTCAATACAATAGATTAATTATAAATTATTTATTTATAATTCCTAGAATAACTAAAACTACACCTAGGTAGGTACATTGTCCGCCGTGGGAAAAATTGATATATAGGTTGGAACCGAAAGGGTATCGCAAACAAAATCAGCTGTTCTATACATTTTTGGTCACGTGACTCGTCGAAATGTAGGGAACAGCAGATTTCTTTTCTCGATTTCGCTTCGCGAAAATTGTTCCAAACAGTTGGAAACCGGGGTTAATTGGCTAAAAGCTCAATTTACACGATGCACCATACATTTGCACATCCACCGAATCCAATCAAAGTTCCATTGATGAGAAATTATTCCCAATTGACCCAATTAATTATATAATAATTCAGAATAATATAACAATAATAATAATAATTATATAATAATTCTGACGCAAGGACAATCACAAAAGAACAATCGACTTTTAAATGTATTTCTGTCCTAAGAATTAACATACACAATATCACCTATATTCCTGGACGGGTTCGGCCGCGGCAGGGGTTACCCTAGGCGGCTACCCCAATCTGACAATTTTTTGATAGATTATCAACTTATGACAAAAGAATAAGGTTCGAGTTCAATTGGGAATATTCGATAGCTTGATGTGCTGGCGTCTGTACTATAATAACTAATAATGTACGAGTAGGAACGTAAACGAAGCAAAGCAATGGAGTATGTAAGCAGTGTAACAGGTGACGTTCTATAGTTTCTGCTTACCGCCATCGGGAGAAGGCGTGAGTTAATGTTTGTATAACTAACCGTCATTATGACACCGGCTCGTAAAAATAAACTAAGCAGAGAAGCTCGTGGTTAAGTAATAACAGCCGCATAGATCGATCCATCAGGTTAAGCTACGCTATACGGGGATGGCCGACCGATAGGTGACCATCTTTACATACCGAGACTCCTCCGTGCCTCGGAAAGCACGTTAAGCCGTTGGTCCCGGCTGTTATTTGTGCATCTTTGACAGTCGTTATGGGTCGTCAGAAGCTCGAAAATTTGACAGCCTGTCTTACCAAGGGGTATCGTATTACCCAGTTACTGGGTTGCAGGTTAGATAGACAGTCGCTCCATGTAAAATACTGGTACTCAGCTGCATCCGGTTATACTGGAAGCCGACCCCGACATAGTTGGTAAAAGATTCGGCAGATTAATTGATTTTTTTATCGTATAAATTAAACTAGGAGTTTTTGTAACTTGATTGTTATTTCGAGTTCATTTGTTTTTATATTCATATTTTTGTTTAGCTCTCGTCAGCTGGAAAGCGGACTGTCAAATCAATTATTTAAATCAATGCAATCATCTGATGTGTCATGCATTTTGATTTTCTAATTTTAATGTACGACCATGTACTACCTACCTACTGCATTAAACCTCCCAATTAGCTTCAAATATAAATTAATTACTTTTATGAAAACAATGGCAGACTTTCATATTTCTGGTATTCTCACCGTTTGGAAGCAACGCGTTCTAAATTCAAATAATTACCTTTTCAATGTTATGCCACAATAGGTAAATTAATATTTAAAGATGGAGCAAAGTTGATTGCTCTTTATAAATGTTATACAACACGTCATGTCCGAAAGTACTGGAGGAGTGTTCGGTTAATAACTATTTTAGGGGACGTAGTCTCATTAAAATACTTTTCAAGCTGAATTTTATGGATTTTTATCAAGAAACATGAGTACAACCTAAAATAAAAGTCAAATATTTCTTCCAAAAAAAACCTAAACATTCATCATTTTTAAACTTACTTCTAAATTTGAATAACAGGTCGCATGCAGACAGGCTTATTTTCTTACCAGCCTGATACGACGTAAGGTCGCTTTAAACATCAAACCTCTATAGTATCTAGGCATAATGTTTCATAATAAAATCAAGTATCGTCAGATAGATAGGAATGCCCTTTCTAAAACTGTCTATAAGTACCGGAGTAAATAAGATTGTAGTTTATTAATAGACAAGACTATCGATAAATCTATTAATAGACTGTATCTTATTTAATATCTAGTTTAAGGGCACAGACATGTGATATTACATAACTTTGGTCTAAGTTGGAATAGAAGCTTTCTGTGCAATCTATTAAGTTTATGTTACGAAATAATACGACAGAACTTGGAGAGAATCGAAGCGAACTTTTACCCAAATGCGACAAATAAATGTAATGATGTTTATACAAACACTTTTTCGCAACTTATGTCAGCGTATAAAGACATGTACCGCTAAAACATGAGCGTATTGTTAGTGTTAGGTTACCTGGCCAAGTATGGGGTGTCACTTTAGATCTCTGCCTAATCCCTCAAGGCATACAGGCGTGATGTTAAGTGTAGGAAGATACCGCGTCATGTCAACAGTACTATCGATCCCCAGCTAACACATGACCAGTTTTCCAAACATGCCCGCGGGCAACGGAACTTCTCAAATACAGGCCTATAGATGCGGCACGAGAAAAGTTTGAGAACCGCTGTTTTCGAGCAAACCGGCCTGAAACAGTTACAGAAGATAAGGCCTTGTTCGACAGCCGGCTCCAGTCCGACGTAGATCTTTGTCGTACTTTGTTGTTTTCATTACTTGCCCACTTTAAACAAAGTGTTTGTGATGTAATTGTATAGAGCTGTTGAATCCCATAGACAAGAATAAAATACTATGGAATAATATTTGATGTATGTTTTTTTTTAAATAAACTCAACCTCAAAGTATTTATTTCAAATAATCCAATTACAGGCACTTTTGAATTGTCAAGGAATATAAATGGTTTACTATGCTATAGATGTTTGTGTTTTTATAGAATTAACTTGATACAATTAATAAAATTCTTGGAAGTTGACATTGATTATAAAATATTATTAACTTTGTTTGAATAAACGAAGTCAATAAATTAATCCTCATTTGTTATCTTTAAGTATAAGGTCTTCATAATGACGCATTGAGTAAAATTACTCATATTATGATTGGAATTAGTACAGCAACATACGTAAACATTTAAGATAACGTATTGTTTATTCTTGACCACTGAACAAAAATGGCAAAACATTATTATTTTAATACAACGAAGTACCGAAGGGTAACCGGATTTTTGTTTAATAATATATTTACATTTTATTTATTAACTTTTTTCTACAATCCGGAAATAATAAAGGAAAATTGAGACGAGTCAAACGCTTCAACCCGGAACAGTTTTAAAAATAGAACTAGTGGTCAACGAGGACGACCACCTTACGCATATTTTGGATAAGTTGTAGTGACCTCTTGTAACCCCATATTGTCGAGTAAGTGTCGTGTAATCCCATCTTTATAAAAATCGAAAATTTTAATAGATTCAAAATATTATGTATTTTTGGGGTTAGTCATGAAGTGAATGCAAAAGTGTTGTATCAAGTGAATACTAGTCGAGGCAAGACAAGGGATGCACTTTAATCGATAAGAAATCGACTACCTACTACGTATATGTCCATATTTTTGTGAGAAACTTATATATCCTTATAACCTCCCCAGATAACGGATTCATTGCCTAATGTGTCTCCAGGTCGGTCTAGGATGTTAGGACCGGTCGTTATACGTAAGTACCATGTGTTCCCGCGACCCCCGGCGCAGGTGTGAGAGGGAACACCCGGGGTGGTTTTTAGTCAGAAAGAGTCTGACACCTCAGGGCGGAGGACATCCATGAGGATTTTCCAACATGGATTAAAAAAAAAAAAGAAAATAGGGCGACTGCCGTGATCCAGAGATTGGTCACACAGTAGTCCAAAAAAATGGAGTACCTTGTAAGTTAATATTTAATATATTTGTCACAAACATATGTACCTATTTACTAATTATTCGTGTGACCTTAAATAAACGCAGTAAAATAGATTTATTATTTTGTTTAATAAAATTAGTGTCTTAGACAGAATGTAAAGCACTTGCTTTTTTTGTTATTTAAGTCATTTGACTTAAATAATAAATCTAGTCTAAATAGCATGTTTTAAATCGTGACACGAATGTGTAAGTTTAATTTTATGATCCCACTGATTTTTAGTTTAGATAATTTGATAGTGGTTATTTATACTCAGTCACCACATCTATATTGAACCTAGGTAACATCATCCATTATGATTTTTTTTTAAACATAAAATGTAGTCGATATAGAGTGTGTCGATTAAATATAAAATACGAAGAGTGAAGTTTCCCCCTCAAGTCAATGGTGGCACTCTCATTTCTCCCTTTTCAAGTAGTAGTTTAAATATTATGAAAAAGTATTGACTAGCTTCATTTACCTAAATAGGGTTGATGAAATATTTATTTTCTTAATGATGAAAGATTCAGGTTATAAAAAAAAACATTAGAAACGTATTTTTTGCTTTATCATATTAATAAAAAATGACTAGGATAAAACGCATTAAAGTTGTAGAGTGGGGGTGCGTTACGTCACAAATCAGTATAAAATCTACATAGGACTGACGTCATGCCATATTTTAATACAATGTTTCGACGCTTTGGATTATGTGAAAAAGAAAAAAATATGTGTCCAATTTTTTTTATAATCTATTATAGCTATCGGGCAAAAAAACCTTAGTCATTATCCCTATTGTTGATATTTAAAAACACATTTATGCGACAAACTATAGTGTGGTATCATCATCTCTATGTAACGCCAAACAGTCGAAGTAACACATCGTATCGATTGATAGAGGGACAGCTTCATCAATCACAGTGCTGGACTTGCTTAGCTATCTGTAGGCTCAGCAGCTTGACGGCTCCACTAACTTAGTTCGGAACAAGGTTCGATTATATTTTAAGGACTTTTGTAAATACAATGTAGCTCTGGGAAATTTAGGAGAGGGAGATATGAGCTGTTCCATACATTTTATTGAGTTACGTGTGCATAAATGTATGGAATAGCTCATATTTTTATCGCGATTTCGAGCCTGCCGGGTAAGCGGGATTGTCCAAAAGGGTTACCGCTACCACGGAACATAAAGTGCTACGGAAGGAACAAGGATAGGTTTTAGTCAGTAAGAGTCTGACACTCCCATCCGCTCCACCCAGAGCGGGAGAAATCATTGGATGATTTCCCACCCTTAAAAAAAAGGGTTCATCCCACAGTAAAAGTTGTTCGTAACGATGAGAACAATGCTCCTACGAATTTCTTAGAGTTAATTTTTTAACATATTTGATTATTATTAACTATTATAAACATAATTATTAACCGCGGGACAACTTTATTTTCTATAATTTTAGTGATAAATAAATCGGGAACTATATGTACCAAAGCTTATTTGTCGTTCATTGTCTCGTCGTCACACTAATTTGAGATACCTACTCGGTCACGTCTCAAGGAGTCGTCTGTTCTCCCGACCAGCGGTTCTTCGAAAGCAATGACAGTAAAAGTATTAAGTGACATAACTTCACGGCTATAATCCCCGAAGGGGTAGGCAGAGGTGTAACTATAGTATATAGCATTTCGCCAGTAAGTTATGTTTAAGTTCCATGTAATAGGGGGCGAGCCTTAAAGCCAGTGATAGCCTATGGTGTGACGGACTGCTCGGACTGCCAAATCATAGGTCTCAAGTTTGAACCCAAGACACGCTCCTCTGCTTTTACGGATTCATGTGCGTATTGTATAATTATCGTTTGCTTAAAATTCGGTGAAGGAAAACGTCGTGAGGAAACCGGCATGTCTGAGAGATATTTCTCAACAGTGTGTAAAGCTAAGTCAGAGGCCCAAGGGTAGCATAAAAAGTCTGACACTAGGTTAATTACTATAACCACACTTAAAAGAGAGAAGGGGTTGAGCCTATTGCCATCGACCGGACACCGTGTACAGTCACGAGCACCAATATGTACACACTGAGCAACTTTAAAAAGTGATTTTCTCCTTCTGCATTTGTTGTAATTTTATGTTGTTATAGATATAGTACTTTGGAACCCATACTAATATGAAATAGGTTCTATCATCACAAAGTTATCGTTATTCTACGAGAAAATCGCTTTTGAATGTTTCTAAGTGTATACATATTGGTGCTCGTGACTGTACATGCAAAGGCGTGTGTGTTAAATCGCTGGTTAGTCTTCGTGGTAGCAAAGTTTGGTTAGTTCCTATTTTAAAATAGAAATATACATCCACATTCATGTTTGTAAAGTAGGTAGAGACTGTTGTCATCACCAGGCACAATGCCAGACTACAGGCTGCTACGGAAAAATCCGAGAGAGACAAATCTAATAACGCTTTGTCTCACCTGGGAATCGAATCCAACACCTTATGATTAGTAGTAGAGCTTACGACCACTATACCAACGAAACGGGTTCTACTTTTATGGAGCATGATAATGTAATTTAGTTACCTGTAGTTACATTTGAACCTATGTTCATGAGAAAAAAAATCTCGAAACGACAATAAATATAACCGTGTAAATCATCTTCTAATAGGAGAACACATAATGGGTTTAATGGAAAAAAGTCGGGCAATGGAGTAAAAGAATTAATTTAAATAGAAAAAAGAACTTAACCATTTAAAAAGCGATACCTCACAAAGAAAACAAACATAATTGGTATACAACGAGCTCGAACAACTTGCCCCACATTGTAGAAACTTCATGGCTTCATGCCTTCATGGTTGTTTCGTAACCAACCTTTAGCAGAACTTACCTCAAATATAGGTAGCTTAGCTTGTATTTGAAATTCGAATGCACTTTAAAAAAAAAAGTATTTTTGCACGTGCAACACTTACCAATGTCCGAGGCTTGTTAGACGTGTATAAAACTAGGTTTTCTGTGTGAGAAATAAATAAAACCCGGCGTAATTAAGAACATGGGATTAATTGCATATATAATAAGGATGTGAGTTTTTTTCGTAATGTTTAATCGCGAGAATTTATGTATGTTACCAGTAATATAAATGACATTATATTACTGGTAACATTACATACATAAATGCTGGCAGAAAAGAAATGAAATGAAATGTTTATTTCTGTAAGTAGATCTTAAAAGATACTTTTACACGTCAATATTTTAAAGCAAGATGTCGCTGGCATTTTCTAGCTGTCTGTTCCCTGAGAAGAAATGTCGAAACAATCTCAGAGGTCATGGTCATGGTTCTTGGTAAATGAGAACACGACCATCAGATGTGTAGGCAGCACATCAACCTACCCCAAACTGTCAAGTTTTCCCAATTGAAAATGAACCTTATGCTTTTGTAATAAAGTTGAAAAACTATCAAAGATATTTGACAGATTGGGGTGACTTGATGTGCTGGCCTCTGTGCCTATAGTACACCAATATTTCGCCAGTTCTGTTTAAATTCCATGTAATAGGGGGCGAGCCTATTGCCATCAATCGCATATATGTATAGTCACGGACTTTAATTGTTGAGCCACTTGCCACTGTTCGTATTTTAGTCGTGTAAAGCAAATCGGGTTTAGTCGGTTATACTCGTTCGTCCATACATGGAAAGTCATGTCTTGTATTTCCGTAACCTAGCGACAATTATCTTAGCGTAGCCATGGCAACGTTAGCATACGGTGAAATATTATGTTTGTTCTTTGACATAGACATTTCAACTGCCACGGATAGGTTTTCAGAAATAATGATTATCTAATGAGCTCTAATTCAAAAGAGGTCAGTACCAAAATTTATTGGATCGACGTATTCAACCTACTTTATAATCTTTACAACTGTAAACCTCTATGGATAAGACTATATCCGATTATTAATAATTTGTCATCTTATTTGCGAGCATGCGGTTTCAGTTCATGTTTAATGGTGTCGTATTATCTCGTAAATCTATAAAACTGAAAAATTTTAAAGTTTAGAAGTGGCTCATAAATTTAAGTCCGTGTAGAGTCACGGACTTAAATTTATTATATTTAAATATATTATACAAAGGCGTGTGTGTTAAATCGCTGGTTAATCTGTGTGGTAGAAAACTTTGATTAGTTGCAATTTTGTGCCTGAGAAAAACGGTCTTGACAGACGGACGGACGGACGGACGGACAACAAAGTGATCCTATATGGGTTCCGTTTTTTCCTTTTGAGGTACGGAACCCTAAAAATGACTAGGATAAAACGCATTAAAGTTGTAGAGAGGGGGTGCGTTACGTCACAAATCAGTATAAAATCTACATAGGACTGACGTCATGCCATATTTTAATACAATGTTTCGACGCTTTGGATTATATGAAAAAGAAAAAAAACATGTGTCCAATATTTTTAAATAATCTAGCTATCGGGCAAAAGAACCTTAGTCATCATCCCTATTTTTGATATTTAAAAACACATTTATGCGACAAACTATAGTGTGGTATCATCATCTCTATGTAACGCCAAACAGTCAAAGTAACATATCGTATCGATTGATAGAGGGGCCGCTTCATCAATCACAGTGCTGGACTTGCTTAGCTATCTGTAGGCTCAGCAGCTTGACGGCTCCACTAACTTAGTTCGGAACAAGGTTCGATTATATTTTAAGGACTTTTGTAAATACAATGTAGCTCTGGGAAATTTAGGAGAGGGAGATATGAGCTGTTCCATACATTTTATTGAGTTACGTGTGCATAAATGCTCATATTTTTATCGCGATTTCGAGCCTGCCGGGTAAGCGGGATTGTCCAAAAGGGTTACCGCTACCACGGAACATACTACTCTATCAAGAAAGTACCGGGAAAAGATCAATAATACACAAAATGTCTGTTATTCATCCAAATTTATTTTATCACCTTCAAAGTATGCTCCTTTAGAAACGATACACTTGCGCCAACGAATAATCCATTCATCAAAACCTTTTTTAAACGCTGCTTCCGGAATTGAGTTCAGTTCTCGCCGCGAATTCTCCTTTATGTCTTCTATCGATTGAAAACGGGTGCCACGAAGTGGTAATTTGAGTTTAGGAAAAAGAAAAAAGTCAGCAGGAGCCATATCTGGTGAATATGGTGGTTGCTGGATGGTATTTGTTGAGTGTTTGGTCAAAAATTCGTTCACAATGATAGCCTTGTGCTAATTAATAAAAGTAATTTTCTTTCCACAAATCTGGCCCTTTTCGTCGAATTTGCTCTCTTGCCGCATAACGCTCAAATAATATTCTTTATTTACCGTTTGACCTTCCGGTAAGAATTCTGAGTGCACAACACCGCGATAGTCAAAGAAAACAGTCAACATGACTTTGACTTTTGATCGACTTTGGCGTGGTTTTTTCGGTTTCGGTTCAGTTGGAAGGCGCCACTCCGAAGCTTGTTGACTAGTTTGCATGTCAAACTCGTAAACCCACGTCTCGTCACCAGTAACAATGCGTTTCGTGAATGTTGGGTCCGAACTGGTTCGTTCTAGCATGTCCTCAGCGACTTTCATGCGATTGAGTTTTTGGAGAAAATTCAGATCTTTTGGGACTAGCCGAGCAGCAACATGTTTCATACCCAAATGATTAGTTAAAATGGTACGGATCGACTCGTGAGATACAGAAAGTTCGGCGGCTATCTCTCTCAGAGTTGAATGGGGATTTTCAGTCACTATTTTATTCACTTTTGCGATGTTAACTTCAGTTGCAGACGTTGACGGCCTACCAGAGCGAGGCAAATCTTCCATCACATCTCGACCGCTTTTGAACGCTTTGAACCACTCATAAGCACGAGTTTTTGATAAAGTCGATTCACCGTAAGCCTTCTGTAACATTTTCAGTGGCTCCGAACACGAAATTCCATTGGCGATGCAAAATTTAAGACAAACTCTTTGTTTGATATTTTTGTCCATTATGAAATTCGCAATACACACTATATATGATATTACTAAAACCAGCACTGTATTTAATATAAATAACAGATGCAACTCAAACTCCGCGCCAAAATGGAAAACAGTTGTGCCAATCTAACAACTACAAAAAAACAAAAATTTGAATTTGGAACCATAAACAAATCATCCATTCCCGATACTTTTTTGACTGAATGTAAAGTGCTACGGAAGGAACATGGATAGGTTTTAGTCAGTAAGAGTCTGGACACTCCCATCCGCTCCACCCAGAGCGGGGAACTATATGTGCCAAAGCTTATTTGTCCTACATTGTCTCGTCGTCACACTAATTTGAGATACCTACTCGGTCACGTCTCAAGGAGTCGTCTGTTCTCCCGACCAGCGGTTCTTCGAAAGCAATGACAGTAAAAGTATTAAGTGACATAACTTCACGGCTATAATCCCCGAAGGGGTAGGCAGAGGTGTAACTATAGTATATAGCATTTCGCCAGTAAGTTATGTTTAAGTTCCATGTAATAGGGGGCGAGCCTTAAAGGCAGTGATAGCCTATGGTGTGACGGACTGCTCGGACTGCCAAATCATAGGTCTCAAGTTTGAACCCAAGACACGCTCCTCTGCTTTTACGGATTCATGTGCGTATTGTATAATTATCGTTTGCTTAAAATTCGGTGAAGGAAAACATCGTGAGGAAACCGGCATGCCTTAGAGATATTTCTCAACAGTGTGTGACGCTAAGTCAGAGGCCCAAGGGTAGCATAAAAAGTCTGACACCAGGTTAATTACTATAACCACACTTAAAAGAGAGAAGGGGTTGAGCCTATCACGAGCACCAATATGTATACACCGAGCAACTTTAAAAAGTGATTTTCTCCTTCTGCATTTGTTGTAATTTTATGTTGTTATAGATATAGTACTTTGGAACCCATACTAATATGAAATAGGTTCTATCATCACTAAGTAATCGTTATTCTACGAGAAAATTTTCGCTTTTGAATGTTTCTAAGTGTATACATTCAGTCAAAAAAGTATCGGGAATGGATGATTTGTTTATGGTTCCAAATTCAAATTTTTGTTTTTTTTTGTAGTTGTTAGATTGGCACAACTGTTTTCCATTTTGGCGCGGAGTTTGAGTTGCATCTGTTATTTATATTAAATACAGTGCTGGTTTTAGTAATATCATATATAGTGTGTATTGCGAATTTCATAATGGACAAAAATATCGAACAAAGAGTTTGTCTTAAATTTTGCATCGCCAATGGAATTTCGTGTTCGGAGTCACTGAAAATGTTACAGAAGGCTTACGGTGAATCGACTTTATCAAAAACTCGTGCTTATGAGTGGTTCAAAGCGTTCAAAAGCGGTCGAGATATGATGGAAGATTTGCCTCGCTCTGGTAGGCCGTCAACGTCTGCAACTGAAGTTAACATCGCAAAAGTGAAGAAAATAGTGACTGAAAATCCCCATTCAACTCTGAGAGAGATAGCCGCCGAACTTTCTGTATCTCACGAGTCAATCCGTACCATTTTAACTAATCATTTGGGTATGAAACATGTTGCTGCTCGGCTAGTCCCAAAAGATCTGAATTTTCTCCAAAAACTCAATCGCATGAAAGTCGCTGAGGACATGCTAGAACGAGTCAGTTCGGACCCAACATTCATGAAACGCATTGTTACTGGTGACGAGACGTGGGTTTACGAGTTTGACATGCAAACTAGTCAACAAGCTTCGGAGTGGCGCCTTCCAACCGAAAAAACCACGCCAAAGTCGATCAAAAGTCAAAGTCATGTTGACTGTTTTCTTTGACTATCGCGGTGTTGTGCACTCTGAATTCTGACCGGAAGGTCTAACGGTGAATAAAGAATATTATTTGAGCGTTATGCGGCGTTTAAGAGAGCAAATTCGACGAAAAAGGCCAGATTTGTGGAAAGAAAATTCTTGGATTTTGCACCACGACAATGCGCCTTCGCACAAGGCTATCATTGTGAACGAATTTTTGACCAAACACTCAACAAATACCATCCAGCAACCACCATATTCACCAGATATGGCTCCTGCCTACTTTTTTCTTTTTCCTAAACTCAAATTACCACTTCGTGGCACCCGTTTTCAATCGATAGAAGACATAAAGGAGAATTCGCGGCGAGAACTGTACTCAATTCCGGAAGCAGCGTTTAAAAAATGTTTTGATGAATGGATTATTCGTTGGCGCAAGTGTATCGTTTCTAAAGGAGCATACTTTGAAGGTGATAAAATAAATTTGGATGAATAACAGACATTTTGTGTATTATTGATCTTTTCCCGGTACTTTCTTGACAGAGTAGTACATATTGGTGCTCGTGACTGTATATGCAAAGGCGTGTGTGTTAAATCGCTGGTTAGTCTTCGTGGTAGCAAAGTTTGGTTAGTTCCTATTTTAAAATAGAAATATACATCCACATTCATGTTTGTAAAGTAGGTAGAGACTGTTGTCATCACCAGGCACAATGCCAGACTACAGGCTGCTACGGATAAATCTGAGATAGAAAAATCTAATAACGCTTTGTCTGACCGGGGAATCAAATCCAACACCTTATTCTTAGTAGTACGGCTTTTTTTTGAGGGTAGGAAATCATCAAATGACTCGCCCCGCTTTGGGTGGATCGGAAGGGAGTGTCAGACTCTTACAGTCTAAAACCCGTCCATGTCCCTTTATGTTCCGGGGTAGCGGTAACCCTTTCGGACAATGCCGCTTACCAAGTAGTACAACTTACGACCACTAGGTATATGAACAAGACGGGCTCTACTGTTTATGGAGCATGATAACGTAAAGTAATTATCTATAGGTAATGGAACGTTGGCCATTGTTGCAAAAGAATTGACGACACGGTTGGCGCAGTGGTTGAGCGATTGACTGGTGCGCAGCATGTCGTGGGTTCGATTCCCGCACGGAACAAATATTTGTGCGACCGACAAGTATTTGTTCCGGGTCTGGGTGTGTTTCTATCTATAATATGTATGAATTTACAAAAAAAATTATGTAAGTAGTTTATCAGCCATCTCGTTACCATAACACAAGCATTAGGTTGTTTAGCTTGGGACTAAATGGCGTTGTGTGAAATGTCCAAGGATATTATTATTAGTATTAATTAATTTAATTAGAAAAAAACTTAACCATTTAAAAAGTGATACCTCACAAAGAAAAGAAAAATAATTGGTATACAACAAACTCGAACAAGTTGCCTCACAATGTAGAAACTTCATGGCTTCATGCCTTCATGGTTGTTTCGTAACCAACCTTTAGCAGAACTTACCTCAAATATAGGTAGCTTAGCTTGTATTTGAAATTCGAATGCACTTTAAAAAAAAAGTATTTTTGCACGTGCAACACTTGGCAATGTCCGAGGCTTGTCAGACGTGTTTAAAACTAGGTTTTCTGTGTGAGAAATAAATAAAACCCGGCGTAATTAAGAACATGGGATTAATTGCATGTATAATAAGGATGTGAGTTTTTTTCGTAATGTTTAATCGCGAGAATTTATGTATGTTACCAGTAATATAATATGACATTATATTACTGGTAACATACATAAATGCTGGCAGAAAAGAAATGAAATGAAATGTTTATTTCTGTAAGTAGATCTTTTAAGATACTTTTACAAGTCAATATTTTAATTTTTATTTTCTAGCTGGCTGTTCCATTGACAATTGACTATTTGGAACGGTCAAAAATAAAATATGAAATCACATAGAAAAAGCCCGCTCGTCTTAAAACTGCCATCATCCATTTGATTGTAAAAATCTGTGACGTCACGTGTTTTAATAATATTTCATACATATCACGTAAAAAAACTGCGTTTTGACAGTTCACAAAAAGTAACGTTATTGACTACCCTTTCAAATACCCAATTGTGTGTGTGTTAAATCGCTGGTTAATCTGTGTGGTAGAAAACTTTGATTAGTTTCAAGTTTAAAACAGAATTATTTATCTACGTTCGTGTTTGTAATTAGCTTCGTCCAGTCTAAAGTCATTATGATTTTCGACTAGATTCTGTGTGAAATCATTATAAATCTCGTAAAATTTAAATAATTAGGTACACGCATATAGTTGAATAAATTACCCACACGTATCAGATCAAGGGCAATAATTCACTTTACCTACAGATTTCTTAAAACTCAGCTATCGGAGAACATTCAATCAATTGGGTAGGTATTTGAAAGGGTAGTCAATAACATTACTTTTTATGAATTGTCAAAACGCGGAATTTGTACGCGTTTTGTGTGAAATATAACAATGTGACGTCACAGATTTTTAGAATCAAATGGAATACTTATAAGCATTAAATGTAGTTTAACAATTAGATTTTCGAATTATATTAAATTTCTGTACGGTGATGGAGATTTTTAAGACGAGCGGTATTTTATCTATGTGATTTCATATTTTTGATCGTTTCAAATTGTGAATTGGTATACTACTATTAATCGAATGTCTAATAACCCGCGGAACCCACTTTGTCAAAATAAGAACAGTAGAATATGAGTTATGTATGAGGGAACAATTAATTAACATACATACATTCATTCATAACTACCTCAACCTGCCCACTCTCCCCTTTGCAGGGCTTTTCCTAAAATCCTTTCTTAACTGACTTCTCCTACTCATAATCTACTTCTGTGCCAAATTCCATCTTCGTTAGTCCAGTACATTTTGAGATTTCGTGATTAATCAGTGAGTGAATGTATGAATGACCTCCTATGAGTGACCTCTCGCTTTTAAATTATAGTTATTAGATCTTCAACCCGAATTTAAATCCTAGTAGAGACTGGCCACTTACGAGTGAGACATTAAAGTGCTCAAGTGTGTGCGCACACTCAGGTGCACTTACTCTCATACTCCGATCTGACAGGACGGCAATCCAACACGACCCGAGAGATCAGGCGCAGGACCAACTGCTTAACGTGCTTTACGAGTCACGGGAGCCTCGCAATGCCAACATCCAAACTTAACTCCGGGCTGTAATAGAAAAATGTCTAATGGAATAACTCATCAACACTTTACCGACCTGGGAATCGAACCTAGGACACCAGGCTAACTAGTCGTGCATGCTACCACGGTACCAACGGGGCAGCCTTCTACATACATAACCTTCCTTTTGCATTGTCATAAAATTCGAACGCATTACCTTCTCAGATATTTACAAAACAAAACACGACTAAATAACCAAGGACATGAAATACAGCTGTTTATGTGGGACTTAATAATCCCGAAGCGATGTCCTGATTAGTCCCGGAGTGCAGGATTAAGCCCGAATCCCGTTGCATGAGGATTTACTTCACATTTGTTTATTAGCCGCTCTATACTGCAGCCATGCTTTTGAGGATTTTGAGCTGAAAACTTTGACGTATTTCCAGAGAGCTTTGCTGTTTTCTTCTTTGAATATCTGGTCATTTGTAGAGCTTGTGGTTTTTGCATTTTAATTAACGGAGAATGAAAATGGATTCGTCTCTTGAAATCTTGCTAGGGCGAAGGGAACCAACTATGCCGATTAGAAGTGACATCAGATTGCATGTCTTAAAACTGTCCTACCCCAGGGTTGTATCTCAAGAATCCCTCATTTATTAGACCTCTTCCTATAGGTTTGTCCTTTGAGGAAGTCGAACTTGGGACTATAGACTAGCGCCCAGTTTCTCGAAAGGTTTTGTTGTTAATTCAGTCTTATTATTTTATTAGGAAAATTAGACAAATGAAACAAGGCAGTCTGTTAGGTTCTGTTAGATTTAGGTAGAAACACATCTCATTTATATTTATGACTACACTACTATATTAGTTTGTGGCTAAGTAATAACAGTTGCACGGATCGATCCATCACGTTAAGCAACGCTTGCCGGGGTTGGTCCGTGGATGTGTGACCATCTTTATATACCGAGACTCCTCCGTGACTCGGAAAGCACGTTAAGCCGTTGGTCCCCGCTGTCATACGTGGATCTTTGACACGGGTCGTCAGAAGCCCGAAAGTGTGACAGCCAGTCTTACCAAGGGGTATCGTATGTGGAGGTTAGATAGGCAGTCGCTCCATGTCAAATACTGGTCAATTCAGCTGCATCCGGTTAGACTGGAAGCCGACCCCAACATGGCTGGGAAAAAGTTTAGCAGAATGGCTAGGCAGATATAACTAAGTACATATTTTAGTTTGTGCATTGGTGATTTAGTTTGACTACGTAGAACTAGTTACCTATACGTAGGTAAATGTCATAATTAACAAAATGGTAATTATTCAAAAAGCAGCGAAAACGTTACACTGGGCACGAGTTCATTATTTAAATTGAATGGGCAACTAATTATACTGTTGAATCAATATTTATGATAGGATAATATTACATTTATTAATGATCTATGTAGAAGAATTTTGGGTCATCCTATCCGAAATTCCCAAAAACCAAAGCCGGAATCTGGCCTGATGCTCTGTAACCCGAAATAGTTATGGGCTAGAGTTATTTGGGATACCGATATTTAGAGGCAGTGATTGGGGAAGTTAGTATTTTGTATCGCAGAAACCAAAGTCAAAGTATCAAAGCCAGAAGTAAGACATTACCCAGATAAACAACTAAATAAAAACTATACTAAAGGCAGGCTAAGTAATAACAGCCGCACGGATCGTACCATTAGGCTAAGCTACGCTTGCCGGGCTTGGTCCGTGGATGGGTGACCATCTTTACATAACGAGGCTCCTCTGTGCCTCGGAAAGCACGTTAAGCTGTTGGTCCCGGCTGTGATTCGTGGATCTTTGACAGTCGTTACAAGTAATCAGTAGCCTGAAAGTCTGACAGCCAGTCTAACCAATGGGTATCCTAGTAGCCAGTTACTGACTGGGTTGTGGAGGTCGGATAGGCAGTCGCTGCATGCAAAATACTGGTCCGCTGCATCCGGTTGGACCGGAAACCAACCCCAACATACTTGGGAAAAGGCTAGGCTGATTGACTATGGGTAGGTACTGTATATAACTTACTACTTTTTATTAGCCACTAGCAAACCGCCCCGGCTATATAGATAGTATCACGCGGTCGCAAGTTAGTTGAAATTAAACTATACGTATAAACTTTTTTAATTCAGTCTATCTATTGATGAAAACCGCATTTTTGTTGCATTTTTAAAAGATCTAACGTACGAGGACAGACGGCGGGAACTTGTATTATATTATGTAAATATGGTTGACCCACGTCTCGTCGTCACGTCACTCTTCACCTCTTTCTGTCTAGGGCTGCCTAAGTCCAAACCTTTATTATAGGAGTCCAGCTCATCCCGCCAAGTCCACCTGGGCTTGCCGCGATATCGTTTTTTATTAAGCGGCACCCATTGGATCGTAAATTTGGTCCATTGATAGAGCTGACATGCTACTTTTTATTATTGCAGGATTTTTAAATCGCCAGTATCCAGGCCATGGGCAAGAATCATCCTGGTTATGTCAGCTGAAGGTAAGTATGTATATCCACCGCAAAAGCTACATTATTAATCACCAAATAACTTAACTAGCTTTGTACCTATTCAGTAACTACCTATCCTACCTGATTATAGAAAGGCTTCAAAGGAAATTATTAGATAATGATCTGCTATAGGAATTTGAATATACTAAGACATACGATAATATATTCGTATAATAATAGACGGTTGACAATGATGAGGAATCGGTAAATGAAAGGGAATACATATGTTTTATCGAATAGCGTAAGCGTAGCGTAGCTTGCGTAATTACCTGCTTGAAAGCGCCTACTCAAAGTGATTGAGCAATGTGTTGTGAAATGGGCAATTGCTATACAGTAAGTGTGATTTTTAATGACTAGCTGTATTTAGGAAAAACACTTACTAATGCCAATAAATTATTGTAATAAAACCTAGGTATATTAGAAGAATCTATACATATAATAAAACAGTAAAGAAACTGTGTCTGTACATTGAATTTATTAAAAAAATAATAATTGAGGGGGGTTTAGAAACAGTAATAGAGCACGAATCCAAAAAAAAAATTGTCTGTTTGTCTGTATGTCTGTTTGTCTGTTTATCTGTTTGTCTGTTTGTCTGTTTGTTTGTACACGCTAATCTTCGGAACTACTGGACGGATTGGAATGATTTTTTTTTGTTGTATAGGTATTAAGTCTAGGCAACATATAGGCTATAATTTATCTTGGAAACTTGAACACCTGATGCAGAACCGCAACAGAGCAGCTAAACTATAAGAGATACACAAATGATACCATAGCAAAAATTGTTCCACGTGATGAGCATTTTTTGCTGAGAGAATAAATTTGAAGATCTGGAACACCTGATGTGTAACTCCAAGAGCCCGGCTACACTATAACATATATAGGAATGACGTCTTAGAGAAAGTTGTGCGGTCTGATGGGTATTTCCTGTTGACTTATAAAAATCGAAGATCTGGAACACCTGTTGTGGAACTCCAAGAGCCTAGCTACACCATAACACATATAGGAATGACGTCTTTGCAAAAGTTGTTCGGTCTGATGGGCATTTCCTGTTGACTTATAAAAATCGAAGATCTGGAACACCTGTTGTGGAACTCCAAGAGCCTAGCTACACCATAACACATATACGAATGACGTCTTAGCAAAAGTTGTGCGGTCTGATGGGTATTTCCTGTTGACTTATAAAAATCGAAGATCTGGAACACCTGTTGTGGAACTCCAAGAGCCTAGCTACACCATAACACATATAGGAATGACGACTTTGCAAAAGTTGTTCGGTCTGATGGGCATTTCCTGTTGACTTATAATAATCGAAGATCTGGAACACCTGTTGTGGAACTCCAAGAGCCTAGCTACACCATAACACATATAGGAATGACGTCTTAGCTATAGTTGTGCGGTCTGATGGGTATTTCCTGTTGACTTATAAAAATCGAAGATCTGGAACACCTGTTGTGGAACTCCAAGAGCCTAGCTACACCATAACACATATAGGAATGACGTCTTTGCAAAAGTTGTTCGGTCTGATGGGCATTTCCTGTTGACTTATAAAAATCGAAGATTTGGAACAACTGTTGTGGAACTCCAAGAGCCTAGCTACACCATAACACATATAGGAATGACGTGTTAGCAAAAGTTGCTCGGTCTGATGGGCATTTCCTGTTGACTTATAAAAATCGAAGATCTGGAACACCTGTTGTGGAACTCCAAGAGCCTAGCTACACCATAACACATATAGGAGTGACGTCTTAGCGAAAGTTGTTTAGCCTGATGAGCACTCTCTTTTGACGTATAAAAATTGAAGATCTGGAACACCTGTTGTGGAACTCCAAGAGCCTAGCTACACCATAACACATATAGGAATGACGTCTTACCAAAAGTTGTTCGGTCTGATGGGCATTTCCTTTTGACTTATAAAAATCAAAGATCTGGAACACCTATTGTGGAAATCAAAGCTATCACTTATTTTACTGTGTTCGATGACGATGGTATATCATTGAAAATTTGACTCTACTGGCCAAAAGTCCCATTTATTTTTTTATTTTATCGTATGAAAAAACAACAAAAGCCCGAAGGCATATGCCTTCGGGCTTTTGTTGTTTTTTCATACGATAAAATAAAAAAATTGAATTTGAGTGTTTAATTTCCTTTTCCATTTATCTTCTACCGGGTCTTCGTGACACAGTAGCCACCGTGTCACGAATGACTGCTCCCCTGCGTTACCGGGTCGGTAACGCAGGGGAGCAGTCATTTTAATTTAGATTTTTATTGATCAGGTATCTTCACAATAAAACTATGACCATGCCTAAAAAGAGGTCAAATCTTTCTCAATGTTCCAAAAGAGCTAAAAGATTGAGGATCATAAGATCCCAAGAATTACCAAAGAGCGTCAGGAGAGACTTGATGCTGTTTGAGAACATTAGGACGCAACTCGCTCCGTGGAAACCTCTTCGGGTCGCGAAGCACGCCTGCGTTCTCAGCGTATTCATTAGGTCTCAAGAAACCAGTGAAGAATATGATGCGCGACTGACTGATCGTGAACGTCATGAATTGTCTCGCGAGTCAGAGACGTTCACGGAAAGAGAATTACGCTTGAGTTCCAAGCGTATCTACGCATCGACTTCTAGGTCTCTAGAGACAAGTGGGGCACGTGATGTGCGACTGACCGCTGATCGTGAACGTCATGTATTGTCTCGCGAGTCGGAGACGTTCACGGATAGAGAATTGTGCTTGAATTCCAACCGTATCTACGCATTGACTTCTAGGTCTCTAGAGACAAGTGGGGAATATAATAATGCGGTTACCAAAATGAAAACGATGACAAATGGACTGTATGTTTTGGTGGTTGTTGGAATGATATAAAACTAAAGCTCAGTGTGATAAAAGATTTAAATGTGAAAAATGATAAAAAATAACATAAATGGCGACCCCGTTGTCGCTGGCATAAGCAACAGGGTCCGCGTACGAAGTCGCGGGCAGAAGCTAGTAGAAAAATAAAATACCAACATGTTTCAATCAAACCTCAAGAGAAGTGCTAGAATGATAGAGTCGTATGTTTTTGATTATCAATCTTTTTGTTGTTTGCAAATTTATTTTTCTACATTACTTTTTTATGTTTTTTTAACTGTCGCAGAAAAATGACCTTTTGTTCTGGTTGTCATTGTGAGTTAAGAAAATAAAAGTCTTATGTCAGCTTTTATTAATAATATCTACTATCTTTTCATCATCTTCTGCATTTCCACATATTATAGGCACTCTGCATGTTAGTAAGATTTGAGTAGCACCACTAACAAGAAGCCCTAAAACCGTAAAATATTTGAACAATTTCTTGCTCTTTATGTATTTTAGACATTAAGATTTATAACTAACTAGTTTTTGCCCGCGAGTTCGGATATATCGTAATTTCGGGTGATATTTTTGAGACAAACAGGTGGCTCCCCGTCCCGAATGACCCAAATGTCCTTCCCCGGGATGCAATCTATCTCTGTGCCAAATTTTATCGAAATCCGTTAAGTGGTTTAGGTGTGAAAAGAGGACAGACACGTAGACAGGCAGAGTTACTTTCGCATTTATAATTTTAGTAAGGATTGTATTGAAATCATGTCTTTTTATCGGATAACACTTCGGAAAATAATATTAATTACAGATACCCAGCTACAGCTTATTATCCGGCCTGTTTAGTTATACGGTACGTCCGTACACATTTTCAGCACATTTTTTTTTTGTTTCCGACATCGCACAGACACGCACGCGCACACTATACGTATTAATTATTATGTAATACTCACAGTCAGCTGTGAAGCTACCTTATATAAATAAGTAAACGTTTCATTGGCAAATAATTAACACCAATGAATTCTTCGGCAAATATTTGTTTTCAGTTCAAGACGAGGGTATATTTTATCACAGACGATGACTGGAGGAAACGGCTCCTTGGAATTCTTACCCTTTTTACTGCCTGACATCTTGGAGGCGAACTGTTTGGAACTTTGAATTTGCCTAGGTACCTTTAATTATATATTTTGTAAGCTTTTATAGATATTGTGGAAGGTTCAGGGACTTTCGCTGGCGGTGCTCAGTGGTAGAACGTGTGTTTAGTGTATAAGGAGGACTTGCTGGGCTATCGAAGCAAACACACAGACCGTGAATAATAATATTTCATTACATCGAAAAATTCTGCCAAGCCCCGCGGCTAAAGACAGAGTCGTGTCACTTGTACAAAAACCTATCAACCTATTCTAAACATAATTTAAAGGTTCGAATTCGAATGTGCAACATAAGGTTTCACTCAGGTTCTACAGTATCCACAGTATAGATACCTATAAAAAAAAAATTCTTGTGCACTATAATTTTAGATTATATACTTTGGCCGAGGTGCTCGTGGCTCAGTAATAACAGCCGCACGTAACAGTCCATCAGGTTAAGCTACGCTTGCCGGAGTTGGTCCGTGGATGACACCTTTACAAATCGATACTCCTCCGTGCCTCAGAAAGCACATTAAGCCTTTGGTCCCGGCTGTCATTCGTGGACCTTTGACAGTCGTTACGGGTAGTCAGAAGCCCGAAAGTCTGACAGCCAGTCTTACCAAGGGGTATCGTATTACCCACTTACTGACTGGGTTGTGAACGTCAGATAGGCAGTCGCTCCATGTAAAATAATGGTATTCAGATGCATCCGGTTAGACTGGAAGCAGACCCCAATGTAGCTGGGAAAAGGCTAAGCAGAATGATACTTTGGCCGATGAGAGAATGGGTTCCTGTCACCTGTCCGTTGCGTACCAAAGATAACGTATAAATATAACCAACACAAGGAGGGCCAATGGTGGAGCAAATACCTATACAGGGCGGAATTTAAGAACCTCACCTGGAGGGAAGTACTCTAAATATGATAGAAAGTTTTACTAAGGAAACATTACTTGATTTTTAAAAAGAAACAAATCTGCATTCAAAGATTTTCGAAAATTCGCTTGCAACTCTCTGGAATCGATCATAAGAATAATCAGCCATATAATGTTCCCACTGCTGGGACACAGGCTTCCTCTCTTCGAGAGGGAGTGGCCCTAATCTACCACGAGAGCTCAGTGTGAGTTGTTGCATGTCACATGTCTAAAAAACAAAATGTATAGTAAGTAAACAAGTAGTATTTGAAACGGCAAAGAGTTTCCAATTAATACTTATCCCTATCACTTCCATTAACGACCAGTCAGTGGTACAAAGATAACGTATAACGAATAGTTAACCAACACAATATACGCTATTTTATTGTTCAATTACATTCGCTTTCCGCATGATAGATTAAATCGGAAACGATAATATACACCCAGCGGACCCATTGCTATTTGACATAAATCTTATGATACTATTGTAGGTAAATATTGGTATTCTGGTTATGAAAATCTATGAACGTGAGCGAGTCACTTTCTTAAGCCTGTGTGTTCTGTGGACTGCTTAATATAGTCTTAAGGACTGCTATGAGGAGATGGTGGGACAAACACGACCCCTTTCTTAAATATTGGTCATATACAGCAGAGATCCTAGTCACCGCGGGAGACGATCCGGGCGTCGCCGCGTCGGGAGTTGCGCGACGACTCCCGGCCATCATAGACGCAGGCCTGCGGACGGTGAGCAATGGGTTGTTCAGCATCCGATTAGGACCAGGCCCGTACGGAACGGGGCGTTCGTGTTGCACGCGCGCCTCAAAGAGATGTCAGCATTAGTGAACTGGGGCCCGTTAGGGTTGAAGCCTGCCGGGTCAGCGGGATTGTGCGAAAGGGTTACCGCTACCCTGGAATATAAAGGGCTAAGGAAGAAACATGGATGGGTTTTAGTCAGTAAGAGTCTGACATTCCCTTCCGCACCACCCAGAGCGGGAGGAGTCATTTGATGATTAAACCCCTTAAAAAAAAACATATTTATACAGCAGAGAGTGGGTTACAAATGGCTGATAATAATAAAAGAGGTAGTCTTTTAGTACTACGAAAAGTGACCATCTATTATGCTCGGAATTTTATTGGCACACTGCAGACCTAACGCCTCATCCGTCCTTTAACACTGATAAGGAATTAAGGACCACATAGTTTATCACCAATTGATTGGTCTCTGTAAACTGGCGATTCCATTCTTGGAATCGAACTCCAAACATTACTATTTGGTTACCTTCCAAATTTGATTCAGGTATCCATGTTTTATTGACTTCGTCACTGATCAAATAAATTAATTAAAAAAATTAAAAGCAGTGATAGCCTAGTGCTGTGACCGTCGGACTGCCAAGTCATAGGTCTCGAGTTCGAACCCAAGACACGCACCTCTGATTTTTCCGATTCATGTGCGTATTGTATCACTTGTTTAATAATCGTTAAGCCGTTGGTCTCGGCTGTCAAAATTGGATTTTGGACAGTCGTTACGGGTTGTCAGAAGCACGAAAGTCTGACAACCAGTCTTACCAAGGGGTTGTTTTACCCAGTTACTGACTGGGTTGTGGAGATTAGATAGGCCATAGTTCCAGGTAAAAATACTGGTATTCAGCTGCATCCGGTTAGACTGGAAGCCGCCTCCAACATAGTTGGGAAAAGGCTGGGCAGGCGCGAAAGCGGATTTTCTCCGGTTTCTTCTCACAAGTTTGAATCGTTTAAATCATATTAGTTTCCCCTCATGACTCGGGTTTTCCTGTAAAAGGCGATTTTCTTTGAAGTATGCGTCGTAAAAATAGACTGCAGCCTGATTTATCATAGTTTAATAATATATTAGGGTAACTTTTGTTGGTCCGTTTATCACTTCGAAAAGTTATTAGAAGGAAATGACTTTCTCCGATTGTGGCAATAACGACATTGCCTTGAACAAGACAATTTCGTTGAAATTTTTCGTTTCGTATGTGGATAAATTTTGAAGAAAACGACTTACTTTTCTTCAAACTTCATATACATGAATATTAATTGAATTGGTTTATATGAATATGAATTGCGAGGAAGAGATGAAGTGTAAGTATATGAATTGATTTAATCAAGTGTAGATACCTAAGTACTTAATAGTAAAACATACAAAAATAGTTAAGCTTCTTACGAACAGAGAACTTCAGAATGTAATTGCTATTGGTACTTCATACAGTCGGCTGATCAGAGTTTTTTTATGATATGCGCTATATATTTCCTATTTACAGAATAGAAAAAAACTTTTCGTTGTTAGAAAATACATCAACTAAGTAACTTTTCTTTTCAGATGATCAGGATTAGCATTCAGTAAGTATAAGATAGTTATGTATTTAAAAAAAATCCATATATGTTTGTTTTAGTCAAGTAAAGTCTGGTTAAACCTCTTAGCTATTTCACAAACAAGCTCTGTATTTTAAGCATGATATAGCAAATGCTGCAACGGGGACAATTTTCCACTACGTTCATCAAACCAGACGCCATTTTTCTTTTAGTATCTTTTTGTACAGCTGTGTGGAATGAAAAACTGCTTTTGAGTATAAACTCTAGGAAAAACTTATGGCATTGAGCTGTGTTGATGTAAAAAAATAAGTACATAGTAAAATTATACAGGATTTTTTCCTTGTGAAACTATGTTATTCTTTCATTTGAAATGAGTAGCTAAAATAGGGGAGGATCAAGGATCTTTAGTTCTATCATCTGGCATCTTTATTTGTAAAAACCAGACTTCAAGAACACTTATACACGATGATTTTTAATGCACTATTAACTTTTCAGGAGATGAGAGTACTCATTATTATAAACAACTTTCACTATGGGAGCATTTGCTTCATACATTTCATCAAGTGAAAATTGCATTTTTGTATGAAAAGCCGTTTTTTAGGGTTCCGTACCTCAAAAGGAAAAAGGGGAACCCTTATAGGATCACTTTGTTGTCCGTCCGTCCGTCCGTCCGTCTGTCAAGACCGTTTTTCTCAGGCACGCGTGGAGGTATCAAACTGAAATTTATATCTAATATTCAGGTCTACTGTCCCTTGGAGCTGTGAAAAAATCAAACTTCTAAGCCAAAGCAATCAAAAGATACAGCTGTTAATGCCGCAAATTTTCGAAACTCGCACGGGAATCAAAACCTACAGGGTACTTCCCGTGAACTTAGAATCTTGAAATTTGGTACAAAGTAACGTCTTACAGTGCAGATAAAGGAAACATTGCGAACACCGTAAATTCTTAGTTACATCATATAATAAAAAAAAAATGTTTTTTTTTTCAAAATATAAAAATACCATAATCGATTCTCGTGATGGGTGAACTTTTACTTATATACCTACAGGTTTGTACGAAACCCTCGGTGTGCGAGTCCGACTCGCACTTGGCCGGTTTTTCTGTCTCATACTTAAAGTTGCTAATAATAACGAGTACTTTCATGCCCTGAAAGGTTAACAGTGAATTAAAATTTCACCATGTATATAGTTCATAAAAACCCAGTATTATAATAGTATTTTTTAAGTTTATGTACTTTTCATACATAAAAGAATTTACAAACTATATCAAGAAGATTACATTTTGAAACAAGTTTTTTTTTATGGCAACTATATTCTGAGATTAAAAACTATTAAACTAACTAGTTACAAGGAGTATTAAGTTCTGAATTAGGATGAAGTGGTGCAGATAATTTAATACTAGCTTCCGCCCGCGGCTTCGCCTGCATAGTATGTCGACAAATTATACACATAAACCTTCCTCTTGAATCACTCTATCTATTAAAAAAACTGCATCAAAATCGCCTGAGTAGTTTTAAAGATCTAAGCATACATACAGACATTAAGACAGACGCGGGAAGCGACTTTGCTATAAACTATGTATTGATAGTGATATATTGTACAGTTGTAGTTATAATTTAACGACAAAAATACGGGTCACAAAAATAAACAGGCTAACCTAGTTTGACAGTTCATTAGTCCCCCAGTTTCCCGCAACGTCCATTTTTAGGATTTACCCTTTACTGTGTATATTTTCCCAAGGTTATTCATCGAAGCACCGTATTTTGACCTAAAACTTTTTCAGAATTTGTTTAACCCACTAAACACAGAATTATTCAAAACACACAACTTATTGAATCATCCAAACCAAATCCTCACGATCCAAATTCGTGAAAAGAATAAAAACATAAAAACCGGTTCTTTTTCACACACTACATAACTCATAGATAAAAAGGGTTGACAGAATCGCAGAGACAAATTGGACCGTTTCTCTTGACATAGACAATAAGGTGTTTGTTCCCTCGGGCGGTAGGTGCGTACAAAATGCGTGTTTACAGTTTAAGACTTGAGTACGTACCTAATCGGGCGGTAAAGGTCCTCGGTAAAGGATGATTGGTACTATGTCTCTGTAGGCGAGTGTTAATTGGACAGAATTTGTGTTTAAAAGTTATGGGTTGTTTTTGAGTAAACAATCATATTTTGCGTTTTTAATTTAACAAAAAATCGTGTTTGGATTTTGCAATTTGATTTTGTTGGTGTTTAACTTCTCCTTTTTTTCGGAAAATTTGTTAGTTCATTTATATTATCTGCATATCTTTTTTGGCTTCACACCTTTTGTTAAATTTTCTCAACCGTTTTTGAACTTAACTTCAACGTCTTAACCAATATCAAAAATAAAATACATTTACATCATCCGTCAGACATTCAAGAGAGTGTTGTGGCTAGCATTGTTATTTATAGTTCCTTTGAGAAATATACTTCCACCCATCGTAGACAGCATGGTAGGATTCGTAGACCAGGGCCTTATTTCTTTTGATATAGTATACATATAACCTACATTTCTGTTTTGTATCCCAAATAAGTTCAACCACCCGATACATTTAACCAAACAACGAACAAATAAATATTCATTCATACATTCATTCATTCACTCTGCATAGAAAAGTTTTCAATTTCAATGAAATTGTTCGAAACAGCTGGAAAACGGATTTATTGGCTAAAAGCTCAATTTACACGATGCATCATACATTTCCACATCGACCGAATCCAATCGAAGTTCCATTGATGAGAAATTATTCCCAATTGACCCAATTAATGGGAATTCAGACACAAGGGCAATCACAAAAGTGCAATCAAATTTTAAATGTATTTCTGTTCTAATAATGAACAGCATTACATGTAAAATATCGCCTGTATTGCCCGACGGGTTCGGCAGGAGTGTACCTATAGCACAGAGGCCAGGACATCCAGCTACCCCAATCTGTCACTTGAGACTATGTTCTTAGAATATTTGTAAACATGTATCATGTATTTATGACATAATTAATTTTACCTGCCATTGTTATATTTGTTTCTCTTTTCACCTGTTGTGGTGCAGTATTTTTATTCAGGGTGCATCGTCTTCTCATATAATTTTATAATTCACTAGCTTCTGCCCGCGACTTCGTCCGCGGAAATTTTCTTGTTTTAACATTAAATATATCCTATGATACTCGGCAATACTGCAAATAATTCTGTTTTCGGAGGTATTTCTTTCCGACTTGCTAGACGAAAATTGCGATAGCTCGGCTAATATATATGATATAAATATAATTTATAGCCACTCAGGAATAATGTAGCTTTCTATCAGTGAAATTTTTTTTGAAATTGGATCATTAGTTCCGGAGATTACCCCCTACATACAAACTTACAAATTTTACCTCTTTATAATATTAGTTTAGATGTATACAAAGCATTTTATAAGAGTAACGGTGGAGTTTCTTGCCCATTCTTCTCCATACGAAAGTACCTTTTGGAAGGGGCAACTAGAATCAATTCTGTTTTGTTCATTTTAACGTTCAAACGTGCCTTTCTTGTGCCTATTTGAAATGAATGATTTGACTTTGACTTTGACTGTCAAATTTCTTTGACAGGTTTTCAACGTTATTACAAAAGAATAAGGTTCATTTTCAATTGGAAGATTTTACAGTTCGGGATAGCTTGATTTGCTTGGCGTCTGTACAATCAAATTTGCCAGTCTGCCAAGAATGGTTGGTTATAAATGCATAGGTTTTTTATGGGTTCAAAAGGAAGGCAATTAAATCAAGTGCGGAAGCAATTGATGCGTTATTTACCGTTTGTTTGCTATGTAGGTCGTTGGCGGGACATTTTCTTTGTGAAGGCTGATAGCCTTTGCTAATGTAAGTTATAACACCGGTGCGATCGTTCATTTCAAGCCTTAGGATATCGTTTTTCCCCAGTAATTGGGTAACACGGGTCCGATTGCAGTTGCCACGTGCAATACTGATATTTTCCGTGTTTGTTTTGTTTTTATTCAAAGTTGCTGTTGTTCTATTGCGTTCATTTTTGTACAATCTTTTTTTGTGTTAAAATTTATAGTAACTGGTTACGTGTGCTAAATCCGAGACTAGCTTTAAGAAGGAAAACATTTCTAGCAACAATCCTGTACTTGGGAATGGTGATACATTTTTTTTATAAGAAATAAAAGAAACCCAGGTATAAAGGCTCCCGCAGACAGGCGAGACGCGACGGTGCAACCGACTCTTTTTCAATTTTCATGTCTTTTTCATAGAAATTATTCTACTAGAGTCGCGTCACGCCTGCTCGCGGGAGCCTTAATGAACCTGGCATTCCCAATAAAAACGAAACTTACAATAATAATAGAGCAACGGAAAGCTAAAAATCAATCAAGAAAATAATTCCCTGGCATTGTAGTAAATTCAATTAAAAATATATTTACTGGTAAACAGAACCTTTTGTCTTTTATTTCAAGTTTTTTCTAAACTTTACGGTCATTCGGTCCGTTAAAATGTGATTTGTATAATATAAGCAGATTGCAAACAATAAAATGTACGTTTATGCCATGTTAAATCAGTCGGATGTTAAATTGTATTTATTTATGATGGTGTCATATTTTTATTCATTTTCACGCCAATATTAGCATAGGATATTGATACTTTCATGGGGTAATGTGATTCTATAACTGATATGAATCCATCAAATCAATATATTTATTGAAAGTGGATTTTCACGGCAATATTTGTGGAGCGACGAATATTTCACCAGATTTTTTTTTGAGGATGCGATATCAACGCATGTCCCCTTCCGCTGTGGGTAGAGCGGAAGGGAGTGCCAGACTCTCACTGACTAAACCCCATCCGTGTTCCTTCCTTAGCCCTATGTGTCCCCTCGTACCGTCTTGGAGGGGCGCGCGTGGAACACTACGCGCCGCCGCCTCGGGTCCAGATGTTGTTGTGGGGGGCGACGGACTAGCCCCGCGTCTGTCGCCCCTGGACCCATTTAGGGGGGCTGGAAGAGGGCATTGTCTGCCCTAGGCCTAGCATAACCTTTTTTTTTTTTTTTTTGATCCGGGGGGAAAATCCTCATGGATGTCCCCCGCCCCGGGGAGGGCGGAGGGGTCTGTCAGACTCTTACTGACTAAAAACCACCCCGGGTGTTCCCTCTCACACCTGCGCCGGGGGTCGCGGGAACCAAAAATACTTCCGCAACCCCCGTGGTGCCGGCCCGCCGCAGCGGGCCTCGTCTCGGCCGAGCGGGAGTGAGGTGTACGACACTCCCCTCGTACCGTCTTGGAGGGGCGCGCGTGGAACACTACGCGCCGCCGCCTCGGGTCCAGATGTTGTTGTGGGGGGCGACGGACTAACCCCGCGTCCGTCGCCCCTGGACCCATTTAGGGGGGCTGGAAGAGGGCATTGTCTGCCCTCCTCCGACGCCCGGTGCGCCTGCTGCGGGCCGGGTTGAGGGAGGTGATCTCCCGCTCCCGCTCCGCAGCCTCCTTCTGCGAAATGACTTCCTCGCAGAAGGATACCACCGCGTCCCAGGCCTGTTCACTGCCGACCATGGCGTTAACGACGGCCGGCAGCGACAGGTCGCTGCCTACTTCTGAGATGAGGGCACGGCGCGGCTCCAGCCATGCGGCACATTCTGCCAACGTATGCCGTGCCGTGTCCTCCCGACAGTCGACGCAGTGGTGACACCGAGCGTCTGGCTCCCTGGTTATGCGACACAGGAACTTCCCGAAGCAACCATGCCCCGAGAGAACCTGTGTCGCCCGAAAGGTCAGGGAGCCGTGCCTTCTACCGAGCCACTCGCTGAGCACCGGTCGGATCGCCTCGATGGTGTTGAGGCCGGCGGTAGGGCGTGAGAGCCTGTCCCGCCAGTCCGCCACCAGGACCTCGTGGAGCTGAGACCGACGCAGCTCCAATTGTTGCTGCATCGGTCGTTCGCCCCGCGCCCGCATTTCCTCGCGCCACCGGAACAGTGACGCGAGGACCTTCGCCTCCAGGTCCCAGGGCGGGGATCCGGCCAGTGCGCATGCCGCCTCGTAGGAGATCGTGCGATATCCCCTTATGACTCTGACGGCCATAGCTCTCTGTGGCTTACGCAAGACAGAGATGCTCCCGGCCGTCAGGTCAGCCGCCCAGATCGGTGCCCCGTAGAGGGCCATCGATCGCACGATCCCCACGTAGAGCCGCCTGCAAGTGGCACTCGGGCCCCCCAGATTGGGAAGCAGCGTTGAAAGTGCCCCGGCCGCGCCCAACAACTTGGGCGCAAGCCGCCGGAAGTGGGGGCCAAAGTCCCACCGGCTGTCGAGCACCAATCCTAGGTACTTCATGGTAGGCTCGACAGCGATCCGGACCCCCCCGACCACAATGTGTGATCCCGGCGGCGGCGCCCGTCGGGGACCATGGAACACCATGGCCTCCGACTTGTTGAGGGCCACCTCCAAGCCGAGGCGCCGAATGCGGCTCACAACTTGTGAGACCGTCGCCGTCGCCAGCAACGCTGCTTCCCTGTGCGAGCTCCCCCGGGCCGTGACTAACGTGTCGTCAGCGTAACACGTCAGCTGCACGCCCGGCTGGAGCTCACCCCTCAGCACCCAGTCGTAGCCGATGTTCCACAGGAGCGGTCCGACGACCGATCCCTGCGGAACACCGCACGACATGGGGTGCTGGTGACCGCCATCACGTCCCACGTAGGTGACACACCTCTCCGACAGATAAGCCCCAACGATGCGACGGAGGTAGAGAGGCACTTGATGAAAGCGCAGTGCCTCTCTGATACAACTCCAGGGCAGGGTGTTGAAGGCGTTGGAAATGTCTAACGACACCGCCATCACCACCCCACCCCGAGACACCGTTTCCTCCGCCAGGACTCTCACCCGCGATATCGCATGAATGGTGGAGCGCCCGTGCCTGAAGCCATACTGGCACTCGCTCAAGTCCGGCCCTTCTCTACACAAGTGATCGACGAGGCGGGTTGCGATAATTCGCTCAAACATCTTGCCCACCTCGTCGAGCAGCACAATGGGCCGGTACGCGGACGGCGAGTCCGCGGGGCGCCCCGCCTTCTTGAGCAGGACTAGCCGGCCGGTCTTCCATAATGTTGGAAACCGGCCCTGCTCAGGCCTAGCATAACCTGAAGCAACATCGGAGTAAGTCTTTTGTTGTTTGTTGTAGTAGATTGCATTGTATAATTTAATGATGTTCTATGTCGTGAATTAATTTAAATAAAGAACGCAAACAATTGAATGAAACAAATTCTGAATGATTGAATGAATGAAAAAAGTCCCCGTAACATGTTCATTGTGGATTCCGTGCGGCGACTATGTATCCGTCCGTCAATATTGATTGTAAATAGAACGCGAATTGCTCGTATCCGTTTGAAAAGCAATCAAGCACACGCATGCCTGCTATGTTGCGTGGCGTGGGTGATCGCTCATGCTCGCGGTGAGTGGAACACCCAATGGATAAGTGTATTGGTTTATTTTTATTTGATTCACAGTTCATTAGCATGACAGAATTGTCAATTTTACTAAAGTGGGGACCGCGTATCGGCGGTATGACTGACATGACTTTAAGATAGTCCCAGCCTCCTTCTTCTGGTCATCGGTCCATCTTGCTGGAGGACATAGACTGGATACAGAAGGTCCAGGATAGAGTTGTGGTGAAGTCTAGGAGAGGCCTATGTCTTGCAATGGATTACGATAGGCTCAGGTGAGAGGTGACATCGCACCTACTGGGGAGTAGATTTCAAGAGTTTGCCCATAATTATGGTTCTGCCAAGACGCTAGTAAAAAGTATCAGTTGCTTGTTATATTATCATGCGCCTGTAAAGGCATCCACACTGTATAACATAACATGTTATAAAACGTAGATGTATAATATATTAATTCTAGAATGGTGAGCAAGCTTTAATAATATGGACGTGTTAGATAACAAATGTTTATGTGTTATCTATGTATACTAATATTATAAAGAGGAAAGATTTGTATGTATGTTTGTAACGAATAAACTCAAAAACTACTTAACGGATCTGGATGAAACTTGGCACAAAGATAGATTATAGTCTGGAATAGCATATAAGCTTTTTATCTTGGAAAAATGTACGGTTCCCGTGGGATAATTTCCTATATACACGCGTGCGAAGCCGCATGTAAAAGCTAGTATTACATAATCTTTACGCACCCTTACTTCATTTTCTGTTTTCGAGCCGAAATGATCAGTTTAGGTCAAACAAACACATAACTGGAAAAAGTACAAGAGCATTATATTCTTGATATTTTAGTATGGATGGTTTACACAAAACTAATTTGTTAGTCTTGGAATAGAATCATAATTCAGGTAAGTAAGCAGCTCAATTGCTGCAACTTAAGGTTAACTTTATGATGTTCACAAACTCTTACTTTGTTATTTCTTAAGAAAGTTTAAAATACTGCAACAAGCTTAGCTTGTTTAGCTGCAGAAAAGTTGTAACACGATATATAACACGCTCTATGTTGTTTGCAGGGGATTTGTGAACCTAGTAGGTCAGCTTCGTTAGTAGTAGTAAGGTGACTCCAGTCAGTAATTCTTGTATACAAGTGGTTCCTAACTTTTTTAATATTATTACCCTTATTTCCTATTAGGATAATCGATTTTACCCCGACCTTAAAATGTTACCAATACATACAATACAAGCAAATACAAATATCTTAATTAATCACAAATCCTCAAGCGGCGTTAATACAGTAGGTAACCTGATGTGTAACTACAGATTTGAGCCGTTTGGGGTCGAATCTCAGGGTCATGGGGCCCGAGTGCGCAACTCCTTTTTAAGGAAATTTCTCGCCGATTGGTCGACACTTCGCGTGACCAGAGGGCTGGATTGTTCTTTGGCCAAAGAATTAGCATTGCCATTCAACGTGGCAATGCTGCCAGTCTTCTGGGCACGTTTCCTGATGACAGCGATGCGGATGAGTACTTCGACGCCTAAGTGTCCTTTTTGTCTTTTTTGGATTTATTTGTATATATAGTTAGTTAGATAGTCGTTTAATTTAGGTATGTATAAGTTTTTATTGTATTAGATTGTAGATGTTTTAAGTTTTGAATTACATCACTTTATTTTAAAATCACAAATTGGACATCAATCTTACATGACGTTGACGCGACGGCAGCTACAAAGAGATGCGAGCACGGTACTTAATGCGTGGCGATCTATAATCTTGTTAGATATTAGGCCTTAATTATTAGGGTCTGCGTTACCCCCACAAAGAAGCGTATTTACCCCCGAAGGGGGAATTACCCCCAGGTTCGGAACTACTGAATCTATACTAACGTCGTATGGAATTTACTCCACTGTTTGACAGTGTGCATTAAGAGTGGGTTTGAGAGTTATGAGCGTCGATGCTTTAATATTTCAATGGTACTTCAACACACAGAGTATGGCGGAGACAGAAAAATATAGATATAATTTATTTATTTTGACGACACGGTTGGCGCAGCGGTTGAGTGATTGACTGTTGCGCAGCATGTCGCGGGTTCGATTCCCGCACGGAACAAATATTTGTACGACCTGCAAGTATTTGTTACGGCTCTGGGTGTTTTTCTATCTATAATATGTATGTATTTACAAAAATAAAGTATATAAGTAATTTATCAGCCATCTCGTTACCATAACACAAGCATTATGTTGCTTAGCTTGCGACGATATGGCGTTGTGTGATATGTCCAAGGATATTATTATTATTCGTTTATTTATATTTTCATCTCATAGCTAATATATTTTTAAATATTTTTATAAAAAACAAAAAAAAAACATTTAAAAATATAAAAAACGTAGGTTTTGGTGACAAAGGTTTCGGTGACGTAGGTTTCGGTGACGTAGGTTTCGGTGATGTAGGTTTCGGTGACGTAGGTTTCGGTGACGTAGGTTTTGTTGACGTAGGTTTCGGTGACGTAGGTTTCGGTGACGTAGGTTTCGGTGACGTAGGTTTTGGTGACGTAGGTTTTGGTGACTTAGGTTTTGGTGACGTAGGTTTCGGTGACGTAGGTTTTGGTGACGTAGGTTTTGGTGACGTAGTTCCTTATCGCGCGTTGTGAAAGGGGGCTAGACGGAAAAAATTCTTACGAAAAGTTGTCACGACACTTTTTGCTATACTTAGTAAGCTATTGTAAGCTGTGCGGCGTCGCATGTTTCTCTGTCTGTCTCTCTTTCTCTTATAGAAAGCAAGCCAGATATTTTCATTTCTATTTCGCATTGAACAGTGTGGTGTCGCGACGATTATTTTTGTTGAGTATATACAGGTTTTTTGTAAATAATAAATAATAATAATAATGATGTTTTTGTATTTTTAGCAAGTACGCACTATAACCCCTCTTTTAATTAATCGAAAGGAACTTCGTTCCATCCGGGTGTCCCTTGACACCTCTCAAGTTTTTTTATTCAATTCGTTCATTTTACAGAAGTAATTCATTAAGTTTATTTTACAGAAGTTTTTGCATAATATCATCAACATCAACTCAGCCTATTGCAGTCCACTGCTGGACATAGGCTTCTCCCAGGCTGCGCCACAACACCCTGTCCTCCGTCTTCCGCATCCAGTCTGTCCCAGCCACCTTCTTAAGGATATCGGTCCATCTAGCCGGGTCCCACACTACGCTTGCCGATATGCGGTCTCAGATCCACCGGCCAGCGGTCCTTCGACAAACATGGCCAGCCCACTGCCACTTCAGTTTGCTTAGTCTACAAGCTTGGTCGGTAACTCCGGTTCTTTTCTGGATAATTTGCATAATAAAGGTACGCCCATAGTTTGTTACTGAAATTTTCTGCGCTTTTCGTTTTAAATCATCGTCTATTTCACTAAATAAACTTAATATAGCATGTATATTATCCACGCTCACCAATAATTTCGAGCCGTCGACTAAGATTGAGCAAAGCCTTGAGTCTTGTGAAATTAAAGTACAAAATTAGACAACTTTTGCTTTTATGAACATCTATTTGGTTGGGAAGAGACAATAGTTTGTTTGTACCATAGGTTATTGTATAATTTCCGGCAAATAATGTTATTTAAAATCGACCTAATAACTTCGATTCGAATTCACTTCTCCCCACTTTCCATTCTACTCTACAAACTATGTATACTCAACTCAAACTCAAAGCATTTATTTCAAATAAACCAATTACAGGCACTTTTGAATTTTCAAGGGGTCGGTCAGTCTTCTTCTTCGTCGTGTGGTTAGTGACTAACCTGGTGCCAGAGTTTTAATGCTGCCCATGGGCCTCTGACTTAGCTTCACATGCTATTGAGAAATATCTTTCAGGCATGCCGGTTTGGTCACGATGTTTTCCTTCACCGATTATAGGCAAGTGATAATTATACAATACGCACATGAATCCGAAAAATCAGAGGTGCGTGCCTTGGGTTCGAACTCGAGACCTATGACTTGGCAGTCACACCACTAGGCTATCACTGCCATGGTCAGTCAGAAAGATGAAGCTAGTTGCCCATTTCAAAGCAGTAGGTGCCTATGGAGAAGAACGGGCAAGAAACTCCATGGACACTCTTTTAAATCAAAATAGGGCTACAAAAACTGGGTTACATCATTCATGTTGAAATTACATGTGAGAACGATGCAGAAAGTAAAAAAGCATCCCCAATTAAAAGATAAAAAAAAAAGGTAGGTCTCTTGGTGGTAGAAATCTATCAAAAGGCATTGTTAAAAATTGCATTAAATGTTTTAAACACAAGTGTCAAATCGTGCAACCTACAATGGGTCAGATGCCCTCTTCAAGGACACATTTAGAACACCCATTTTTAAATTGCAGTGTGGATTATGCTGGGCCAGTTCTGATAGCTGATCGCAAAGGGCGAGGGTGTAGGCTTATAAAGTCGTACCTGTGTATTTTTGTTTGCCTCGCCGTTAAGGCTGTTCACATCGAACTTGTTACAGACCTGACGAAAGAAGCCTACATGGCTGCTTTGAACCGTTTTGTGGCTCGCCGTGGTAAACCCGAAAGCATCTTGTCTGATAACGGGACAAACTTCGTAGGTACATGCAATGAGCTGCGTCGGTTTTTACAAGACTCGAATCTCGTGTCTGATGTTGCTCAACAAGGCATCAAATTTTCTTTTGCGCCTCCATACTCTCCCCACTTCAACGGCATTGCTGAAGCTGCCGTCAAATCCACCAAACATCACCTAAAGAAACTTTTAAGATTAACGCACTTCACATATGAAGAAATGGCCACGTGTTTGACTCAAATAGAGGCCGTACTAAATTCCCGTCCTCTTACCCCTCTTTCCACTGATTCTCTAGATTTTTCCGTACTCACTCCTGGCCACTTTATAATTGGACGACCACTTATATCTGTTCCGCATCCACAGGTTACTGACCTCAACATCGGACGACTGGAGCGTTACCAAAGAGTGGAGCACATTAAGCAACATTTCTGGAACCGCTTTCAATTAGAATATGTTTCTCTGCTCCAGTTAAAAACTAAATGGACAGCCTCAACAGGTCAGCTTGCAGCGGGGTCACTAGTTCTCATCAAAGAGAAAGGACAACCGCCCTTGGTTTGGCCACTGGGCCGTGTCATCAAGGTCTTCCCTGGCAGCGACGGGATCACACGGGTGGTGGAGCTGAAGACGAAGAGAGGAACGGTACTGCGGGCGTTCAACAACGTCTGTCCACTTCCTCTCAATTGAATCCTTCAACCCGGTTGTTCGAGCGTCTCCGGCAATCATCATCGGCTTCGGCGACTCGATGTGCGGCGCGCGGGACGACCAACGACCACTTCGCAACCAATCTCCATCGACGGCACGCGCGCGCACTCCTTATTGTTACCAACACATATTGTGAACCCTATTTTAGAGATTTTAATTATACTTTTAACTACAGTCCACTGTCTTAGTTAAAGTCCTGAGATAGGTCCCCAACAAATAATTAAATTAAACTTTAAAAGAACCGTGGCAGTTAAGAGATGACCATTCCCTACTGCAACGCCCGTTCACGAACATAACGAAAACACAAACAATGAATACATTGAAACTTACGTTTTCAAATTGCAGACGAGCCGATCGTAGATCAATTTTCCGAAAAGTACCCACGTGGTTACTGAAGCGTTTGTGGTGAACCGATCGGAGCAATTGCACCATTTGCACCAGCCGCTAACCGGGCAACTGGGCAACTGAGCAACAGGGTAAGCGGGCAACCGCGACGAGCCCAATCGCAAATTGAAAATTGCTTTATATGCATACTGAATGGCTATGCGGATTGAGACTTTCAAACTAGAATTTCATCGAGACGATTTATATTGGCTTTGTCTGACCAGATGGGGAATAATTTCTGTTTTAAGACCATATATAATAAAAAAAAATGTAGTATTAACATAGGCTATTGGAGTTTCTTGCCTGTTCTTCTCCAGGTACATACCTACTGCTTTGAAATGGACAACTAGCTTCATCTTTCTGACTGACCGACTCCTTGGACAATTCAAAAGTGACTGTAATTGGTTTATTTGAAATAAATGCTTTGAGTTTTAGTTTGAGTCTTAATTTACTTGTTTAGATACATATTATAATATGCCTACACAACATCAAGTAGGTACCTATACTGTTAACGCGATAATTACCAACATATTAGGTTGTATTCCCCGGCGGCTGTTTCTGAGATGTCCTTTGTTCACCATACATTTGTATGCACATGTATATAGTCGATAACTATATAAAATAGCATGTAATACGTTTAGTAGCCCGGGGTTTTGGCAACATTGTATGGGTGTATTTTTTAATATGTGTTTTGTTTATGCATAATAAACATTTATATTTTATTTCTTTTCTATTTATTTTTTTCTTACATATGAATTCAATTATAATATTGTTACCTCTCTTATTCCATTTATTTTACAACACGACCAATGTACAGAGTCCAGCACGTCAAGTTACCCCAATCTGTCATTTCTTCTGTCTGTGTCAAAAGTATAAGGTTTATTTTCTGAGGATAGCTTGATATGCTGGCATCTGTACTGTAATATTAAACTATCTCTAATTTATTTACAAAAAGAAAAAAAAAACGGACAGGATAGACGATACTCCTTTGACTCTTACAATTTCATAAAAACAAAGAAAGTATCGATACAGTGTATTTCTAAAGTGTATAAAATACAAAACGTGTATTTTCAATAGAACCGTAGAAGCGTAGACGTTGGCGTAGCGGTGTCAAAGCGTAGACCGTAGCCGCGTAGCCTTTATCACTCGAAGTATCTATTTCGTAGCGTTCTTCTATCTTGGAATCAAACGGGCGTAAAAACCTCTACAGTCGATTTAATTCATTATAGTCCATACAATGTGAACGCATCGTATAAAAATTGATTCAAGTTTTATAAAGCAAGGTGAAGCGAAGAAATCAATTTTTTCAGTAGGTTGTAATAAGTTTTCGTCAAGGTATCCGTTGAATATAATTTCCGATAGAAAACCTATTTGCTATTGACCGCTTTCTTTAGTTTGTGCTTTCTTTCAATCAACCGGATATAATGGGCTCTTTTTATATAGCCTTATACTTTTCGTATAAGTAAGCTTAGAGTGGTTTATGATGTAGTTTTTGTAATGTATGTACCTAATGCTGTTCGCTTTTTATTACTGTGGAAGGAATATAATTATTTACCTGTAAATATCAGATTTTTAGAGTTCCTTTTGTGATGATTTTTTTTTAAATTTAATTTGAAAGAAATTATTTATTTATTCAGACAAATCTTAAATACAACAACCTCAAACAAAAAATATACCCACCAAAAACATTTTCATGTAAAATGTTGCCAAGACGAGATCATATGACTCGCACTGTCAAAAAGTTATCAGATCTCATGCAGAGCCAAGCTTCTAATTCTACACGCCCTCACTCTACAAGGCCTATCTTCACAAACTCTACACCTTAGTAAAATATGTGGCTTGGCCATTTCGCTACATTCACATAGGCGTAAGGTGAAAAATTAATTCACTGTTCATTACTTTTCTGTTATACAATACTTCTTGTAGTAACGAACGGCCAAGCCGTATTGACAACATATCCCGAAAATTTTGTTGATTTCGCATAATGCAAACCCAAGTTAAAAAATAAAAGTTAAATTAGTGTATATTATATGTATTAGATAGTTATAAATTGTATGTTTTCTAATAAGGCTTAATTTAATTGAATTGATTCTTTGTATTAATTTTAAATTTTTATAAACATGAATTATTATTTATTTTGACATTTTATTAATTTATTTTAAATCTATTTTGCTTGCTATAATTATTATTAATTTTAAGTGCAATTCTGGTGTCTTTTATATTACTATCTGTTGTTGTTTTATATGGGTCTCGGGCCTGAAATAAATGAAATTTATTTATTTATTTTTAAAAAGGTTGAAAAATAACGACGAAGCTCTTCAAGAAAAGGTAGGTAGTACTGTAGAGCCCTGGAGTAAAACCTTATGGTGAACTTGGCGGGAGTAAAACCTTATGTTGAACATGGCTGGTAATAATCGGACGGCATTCGAACCTTTCAAATAATTTAAATTAGATAAGGCTTTTGTACATTTGAGAGTTGGCCACAGGCGGCGGAGCTAGACAGATGTATTCGTTATAATCAAGAGATAATATATAATGTGTTGAACGTTGTCCGTGAGTTTGCTTTGATAGCTTAGAAGACCCAATACACACATTACACGCTCTACCACTGAGCCCCCTCAGTAGAAGTTCTTCAATCTTCTACAGTACGCTTGGCTCGTCATGGCGGATCCATTTTGTACAAGTGGTAAAAAAAGGGGAAGAGCTCATAGGGCGTCAAAAAATTCATCTCCATCGCTGTCAGTGGGAAATGTGCCCAAAAGACTGGCAGCGTTGCCACTTTGCCTTTTTGCTGATTGGTATAAAAAGAAATAGGTTTTCGTAATTTTTAATCTCGAGTTTTTTCGTCTTGCATAAACGTCTGTTTATCTTTTTAATTGAATTTAACTTTTTCTTCGCATGTTTGTGACGTGGTTACTCCGCCAATTATGAATTGATTTTGATGATTATATTGAGAAGTCGGTGGCCGGTGGCCAAACCCGAAAATACAAAACCAAAGACAGCAACTGCCGAATTAAAACTATGTTTAACTTTTTAGTGTTTTTTTGGAAGTCAATTGTCTTTTTTTTGGAAAACAGTTTTCTTGAATGATGTTAGGATGTTAACTTCCATTCAAGAAAAAAACGTTGCATAGTGTGTCGGAATTACGTCACGTATTTAAACCGAGTTTCCTTTATGTGTCGTGAGTTATCTCCTTGATCCATGGCAGCTTTTCGGCCAATATCACCAATTAAACTAAACGCGATCAGCAAATCTAAACATTATTCCATTGAATTTGAAATTTTAATGAAGATATAATGTAGGCCAGGTACGTAGGCCAGGTGAATGTACCAAATACACTGCTGGGAATTTACAATCAACACTTAAAAGGCTAAGCTAATACTATTCATAGCTTTACAAACACAGACGGCCGACAGACTAACAGACGATAAGACCATTACATATATTTTAAGAGCTCCAGCTCCAATATTAAACGCGAGCATGCTCCCCAGGGCGGGATAAACTGAATGAAGAGCCATTTACTCAGATTTACAGTGATGTACCAGACTTTTGTGAAGACAATTTTTTAAGGTTCCGTATCTCAAAAGGAAAATACTGAAACCTTAGGATCACTCTGTTGTCCGTCCGTCTGTCTGTCAAGACCCCAAACTCAAACCATATACTCAATTCTATAGTCCCTTGAAGCTGTGAAAAAATGAAAATTCTAAGGTATCGTAAAAAAAAGATATGGCCGTTTATGCCGCAAGAATTGTATTATATATACACTCTCAAGGGATAACAGGCTAAGCGGGGCTAAGTAATAACAGTCACACGGACCGATCCATCAGGTTAAGCTACCTTGCCGGAGTTGGTCCGTGGATGGGTGACCATCTTTACATATCGAGACTCCTTCGTGCCTCGAAAGCACGTTAAGCCGTTGGTCCCGGCTGTCATTTGTGCATCTTTGACAGTTGTTACGGGTAGTCAGAAGACCGAAAGTCTGACAGCAAGTCTTTCCAAGTTCTTACCAAGGGGTATCGTATTACCCAGTTACTGACTGGGTTGTGAAGGTCAGATAGGCAGTTGCTCCATTTAAAATACTGGTATTCAGCTGCATCCGGTTAGACTGGAAGCCGACCCCAACATAGTTGGGAAAAAGCTAGGCAGACTTACTACTCTCAAGAGAGCCAAAATTTATAGGGTAGGTGTTTTCCGTTGAAGTTGAACTATGAAATTTGGCAAGTATTTATCTTAACAGCTAGTATGAAATTCATCATTATCGTAACGATAGTGGAGTTGTCTGAATAGATAAACATTATTATGTGGAATAGAGTTCACTATCGCACGTGTGAACAGGCTCCTAAGGTTTTGAATGGAGGCTAGGCCATGTGAGGAGACCCTATCTAGTCTACTATCTATGTGTTTTATCTGAACCAGTATTGAATTTCAATAAGGTATAAAATGTGATGTTTAGATATTTGGTTACGAATCACGACGGCTTCAGTTGAATGTAATATTGTATTATTAAACTGAATGTAGTCCAGTTTAGCACACATGTAAAGGAATTTAAGTGATTAAAAATATAACTGACTGACTGCCTAGCTTTGGTAGTCGCAAGCGCTTGAAGTGCTTGAAGTACCGGGTTCGATTCCCGGGTCGGGCAAATAGATTTTTCCATGTGGAATTTCTCAGACGCAGCCCGGTGTCTGGATTTGTGTCCGGTTAATGTCAATAGGCTCACCCCTTAGTACATGGCTTAAACATAACTGTCGAAATATGGGTGTAACATAGGTCACCTCCTTCGGCTACATTATTAGAGTTTAATTAGGGATCCCTACATTTTTTGAAAATATAATATAGCTTATGACACCCGGGGATAGTGTAGCTTCCCAACAGTGAAATATTTTTCAAATCGGTTCAGAAGTTTCGGAGCCTAATCAATGCAAACAAAGAAACAAATCTTTCCTCTTCATAATAATATTATATTTATGTTATTTTATATTTTGAGGACAACTTACAGCTAGGCAGACACAATATTATTATAAAGTATAATAATATAATAAAGTCATCATCTGCCTAGCCTTTTCCCAAACATGTTGAGGTTAGCTTCCAGTCTAACCGGATGCAGCTGAATACCAGTATTTCACATGGAGCGACTGCCTATCTGACCTCTAGTAGTAGTAGTAGACTGGCTGTCAGATTTTCGGGGTTCTGACTACTCGTAACGACTGTCAAAGATCCACGGATGACAGCCAGGACCATCGTCTTCACGTGCTTTCGAAGGCACGGAAGAGTCTCGACATGTAAAGATGGTCACCCATCCACGGACTAACCCCAGCAAGCGTAGCTTATCCTGATGGATCAAACTTCTTATTATATAGTATAGGAAAACCTGATTTTTCAAAGAGTTTAGCATGGTTTATTGCCTTACATTTTCTTTCCGTTTTACTTATTCAATCAACTTAGAGCAGTAGCCATTTTTCTTACGCACCGACCCGTGGCGGTACTTGTACTGGAAAATTGTCGCAATTGCCGCTTGCATGCTGCACCCTTGTGTCTTGTCTTGATAGGGCTGTGAGTTATGTTGTGTTGTTTATACTCGTCCTTTGTTTATAGGCAATAGGCTCATCCAAAATCAAAATCAAAAGTCATTTATTCAAATTAAGCTGAAAATCAGCACTTTTTGAAGGTCAAAGTTACATAAGACAGTCCCCCAAAAACGCCCACCCTTCACCACTTCCTAGTGCTTTAGCTGGGAAGAAGAAGTGGCGCAACAAACTCCCCAGCAGCACAGCTGTCTGTTTAGTTGGAAGAACTTGACTCTACACATTTATTGTATGAGAAGTAATTAACATTACGAAACACATCACATTAAAATCAATCATTTGCCACATGTCAGCTAGCACACGCCAATATACCAATTAAAACATTAAAACAGACTGTACTCAAGCGTAAAACTAAAAAAAAAGAGCCTCCATGTAAAAGTGCGTGCCCGCTTACATGTGAAATGCTGTACTATGTCCATACAGCCGTAACTCGAAGTTACAAAAGATAAACTAGGACCATCGAAGTAAAATCAATCAATTAATTGCTAACTAGGATCAGGATAAATAAATATGATCAACTGTCGAGGTCTCTAGCTAACTACATATTGCAATACAACTCATTAAAAAAAAAAACATTGTAATGAGTAGATTATGTCAATAATAAATGAATAAAAAAAAAAACAACCAATACACAATGAATAGAATACATAACATAAATAATTTTATGAAGCTAATTCTGGAGAAAGAACATAAACATTGTCCCTAATTACATGGGACTTAAACATGAAATGTTGGTATACCATAGGTAGAATATACGCGTGATGATATGGTATGTCTCATGTTTATTGAAAAAGTGATTTAACTAAAGAGGTTTTTGTCAACAAAAGGAGATATAATATATGATGATGGTAACGTATTAAAGTAATAGTAAATGTAATTCGATATTCTAAATGACGTGAATTTTGTCTGAACTAAAATGTAAAAAGAAAAAAAATATATTATTGAACAACTTACACTAACAGCTTAAATACATTACAAGTTATAGGTCATGTATACATAATACATAGTAATGGACTTTTTCAACATACATTTAAATAAGATAACAGATTTGCTCATTGTTTAACCTTTCTAACGCCCTTTTCATATATACGTGACAAGCAAGCGCATACCTTGTACACCAACGACACAAATATGTAACAATGCGGGTACACTATAACACGAAATTAACAATTAAATAATTTCTTTTGTGTATGTTTAAATAGATATCTTAAAAATTTAAGCTCTCGAACGTATTGAATGACTTGAAACAAATTAAAAGACACCATGGATATTGGAAAATTCATGATAACAAGAAGAAATAAATTTGTAGCTTGGCGTGGAGGGCACGCGCTTGCATTAATGCTCTTGCATTCAGGAGGTTGAAATATAAAAGTAGCTTTTTTTTACTCCGATAATTTAAACCAAATCTTAATCTATTTCTCCGTCTAAATATAATTAACGGACCAAAGAAATAAGGGATTGGGTGTTATTATTTTTCAGCTCGTTTACTCATAGTATTTTGATATACATTAAGGTACTTCTGGGACAGTCAGGTAAATATTTATAAAGTATACTCAAATAACAAGTAAAACCGGTAAAATATTTTATGCTCACAGTACTTTTAATATGGGTTTATTTTCATACATTCTAAAACACTTCTTAGTAAACGACATTGTAACACGTCATGGCAGCTGAAGAGTTATTCATTCAATTTACGACTCCTGGCGAAGAGCTGGCATCGACTGGATGTGGCACTTAAGCATCAAAATCATTCACCGGGATTGTCGGAAAGGTGTAACGCTACCATAGAACATAGAGGGCTAAGGAAGGAACATGGATGGGTTTTGGTCAGTAAGAGTCTGACACTCCCTTCTGCTCCACCAAGAGCGGGAAGGGTCATTTGATGATTTCCCACCCTCAAAAAAAAGAGCTTCAAAAACATCTCGTGGCTTCTTTTTGTCGTTCTTTTTTTGTACGTGGCGATTAGGTATACTTACGTTCATGGCGTACATTTCCTTCCGACCAACCCCAAGATACAGGCAAACGATTTGGAATCAAAATTAAGAAAAAACATACGTTCATTTGCTGTACCTAAACATAACGTAACAAAAAGAACATGTTGGGGGAAAATAAGCGTCATTTCCACGCAATACGACCATCATCGCCCAGAATAATCGTGCCTTTCCACCAGATATGTGTTATGCAGCTGTGCTGCGAGGATGTGAAAGCTAAGGTACGAAACTGAACTGTGACCGTTTCAGCTGATGCTAAACTATGTAGCGGGCTAGTAAGATGCGCTATGAAGATGAGCAGCTCGAGCTATGCCATGAATCAACAGTAGGGAAAGCACGGGTAGGAGAGCTCTGCACATAGCTACACCACTCGCGACTATCCACAGCTCGCATCCAGAGCATGCATCCAGATCATGCAGCCATCCATATAAAAAATAAAGCTTAGCAGAACCCGCTTCCACCAGTGCTATGCTATATGGACCAATGAACATGATTGGTGGATATCAAACGCGTCCATAGCACCGTAGCATAGCATTTCTCTGGTGGAAAGACACCCTATTGCTGCGACTTTATGTGGGACAGAGACTCAGCGCTGGTTTTCAACGACATCCGGCGTTGACATGATGATTATAATAAATACACAATAGTTAATTAGATTTTTAAATAACGAAGCTTTTAACAACAACAGTATCTACATATTCTTAACTGACTAAGTAGAATTGACCTTTTAAAACAAGATTAAAATGATTAGTTGCCAGTCTGTGTGTTCGCGTGAGGTTTGTCAACAAAACGCTATCATTCATGTAATCTTTAAGTAATCACAATAATAGGAAATTGTAAATCGGTTAAGTCATTGTCAATTAACCATGACAGGTTAAGCGGTCGCTGGTTCCACCATCATTGTTCATTTGTCAAAGTGGGTACCTACCACATCCAGTAACCGGATACAATATCTACATCCTATCAAGCAATCTGTTAGAGCAACACGTTGTAGAAATTTGTTTGCTTTGCAGTCGACTGATCGAGTGTGATGACTAGCGAATATGGCCAATAATCTGTCCGACATAATGCAGCCAACATTGTTGGCATTGGCTGATTATGTTGGCGATTGATTAGTGTCCAAGTGTCGTGTTTATTATGTTTGGTTTCGTTTAGTTTCTGAATGTTGATTGGTGATTGTTTTTGTCATTGGATAGGGATAGTACAGCATTGCTATTCTGTAAAAATCTTACCGTGTAAACTTAGGTGAGTATAGTGATGGCGGGATGGGAGAGAGAAAGGTCCTCCCGTCCCAGCCACCGCGGGAGACGCCCCGGGCGTCGGGAGCCACGTGACGACTCCCGGCCACCGTAGGCGCGGGCCTGCGGACGGTGAGTAATGGGTGACTCACCGTCCGATCAGCACCAGGCCCGTGCCAGACGGCGCGTATATGTTCCACGCGCGCCTCAAAGAGATGTCAGCATATGAAGGGACCCCTCAGGGCCAAGCCTGCCGGGTAAGCGAGATTGTCCGAAAGGTTACCGCTACCCCGGAACATAAAGGGCTACGGAAGGAACATGGATGGGTTTTAGTCAGTAAGAGTCTGACACTCCCTTTCGCTGCACCCAGAGCGGGAGCAGTCATTGGATGATTTCCCATAAAGAGTATAGTGAGCTGTCAAGAGTGTCAATCCCTAGCGTTAGGTGGAATGACAGCGAACTTCACCTAAGTTTTCACGGCGAAATTTTTATAGGATAGACCGGCTGATTGATGGCTTGGTGGAGGTTCGGCGACTGTTTTCTACGCTACATGTCTTGGGTTTGATTTCAGTTTGTGCTTGTGAAATTTCAGTCTGTAAACACACCCACCACAGGTCTGGCTTCAATCATCTCCGATTATCTCTTCTCCTTGCATGAGCATGCAACAATGCGCTGTATAATCTCTTACATACATATTGGAGACAGTCGACTTCATGTTATGTGGGTATGTGCAGCTATGTTGCTCGCCTTCATGATAGGTTTTACTATACTTAATAATAAAAATATAATAATAATATCCTGAGACATTTCACACAACGTCATATCGTCCCAAGCTAAGCAACCGAATGCTTGTGTTATGGTAACGAGAAGGCTGATAAACTACTTATATACATTTTTTTTTGTAAATACATACATATTACATATAGAAAAACACCCAGACCCGTAACAAATACTTGCAGGTTGTACAAATATTTGTTTCGTGCGGGAATCGAACCCGCGACATGCGGTGCAGCAGTCAACCGCCGCACCAACCGTGTCAAAGACATTCATTTGTATTCGATGCAGACGAAGATGGTAGGTATATAAATATTGCGATGACACATTTAGCCATAAAGTGGCATGAGGACGGGGTGTAAAGTTCACTCAACCTCTATAGAAAAGAAATCTATCTTCTAATATATTTTCTAACATTTTAAATAATAACGTTTAATATTTATATAATGCGTTCGTGAAACGAAAATGTGAAAACGCATATTTATGTGTTAAATTAATGTCACCATTGTATCGCCACATTGTAGATGATGTGAAAGACGGTGTGTCTAGAGAGGGACAGCCAGACAACCTTGTTGGTCTAGTTGGCGCAAGTGCTGAGTATGAGGTCCTGGGTTCGATTCCCAGGTCGACCAAAGTAATATTGGCTTTTCCTATCTGAAATGTCTCAGTATCAGCACGAATCCAGGATCTTTTTTTCTCCTCCCGCTCTGGGTGGAGCGGAAAGGAGTGTCAGACTTTCACTGACTAAAACCCATCCATGTTCCTTCCTTAGCTCTGTATGTTCCGGGGTAGCGGTAACCCTTTCGGACAATCCCGCTTAGGAGTCTGAATCTGTGCCCAGTTAATGGCAAAAGGCTCGCCTCATAATTACATGGGACTAAAACATAACTGAAGAAATGTAGGTGTATTATGGATAGGGACGTAGGGTACACCTCTGCTTAACCCTTTGCGTGTAAAAGGCGTGATGTTATGTATGACCCCGCTACCTAATTTCCTGTTCTTCTGGGAAATAAAGGGTAGCTTTTCTATTAATTAACCATTGATTTATGTGGCTTCCTCAACCAAATACAAAGTTAGTCAATTTTCTTTAATAACCTAAATGTTGTGTAAAGAAAATTCATCATTTATTAAACGTTTATTGTTTTTGTATTTTGAAGGACTGTTTACCAAAAATTCAAGTTTATTCAAGTAACTAAAGTTTCCTTCTCTAAGTTAGAAGTAAAGAGAATATAGCGAATTGATTGATTTTTGATTAACAACAGTTAAAGTTATCGAATTCATTAAAGAGATTGATTCAAGACGATAAAATAAATTACTGACTGAAGTGTTGAACGATAAGACTACTCGAAAACGATTGTATTATTTTATTTTAACCGCTTTGTTGATTAAGATCCAATTTATTTTTTGTTTAACCTTTTAAACAAAAGTGAACAAAAAATATGGATCCTCCTTTCCTCTAAAAATTTAAAAATCGTTCTAAAATAAAAAAAAATCTCCCAAGAATGTAGGACAGGAGTGGAACACACGAGTTGAAAAAAGTTAGATACCTAAATTTGGTTATTGTTAAGGAATATTGACACTGACAGATCATGAACTCGGTTTAAATGTGCTGATCTAGTTCAGTTTTATTGGTGAAAACTTAATAGTTGTTAAAAGTTTATATTCATAAATGTTTAACTTCAGCTTATTTTATAGACAGTATGCTCATGCACAATTATCTGACAGCAGCAACCCAAAAATAAACCTGATTTCAATAAGAATAAAGATCACCGTGATTTTGACAGTGATAGGAAAACCCATTTATAAAAACTATAGGCCCACATACACGTAGAAAACTAAATGCGAGAGGACTGTAGTCTATTTTGATCACTATGAGAACATATGCTAATTTCACAAATGAGCAGTCATTGTCGATATTCCATAGAAAATAATGACACAGACACCTCTTAAACGTAGTTTATGCGCTAATCGTTCAGTTTCATCGGTGAAATCTGTCCTTAATGAACGAGCATGGCTTCATTACGCTAGCAATAATTTACAGTGACAATTAGCATCATCCGTCAATTCCAATACACCGAGTTCTAATCACGTATGCTGTCGGTATTCGATCGGCTCAATTTACTAAGCAACGGTCAGTTCGACAATATTATGCGTGAAACAGGCGTTGATTATCTCACGTTAATTTGATTAACTGCTAGGTAAACCCTTGCATATCGCAACAATTTGCGGTGCTAATTAGTAGTAGGCAATTTGAGCGGAGCAACGTTATGAGACGTAAAATTTGATAAACGCTAATTGACACAACGTTTAATCACGTCAGCTAAGAACACGTTCTTCTTTAAAGAACGTGTATAAACGGCTGCGGCTTATACCAATTCCTTCAAGCTACATCATCGCGCCGTATCACTTTAACTTTTCAGACTGTTAGCGTCACTCCACATTAGTTTTTTTGTAGATTTTCTAAGGCTACTCACCCACATATATTCTAATTACGCATACATTCGCAATCGTCATGTATTTTGTACGAGAAAATAGTGCGCCGCGCAACAAACATTTCAATAGCTAGATGTTCAGCTGAAAGTGCTAGGTAATTTGATGACAAATGATATGATATGGAGCAGTGGTGGTTACGTGGTCACGGCCGCGACTTACGTGTTGTTGGTCCTAGGTTCGAATTCAGACAGAGTGTAAATTGTTTCATCAGCACTGCTCTCAAAACGGTGAAGAAAAATATAAACGAAAAATTCATAGACATGTGACATCTACTAACCCGCGCTGGACACGCGTTGTGGGTTACGGCCCACGCCCTCACATCGATTATCAGCTTTTGTAATTTTATTGGCAGATTATGTATGTATTTTTAACCGACTTCTAAAAAAGGAGGAGGTTCTCAATTCGACTGTATATATATATATATATTTTTTTATGTTTGTTCACGCTTAACTCCGTTGCTTGCCAACCGATTTGAAAAATTCTTTTTTTGTTGGAAAGGGTATACTTCCCAAATCTATACATATAATAAAACAGTAAAAAAACTGTGTCTGTACATTGAATCTATTAAAAAAATAATAATTGAGGGGGGTTTAGAAACAGAAATAGAGCATGAATCCAAAAAAAAAATTTTGTCTGTTTGTCTGTATGTCTGTTTGTTTGTACACGCTAATCTTCGGAACTACTGGACGGATTGGAATGTTTTTTTTTTGTTGTATAGGTATTAAGTCTGGGCAACATATAGGCTATAATTTATCTTGGAAACTTGAACACCTGATGCAGAACCGCAACAGACCAGGTAAACTATAAGAGATACAAAAATGATACCTTAGCAAAAATTGTTCCACGTGATTAGCATTTTTTGCTGAGAGAAGAAATTTGAAGATCTGGAACACCTGATGTGGAACTCCAAGAGCCCAGCTACACTGTAACATATATAGGAATGACGTCTTAGCAAAAGTTGTTGGGTCTGATGGGCATTTCCTGTTGACTTATAAAAATCGAAGATCTGGAACACCTGTTGTGGAACTCCAAGAGCCTAGCTACAACATAACACACATAGGAATGACGTTTTTGACGTCTTTGTTGTTCAATATGATGGGCATTTCCTGTTGACTTATAAAAATCTAAGATCAGCAACATCTGATGTGGAAATCAAAGCTATCACTAATTTTACTGTGTAATTATAAAATAACATAAACTGGGAGTACCTGCACGCGGTGAAGGCGGTAACAGTTTAGGACTGATTTTCGATGACGATGGTATATCATTGAAAATTTGACTCTACTGGCCAAAACTCCTATTTATTTTTTTATTTTATCGTATGTATATGCCTTCGGGCTTATGTTGTTTGAGTGTTTAATTTCCTTTTCCATTTATCTTCGTGACACTGTAGCCTACCCGGTAACGCAGGGGAGCAGTCATTTTAATTTAGATTTTTATTGATCAGGTATCTTCACAATAAAACTATGACCATGCCTAGAAAGAGGTCAAATCTTTCCCAATGTTCCAAGAGCTAAAAGATTGAGGATCATAAGATCCCAAGAATCTACCGAAGAGCGTCAGGAGAGACTTGATGTTGTTCGAGAACATTAGGCTGCAACTCGCTCCGTGGAAACCTCTTCGGGTCGCGAAGCACGCCTGCGTTCTCAGCGTATTCATTAGGTCTCTAGAGACCAGTGAAGAATATGATGCGCGACTGACCGCTGATCGTGAACGTCATGTATTTTCTCGCGAGTCAGAGACGTTCACGGAAAGAGAATTACGTTTGAGTTCCAAGCGTATCTACGCATCGACTTCTAGGTCTCTAGAGGAGGAATATAATAATGCGGTTACCAAAATGAAAACGATGACAAATGGACTGTATGTTTTGGTGGTTGTTGGAATGAAATAAAACTAAAGCTCAGTGTGATAAAAGATTTAAATGGGAAAAATGATAAAAAATAACATAAATGGCGACCCCGTTGTCGCTGGCATAAGCAACAGGGTCCGCGTACGAAGTCGCGGGCAGAAGCTAGTGGTACCATAAAAATTTTATCGAAATCGGATAAGCGGTTTTTGAAAAATCAACAAAAATCTAAAAAAAATCCTACTTAATATATGTAGACGATGTTCTAATAAGTTCCTGTCACTGTAATTTACATACCAGGTAGTGGTATTAAAATTTGTGTTGTGTAGGTACCACAACTAAAAAGTGAAAAATACACCGACTTCTGAAATCAAAATTATTTTTCACTTTGTAGTGTTTTTTTTGGAAGTCGGTTTTATTTTTTGTAAAAAAGTTTTTTTATATCAGAAAACCTATTCTCGTACTTACTAAAACCGTTCGAATCCAAACGACATTAAAAAAAACAATCAAAGTGTAATAAAAAGTCAAATATTAAAGGTAAATTATAGGAGTTTTCAATACCTAAATATACTCCTTTTTAAGGAAATTTCTCGCCGATTTGTCGATACTTCACGTGACCAGAGGGCCGGATTGTTCTTTGGTCAAAGAATTAGCATTGCCATTCAACGTGGCAATGCTGCCCGTCTTCTGGGCACGTTTCCGGACGACAGCGATGCGGATGAGTACTTTGACGCCAAGTGTCCTTTCGGTTTTGTATTTATTTGTATATAATTAGTTAGATCGTCATTTAATTTAAGTACAGTTTAAGTTGTTAGCTTTTAAAAGACAATGTCCAAATTGGCCCTGTGCAATAAAGAGTATCAGATTAAACGAAAATTAATCGCCTATTTTATTATTTAAGTTGCAAATACTTCTGTATTACGGACTAGCTGTATTCCAAAATGTACTTTTAATAGTATTTAACGCGACTAATAACATTAGATCGCCATCTATGCCTAATGTCATGTCGTGTCAGAAGTGAAATAGGGATGTCCAATCAATTATAATCGATTGATTGCATTATTAATCGATCGATTGTGTTTTCTTTTCTAAAGTGTGTTTTTAAAAACCTAATAAGAATACTTTATGTATGCAGTCATACTCCAATTTAAATAGGTAGTAAGAATAATACTATACAGTAATCAAAACTTTTTATTTCTATACAATCATTCAAACATCTAATTAATTTTTTACGACAATTAATACAAAAATAACATTTCTTTTTCGGCGTAAAATAAACCATTGTCATATACTTGTAATGTTTATATGACAAAGGTGATGTAACAGACAGTTTGAAATAATTTAAGACCACAGTAAATCTTAATCAAAAAAATCGATTATTGGTGTGGTGTCGTACTACATCGCTAGTTTTGCTGTGAACGTCACGTCGCGTCGTCCGTTATTGTCAATTTGTCACTTTGGCAAAGTTACAGTTCCTGTGCTGTGCTTTTCCTGTGTTCTTTTCTTGTGTTCGGTGTTTTGGTGGTTAAAAATCACTCAGAGCTATGAAAAATCGTAGGTACCTACATTTAATATTCGTTGTTATGGTTAGATTATAACCTCAAATCTGATACTTTTTTGAAATATATCTTTTTTGCAGCTAGTCCGCTATAAATACAAGATCTTTTAAGAATCTACTAATGATAGAGAATACAATACATAATTATCCGATGCTCTTGGCTCCAGGGCCAACAATGTATGAACGCAGAGCAATGTCCTTTTATGATTGTTAAATACACATATTTATTAGACAAGAAAAATAAAAAATCAATATACCTAAATAGAATTTAATACATGAACGCTTTCATTGAAAAAATAGGTATATTTCAGGGGTATTTTAGGTTTCAATTTATAATAACTTACATAGTTGCTGGCAACATTAAAGTAGTTAAGTATTATATAATATATTTTACTACTTACTGCAAAACAGTTTTATATATTTTGTAAGCAGCATGTAATTCACTTTGTCAAAAAAAAAGTGTTTAATAACATCTGTTTCCATCAAAAAATGTCGAATCATATTTTACGATTATGTGCGGTCACTAATAAAAAGAAAAAATTTTAGTGTGCATTATTTTTTCAATTTGAAAAAAGAAAAGTCGCATTTTCCTTGTCGTTACGTTGGCAATCAAAGTCTGTCTCGTTTATTTGACATAGCCGTCAATTGGAACGAAGTGAACATTATTTGAAAGATTCGAAATGGAAAACATATTGAATAAAATTAAACAGGTGGTACCTACATTCTATAACATTTTTAATGTAAGAGTATTGTTTATTTTAGATTGCTGTTACTGAACATTAACAATTGGCTGAATATAGCTCAGTCTGGGGATGGTACAGACGCCAGGACATCAAGTTATCCCAAACTGTCAAATATCCCTAATTGAATATAAAGTTTATTATTTTGTAAAAAAAATCGACAGAGTAGGGTAGTTTGATGTGCTGGCCTCTGTTCTTTGGAGGTGGGAAAAGGATTCCGTCATCTGTTTCTTTAGGAATTTTGTTTGTCTTTAAACACCCATTTATGGTTGTAAAATAACGCTCTTTACTAGAAACTATGTAACGGAGGAGGAGCTCTTGGCTTAGTAATAACAGCCGCACAGGTCGATCCATCAGGTTAAGCTACGCTTGCCGGGGTTGGCTGTGGATGGGTGACCATCTTTACATACCGAGACTCCTCCGTGCCCAACATGGGAAAAGGCTAGGCAGATTGATTGAACTATACGGGAATCTTGTCGTCAAAAACTAAAATCCTCATCAATTTTGCGCTTACACGAAAAAAGGTTTTAGAACTAAATCTTTTCATTCACTATAAAGTCTAGCTCGGCTCAGCAATATTAGAAATAGGGAGTTCTGCCAAAAAGTATAACATTAAATATTATGGACAATACATTGTAGTTACAAAGCTACGTGTTCAGTGGCCATTTTAACTTTTTATCAAGATGGCGCTCAACGTGTAACGGATATTATTTTCGGAAACATTAAAGGAGTTTTGGCACTTTTATGTCTTATTTTAAAATGTTATTGCTGATTACAGAAAAGGATTAATTTAAGTTCTTAAATATAATGTTTGGACGAGTGTGAATATCAGAGCAACAAAATCTGAGACAAGATTTTTCAGAGGGCATAGACATTAAGTGCTGCTGAGCAATAAAAACATGCAGGCTCGTTATAAAGGTGGCAATTACTTGTGCACAAACCTTCACCCTCTCTTAAAGTAGTGCGACCACACTGCTGTAAAAAATAATCTTTTATTTCACACAAACGTACAGACAGCTATCATTATGATTCCTAATATCTTGTAGAAGAAATGACAAAAACATCTAAAGAAAAAACCGTTTCAAAATTAGTAGGTACAGACATGACACTATTCCAAACTGTCAAATTTTCCCAATTAAAAATGAACCTTATGCTTTTGTAATACAGTTGAAAAACTATCAAAGAAATTCGACCGATTGGATTAACTTGATGTGCTGGCCTCTGTACTATGGACAACGTTATGAGAAATTAATATGCTAAGGTGAATGCGCTAAACAGCCCTCGAAATTCAAATGTTTGTTCCTTTTTCGCAATTTGCGGCGGAGTATGTACCTATGGACATAATAAAATTATAACCATAAGAATCATCAATAAGTCTCTTTAAGCTAGAATTGGTATCAATTTATTGATTTCAAGCAATTATTATGTTTGAGACCCGTTCTAACTAAGAGCGGGCTTCCCTTGGCTACCTTTTGACTAAACTTCTAACAAAAAATAAAATATGGCGTCGAAAAATTCCTGAGATTATAGTCTTTCTTTATAGCTGCTGAAATAAATCGACCTACTAATTTCATGTTACACTTTTCAGTGACGTAGCATAACTAACATTTCTAAATAGTGCGTATTGAAATTAAGGCATGTCTCACAGCCAGCGATTAAAGAGAAACGAGTAGAACTAGCAATAAAAACAAGTTGGTCAGCAATCAGGAATGAGTCCGCGAGGTGACGAGTGATTACTGGCTGGAATACTTATGTTTAGAGGCCAGCACATCGAGCTATCCCAAACTGTCAAATATTCCCAATTGAATATGAACCTTATTCTTTTGAAATAAAGTTGAAAATCTATCAAAGAAATGTTACACATTGAGGTAGCTTGATGTACCAAGCGTGGGTCTCTTGAAGACCGTCTGCCCGCAAAGCGAGCGATGCTGAGGAAGTGATCACTTTGATAGACCATGTCCGTGCAACAAACGAGTACTCGCCGGTAGTGTAACTGTCAGCAATCAATTATCTAGGGGCACTCTGCCGGGTAAGCGGGATTGTCCGAAAGGGTTACCGCTACCCCGATACATAAAGGGCTAAGGAAGGAACATGGATGGGTTTCAGTCCGTAAGAGTCTGACACTTCCTTCCGCTCCACCCAGAGCGGGAGGAGTCATTTGATGATTTCCCAGCCTCAAGAAAAAAAGGGACCCGGGAGTGCCCCCGCCAAGAGAGCCAAAAATAAAAAGAAGGGGCCCACTACCTTTCTTGTCTCGAAGTGTTTCGTCGTATGTTCAAATCCTCATAGCTTCGTTCTGGATGATGCTAGAGAGCTCAAATTTTGAGAATAACATAAGATTAACAGACTTATAAAACACACTAAGTTTACAATGTCTAGCTTTTATACTTTGGATTTTATTAATACCCGTACATTTTGACCAAGATGTAAGTTTTTTAGTTGGGCCTTGGCTTGTATCTACATAAGATCTGATAACTTTTTAACGGTAAAACGTTAGTTTTAGCAACCTATATAGTCAAAACAAAATAAGGGCCACTTGCTTATTTCAACTTTCGGGTCGATTTATCAAGTTTAAGGCGTTCTTAAGTGGCTAATTCTTTTGTGTGGTTATAACCAGAAGTGTTAACAAACTTAGCAAGAGTATTACAACTGCATAATTTATGAAGTGGGTATACTTTGATATTTTTTTGTAACCACTTGAATTTACCTACATTTTAAGCTGCATTTTAAAGTCATTCATAGAGTCGATTTCTTTGTGTTCACATTAACTTTTGCTAATTTCTTGCGTCATAAAACTTTTGCTTACGATATGCCAAGAATTTGACGACATATGGGCCTGCAAACCCAACAATATTTTATATGAAATGTTTTAATGGGGTCAATATTGGTATGTATCTTTGACTTCCATGGAATTTAGAATTTTTTTGTAAGTTTTTTCAGCGATAAAATCTTTGATGGCTAATCGCTTTCTCGTCGGCGGTGGGACAGTAACCTTTTCACTTCGGTCAACAGGAAAAACATTTCCGATTGCTTTGTCCGGCGTTGTCTATTTCCTGAACTATCCTAGCATTCACTTTCCAATTAAACTATAAACAAAATACGTTCCACGTGTTTTGTAATCAAAAAAAATAAATGTTTTTTTATTCAATTCCAACACAAACATTAATTTGTTTTCTTCTTTATTTAAGCTTTTTAGAGCCGTCAGTGTCATCTACAATGACAGTTGAACGTAATTTACATAGATAAGTTTTTTGGTAAAATTCACCGTAAGTAGAAATGCTAGCTCATATTCATATAACTTAATGGCTTGAAGCTGGTTCTACACCAGACGATCCCATTTTGGACTGTATCCTCCAAAGATACTTAAACTTCAAATACCTAGACTAAATATCAAAATCTTAAATCCATATTAAATAGTAACAGGACAGTCTCCTGTAAAAAAATATCAAGCTTACCCTTAAATAAACGGTGAAAACTGCAAATATTAACCCGTCGCAGTGGGGGTCATTGTTGCCTTTATATCTATTCGTAAACACTTTACAACTCACGATTTGGTATCGTTGTTCAACATTTACAGCCGTGCCGACTGCGCCGGCGGGAGAAGGGTTAACTCTGCAATAATGTTGGCTAACAAACGCTTCGAGATGCTCGGGGGGTTAACGAATGAGGGTAGTTTAGTGAGCAGCGTTAACTTACGTGTTTGGTTTTGAGAAATTCTTACAGTTTTGTCTCAATGTGGGCTGTTTAAAGTCTTGCGTAATTGTAATATATCCTAATATCTCCTCTTTTTATTTAGATAAATCATTACGCCTGTCTTTACTGAAAGGGTTGATAGAGATGTCTGTCTGTAGAGTAGGTTTAAATCGCCAGCTATGTTTTATTATAACTCCAATGTAATTCTTACAATTAAATGCAATGTTAGTATCAACAAGGTTGCGGCAGCAAAAAATATATATTATGTTTCTGCAATATTTCAACTAGCAACATTTCTTTACCCTGTAGGAATACTAGGCTAGGGAAGTAGCAAAAAGTCTTCCAATACACTCCTATACGAACTTACTAATTATATTTGTACCGTCTTACTATTTAATCACCTTTCACGGCTTTCATCTTCTAATTACATGTATTTACATTACTGACCAACTAAGTGTGAATTTCACCAATAAAACTGATCGCGATCAGTAAATCTAAACCGCGTTCCAAACCTGTCTGTGTCAATATTCCATAGAAAATAATGAGACTGACAGTCCTTATGTGGTTTATGTGCTGAACCCGCTCAGTTCGGCGTAATTCGGCCTAAATAATTTAAACGTTATGCTTCACAATAACTAAAAAAATGTACTTTTGCCTAATAATGTGTAACAAAATACCGTCTCTATTCATCAATAATATACAGGACAAAATTGAATTATGCGAGCATAATGTATGAAACAGCCGATTTTTTTTCGCGATTTTAGATTTGTTCCTATAGTAAAAGTATATCCATAATGATAAGTACAATGACCTTTCAAAATATTGCCCAAGAATTCAATTTCACCCAGTATGTAAATAATAACGAATTAACACATCATTATGTAACTCCTCATTAGGTAAGCGTTTAGCTAATTATAGTGCTAATTGTGCTGTGTATGGTACCTGCCCTGTCATCATGAGAGGCATGGTTTAACTGTTTATCACCGACCATTGATATAACCCATGCATTTAATGAGTCGATAAGGGAAATCTAATGTCCAAGTGAAAATAACAGTAACAACAGTGATAGCCTAGTGGTGTAAACTTAGGACTGCCAAGTCATAGGTCTCGAGTTCGAACCCACGCACCTCTGAATCTCCGGATTGATGAGCGTATTGTATAAATTATCACATGCTTAAAAATTGGTGAAGGAAAACATCGTGAGGAAACCAGCATGCCTGAGAGATATTTCTTAACAGCATGTGAAGAATAGGCGTCATAAAATCTCTGACACCAGGTTAGTCACTAACCCCACGATAAGAAGAGAAGAGTGACAATCACTAGATTCTAGAAAATTCGATTTTAATCGGTGTCATGTCTGAGGAAGTTTTTAGGTTTTTCATCACTCCTAAACATGATGGCATTACACCTTTAATCCCCGATGGGTTAGGCAGAGGTGTACTTAACCTTTTGATAGCCGACAAATGAAAACGTGTCCAACACGCCACTGTTGAAAAAACGAGGCTTGGCGTAGGAGGCGATGCTTATACGTTTACGGGTTCAAAAGGTTAATAAGTAGTACACCAACATTTTGGCAGTTATACTTAAGTCCCAAATAATAGGGGCTGAGTCAGTTAATCAATCGCGCATAAGTCCGGGCTGCTCCTGAAATTTGCTGCCAGATAGAGTAACTTTTTGACCGACCCAGTAATTGAACCCAGGACGTCATGCTCAACAGTAGCGCTTGCGACATCCAGACCAACGGCACATTTGAGAAAGTCTCTAGCTTTTAATAATTTTAAAGATCGCATAGGTAAGCATTATATCATTCAATTATTTAATCTTCGTCATCACCAAGGTCACTTAATCTCACTTTATTTGATCTGAACAATACCGCTCATAGAAAACAAAATCGAATCATTAATTAAAATGTCAACGAACATTTACGTAACCGATCACATTACACCCATCTTGTCGTCAACAAAACAAAAACAGCTTAACATGAAAGCAATTAATTATAACTTTTTAATATCCCTTCTGTTCAAAGGGGAAATAAAAGAAAAGTTTTGATAAAAAAGATCGTATACTTATCGCTGAAAAAGTTTGAGAAGGCGGGGCTTGCACGCGCATGCGCGTTACGGACGCCGAAGAAATGCTTGGCTGACGTCCCCATCAACGACGACGGACGATGGGCAGCAAAGCAGTCGCCGCGGTACCTCAGTGCTATGCGGACGCGAACCAAATGCACCTCCGCATAACTTAACTCATGTCGTAGTGAATAATTACGCCGAAAGTACTTTCCGACGACCGTACATAACCTATAATATACTTTCTACGAAGTTGAAAAACTTTTCAAGTTCAAAAAAGTTTCGCGAAGTAGCAAAAGTTGTTTGTTGAATGAAAATTCGTCTTATATAATGTAGGTAAATAGTTTTATATGTATATTGATAAGTTTATTAACTTTTTCACGTTAAAATACTTAAGTTATATAGTTTTAAGTTACGCTAAACAATCGTAATAGCTACTAAACTATCTTACAAAAAAATATTTTTAAAATCATTATCTACCAAAAGTTTTAAAAATATAATGACAACAAAAACAACACGTAAGTATAATACAATATTTTTGACTACACATGTACATCCTGTATTTTGCACCTACATTTCATAATGAAATATCTTTAGAAGTTTGTTAAGCACAATATTTTCCGTATTTTGTTATTTGCAAGTTCACCAAGTTCAGTTCACTTTAAACTGAAAGTCGAACAACTATGTCAATTTAAACTTTCGAGATCAGCTCAATCTTATTCTCAATGCACAGGTAGGTTCGAGTATAAGAATTTCACTGAAGTATGTGTTGAACGTAAGTTACATTTTCCAAAGCCTTTATCTGCGAAGTCTTTAAATCTTTTCTGAACTACAAACTCATAAAAAACAAAAGAAGATTTACCGTTCTAGAACGGTTTTTAAATAAAGAAATACATAAAAACAAATAAGTCGTAACTAATTCGAATCCGAGTTCTTTAGAAAAATAAAAAAGCAAATGAATCTCGGCAGCCCAAAACATCTTCACCTCTAAAGAGGTTAATTAAGAAATAAATTCGCCTCAAACAGACGCCATTTAATTCCTAAGGCTACTTATTCACGCCTGCTACTCCCGAAAATGCCAAATATAATTAAAATGCTTACAAAACATAGCGATTAGTGATTCGAAACTCATTTACCTTAAAATAGCTGCGTTACCTACCCTTAAAATTATATTTCGGAACAAACGCCGTCGGTACCCCAATTATGTCCCCAAATGGGGCCCGGACACCGAAAACTAACCGCAATTATGTGACTAAAGACCCCATTGACGTCATAATACTCTATACCATAATAGTTAACCAATTGTTAGTAATATTATTATAATATAATAATAAATTAAATATTCAATTTCGGCGGCCTTTTTTGAGGTAGTCCATAAGAAGCAAAGTTTATTTTCGCATTGTTATTGTGGGTAGGCAATTTTCTTCGATGCAAACTGTACATAATATGACTTGAATACAAATTGTAAGGAGGAAAACTGCCCGTTTTTTCTTTCGATCCATTTTTCGTACGCTTTCTGGAAAATTTGGGAACTTGTCAGCTATATTAACTACTTGTTTATGCTCATTTCCACCTGATCCTCATACACACGAAAACCTGTCTATGGCACATCTGGTCTATATTTTCATTGAATAATAATAAAAAAAGTCTTTTAAAGTAATGGCCTCTTTTTAGGTTCAGAAAAATAGAAGCACTCAATGGTTTACTGATATGAAAAATATCAATTTTAACACAATCGTAAATGATGTTATGTACCTGCCATTAACTTCTTGATTAAAATGGGTCACCATGATAAGTCATAACCACAGTACACAACAATAAGTGAACATATTATCGCAGAAAACATTACTGGCTTATAGAACTGCACTTAATTTGCTAATACAACTCTGTAAATTTCAAATGTAGAAATACTGTCTTGTTCATAAGTTGAATCCTGGCCGAAAAGGAAGTTGTTGAAAATCAGTTTTTACCATAAAATATAAAAAAAAACTATGGAGCCTCTGTTTCGATACTGTTCCTCAATGGTTTCGATACATTTTCAACTAAAGGGCATATCTCCTTCTTTGATATATCTATGGTTTTAACTGCACATACCTCTCCTATCCCTAATTTCCTACTTTCCCAGAATTTAATCAAGGGTCCTTTTAAAGTCATACACTTTTAATCTATAATCTTTTAATCGTTTTTGTTCTAATATTAAACAACATTTTCGAAAACCTTTTGGTCCCATAAAACTAAAATAACTTAGAGATCCCAACGCATTATTAATAAGGAATCCTTATTTATTTATAAACACAACATTTTCTCATGAAATCGCGTCCGTGAATAATAAATGTTAACTTTAACCCCACAAGGGAATATGTAATATTTTTTATCGAAGGAATCGTTATAGTAAGCACTTTGAATAAATTGCTTATCAAAAAGCGTGGGTTCGGCTGATATTGTTGCAGAGTATCGGCCGTCGTTCGGTGTCGAAGCCAATATGAACCTACATTGTAATGTTTTTTTAATGTGGAGTTTTTAACGAAATTGGCAGTTTTATAGTCTGTTCATCACCTCTGATAGATCTGACAGAAAATTTAAACACTGTTCCATTTTTAAATCTATTTCATTACGTATCTTTTCGGAAGTGGGCTATATTGTTGGGCGTTTTTATTTGAATGATTGCAAAATATGATTGTTTTGTGGTCCTCAAAATAAAGGTTGTGTGGGGTGTCATACAAGGCTTGTTGCTTAGGTATGGACAATACCCTCTAAGGAAGGCTCTTAGAAGATATTGTCTATTTGCACTAAGATTTGCGTTGAGAGTAAGAGACTCAATACTCTGCAGTGTTCATTAGTAGTTTAACGCTTTCATTAACACTTTACAGCCATACAAATTGGATCACTGGAGATCTGGTACTTATATTGAATATTTTCACAGTATTTTATGAAAAAGCAAATAGGTTGTAAGCCACAGAACAGAAAAAACAGCCATTTCCCAGTCTCTGTTCTGTGTTGTAAGTACTTGCGCTTTATAATTTTTGCGAAAGCTTTCATGTAGTCATAACTGCAAGGCAGTCTCTCTGCGCATGTAAATACTTGAATATGAATGAATAAACATGAATATAATCCAAATAATGAATAAAATAAATATGAAAATACACGTTTATGCAAAGTGTTAAACCACAGCACCACCAAGTGATTAAAACATTTTCTGTTGAGTTCCTACATTTTTCGTTTACAACAGAAATCGCATTCTTGTGATCATTCCTTCTATTATCCATTATCCTTTACCCGCATGCGGGTCTTTATGTTCGACCGCATGCGGGCACAGAAAATCACATTATGCAAGAAGAAAAATATTAATTTTAATAAATGCCAACTGCAATTATTCAGTAGTAGCCTGTCTGAGTTTATGCCCGGTTGACTGCAATAGGCTCGCGCCAGTTAGCAATTTAAACATTTACAACTGGCGAACAGGGATGTAGTAAACATGTGCAGAGATCCCCCAATCTGTCAAATTGATTTGGAAGTTTATGAACTGTATTTCAAAATAATGAGGATCATATTCTAATGGGAAAATTTGACAGTTTGGGATAGCTTGATAAGCTGGCGTACATCTGCCTTTGGGGGATCAATATATATTTTTATTATCAATAATTATATTTTCTTGCCCTTCTCCCATGATACCTGAAGTCGATGCAGCACGTTTTCTTCCTCCATTCTGCCCTGTTAGATATTAGGTATGTATATGTACATATACCAATGGAATACGAAGAAACTCTATCCAAAAACCCTAGAGGAAGGCTAGAAGGTATTTCAGGTTTCAAATGAAACCAAATAAGTGCTCACATTGGAACGAGATACGGCAATTAATATTGGTAACCGTACAATTCGTTATTCAGAGAACTGTGCTTATAATTTGGCATCTGACGTATGTCTGTCCGTCCGCATGTCGGAGATTGAAGTTCATTAAAATTATTTCATTGATTTAATGGAATTTTCATAGTAAAATGTGTCATGTGGACTGGACACAAATGCGCAGAATATAAACCAGAATAAGGCCGAATTTTGATTTTATCTCGAAAGTGTGAATGGGAAAAAAATATCGCATCTACTTATAGAAAGTTGCACGCAAAATAATAAATATGAAAAGAGTCTCCAACCTATTTCTTCTGTTTTATAGAGAAGAAATTCCGAATTATTTCGGGCGGAGTCTAATCTAAACCATCTAGGGTTAAGTTTTATAAAAAAGACAACAAAACCGTTACATGTATTTATTTAATGCAACAATCGAACCCATTGAGCCATTGCCTCAGACACTGGGCTTCTGTCAAAGATAGTCAGGCTACATGGGCAGTTATGAAACGTCAGAAGCTAGGTGTACGGACGAAATAAGCTGGTTTCTATGGAGAAGAGCCAGCAAGACTACTGCACTAATACTCTTTTAAATACAGTCAGTCTTCTTTCTTTTCGTGTGGTTAGTGACTAATCTGGTGTCAGAGATTTTATGCCTCTGACTTAGCTTCACATGCTGTTGAGAAATATCTCTCAGACAAGCTAGTTTCCTCACGATGTTTTCCTTTACCGATTTTTAAGCAAGTGATAATTATACAATACGCACATGAATCCTTAAATCAGAGGTAAGCGTGCCTTGGGTTCGAACTGGGTTTAAATATAGTGATAACAATTGCGAGGACAGCGTAGGCCTGTTAAAAAATCTTGGTATTTTTACTTACTTTACACAATAGGAAATGGCAAACAAATCGAAATACCTTTAAGACTAAAAGTAATCTGTATCTACCCTGTCCCTGTTCTTCTTTCTGACTTTTCAAAAGTAACGATCATAGTAAAGCTACTCCTATACCCACGCAATCTACTTCGGTTTCATTCTATCAATGAATTCTGCCAAGAGGAACTTACTACTAACATTTGCATCTTTCGAATAGAACGAAATAACTTTTCCTTCAATATATGCTTAATCTCAATATTTACATTACTATCCAATGCAGTAAGATTTTCTATCAATGTGAAGGTTTACTGCATCTAAGTTGGCGAAATGTTTTATTTTGCTCTTTACATTTCGTCAGCATTTTTCTCTACATTACCAAATGCTTATGTTTGTATGAACAGACGCCAGCACATCAAGCTATCCCTAACTGTCAAATTTTCTCAATTAAAAATGAACCTTATGTCTTTGCAATAAAGTTTAAAGTTTAAGAAATACTATCAAAGAAAATTGACAGATTGTGGTAACATGATGTGCTGGCCTCTGTACATTCATTAAAAATATCGTGTCTTTTACGCCTCTTGCTCTTTTATCTACGTTTCAAGGTTTGGTATGAGGTAAGTATGATATGAGGTTAATTAGTTGTGAGTTTTTAAAGGGTAATTAGAATTTTAGCAACAGGAATTCGTTGCTAAAATTCTTTATTAATAGGAATAAGATTTTACCATATCTCAATTACGCCAGAACGGCTAAAGATCCCTGGATGAAGTTTAGCACACAGTTTAAGACCTGGATTAATACATTGGATTTTTATCCCGGTACGTTCAGTGACTGCTGCTGGCAGACACTAGTAAACAATAATAATATCCTTGGACATTTCACACGACGCCATATAGTCCCAATATTAGCAACCTAATGCATATGTTATGGTAACGAGATGGCTGATAAACTACTTATATACCATTTTACAACAATAAAATACATTCTTTCACCGATATAATTATGCTATATGATTTCTTCGTAAGTCTTTTTACGCGAAAATTACTCAGTTCATGTGGGTAATAATTACGTGTGCGCGCTTTAGGGTTCAGTACCCAAAATGGGACCCTATTACTAAGACTCCGCTGTCCGTCCGTCTAGCCTTCTGTCACCAGGCTGTATCTCATGAACCGTGATAGTTAGACAGTTGGAATTTTCATCGCTATCACAACAAATACTAAAACATAATAAGTATTTAAGTGGCTCCCATACAACAAATATGATATTTTTGTGGTTTTTCGCCCGACTCGCACTTGACCGGTTTTTTTTTCAACAAAATGGATAGTTTTTCTTTATATGAAAATCTTGAAAGTCATAGGAAACTATTGATTTCAACGAACATTAAAATTACAATAGTAAATTGAAAGCGGCCAATTCAATTATATTATTATAGACGATGACACAAAGACATGGACTAATGCAATTCAATTTAAACTCCATTTACATTGATTTAATATATCACGCTTATTACAATTATAATGGCAGTATAATGATCTGTCTATGTTGCTAACATTTGACGACACGGTTGGCGCAGTTGTTGAGCGATTGACTGCTGCGCACTATGTCGCGGGTTCGATTCCCGCACGGAACAAATATTTGTACGACCTGCAAGTCTCGTAACAAATGTTACGAGTCTGGGTGTTTTTCTATCTATAATATGTATGTATTTACAAAAAAAAAGTGTATATAAGTAGTTTATCAGCCATCTCGTTACCATAACACAAGTATTAGGTTGCTTAGCTTGGGACGATATGGCGTTGTGTGAAATGTCCAAGGATATTATTATTATTAAAACTGTCTGTGTACTGTGAAATTAACCCCCCCATACCTCGTGGACAAGTAGGTACCATTTTTGTGATCCTGGTTTTCAAATTGATGTAAGGTATCAGCCGGCTTATTCTCTCCAAATATCACTATGATAGCTTAGGTGGAATAAGCCTTAAGTGAGCTGCTGGCCGATTCTGTAAAAATTTCACCGTGAGAACAAGGGTGACGTGAGCGTGAAGTAATATAATATAATATCCTTGGACTTTTCAAACAACGCCATTTCGTCCCAAGCTAAGCAACCTAATGCTTGTGTTATGGTAACGAGATGGCTGATAAACTACTTATATACATTTTTTTTTGTAAATACATACATATTATAGATAGAAAAACACCCAGACTCGTAACAAATACTTGCAGGTCGTACAAATATTTGTTCCGTGCGGGAATCGAACCCGCGTCATAGTGCGCAGCAGTCAATCGCTCAACCACTGCGCCAACCGTGTCGTCAAAAGAGTGAAGTGAGCTACCATTCCACCTAATGCTAGGGACTGACACTATTGACAGCTCACTTGAAACTCACTTCACCGACATTGTCACGGTGAGATTTTTAGAGAATAGCATTACTGTCAATTGTGTCGATCCCTAGCATATGGATGACAGCCATTTTTAGAACGTTTCTTACTAATGTCTCGACCAGTCAAAAATACCTTTAAGTATTACCTTTTTGACATTGGTTGTCGTTGAGATGAAATTACGAATACATTTTGAATGTTCGCGTTTCTAACGCAGGTTTTGTATTACGAGAATCTGCCTTCAGATCATCCTCATTACGCCCCAGGCGTCGGGAGCCACATGACGACTCCCGGCCACCGGAGGCGCGGGCCTGCGGGCGGTGAGTTATGGGTAGCTCACCGCCCGATCAGGACCAGGCCCGTGCCGGACGGTGCGTACATGTTCCACGCGCGCCTCAAAGAGATGTCAGCATATGAAGGGGCCCATTAGGGTCAAGCCTGCCGGGTAAGCGGGATTGTCCGAAAGTGTTACCGCTACCCCGGAACATAAAGGGCGAAGGAAGGAAAATGGGTAGGTTTTAGTCAGTAAGAGTCTAACACTTCCGCTCCACCCAGAGCGGAAGAAGACATTGCATGATTTCCCACCCTCCAAAAAAAACAATCCTCATTATAGATTTTAAGTTCTAGAAAAAAATACATAAAAATATGTATTTCTTTCATAGATTTCCACGACGCTCTTTTTTGTGCCAATCGCAGGTACATGGTTACATGCCGTACCAAGACGTCTGTCTTATTTCAGGTTCCTAATTTCGATCTCCTTTCGAGTTGGCGTGGGAATAGGTCATGCAAGGGCAAATATTATTTCCAAATGTTAAAGTAATTTAGGCATCCGTTTTCACTCACTGGATACGACTGAATGTCACTACTTTGATCTTCACTACGAGCAGATCAAATTTACTGATGAGAAATGGAATTATTTGACCATTTTGACTTTGGGTTTATACTACCTGTAACGATTGTCAAATGAGCCTGAACGATCCACCTGAGCCTATTTACCCATGAAACTCATGCAGCTGTACCTAATATTAGGTTTACACATAAATAGTACCAGGTTTCTAGGTCATTGCCTTCAAGCGTCGCAATAACCCACTTACTTCAGTCGACTTCTATAACTGTCGTGCCTAGCCTAGAATATGCTTCGATTTGTGACGCAACTATCGAAGATCTTTGATAAGAAAATATTTTTATTAGATATGATTTCATTCAGATCTCAAACATGAAACAAACATATTAGAGGGTTTCAAGGAACTCGCGCATTTTGTTTTAGGGTTTTTTGTCGTTGTAAAGAAACTGTCATTAACGAAGCAATTTTGTGACCACATAAGTAACGAAACACTTCATACAGAATCAACAACCGCGAACGCGTTAATATTTGAATTTCCAAAATAATTAATCCAGCAATTCTCCAAAGAAAACGGAGTGTTGTGTTACAGACGTCATTGTCAAGGGAGAGGTACACGATGTATTTAATATTCAACGCAAACTTAGTTAACGGGATGCACGCTTGATTAGTTGGCTCGGTAGCCGCAGGGTGAGATCCCATATTGCAGTGTAAAGTTGAGGTCATGTCGTTAATGGAGATTACGTGAATTTCTGGGAAGGGTATTAACAGTGTTAGGACCTCCCTGACCTCCCTGGTAAGTTGGTCTTGTAGACATTACAAACTAACTTATACAAAGTACATATGTATCTCTATGGAATAGAAAGCTTTTTTCTTTTTTTCAGTTTTATGTTTTGGATCGGTTGTAAAATATTTATAGGTATACCAGCCCGTAAAGTTCAGCAAAATTTCTGCTATGTTAGAGTTACTGAATTAAAAAAAAACAACCTTGCACAAGTTCCGTGTATTTTGAATATCAGCTGCTTTAACAAACTTTTGAAGAAAGAGAAAACATATGTGAAATGCAAGACACGTGTATCGAAACTCACTGGAACTACGTTTAGACTATCACCATCTTTATATCTGTCACTTAAATTTGAATCCACACCTTATCCTCAGACAACACGTATACACGTACCGATCCCAATGATCCAGCGGTCGTTTATTATCCTCGAGGAGTAGGGGTTTAGCACCGACATACGTGTTTCTAAAATATGCATTTATATTTATATATTTGGACGACATCCTTCCGTTTGGCGGTAAAGTATGGGAAGGAATTATTGGGGAAAGTTATGTCTCTGCAATTACTTTTTGATGGTGTATGTAATAAGTTTTCCTATGAATCATTTTTGACGGGTCAACTTTATCAAGAAGAACTTTGCTAATAGATATGGCAAAGTTTTATTCACCACCATCATCATCAACTACCCAACTTTACCCAGTGGGGAAGTCTAGAAAAAATCATTCCTAAGCATATTATATCTCCATTTCATTGTGCCAATCTTCAAACACTAAGCTCTTCTGTCTTTAATAATCTGGTACTTTTTACCTTGTACCTAATTTTATTATCGTATTAACTCGACAAATAGGATCACTTTATACATAGTATTGTAGTTGTGTGGGACCCTAATGGTCCGGTTATGTTACCAGAACAACCCAATTATATATGTAGTCCTCAAAGTTGTCGTTAGCCGATTTTGTAGTTCAAAAGGCTAAGCATAAAAGGGAGAGGTCATATTTTATACTTTTATCGTTAAATGTATGCTAACCAAAGAGGCGAGTGTTATGGTCGTAAAGGCCCCAATTATAACGTAGCTGTAAAAATAAAAAACTTATTCAATTTGTTAATTTATTATTCATTTCCTTCCCTTGGTAGTAAATATTTTCTTACTAAATTTCAAGTTTCTGTATAATGTATGCAAGCTTAAAAATATCTTAAGCCATAGTTTCCAATCGGTTTTAATCTTGCGCTTGTTATCATTCAATTTTTCAACTTGTCTTCGAAGCAAAGGCTGTTGGGTGTTTTGATATTTTAATGAGTCTATGATCCAAGCCAGCGTGCTAAACCTTCGAGATGCCGTACAGTTCAGGTGAAATTTTACGGCGTTTTTCTATCTTGTAACCGAAACACGTACGTTATAACATATTCATGTGTCTTGCATAACGCAACTGCACATATAGTATTCATACTAGTACTCTGGTTATTATACACCGCACAAGAAAGTTTGCTCTATGATTACGCATAAAAATCTAAATGTCAAAGACTTGGCTTTTCTTTCAGACTTTACGAACGTTGCCGGTTACAGTTCTCATATATTTTATCCCTTTAGTTGGAGATTTCCAGTTGATTTGTAGCTGATAGAACTGATTCGATTTTATTGACGCACTTTTCTTTTTTATTTAACAAATCTTTTAAATGTTCATTTTGTACAAGTAATATTTTGTATTCTGGCTTCAGTGGCCAGCACATCAAGTTACCCCATTTTGTCAAATTTCTTTGATGGTTTTCCAACTTTATTTCCAAAGCATAATGTTTATTTCCAATTGGAAAAATTTGACAGTTTGAGATAGCTTAATGTGCTGACGTCTGTACAGAACACCACATTATTCGCACTGTAATCGTTGAATGTTACTTAATACATACGTAAATCTTTATTGAATGTAATATGTCTGAAGCTAGCTAATAAAAGTCTAGATTTTCTTTGGATTAGCTACCAAATCTGTTTATATTGTGAGATTAAGTTGTACTTAAGCAGTATTCATTTCCATTTTAAACCATCTCAAGTTATTAAAATTAACCGCCTCTTAAATCTGGACGAGAATTATTAAAAGCAAACATTAATCTCAATTTCGTCGTTCTTTATGTTCGTAAGATTTTTTTTTTCATATCATCAAACTGTTCTGTCATCAGAAAATGGCTCTCGTTGCTCATATAAACCGAGGATCCTCGTCCTTTATTAATTTGTTTGACTTTTGTGTGATCGGCGACGTGAAAACCGCCTTGGGTCAACCGAATGGATATTTTTTTTTAACAATGTTTTTTTTTTCTTTGCCTACACTGTCCCACAGCTGAGCAAAGGCCTCCCCAAAATCCTTCCAGACAATTTACAATTTTAGTTAATGTTATAGAATGTTAAAGCACGGAGATAACAAACAGTGGGGTCACCTCTTAGCTGACACGGCTCTTTTAAAATTTAACTTAATTTTGATTTTTTTAACCGACTTCAAAAAGGAGGAGGTTCTCAATTCGGATGTTTGTATTTTTTTTTTTTTTATGTTTGTTCGCGCATAACTCCGTTGCTTGCCAACCGATTTGAAAAATTCTTTTTTTGTTGGAAAGGGTATACTTCCCAAATGGTCCCATAAAAATTTTATCGAAATCGAATAAGCGGTTTTTGAAAAATCAACAAAAATAACCTACTTAATATATGTGGACGATGTTCTAATAAGTTCCTGTCACTGTAATTTACATACCAGGTAGTGGTATTAAAATTTTGGGGGGGAGGGGGCGGTTGTCTAGGTAGGTACCACAACTAAAAAGTGAAAAATAAAAACTTTTTTACAAAAAATAAAACCGACTTCCAAAACAAACACTACAAAGTGACAAATAATTTTGATTTCGGAAGTCGGTGGCAAAAAATGAAAATACAAAACCGAAGACACCGACTTCCGAAATCAAAATTATTTGTCACTTTGTAGTGTTTGTTTTGGAAGTCGGTTTTTTTTTTTTTAATCTTTTACTTATGGACGCTTTTTTACGTTCTGCATCGTATTCTCCATAGGTACCTACTGCTTTGGAACGGGCAACTAGCTTCTTCTTTCTGACCGACCGACCCCTAACAATTCAAAACTACCTGTAATTGGTTTATTAATTTTAAAATAAATGTTTTGAGTTTGAAACAGTTTGTATTGCCATAAAATAATCAAAGAACTAAATTCCTATCAATAGAGAGAGTAGATAAGTGTGATTCGATGAAACTTGATCGATATAAGGCAACTTTGCCCACGAGGCGGCCGTCTTTGACGCATCTTTCCGTTCTTCTATTGTGTTGAGCCCCTTTGTTTTGTCCGAGACGTTTCCTTTCGAAAACATTGCGTCGAATATATTTTTTCACAATTTCCTTTTGCACGGGTTTAAAAAGAATAGTTTAGTAGGAGAAGGACATACGTTGGTTTCGGCCGGAGGATTTAAACACATTTTTCAATCCGCTCCCACCTTTATATGTACAGTCTCGAGCAAAAATATGTATACAGCTGGCTGATTTCTAAAGCAGTTTTCTCCTTAATTATTGAACAAAATTGTATGTTGAAATAGTTATTTTACGAGAAAATCGCCTCTGAGGTGTAAACTGAATAGTGCTCGTGACTGTACAGAAATACGCTTCCGAATTCGAACGCAATTTAAATGCTGAAACACTAAGTTAAACAGATTCATACTGAAGTGCGATTTCAACTAAATAACGGAACTGTCGGTTAACTTAGCGTTAAGTGCAAGAACTCAACGGGACTCATTGACTTGTTGATTCGCAAGTCGAGTTCATCCAAGTAACAAAGTTGGGCATTAAAATATCGTAGCACCCTGTAACTGTTTATGTTGCTACCGTTTCTTGTAAACTTTGTCTAAGTTACTCCGGCTTATTTTAACGTGTAAGTAGTATGTGTAAATTAAAGAAATTATTGTCTTGTACTTACGGTAATAGTGAACGTCAGGATTGTTAATAAATTTCTCTTTTATACATAGATAGGTAGTACATATTTTACTAGTAACTTTACTAACTCCCTTGTCCCTACAAATATGAGATGGTTTAGCACCATTCCAGTTTCAATTATCTTAATTATCAATCGCTGTAGCAAACAGACACGTATAATAATATCACGGTATTTATTTATGACGGAAATGTAACCATTTTTGACTACTGTCATCTAATTTCCTACTCATTCAATATGATCCATAACAATGTTTATGCTTATATTATTATTGTTGCATTGAAACAAAACACTACCAAGTCATCTCATGGCCTTACACTTCATTACATAGAAACCGTTTGCAATGTACAGTCAGACTCCAAAATATGTTAACACGGAGAAGAATTCATTTGATTATCCTCAATAAAATTGTACCAATGTGACACAAAACATAATACACATTACTTAATTGTAAGTACACTCTGATACAATTTTATGGAACACAGATTGTAGATCTTTTTGGGGCTGACTGTACTGTAGGTTCGTTCCAAGACAACCGTTGCCTCGGGCTTCGGGGAACTCGCTCCGGAATCCAAGTGACAGTATCGCAATCCGTGACGTCTTTGTTTTACACGTCGACCCCGTTCGAACATGCCGCGAACATGGCGCGGCTTATTTAGGAAAGTTTTCGAGTAAAACGTGCTACGTACGAGGCGCTAGTAATTATAAGTACAATGGTTCTGTCAGATACAACGGTTTTGGATAGGTAGGGAATGAGGTTGGCGTGGCTAGACCGAACGGGCGTATTTTCGCGTTTTGTTGGGTATTGAGACGTTGGTACAATATAGTTAATAATCAATATTAAGGCGCTCGTGGCTAAGTACTAACAGCCGCACAGGTCGATCCATCAGGTTAAGCCACGCTTGCCGGGGTTGGCCGTGGATGGGTGGCCATCTTTACATATACTGAGACTCCTCCGTGCCTCGGAAAGCACGTTAAGCCATTGGTCTCGGCTATCATTTGTGCATCTTTGACAGTCGTTACGGGTCGTCAGAAGCCCGAAAATCTGAAAGCCGGTCTACCAAGGGGTATCGTATTGCCCAGTTACTGACTGGGTTATGGAGGTCAGATAGGCAGTCGCCAAGTAAAATACTGGTATTCAGCTGCATTCGGCTAGACTGGAAGCCAACCCTAACATAATTGGAAAAAGGCTAGGCAGATACATAATTAATAATAAGTACCTATATCTCCTTACACAAAAATATATTTAAAAATCTTTCTGATCAGATACTTACTTTCTGAAAAATAGATATCAAAGATACCTAGTTGAACTTCTATTTTCAAAAGTATGAAATGATAAAAACTAAACTTGTAAGCTATCGTTAACGCCGTTAATAACATAGTATTAAAAAAAAAACCGATAGAACATGTTACGTTTATAGTTTGAATTTAACAAAACTTTTCTATCCTCCATAAACGACGAATTTTCATTCACAACCAACAGAACTTCAAATCATGTGAAATAACCTCCAATAACTAGTGCTTATAGAAATGTTGAAAAACTCAAACGTGCAGTAGCCGAGTAGATTCCCGTACATCACATCCCTAAACCAAGAAGCCAAGATGATGTCCCAACACCTGACGAGCGTGTTTGAGCTGCTTGGGAACGTTAGGAAGACCAACTTTACTCCCAACAGTAAAATAGTGAAAGAGAAGGAAAATAAAGTGAATTCGAATCATGTCGGTTCTGGTGGAGGGGGAGGGGGGAACCAGCAGCCGTCTCCCTCGCACAAGCATGGGCAGCCACCACCGCCGCTGAAGAAACCATGCAAGCTTCGGAACGTGTCTTCGAGAGCTGAGTCTTATGACACGTTGTACGGGAACGGGAATGTGGTAAGTGATAGTATTGTATTTTGTTAAATTTTTGACAGATGAGGTGTGACGTCACTATACAATAGTGGTGTGATTGCGTTTTTTGATCGACGTCATTTAGCGGTAGTAATGCGATTAGGCATTTTTGTAGCTTCAATCGAAGACTGTTTTATAGTAATCGATTGAAATATAAAATATGATATCGTTTCGTTTGTGAATCTTTCCGGATATACATAAAAAATGCTTTAGTGCCGTTTATAGGTGCAATATTTTTACATACTGGTGAGTATATTTCACTAAAACTCTCTACATATACACACATCAAAAGTGTCTAGGGATCAACATATATTTTTGCAATAACTTTTCTCTTGATTGATATTAATTTAAATTTTCTTTAAGGATTCATCAAATAAAGTGTTTTCGTTTGTCACAGTAACGATAAACCAAGTCACCTTTGCATTAATAAAGAAATTTGCCATTTTCCTAATAAAGGGATTTTTGACATTTGAACCACTAACATTAAAGTTCGAAAAAAAGACTGAAATAACAGTTTTCTTTAAAATTTTATTGGGTAACTTAAACAATTAATAATCCGTGTTTCTACCGCGAACACTAACAACACAAGAACATCGGTTTGGCATACTCAAAATGAGTTCATCCAAATCACGCTGTGGAATGGCCGCCCATGTTCGTTGCAACAACAAAAAAAGGTCTTCTTGCAACTGGATACCCTCCATATTCGGCAGAGCTCTTCTCTGTAGCATATCCCATGCATGCTCAATCGGGTTCAAGTCTGGCGACACGGAGACAAGACCGATACATTCAAATCTTAACTCGAAGAGCTCCAACAATAACCGCCATGATGTTAGCCGTGAGGCTTCATCACTCTTCAGGGAACTTAATTAGCGGCCAAACAGTCAGAAACCGCTTGCATGAAGTGAACCTTCATTCCCGAAGACCGCTACGGGTACCACCTATAGCAATGCACAATCGTAGGATTCGATATCAATGGGCTCTTGAACACAGAAATTGGGCAGAAGAACAATGGCGTTTCGTGTGCTTTTCTGATGAGTCTCGTTTTGGTATGAGACCGGATACAAGACGTATACAACACTGGAGAACCCCTGGACGCCAACAGCGATTAAAATCCTGCCAGGAAGTCCATCCTTATAGTGGTGGAACCATCATGGTATGGGCGGGTATTTGGATCGGCGGAAGAACTGAGTTGATTTGGATCAGAGGCAACCTCAACGCTCAAATTTATGCTGAGACGATTGTATCTGACGTCATCGTTCCTCTACAAGTGCAAATCGGTCCCTTATTTCAGTTAATGCATGATAATGCACGACCGCACACCGCAAGAGTTGTAAGACAGACTCTCGCCGCAGCTAACATCAATGTCCTGCCCTGGCCTGCTCAGTCGCCAGACTTGAACCCGATTGAGCATGCATGGGATATGCTACAGAGAAGAGCTCTGCCGAATATGGAGGGTATCCAGTTGCAAGAAGACCTTTTTTTGTTGTTGCAACGAACATGGGCGGCCATTCCACAGCGTGATTTGGATGAACTCATTTTGAGTATGCCAAACCGATGTTCTTGTGTTGTTAGTGTTCGCGGTAGAAACACGGATTATTAATTGTTTAAGTTACCCAATAAAATTTTAAAGAAAACTGTTATTTCAGTCTTTTTTTCGAACTTTAATGTTAGTGGTTCAAATGTCAAAAATCCCTTTATTAGGAAAATGGCAAATTTCTTTATTAATGCAAAGGTGACTTGGTTTATCGTTACTGTGACAAACGAAAACACTTTATTTGATGAATCCTTAAAGAAAATTTAAATTAATATCAATCAAGAGAAAAGTTATTGCAAAAATATATGTTGATCCCTAGACACTTTTGATGTGTGTAGTTATCTAATTGTTGGTTTTCCCTGAGCACTGAAACATTATAATTATGTCGATTCCGACTACTTAGTCAATCGGTTTGTTTAGCGATAACACGGCGATACTACAACGGTTATGATTTAAACACTTGTGTCTAATGATATCGGCTTGATTGTAGGTCTGTAGGTAGGTAGATAAAACTCATTGGTTCGAAAAGGTCAATAAGTTCTAACGAAATAGGGCATTGTGAGAAGGAAAATAATAATAGACAACGAGTTATTGCTTGAATGTCATTAGTACAGACGCCAGCACATCAAGCTATCCCTAACTGTCCAATTTTCTCAATTAAAAATGAACCTTATGTCTTTGCAATAAAGTTGAAATACTATCAAAGAAATTTGACAGATTGTGGTAACTTGATGTGCTGGCCTCTGTACCGTACTAGTCTACCAGGACCTGAACCAAAAACTGGAATGGGCAACTGGTTTCATCTCTCTGACTGACTGACCCTTTGACAATTCAAAAGTGCCTGTAAGCGGTTTATTTGAAACTAGTTGACCTAACTTCGTTCCGCCTAACAGTTATTTTTCTTAAATAAACGTAGCCTAAGTTACTCCTGCCAATAAAAGTCCCGTCAAAATCGGTCCAGCCCTGTCAGAAATTAGCCGGAACAAAGAGACAGACAGAGACAGACAAAAATTTAAAAAAAATGTTATTTTGGTGTATGTACCGTATTATATTCATATACATGTAGTAAAAAACGGTTATTTCAATATTACAAACAGACACTTCAATTTTATTTATATGTATAGATGTATAAATAAATGCTTTAGTTGAAAAGTCTTTAAACAGACTCCGGACCCAGGTTGGCCGAGGCAAGGAAAACCTGCTCAGGCGCGGATTCTTAGACAACTCCGCCTTGGAGTGTAAATGTGGTGCTGTTCCACAAACGATGGGACACTGAATATCGTGTCCTGTCATCAGCATGTTAGAGGAACTGATGGACACTAGTGATAGCACCAAACACGTAGCCGAATTCTGGGCCGAGTCCATTTAGATTGCCACCGACACGCTAAGAAGAAGGACCAGGGGCCTAGACAAGTGTCAAATGCTCCGTGTGTATCGATTACGAAAATTGTTGATCGGACAATTCGTTATCTCAGCGATTCGGATTGTCAAGAACGCCACTTGTCAACGCATTTGTATGGGAATATTGTTCGAGTTTCGTTACACAATTTGACGTTGTCTAGCACTTAGCGATGGAAAACGATTGACCACGTCGAAAGCTATGCCAATTCCATTCATTTCGTTATCGCTAATGCGAATGTGTCTTTGTCTAGGCCCTCTGACACGAAAGGAAGAAATCTTAGTTTTAATTAAAATATCCTTATTACGACAAACGAGATACGAAGTAACTTCTGTCTTTTTATTACAATTCGCACCTTACATTCTCAATGTTAATGAAGTTTCAATTAAGTAATAAAGTCATTAAGAACTTAGCAAATTAATTACGAATAAACTCTGCTTTTAAGTTAATCAGAACTTAAAACGCCATTTGTATGGACTGGCGTTTCAAAAATATGTATTGAAGTAGAAAGTTTATTTCCCATTTTAGTTAATTTAATATGAAAATTACTATAGTTAGATTTAAAACGTTCATTAATGCAAAATTATCCATAAAATATTCAAATGTAGACGTGGTTATGGAATTATTACTATGCATTTTGGCAGAGGTAACAATTATATTGTTGAAAATGTATTAGGTACTGTGCATAAAACTTTTCATATTTTTTTCATATCATTTACCTACTAGCTACTATCCCAAGTGAAGGTACTTCCGGGATGAAAAGTATCCTATGTGTTAATCCAGGTCATAAATTACCTCTGTGTCAAGGTTCATCCAGATCCGTTCAGCCGTTTAAACGTGAAGGACGGACAAACATACAAACTAACACACACACTCGCACAAAAACCTTCGCCTTTGATTTCCAGTGCGAGTCCCAATAAATACTTTATCTTGATTTTTAATTTAAAGTACTGAAACGCAAAAACGCACTTTCTTCGACCAATTTCTTTCACGTTTTGCTGAATAAAGGTCTGCAACACGTCCTCAGATCCATAAAAAGAGTCTTTCTCTCAGTTAGGAGTCACGTGAGGATCACAAAATGGCGTCATACCCCGCGGACAAGGCTGTAAAACCCGCCGTAGATTGGAACGCAGTTTGCTGCCTTTTCGATACTCCACGACACGTATATCGCGTATTGGAGAAATATTTAAGTGCTGTCAAAAGATTTGGGTTTCTTTTTGATACGAGAGACGCGAGTGTTCGTAAAGAAAAGACAGTGGAAACCTAAACTTATTAGATGAATAAAAATGAAACCTACTTTTCGTGAAGTGTTATACAGTGTACCTAAATAAAGTCAGGGAAATCAAAAGTTAGGCAAAATGACTCTCAAGTGAAATGAAATGAACATGAAAAGTCATTCTTTGCCGTGTACCACAATAACACGGCATATTCATTACGTAAGACGACACGGTTGGCGCAGTGGTTGAGCGATTGACTGCTGCGCAGCATGTCGCGGGTTCGATTCCCGTACGGAACAAATATATGTACGACCTGCAAGTATTTGTTCCGGGTCTGGGTGTTTCTCTATGTATAATGTGTATGTATTTACAAAAAAAAATTATATAAGTAGTTTATCAGCCATCTCGTTACCATAACACAAGCATTAGGTTGCTTAGCTTTACATTTACATTTCACACAACGCCATATAGTCCCAATATGGCGTTGTGTGAAATGTCCAAGGATATTATTATTTATTATTATAGAGTGTCAATATGCTTAACAATTTATTTCCGTGACTGTACTATTTTCACAATAGAAAAGTGGGTACGTAAATCCACATGTCAAAGTTGACTAACTGTTTTAGAAGCCATTATCATATAGCCAAAAAACCGAGTAAAAATCAAAGTTTTAAAATGAAGCTTTATTAATGTTGCGTGGTGAACAGTAATAAATAAATCGCTGGAACAAGTTATTTGCGTTTAATTAGGGAGCGAAAACAATGGCGATCAATTACAATTTAATAATAGCTAATATATTAAAAAGCTCAATAAATGTTGTGTTATTTACTTAAACGTACCGTAACATCATGCTTGCCTTCTACGAAGGATTAGGCTGAAGTGCAGCTATTTTTGCACTTCTAATCATTGCATTAGTTTACCTAAGACACTTTTTTTCTGATCACACGATGGGAATCATTAAATGGATCCTTCTGCTCTGGGTGGAGCGGAAAAGAGTGTCAGATTCTTACTGAATAAAACCCATCCATATTTCTTCCTGAGCCCTTTGTATTCCGGGGCAGCGGTAACCCTTTCGGTCAAACCCGCTGACCTACCTAATACTCTGAATACCTAATTATTTGTGATGCTAATAATTTAAATCTTATTTGGAGAGCCTTGAAAACACATATACAGGGTGTAACCGAAAGGGGATATACATACAAAAGCATATGCTACAGACCACCAAACTGAACAACTTTTACGATGGGAAAAAAAATCAGCTGTTCTATACATTTTGGGTTACGTGACTCGTCGAAATGTAGGGAACAGCTGATTTTTTTTTCACGATTTCGGATTTGGTTCTGTAGTAAAAGTTCAGTTCAGTTTGGTGGTCTGTAGCATATCCTTTTGTATGTATATACCCTTTCGGTTACACTCTGTATAAGGTTGTTGTTATGAATAAAGAAGAAAAATAAAACTTAACTGGTGGTGGAACGAAAGTTAAAATGCAGAACATTGTTTGTGCCAACTTTCACAGTTACAATAGTCCCATAATTAACATGAAGCCTAGAATCTTATTTCATCTTAACAGTTATTATAAGTGCCATTGCACTTTTGGCACTACTACTTCTAGCCACTATATATTAAGACGTGGGTGGTCATACGATCTTTGCAGTTTATTTGTTACTAGCTTCTGTCCACGACTTCATCCGCGCTAAATTTCGTCCCTTCAACGCACCGCGTCGCATTCCATCGCCCACTCGCGCTTTTTTTTTTTGAGGGTGGGAAATCATCAAATGACTCCTCCCGCCTCCGCTCTGGGTGGAACGGATGGGAATGGCAGACTCTTACTGTCTAAAACCCATCCATGTTCCTTCCTTAGTGCCGGGATAGCGGTGGCCCTTTCGGACAATCTGGCTGACCTATTACTATTCTGTGCTTCAAATTGATACTAGCTTTAACTTATGCTTATTCCAAATTCACAAACTAAGACGTTTTCGTTTTGCTCTTCTCTTATGGATCGTAGCGTGATGTAAAATAGCCTTCATGAAAAATTGGGTTATAAAATGCAAATGGTTTTTCATTTTTTCAAATCCGACTGGGAGTTTCAGTGATTAGCGTATTCAAACAAAAAACAAACCCATCAGATTTTTTTAAAATTCTACGTATATGTAAGTATAGTTATAAGTTTAGATTACTACAGCAATATGAATAACCTTTTATTTCATTTAACTACATATAAATCAAATATGGCGTCGATAAATTCATCCGCTTCGATGTCGACTGGCAATGTACAGAGGCCAGCACATCAAGTTACAACAATCTGTCAAATTTCTTTGATAGTATTTCAACTTTATTGCAAAGACATAAGGTTCATTTTTAATTGAGAAAATTTGACAGTTAGGGATAGCTTGATGTGCTGGCGTCTGTATCCAAGAGACTGACAGCATTGCCACGTTGTATGGCAATGTAACCTCTATCTAAGGTAAAGGCCAACTCTATCTCAAAGCAGTTTGTAACAGCTTAACGTGACACTTAAAAATACCTGACCCCGCGCAGTAACTTTAATTAAAAAACCCATCAACCTTATCATTCTCCTGCGCTTATTCCAATTTATTTGGGGTCGGCGTAACATGTCTTTTTCTTCCATACTACTAGGTACTCTATTAGTCTTCATCTCTGTAGTCAATTCGTACATCGTTTCTTTGGTCTTCCCCTATTCTTATAGCTGTCTACATTCATACTCAGATCTGTCATCACGGAATTTTTCTCCTTTCTCATGAGCCTACCCAAGGAGGGTTGGTGTCAGGCCGAGTGTAAAATGTCTGTGCCAAAATTTGTAACCAAAGATTTTTCCACAAACTTTAATCAGCCGTTTTCAACAATAAGCACCTTTTCCCGTATCCCCCTGCCAATTACATAAACAGTGCTAAGTCCTATTGTCGGGACATTCCTTTTCATCCGATACACTCCTGAAAACGGATTGTTTGTGGCGATAATAAAGCCAGTGCTACACGGTTAGATAACACAATAAGCTTAGCGAAATGCTGGCAAGTTAAGGCTATTACACACGAGACAACACGTGTTTTATTCTTGAGGACTTGCGCTATTGTGTTTGAAGACTTTCAACTTGTATTTTATTTCGTGTTGTAAGTTGAGGTGATATTTTATTTGTCAGTAAAGTTACCGTTGTTATATTTTTTGGTCTTGTTTTTATGTAAAGGTATTCTATAAGTACAGATTTGACACTTATGTGGTTAGTCTACATGAGGCAGGGGATGTCAGATTTGTTTGATCCTCAGCCTTGTTTTCGATTTGCTAAGCATGTGGACTATTTTGCTAAACATGTACCGCTTGTATGTAAATATGCACCCACCGCAGCCATATCCGCTACTAACTGGCTGGCCGTTTCTCGTATTCGGATTCCCAATTCGGGAATCGAACTTAGCACTTAATGCTCAGCGGTAGCGCTTGCGACCAAGACCAACGAGGCAGTCACCTACCGTCAGTCAGTTACCTTTAGTAGCAGTCACCTACTAAAGGTGTAATATAATATACCTTAAGTATACTAAATAAAGGTATATCATTATAATATACTAGCTTCTGCCCGCGACTTCGTCCGCGGAAAATTGCGATATACTGTTACTGTTTAGGCAGCGCATGCAATTAATTCTGTTTTCGGAGGTATTTCTTTCCGACTTGCTAGACGAAACTTGCGATAGCTCGGCTAATATGTATGATATAAATATAATTTATAGCCTATAGCAATCAGGAATAATGTAGCTTTCTATCAGTGATTTTTTTTTGAAATTGGATCATTAGTTCCGGAGATTACCCCCTACATACAAACTTACAAATTTTACCTCTTTATAATAATTATTATAATATATAACGATGACTTAGTCCAAAGTCCAGGATCCAAAGATGTTATGAACGCTCCTTAAGATTCTTCCAGTTGGATTACCACCCATTATGTAAAGGGAAAATGGCGTGAATATAAACTGAATACAATATAGTACTTTCCTTTTATTATATCCAGCTCCGAATACAAGTTAATCTGGTCATTCTTAGATATGCCTTGGATTTGTTATTTATTGTGAACCTTCCCGGACGGTTATGCTCTCCTAGTAAACGTTATTGATATTTAAAGGAAATGGTCTCGGAATGTATATGGTAATGGTTCTGTGGTTCCTCTAGATAGTTGTTATGGGTCCTCAAAAAGATAGTAAAGACATTCGATTTTTTCTTTCGACATTCTTGGTTTGACTTTTGTCAAAGCACATGGACACGATGGACATGTTATTCGGAGTACATAAATGCAATAAATTTACCGTGAATTCAATCGCAAACGCGTTTCTATGAGTGCTTTATAATTTTACTAGCTTCCGCCCGCGGCTTCGCCCGCAAAATATGTCGACAAATTATACACATAAACCTTCCTCTTGTCTCTTCCACATAAATCACTCTACCTATTACAAAAAACCGCATCAAAATCCGTTGCGTAATTTTAAAGATTTAAGCATACAGACAAACAAACAGACAAAAATAGCGACTTTGTTTTATACTATGTAGTGAAGAATAACTTTATTTTTAGGTCAAATACCCACAATTTTTGAACAACTTTTGAACGTCGAAATGACCAGAAATAGAATTGATTCTAGTCGCCCCTTCCAAAAGTTAGTTTGGTATGGAGAAGAATGGGCAAGAAACTCCACCGTTACTTTAAAAAATGTTTTACAATGGTTTTTTATACATGAATTATAATATTCTATGTGAAGACAACATCCAGAATAAAAATACTTAACCACAAAATTTGAAAAAAGAAAACAAATATAACAATGGCAGGTAAAATTAATTATTACATAAATACATGGTGCTCAAATATTTACAAACATTCTAAAAGTAAATCAATCAATGCGTGAGTTAAAGTTATTACAAAATGTTAAAACATTGTGGTACAAATTATAAATTACTAGCTTTTGCCAGCGGCTTCGCCCGCGTGTTTGTAGGAAATTATCCCACGAGAACCGTATCTATATTCTGCCGGGATAAAAAGTAGCCTATGTGCTATTCTAGACTTTAATCTATCTCTGTGCCAAATTTTATCCAGATCCATTCAATAGTTTTTGCGTGAAAGGGGAACAAACATCCATCCATCCATCCTCACAAACTTTCGCATTTATAATATAAGTAGGATTACCTAATTTACTTAGTAACTAGTTTGCTTTGTCTAGACTTTAGATTGTCATGTGGAACAGGATCAGCATGTTACCAACGTATTGATATTGGAAATTCAATTGCTGTGGCCAGTTCTTTTGACGTAAAATGTAATACTTGCTTTAAAAGACCCACGGATAGGGGTCCATTGTTTGTTAGGAATCAAAAAGAACTGTGCAAAGTACCATACGCTCGTGTATCCAGTAAACTATACACAGTTACTTTGTTCTGAAGTCGCACAAGCGGTGGCTATGTTATTCAATCAAGATACCACAAAATTAATATGCCGTTCATCTAGTATTCAATATTATTGAAGCAGTTAAGTTTCAAGACAAAATTGTCAAACTATATGCGATGAGCATAGTTGAAGTAGTTTAGTGTTATAATGAAGTTTCGGCATTATTGGCAGCTTAATCTTAGCCAGAACGTAGAAACCGCTGAATGTTTAGCTGGACGGATAATATACTTACCACGCTTTGTATACAGCATTTATCTATAGGGTATGCATGAGATTATAAGACCATGATAAAAGTCTCAACTGGATAAAAGAAATTAAATGATTGAATTTCCAAAATCAATATCCATCCAACCCATCTAATCTCAAAGGCTTTTTTTTTTTTGAGTGCGAAAGGGAGTGTCAGACTCTTACTGACTAAAACTCTTCCATGTTCGTTCCTTAGCCGTTTATGTTCCGGGGTAGCGGTAACCTTTTCGGACAATACCGCTAGCTCGACAGGCTTTGGCCCTAACGGGCCCCTTCATTAATGCTGACATCTCTTTGTGGCAGGGGTGGAATCACACACACTTGTTGGGCTCCTACGGGCTTGGATCTACTGTCATCATTTACTGGGATTTTTTTTTATTTATTTTTTTCGTTTCTCTTTCATACAAAACCGTTCGTTAAAGTCACGATTATTAATGTAAAACACCCATACATATTAGTTTAAAAATGAATGATTGGTTTGAATGAAAATGAATTACTCGTATTTATCAATGAAACTTATTGTTAGATCAACGTTCTTCATCGTTCTCACATGTATAATAATAATATAAATTATGTAATTCGTATTTTGTAATTAATTTTGTTTAAAAGAGTGTCCATGGAGTTTCTTGCCCGTTCTTCTCCATAGGTTTGGAATGGGCAACTAGCTTCATCTTTCTGACTGACCGACACCTTGACAATTCAAAAGGGCCTGTAATTGGTTTATTTGAAATAAATACTCTCAGTTTCATGTACACACATCGAGAATCTTCGAAACTAAGGATTTTAGGACCACATTTTCTAGATTTTTTTTTGTATTATTTACTTATAGAACCTTACAGACAAGGGGAAAAAATAAACAGGTTGTATAGTAGAAAGGGACTTACTTAAATTGGTATCCTTTTACCTATATCTAAATCAGAAAAACAGCAAGCGTAGGCTTCCCGCAAGCCATAAAGCCAATTTTACACGGTTCAACCAAGTTGGTTGAACTTGATTGAAAGCCGCGGAAATTAAGGGTATAGCAGAGATTGGATGATTCACACCCATTGCTTCACACACCATGCAATTTGGTTGTTTCTTTCAAACTGAAACATAAAAGTGAATCGTGTAATATGGCATAATGGGCATAATCACAGAGTACGTAGACGCAGAAAAACGCAAGCACGAAGATTTAGTTCCTCCTGGAGACGACATTCTGACACTTTTCATAAAAACCAAAACATGTTTATTTTGATTTATTCGCAATATTTCCAAAATTCCTAACTAATAATTATTTTAAATGAGAAAGTATTAAGTTTGTCAATTTATTTGTTACCTTTTCACGCTTAAACCTGTGCGCTTAAATGTTGGCAAGTGTACAGACATGGACATAGGTAACCTTTCATCTAAAAAATAAGTTCTATGTCCGAGGTAATAATAATAACGTTTTTTTGATAATAGATGGCGCCACGTGTACGTTCCGTTCTGAGTCCATAAATTGCAACAGCCAAACTACAAGCAGAGTATAACGCGAATTGATAGTCATTCTAAATGAATGCGATAAAAGCATAAATCAAAAGTGATTTACTCAAAATTACATAAGTCAGTCTCCCAAAATTCCTGCCCTTCTACACTTCCCAGTGCTTTAGCTGGGAGAGAAGTGGCGCAACAAACTCCTCAACAGCTCAGCTGTCTGTTCAGTTAGAAGAACTTGATTCTATGCAGATTATAATATATACTAAAAGCTAGTGACGCACAGATGTAGAAACTGAAGGCTTTTTTTATGATGGTCTGGACAAGAGTTGTGCTCTCAACGCCCTCCGCCTCTAAAAGTTTTCGTGCTCTATGGGCATAACGAACAAGATCCAAGCTAACAATGTATGTGTGTATGTTTTGACATGGAATACAATTACCTCAGAATGATTTAGTCAAAGTGGCTACGTAATTGATTTTCCATTGTATACATTTTCAGCAATAGAAGTTTGGAAATATCTTTCCTTCCCCCAATACCTCACAGGCTTAAACCAGTTATGTGTGGAATGCGGTCAGGAGCCACAAGGCAACAGGAATTAAGGGGAAGAATTGGTTGCTTCCCTTGATTGATTCTGGAGTTTGTTGGCCTTTATTTTTTTCAGGTATATTCTTTTTCCGGTAAATCCATTACTAAAAACAAAATATCTAAGACAGTGAAACATCAGCTATATCTGTGAGTCCGATGTAACAGTGTATCTGTATAGTATATTCTATCACGACATATTTCTAGCTACTTCCGCCGCTCCTATGTCGTCGAAACAAAAAGATTTATCTCGCGGTTTTCTGACGGCCACTGTTCTAATAGGGGTCAGCTTGTTGGCTTTTACTTGTCGTGATCTCTGTGTGAGAGGTTTTTTAGTTTTGTTTTATGGAAATAATTGTAACAATAAAACGTATTTTTTTTCTAACTTCTTAGAACATTGCATCATTGGTCTCGTCGTCGCAAACGCTACTGCTAAAATCACTGATGCAACCGTCTTAGTTCTCAAAAACCTACTGAATGACTGTTTCATGAAATCATCGCATTTGAGGGCAATTCTAACTTACAGAGATACATTATTATTATTTTTTTATCTTAATGATTATAATTAACCGACCTCGAAAAGGAGGAGGTATGTACATGGATTACGCTGAGATTTATAATTCGATTTAGATGATTCTTCTTTAGTTTGATGTGGAATAGTTGCCATTTGGTCCCATAAAAGTTTAACATAGTTTGGCCCAGTAGTTTTCATTGTACAGACGCCAGAACATCAAGCTATCCCTAACTGTCAAATTTTCTCAATAAAAAATGAACCTTATGTCTTTGCAATAAAGTTGAAATACTATCAAAGAAATTTGACAGATAGGGGTAACTTGATGAGCTGGCCTCTGTACCTATGTTATTTTTTATTTATGAACATTTATGTGTTGAAGTTTTTTTCATAGCAAGTATAGTAGTGGATACGAATTGGTCTGGGGACTGTGCGGTAGGTAGGTGCCAAAACTGAAAAGTACAAAAAACATCTTTTTTACAAGAAAAACACAACCGACTTCCGATAAAACACTGCAAAGGGAAAATACTTTTAATTTCGGCAGTCGGTAAAATACAAAACCAAAGATACTTTGTATATATGTACTCGCTACGGTCAGGAATCATATTTCGATTAACGTCCGTACATACTGACCTGCAAACCTAAAAAACACTGTATTCCTGAAAATAATTACCTACAAAACAATTCGCACTAGGCATGCTGGTCATACACGCACGCACTTTTTTAGCCAAATGCTCAGTATCATTAAAAAAGGGTAAGTGCCACTATTGATAACTACCTTGCTTACTTTAGGGATTGCAAAGAGGCACGTTTTATTATTTATTCGGGCAACAACTGTAAACAAATACGCTACTATAAATAATTAAATGGTTGCACATTTTAAAGTTTTATTACCGAATAAAAGTAAATAATGTCGGTTGTGAATGGCTCAGTTAATCGTTAAACTGTCGCGAATCGTCACTTGAGACTTACAGATTGTGTATTTGATATTATCTTTCCGACGATTTTGGGTTACTTAATTGCTTGTGATAACTAAGTATCCGTTGCTATTTATTTTAAGGATCTTTTCAGATAAATGAATAACAGTAATGTTGCTTGCAGATGGCGAAATTAAGATTAATATTTAGAGATTCGTTACCCACCCAGATTTCCGCGCGACTTCTTTTGCTGTGGATGTAGTGCTATTCTGTATTTTCATAGTGAAAACTTAGGTGAGGAGCTCGTGGCTAAGTAATAACAGCCGCACCGACCGATCTATCAGGATAAGCTACGCTTGCCGGGGTTCGTCCATGGATGGGTGACCATTTTTACATACCGAGACTTTCCGTGTCTCGGCAAGCACGTTAAGCCGTTGGTCCCGGCTGTCATTCGTGGATCTTTGACAGTCGTTACGGGTAGTCAGAAGCCCTTAAGTCTGACATCCTGTTAAGACAGGATGTCAGACTACCCTGACAGATAGCCTTTGGCTTACCAAGGGCTATCGTATTACCCAGTTACTGAATTGTGGAGGTTAGATTGGCAGTCGATCCATGTAAAATACTGGTATCAGCTGCATCCTGTTAGACTGGAAGCTGACCCGAATATAGTTAGGAAAAAGCTAGGCAGATTGAGGCAGTGAAAACTTAGGTGAGGTGACCGTGAAGTGAGTTGTTGGCCCACCTAATGCTAAGTTTTTCACTTCACCTAAGTTCTCACGATGAGAATATTTTCGCCATCTGATGAGATTTTTAAGGATAAGCCACCGCCTGGTTATACACACACGCGTTGCGAGTACAACGTACCTACCTGATATTTCTGAAAAACATAAACAAAATGAAATCAACGATTTTATTTTGTTTTTAAAACAAAGTACGGTGCAATGAAAGGGCATACTTGTAACAGTAAACAAGCAATACTGAATAAATTATAAGTGGCCATTGAACTGATCCATTTGAAACCACTTGCCTATTCATCAGGTTTCTGAAGTAAGCGCCGATCCCCTTGTTAGAGCCTCGATGCCTCATTTCAATAAAGAAACTCTCAGAGCTTATGTATTTTACGATCTTTGATGACAAAGTGGGGATGAAATAGAAGGTCAGGTCGAAAATGGAAGAAGAAGTTCAACCCTTTGCCCGATCGGGGAATCAAATGTCGGTAAGATCCCCGTCATTGGTTTGCTTTCTACGTTACAACGGGTTGTTGTACATTCGTCACAAAGTAAATTAGTCATTTAAAAAAATATGTGTAAATTCGTCACAATTCCTAATATATTAATTTTGTTTATTGTAAATTCGTCACATCGTTATAATCCGCACCGATAGCAAAAAAAATAAACAAGAAGTAGAATGAAAATGATTATTCATTATCACAGCACGTTTACTAATTTACCTCTACATAAAATCACAGTTTTCAAGTGAATGATTTAAATCAAAAATTTTGGTTGCAATCGCTACTTCAAGAATAAAATTTTTGAAAAGAGGCTTTGTGACGAATTTGCACATATTTTAAATACGTGTGACGAATTTACTTTCAATGTAGGTATGGATTTTTCAAAATATGACGAATTTACTTTGTGACGAATATACAACAACCCGTTACAAAAGCTTACTTCAGTAATTAAGTGTAGGTACGGTGAAGGTCAGAGGGACCTCCACTTAGTGAGCTCAGAGTTAGAGCTTGTGTAGTGCCGGACGGCGCGTATATGTTCCACGCGCGCCTCAAAGAGATGTCAGCATATGAAGGGGCCCCTCAGGGCCAAGCCTGCTGGGTAAGCGGGATTGTCCGAAAGGGTCACCGCTACCCCGGAATATAAAGGGCTAAGGAAGGAACATGGATGGGTTTTAGTCAGTAAGAGTCTGACACTCCCTTCCGCTCCACCCAGAGCGGGAGAAGACATTGGATGATTTCCCAGCGTTAAAAAACAATGAGCTTGTGTAGTGTGTTGTAGGGATTTCTATTCTACAAAATACAAAGACACGGGACAGCAGCTAATGTTATATTCTTTACGAATACATGCGTCAAGCAGCACGGCTACTGACGGAATCTTCTTTTCATTTCTTTTATAAAAACCTATCAAACGATTTTATCATTTCTTAGGCTCTACAGTGCGATGGTTATTGACAATAGGTACAGAGGCCAGCATATCAAGTTACCACAATCTGTCAAATTCCTTTGATAGTATTTCAACTTTATTGCAAAGACATAAGGTTCATTTTTAATTGAGAAAATTTGACAGTTAGGGATAGCTTGATGTGTTGGCGTCTGTACACACATGACAAGGAAATTACCAAACGCTTCTTCAAAAATCCTTGCTAGGTTTTTTTTTTAAAAAAGAGAGAATTAAAGCATATCAAGCTCCATGACGCGCAATTCGGGTTTAGAGCTGGATTGTCGACAGAGAGTGCCATCTTCTGTCTCAAGCAGACTGTTCAATATTACAGTGATCGGAAAACACCTTTTTATGCATGCTTTCTAGATCTCTCAAAAGCTTTCGACCTAGTGTCATATAACAAGCTATGGCAAAAGCTACAAAACGAGACAGATTGCAGTCCAGAAGTGATATCAATTTTTAGATACTGGTACAATAATCAGAAGAACCTTGTCAGATGGGCAGGCTCTTTTTCGGATGTGTACAGGTTGCAGTGCGGTGTGAGGCAGGGTGGCCTGACCTCACCTAAGCTTTTCAACCTGTACATAAACCGGCTTGTCGGTGAGCTCAGCAGTGCCAATGTCGGGTGCTACATAGACGGAGTCTGTGTCAACAATATTAGCTACGCTGATGACATGGTACTGCTGAGTCCATCGATTGGAGGTCTGCGTCACTTAGTACGTATCTGCGAGTCTTATACGGGGACCCATGGGCTCAGATATAATGCAAAGAAAAGCGAACTGTTAGTATTTAAGGGGCGTGGTAAAAATTACGTGACTGTACCTTCAGTCACCTTAGCTGGTACCGCCTTAAACAGAGTCGCACAGTTTAAGTATCTGGGCCATTGGGTTTCCGAAGACCTCAAAGATAATGTAGATATTGACAGAGCGCGTAGGGCGTTGGCTGTCCGGTGTAATATGTTGGCCCGCAGGTTTGCACGTAGCAGTTATCAAGTGAAAGTTACACTTTTTAAGTCTTACTGCCAATCACTATATACTTGGAGCCTGTGGGTTAACTACACACTGGGCACATACAACGCTTTACGTGTTCAATATAACAACGTGTTTAGGGTGCTGCTGCGACTACCACGATTTTGCAGTGCTTCAGGGATGTTTGCAGAAGCGCGCACTACTAGTTTTCATACCCTGATAAGGAACAGTGTGCGTCGCTGCTGAATCGTGTGAGGTCTAGCCGCAACAGCATTCTAGGCGTGTTTGCGGACAGGTGGGACTCTCCGCTGCTACGTCACTGGATGCACTTGCATACTGCGCTCTGAGCGGCGGACTGTTCTCCCCCGCTGATGTATGTAATTTTTGATTCCGTGTTGTATTGTTTTTTGTGTGCCTCCTGTATTGTTTTGTTCTTTTTTGTGCTATGGACTGTATGTTTTTGTCTGAATTAAACGTTAATTTATTTATTTATTTTATTTAAAGTAGCCACCTGTTGGCTGATTACATTCGGAAACAATTGACTATCATAGTAGGACGGAAGGGCTCGTGGCTAAATAATGACAGACGCACTGGTCGATCGAAGGTTAAGCTAACTATCTACCTAACACGGTTGATGAGATACAGCCTGGTGACAGACGGACAGACGGACGGACGGATAGCGGAGTCTTAGTAATAGGGTCCCGTTTTACCCTTCGGGCGCGGAGCCCTAAAAAGGGTCTTAGGACACTGTCCTTATATTTTTGAGAGCTTTTAATTAGCATTTTTTGATTTAAAATAAATGTAGGTAGGAAGCCAGAAAATAAGTAATTTTCACAAAATCTTTTTTTTTTATGCCAATCGACCGGTTTCTTATAAGTAGTGATAAAAAAACTACGAGGTACCTACTACAAAAATCAGAAACCGGTAAAGAATTTAAATTTTTTTTCAGTCGGGAACTTTAAACCTTGCCATGATGTAGGTAAATAACCTTTTGATAAGCAAAAGAAAGTTTTCATGTTCATCTTTGTTTTAAATGACACAAAACTCTGTTGTACCAAACTGATTATTTGAATAAATAATTCTTAATTTAAGTTACCTGACATTTTGTTTAAGGCAACATAATAATTTAAAGACGAAGTTTTGTCAGGTGTTACAATGATAAACTTTTCGAATTAGATGACCAGTTTGAACTTAATTATGAAAAGCAATGAATTTAATTATCTTCGGAGGGGCTCGTGGCTAAGTGAAAACAGCCGCACGGGTTGTTCAAAGGTAAAGCTACGCTTGCCGCGGTCGGTTCGTGAATGGATGATCTGTTTCAAGACCCCTCCCTGACCCGAAAAGCACGTTAAACCGTTGGTCCCAGCTGCCATTCGTAGATCTTTTGCAGTCCTTATGCCCGAAGCCCAAAAATCTAACCGCCAGTCTTAGCAAGAGGTATCTCAAGACCGTCTAACTGGTAAGACTAGAGGCTGACCCCAAAATAGTTGTGAAAAGGCTAAGCAGATCGATTGAATTTAATTATCTTATGACCTATTGCAAAAATAGGCACCATAATTATGTATTTTAGTAAAATTGTTGAATACTTAAAGACATCTCCCGCAGACATACATATTACTATTATTGCGGTCCCGCATAAATGAAACGGAACAAAGGGGTAATGATAAGGGTAATCTAACAATAGTCTAGTCTAGGTAATAAGTAGGTTGTGAAAGGCATAAAATATTCGCTCCGTATGAAATAGGTACTTAATTATCCACGGCATCTAGTACGGCAGGCCACACACGATCAAACCGAAACCAAACGCGAAGAAAATCACATTATTTTGTTCTTTTTTTTAAATCTGAAAATAGAACCCTGACCACCGTTCTCGTATCTGAAATTTTTCAAATATGTTTTCGATGTTGTCTCATTATGCCGCGCCTACTCAGCTATCAACTTTTAACACTGCATATACTTGCTCAAAACTGCACTGGGTTGCCCAGCCATTGAGTCATAATCAGCCTATAATGTTCCCATTGCTGGAACACTTCGGTGAGTAGAATGGGGAAGTGCGGAATAATCCACCTTGCATAGTGCGGTTTGGTGGGTAAGGTTTCCTTTCCACCAGAGATATGCTATGCTACGTTGCTATGGATGCGTTTGATATCCACCAATCTTATTAATTGGTCCATATAGCATAGCACTGGTGTAAACGGGTTCTGCTAAGCTATGTTTTTTGATATGGATGTATGCATGCTCTGGATGCGGGCTATGGATAGTCGAGAGTGGTGTAGCTATGTGCAGAGCGCCGCTCCCTGTGGCTTCCCCACTGTAGATACATCGCTTAGCTTGAGCTGCGCGTCTCCCTCGCACAGCTACCTCGCGGCGGCGCATCTTACTAGCCCGCTACATAGCTTAGCATCAGTGAAAATGGTCACATAGTTTTGTAACTTAGCTTTCACATCCTCACAGCATAGCTGCATATCACATCGCTGCGCTGGTGGAAAGGCACCATAACACATGTCTTTGGTGCTAGAATGCCGGTTTCTTCACGATGACGTACCACTAAGTAGCAGGTAACAAAGCAGGGTTTGTCAGCTCCAACAGGAAATATTTGATGAAGTAATCTGAAAAGTACCTGGTACTCAATGCCCAAGATCTTGGATTTTTTTCGCTGCTTTTGCATCTACGATTCAAGATTTTGCTATTATCTACTTGTGCTACTTGTGTGTCAGAAATTTAGATGTAGAACTACAAGTTTTTTAGAACTGAAAGGTTATGTTTGTGATTTTATGCTTAACTGACATACAATTAATGAAAACGTACGATTAAAACATGATTATTCCCATGAATGCCTCGTTATGTTCCGGCTTTACTTAGTATAAAGCCCTAACCACACTACCTATAATGAGAATAGTCAGTAAGATGCAACTGTAACCTTCAGGCTCTGGCCGTCTGAATAGGCTTGCGGTCACTCATTGAAATGGTAGACCGATGACGCAGTGAATGCAAACCAACAATCCCCTTTGGAAATATATGCTGAATACACTATAGATAACTGAATGGCGATAGACTCCCCCTATTACATGGGACTTAAACATAACTGGCGCTATATGGGTACGGACTGTACTAAGTGGGGTACACGTCAAGCGATATTATCATTGAATACTAATCTATACTAATATTATAAAGAGGAAAAATTTGTATTTAAGTATGTTTGTAACTAATAAACTGAAAAACTGCTTAACGGATCTGGATGAAACTTGGCACAAAGATAGATTATAGTCTGGAATAGCATATTAGCTACTTATTATCCCGGAAAAATGTACTGTTCCGTGGGATAATTTCCTACATACACGCGGGCGAAGCCGCTGGCAAAAGCTAGTATTAGGTATAAACGTAAAAGTTTGGGAGGATGTATGGATGTTTGGTACCCTTAACGCCAAAACTACTGAACGGATCTGAATGGAATTTGACATAGAGATGGATTATAGTCTGAAATAAAACATAGACTAATTTTTATACCGGAAAAATTTACGGTTATCGTGGATTAAATGCCTTAATACTCGTGGGCGAAGGCGCTGGCAAAAGCTTGCCAATTATATTGTGGCATAATTTTTGGATGTTATGGAGGACTTTGATCAGAAAGGCAGTCGCTCTATGTAAAATACTGGTATTCAGCTGCATCCGGTTAGACCGGAAGCCAACCCCAACATAGTTAGGAAAAGGATAGGCAGATGATGATGACGATGATGGAGGATTCTGTACGAGTCTTTGTCTTTCGGCAGAATGAAAAAAAATCTAGAAACAGTGTACCCTATAACTATAGCACGTAGACAGACCGCATAAGCTGAATATTTTAAAAGATTTGCAAAGCAAGCTTGTCCCTAGTGCATGTTTGCATCGAGAGCTCTTAAATATACTTCTATTTGACCTCGCAGTGAATCAGGCTGTTTGTCAGAGCTGCTACTGGCTCTTGTTTGCCAACGCTTAGGACCCTGATGCCCCTCGTTCAACTACTTATTGGAGTTAACAAGGGATTTTGTTTGGAAGAAATATTTCTTCTGAGAGAAGAGCTGTAGAAGCATGCAAGTCTATTTTCTGGAATGTAATATATCTGGGCTATTTTGTTTTTGTCAAGTAGAGAATCATGTGCCGCCGATTCAACATCCAATCATTCTCTTTATCAATATTGCATGTAATGTTTTTTAAAAAATTCAGTATGGATTTAGTCTGTTTGTATTTTACCTTTTCACACCTAAACCACTGAACGAATTTCGATAACATTGGCAGAGACATAGAACTGCATCCCGGGAAAGGACATATGCTACTTTTTGTCTCTAAAATATCTCTGGATATCGCTATATAACCGAAGTCCACGCGGACGAAGTCGTCGGAAAAAGCTGGTCAACAATAAATGAAAAAAAATCTTCACTGCCGGTGGGTACAGAGCACAGAACAGTTAAAGAGGTTAGAAGGGCCTTGTGGGCGGGACAGGCGCGCCACACATTTGCGCGGGCGCTCCAAACCCAACCGAAATTAGAATCACCGGTCAACAGTCACGCTCTTATTGTGAAAGCGTTCAATTCTCCGCGGAAAAAAAGAATTATGCCGTCTTGCCCAATTATAACGTGTCGGAAAAGAAGTCAGGAGTGTAATGTGGCCCGAGGAGGGATTTCTTTTCACCGGTAACTCCAAAAACCTTAAAATACGAGTGATATTTGTAATTATTACAAAAGTATTATGTAGTTTGTAGACAAAAACGATAAAATCGCATTCAGATGCAAAATTATACATTGCTGGCATTACATTGGTACGATCTTGCACGACGTGAGCGGTCGCGCAATGTATTGCGTTCACTGCGAACGTCGCGTGTGTCGATCCAAAGCTTCAATTCTGGGAAATCTATGCGCGTCGATAGTGTTGTACCAAATTGTAAACAATGTCGATATTAAGATGTGTATACGAATGATTATTGTCAGTAATATAACAATGAAAATAACTTTGTTTATATTAACACCAATTATTGTATAATGTGGATTATTAATTTAGTTTCTTAGTTGGTTTTTCGTCTAAAATCTAATTTACGATGCAAACACTTTTTTTTTAACTGTCCATAAGATCCTGTTACAAGAAAACTGTGGTTTGAAGCAACTGGTAGAATTGAATGGATAGGTACTAAATGTAGCACAATTTATGATCGCAACATTTTGCAGAAAATGATTATGTAACGCGGGTGAAACCGGCGGGCACAGATATTATTCATAAATTAACAGATAAAATTAATAAATACTTTTTCACGGAGTAGTTCACAATAAATTAATTAGATTATATTAATTCGACTTAGCATTCGATATGGACGTGAAATTTGAAAATTTCTTTATAGTTTTTTTGCATATTGTAGCATTTTTTTACGTTATATGTTATTAAAAATGCTATTTTTCTTTCTTTCTATTATTATGCCGTAAAACAGAGCTGCAACTAGCATAAAACTAAAGAAAATTTAAATTTCCCGGCAGTATCGGATGTTCCCCCTTAATTTGTCTTTGATTTAAGTTTATTTATATGTAATTAGGAAGCTATTCGTACCGTATCCGCCACTTGAAAAAATGCAAAACTTTAATTAACTAAACTACAGTAATTTTATCGATATGATTAATCGACCTTTTGGTAGCCGTAACATATATGAGAAATAAATTGCTTTTACACATGTGTGAGTGTACGTCCAGAGCAGTATTTGCGTTAGTGTGACAACCAATAGTAAACACGCGATGTAAGTGCGTGTGGTTTATTTGTGTGCGTAATGCGCGTACGTATTATCTTTTGCTTGTAGTGGAGAGACAAGAGTGGGAGACATGCGGCGACACGCGTTCTAATACAAATCAGGAACTACTTCCATTCTAACCTCTTTATCTGTTCTGTGGTACAGAGGCCAGCACATCAAGTTACCACAATCTGTCAAATTTCTTTGATAGTATTTCAACTTTTTTGCTAAGACATAATGTTCATTTTTAATTGAGAAAATTTGACAGTTATGGATAGCTTGATGTGCTGGCGTCTGTACAAAGTTCACCAGGCACCTATCACTGCGAACAAAGTCTTTGTAACACACGTTATATACATCCTGTTATGATGATATAAAAATAAAGAAACATGAATATGTTAGTGCATTATGCAAACACATGCTATCGGGTCGACGAGGGTTGGGCAAAGAAATATAAATATACTGAAGCGAAGTAAGGTCAACTCGCTAACTCGGTTCAGGGCAAAAATAATGAAATATTACCATTTTTCTTTACGTGTTATTTTATCAATATCTTCATTCTCGTGCTCTGATTCCAATTTATTTGGGGATGGCACAGCATTTTTTTTTATTACATACATCTATTAGCAGGTATTTGTAACATATCATAGCGACGCGTTTTTGAAAGGGTAGTCAATAACGTTTTTTATGAATTGTCAAAACGCGGCATTTGTACGCGATTTGTATGAAATATAACAATGTGACGTCACACATTTTTAAAACCAAATAGAATACTTATTAGCATTAAATGCAATTTTAAAATTATATCTTCGCATAATATTTAATTTCTGTACGGTGATAGAAGTTTTTAATTTTCGACCAATTATTATATTTTAGCGTATATTTTATTTTTGACAGTTTCTAATAGTCAATTCTCAAGAGGTCGGGCAGAGGTGGACTTGCAAGATACAATACACTCACATTTCGCAAGCCTATTGCTATCACAAACCAGACTCAAAGAGATGTCAGCATATGAAGGAGCCCCTCAGGGCCAAGCCTGCCGGGTAAACGGGTTTGTCCGAAAGGGTTACCGCTACCCCGGAACATAAAGAGCTACGGAAGGAACATGGATGAGTTTTAGTCAATAAGAGTCTGACACTCCCTTCCACTCCACCCAGAGCGGGAGCAGTCACAGGATGATTTACCAGCCTTAAAAAAAAAAGGCTGCTACTGAAATAAACTAAGTATATTGTATATTATATAAAATATTTGAAACAAGCTTCTACGAGTTCTGAATAAACATAAGTCGGTATTGCAATTTTGTTAACCACTGAAAATTAATCTTGAACTCTCGTTATTTTTTATCGTTTTAACTAATTACCGCGTACCGAGTACCGGAAGACGTAGCGTTGGCTGGCCTCGCCTAGACCGCTGACCTTGTAAATGTTGCAGGATCTGCTAGATTTGGGAGGCACAGAACTGGTCGGAGTGGCGGTGCTCTTCTTACTTTTCGTGTGGGTAGTAACTAACCTGGTGTCAGAGTTTTAATGCTGCCCATGGGCCTCTGACTTAGCTTCACATTGCTGTTGAGAAATATCTCTCAGACATGCTCCTTGCTCACGATGTTTTCCTTCACCGATTTTTAAGCAAGTGATAATTATACAATACGCACATGAATCCGTAAAATCAGAGGTGCGTGTCTTGGGTTCGAAATCGAGACCTATGACTTGGCAGTCCGACGGTCACACCCACCACTGAGCCTAAGTCCAGAAGTAGACGTCTTTTGGCTGAAATATGATGGTGATAATAACTGTTGTCATGGAAACTAAAGAACACAACTTTTGACAATTAAAACGGTTAGCAACATTTGTAGTCAAAATTTCATCATGTTCACAAATCTATTTGTATGACTGTCAGTCATTGCTAAGAATCAAAAGACCTCTACTTAACTGCAATAAAACCATCTTAAGCTTGCATACAAGAAAGCACTTTTCTACCAAGCTCGGATCGGTAGGACTCAAACGAGTAGAAAATAGATATTTTCTACTGAGTCAACGATGTCAACCGGCTCACTAGCGAACGGGGCTGCAATTTTACGCATTGATTGGTGCATACAGATCGTTTGCAGCTTTTATAAGGCTAGATTGAAATCACTCCCGCCAGAGTCGTACGGAGAATAAACGTTCACGGGATTTTGTATCTTTGAACAGTTCGAACGATCTCAATTGAGGTTGCTTTTTCAATTTAGATTTGATTTCTTGCTATTTGTGTAGAGAAGAGAAGAATTATTAATGTTTTGATACTGTTTCGTTTTACAAGAAATGTTTGGACTCAACATTGAGACGGCAAGTGGACTGTCGCATAAAAGCCGTTCACGTGTCTTTCATTTTGTTTACGTATCATATCTGCGACGCTCCATTCGAGTGTCATCTACTGATTATACATTTCCATGAATTCACAACTAGACTGGTAGATTGTTCGAAAACTTATTCCTAACTATCTATTGGGCACGATCGCCTGTGTATGTTTTCATAAAAATATCCAGGATGAAAAAAAGCCTAGGTATGATTTAATTTCCAGTTTTTATTCTGTCAAATTTAATGACTATTAAACAAAAGCCGAAAGCAAGAAAAAAATTACTAAATTACTACTACTAACTAAATATACACACATCAAAAGTGTCTAGGGATCAACATATATTTTTGCAATAACTTTTCTCTTGATTGATATTAATTTAAATTTTCTTTAAGGATTCATCAAATAAAGTGTTTTCGTTTGTCACAGTAACGATAAACCAAGTCACCTTTGCATTAATAAAGAAATTTGCCATTTTCCTAATAAAGGGATTTTTGACATTTGAACCACTAACATTAAAGTTCGAAAAAAAGACTGAAATAACAGTTTTCTTTAAAATTTTATTGGGTAACTTAAACAATTAATAATCCGTGTTTCTACCGCGAACACTAACAACACAAGAACATCGGTTTGGCATACTCAAAATGAGTTCATCCAAATCACGCTGTGGAATGGCCGCCCATGTTCGTTGCAACAACACAAAAAGGTCTTCTTGCAACTGGATACCCTCCATATTCGGCAGAGCTCTTCTCTGTAGCATATCCCATGCATGCTCAATCGGGTTCAAGTCTGGCGACTGAGCAGGCCAGGGCAGGACATTGATGTTAGCTGCGGCGAGAGTCTGTCTTACAACTCTTGCGGTGTGCGGTCGTGCATTATCATGCATTAACTGAAATAAGGGACCGATTTGCACTTGTAGAGGAACGAATGAAGTGAACCTTCATTCCCGAAGACCGCTACGGGTACCACCTATAGCAATGCACAATCGTAGGATTCGATATCAATGGGCTCTTGAACACAGAAATTGGGCAGAAGAACAATGGCGTTTCGTGTGCTTTTCTGATGAGTCTCGTTTTGGTATGAGACCGGATACAAGACGTATACGACACTGGAGAACCCCTGGACGCCAACAGCGATTAAAATCCTGCCAGGAAGTCCATCCTTATAGTGGTGGAACCATCATGGTATGGGCGGGTATTTGGATCGGCGGAAGAACTGAGTTGATTTGGATCAGAGGCAACCTCAACGCTCAAATTTATGCTGAGACGATTGTATCTGACGTCATCGTTCCTCTACAAGTGCAAATCGGTCCCTTATTTCAGTTAATGCATGATAATGCACGACCGCACACCGCAAGAGTTGTAAGACAGACTCTCGCCGCAGCTAACATCAATGTCCTGCCCTGGCCTGCTCAGTCGCCAGACTTGAACCCGATTGAGCATGCATGGGATATGCTACAGAGAAGAGCTCTGCCGAATATGGAGGGTATCCAGTTGCAAGAAGACCTTTTTTTGTTGTTGCAACGAACATGGGCGGCCATTCCACAGCGTGATTTGGATGAACTCATTTTGAGTATGCCAAACCGATGTTCTTGTGTTGTTAGTGTTCGCGGTAGAAACACAGATTATTAATTGTTTAAGTTACCCAATAAAATTTTAAAGAAAACTGTTATTTCAGTCTTTTTTTCGAACTTTAATGTTAGTGGTTCAAATGTCAAAAATCCCTTTATTAGGAAAATGGCAAATTTCTTTATTAATGCAAAGGTGACTTGGTTTATCGTTACTGTGACAAACGAAAACACTTTATTTGATGAATCCTTAAAGAAAATTTAAATTAATATCAATCAAGAGAAAAGTTATTGCAAAAATATATGTTGATCCCTAGACACTTTTGATGTGTGTAATTAACTTTGGGGGATATCGCAGATTTTCTGTGGACTCGTTATTTTTGCGGCTTTATAAAATCTTTTTCATGGCAAAAATTAAAAAAAAATGTTGCGAGTCAGTAGCAGCAGCAGTACATTGGTAAAGTTCGATCAATCTGCCTAACCTTTTCCCAACTATATTGGGGTCGGCTTCCAGTCTAACCAGATGCAGCTGAATACCAGTATGTTACATGGATTGACTGCCTATCGGACCTCCACAACCCAGTCACTTACTGGGTAATACGATACCCCTTGGTAAGACTGGCTGTCAGACTGTCAAAGATCCACAAATGACGGAGGAGTCGCGATATCTGAAGTGCAGTAGTAAAGTTATTTCAAAATATTCAAAAACCAAGGTTTCATTAATGATAGGCTACCTTTCGGGTATTCTATAATAAAGCAGTAACTACCTAATTACCTTCCTCGATCACCTCAGAAAGTATGTCGCAGATTAAAACGAGGAGAGAATGGAGCGGCATTTGTTTGTTTCTATAGAAAATAATAAAAGTCGCTCGTCGCGCGGACAATGGCGCCATGACGTTGACTTCATTCATTGTCTCACTCGGTGTTACGACCTCGTGTCTTTGTTACGTTCGTTTGATTTCATAAATAATTGTTGTGTTTATTTGTATGCTGTTTTTCAATATTAATTTCTTTCTATTTTAAATGTGTCCTAGTAACCTAAACAAAGTTACATTTTCATTAACTATAACGAAATTTGATAAATTTGAGAATTGGCGTAAGCTTTCGAAATGTCACGTGGTCAATCGTTATCGCTCGCTAAGTGCCAGACAATGTCAAATCGTGTAACAAAACTCAATTATTATTCCCATACAAATGCGTTGCAAGTGGCGTTCTTGTCAACCCAAATCGCTAGAATAACGAATTGTTCAATCCACAATTTTCGAAATCGAATCGACACGGAGCGATTGACACTAACTTGTGCTATCTATACTATAATATTATAAAGAGGTAAAATTTTTAAGTTTGTATGTAGGGGGTAATCTCCGGAACTAATGATCCAATTTCAATTTTTTTTCTGATAGAAAGCTACATTATTCCTGATGACATAAATTATATTTATATCATACATATTAGCCGAGCTATCGCAATTTTCGTCTAGCAAGTCGGAAAGAAATACCTCCGAAAACAGAATTATTTGCATGCGCTGCCTAAACAGTTACAGTATATCGCAATTTTCCGCGGACGAAGTCGCGGGCAGAAGCTAGTGTTAATATGAAAAGTTTATGTCAGAAGACTGCTTCCGGCACCTTTTAATTATTTTTCTGCCGACCCTTGCCGACTGCACACACAATATTGTTTTAATAATATTGATTTATAATAGCTTGATAAGTAACGTCCATGTTTTTATGAACTGTTGGTTTATGTCACTGTGTGTTTGGTAAATGTTTATTATCTACTTAGTTCAATAAATTAATTGATCACCAGTCATGCAGAATTTGAATCTGATTCTTTTATTTGACAAAAATTTGAAAGGAGGTGATAATCTCGAATCTCGGAAACCTTTTAGCATTTACTTAGACTCTTGCATGAGTCAATAACTTAAAATGATCTATGTGCTTCCTACTTTTAATATTTAATAACCTGTTTTTCTTGAACTCCAAGATCATGCAAAAAAATACTTGCAGCTTACAAAGGTAGCAGCGGCGAGATATCATTTTTTGTAAACGAAAAGCCGAAGCAACACCGGTTTTAACTAAGTTACTTATGAATAAAGTGAAAACTGATTTATTAACTCTAAAATAAAAGTCGTATAACGTTTTAGTGTCCAAATATTTTGAAAAAAACTTTCTTGGTGTCGAGATTCATAAATAAAAATAAGCGTTTGGTTTTTTTTAATGTTATGGTAAATTAAATAGCTGTGGTATATCATAGACTAACTATGCCATTTTTCTATAGCGGTAGAGTTTCATATATTCATAAATTATATTTATTTGCATTCCATAATGTATTAAGATCTTACAATAGGCTTAAAGATAAGGTACAATTACGGATACTGTAGGGTAGCTGGTAGGAATCGTGTTATTGTAGCGCTTTCGCAACTGGTATCCAGGTAGCTAAAGTACGAGCCACGAGAAGCTATAAATTATGTAAACAAACATCTTTTACTAAGTAAACATTTTATACTGCGAGATAATAATAAATTGACCATTTTCAATCGACATGAAATTTAGACGGGTTATATGAAAGTAACAACCTATTTAATTTAGTCGGATCATATTTTAACGACGCAAAGCGCTATCGTTTGTGTTTCTTGGTACCGGAACGCGTCCGTCGCAGGGATTGTAAACTATCGGGACGCCATTTTGAAATAAACGCGTCATTCGAGTTTCGAATGCGTACGAGTTTGTTTCACACAGAAATGGAAACATCTGAATCTGACGAATAATTATTCTTAAATAATATATGTTAATTAATATTTGTTACTTAATAATTTATTAAATCTTAAACAAATTCATTTTTTTTGTTGGTCCAAATGTTGTGAACTCCTGAACACTTGTTTACAAAATTTATAGCTTCTCATGACGCTTACTTTAGGTATATGTCTATTGTGACTCCGTAACGAACTTCCGCAGCCGTGTCTCAAGAGCGGGGGAACTGCGCTCGATCGTAGTCCGGTCCTTTTACTTTAGCTAAATGAATCATAAATACAAGTACTCACCGGCTTTTATTTATCCCTGCTTTGCCGAGGTTCTTACAACATCGAGCAAGAATTAATTTCTTTGTCTAAGTTGAATATTAGATTAAACTCACAAAGCTTTCGAAATAAATTCTCTAAATGAAAACCGTATCAAAATCCGCCTGCCACTTGCCTAGACCATTAAAACTGATTTCCATCCAACTTTCAGTCACCGGTTCCATTTTCAGACTTCCTTTACTTACTTTTTATTCTATCCACTCATCTCATCTGCATGCCATCACCTTTTAATCAATACGCAATCTGCAATCCAAACAAAGCTGTTATAATTATTATGCCGAGTTCAGATTGGTGCAATGTAACATGAAGTGTAACACACATTGAAACAAATTCGCATTTTTTTTTAGGGTGGGAAATCATCCAATGAATTCAATGCCACTATGCGACTTCTATGCTTCTATGCCCGCTCTGGGTGGAGTGGAAGGGAGTGTCAGACTCTTACTGCCTAAAACCCACCCATGTTCCTTCCTTAGTCCCTTATGTTCCGGGGTAGCGGTAACCCTTTCGGACAATCCTTGATGTTTTCACCGTACAAGTTCGAAGATCGGTACTGCTGTCCGTTTCGTCTCTATTTCATATTGCGGAACAAAACGACCTGTATGCTGTGTTTCAAAAGTTTCTATCTGATGTAAACAAACAAATCAGACAACATACCTTTTTTTTAGGGTGAGAAATCATCCAATGACTTCTCCCGCTCTTGGTGGAGCGGAAGGGAGTGTCAGACTTTTACTGACTAAAACCCATCCATGTTCCTTCCTTAGCCCTTTGTGCTCCGGGGTAGCGGTAACCCTTTCGGACAATCCCGCTTACCCGGCAAAAACAAATTCACCTTGATGTTTTGTTACATTCCATGTTACGTGTCACCAATATGTACCCGGCATTATGTGTGTACCTCAAAGCACCTGCAATATGACACAGTAACAATTTCCGTTCCTGTACCCAGAGGCACTGCACGGAAACTGCGTTTGAACGCTGCCTTTTCAGAAGCTGCAGTGCAATACACCTATAGTTAGTTAAAGATTAAATTTATTTATTTTTCTAAGTATTTATACTCCATTTTTTACTTTAGACAAATAACGATTTTCACCCTATCGTTATTTCGATATAACCGTATAATAATCATCGTTATTTCAGATAAGTACAAAGCAATTATTTAATATTTACAATCAATCGATCTGCCGAGCCTTTTCCCAACTATGTTGGGATCGGCTTCCAGTCTAACCGGATGCAGCTGAAGATCAGTATTTTATATGGAGCGACTGCCTATCTGACCTCCACAATCCAGTAACTGGGTATGTATATGTTATCCCTTGTTAAGACTGGATGTCTGATTTTCGGGCTTTTGACGACCCGTAACGACTGTCAAAAATGCACAAATGACAGCCGGGACCAACGGCTTAACGTGCTTTCCTAGACACGGAAGAGTTTCTATAAACTATTTTCGAATTAAGGTTTCTATAACTTTAAGTTGCAAATAACAAAAAAGAATCAGCATTGCCGTACAGTGTGGCAAAGCTGCCATCCTTTTGCGCACTTTTTCCTTTGACAGCGATGCGGGTGATTTTTTTTTCTTTTTTATTAGCTTAGGTTATTAAGTTACCAAGTCAAAACAGTTAACAAAAATTTATCCTTGTTCTTATTTTGGATTTCTTATTAATATTTACTGTCGTTAGTTTATTTCACTCAGTATCACAAAGAAAGAAAAATATTGGCAGTTACAAACAAAATCGTTTAACTGAAACTTTAAAATTATCAACAAATTGACTGGATCTAACTTAAGAACTTCAGTTTAACGGATTACTAAGTTAGTTAATAATTAATTTCCCGAAACTACCAGACTGTAGGCTGCAAAATATTAATTTTAGATGGCAATATTGGTTCTACCAATATTTATAAGGGTTACCACTTGCCACAATTAAATTATTGTTAGTTGAAAAATAAATTGCCAAAATTTTATAAAAACCGTAATGTTGTTAAATGTAATGTTATAAGATCGGTAATCACCAGTAGGGTGTGGATGTGGATATGTCGCAAACTATACTTCGCCTGCTATCCTGCTCTGTGTCCCAAAACATGCAGCCAAAGTGATCTCATTATTTAGAAGTATTTTAGTTAGTGTAAGTTATAATTGAAGCTATAAAAAATCGTCAAACATCTATTAATAAACTCCATGTTTTCCTTCACTGCTCAATCAACTGGATTACCTGCATTAATTCGATAAAAGGCTTGTTTCTGTTTCGAACACGAACTTGAAGGGTAGCGCTGATTGCGCAATTTCACAGCTTATTGAAAGTCGAAAAGTGTTAAGTCGATAATCCGGTGTTTGACAGCCCTAGCTAGAATGTAGGCGAGTGGGGAGGTAGGTCAATCTATTAGCTTGTTGGTGTAAACTGGAGTGACGATTTATTTCATAGTTATTTAGTACTAGCCTTTGCCCGCGGCTTCGCTTACATTATTTAAAATCTGACAGTCAATTCGGGTCTATAATAGTATAATTCAATAGTGATTCGAAACACACGTGGCGCCAACTATTATTATAAGACTGTTATTTTTGTTTTCTTCGGGTACGGTTTTTCGAGATGAAAAGTACCTTATGTCCGTTTCAGTAAACCTGACAACGTATATGAAATATTTCGAGATGATCGGATTAGTGGTTTAGACGTTGAAAGGTAACAAACAAACTGACACACTTACTTCCAGATTTATAATACTGGCTAGGATTAGGATTTTCATATAGCAGTGTGTTTGTATTAATGGTGTGTTAAGCCAGTGATTTGTTGTTCAATCATTTATGTCATTCGGTTGGGATGTTTGTGCTTTGAATTATTGAAGTGGTCCGTTTGATTTGAATGCGGTTATTTTGCAATGCATTTTATGTTTTAGTTGTTTACTGGGGAATGGGGAAGTCGAAAAACTAATACTTCTACTATTTTATGGGTTATTACTAACATTTAATCTTTAACATTTTATTAGTATTTCTAGTAATATTTCATCGTAGAGATAAACTACGATAACATGGCCCGCCCCTCCAAAATCCAAAGCGTGTGACAGTAATTACAAAGCGCCATCAAGAATCACAACGCATATTGCTGCCGGCCTGCTACTGAAGACGAATACTTACAACTACATACAAACTCTTTCGTAAGATTGCATTTCCACCAAAGATGTGCAAGGATGCGTAGCGGTGAATGTGCGTTAAACTAACCAATAGCAACAGCTCAAGTTAGTTGAGGGACAGAGCCAAACGTCCCAGCCGCCGCGGGAGGCGCTCCGGGCGTCTGGAGCCGCGTGACGAGTTCCGGCCACAGTAGGCACGGGCTTGCGGACGGTGATTAATGGGTAGCTCACCGTCTGATCAAGACCAGACCCGTGCCGGACGGGGCGTTCGTGTTCCACACGCTCCTCAAAGAGATGTCAGTAGTAAGAAAGGGGCCCGTTAGGTCCGAAGCCTGCGGGATCACCGCGATTGCCCGTTAGGGTTACCGCTACCTCGGAATATAAAGGGCTAAGGAAGGAACATGAATGGGTTTTAGTCAGTAAGAGACTGACATTCCCTTCCGCTCCAACTAGCGGAAGGAGTTATTGGATAATTTAACACACTCAAAATAAAAAGCGATGAAAATGAAGTGATCCTTTTGGTGAATTTTTCGTCGCACAACGCCTATGTGCCTCGCTCATCTCTGGTGAATATACAGCCTAACACAGGATGTGACTACAAACATTGAAACAGTAATTTGGAGGGGGCCCCATGTTATCAGAGTTCTTTTTCTTCTTCTTAGCGTGTCGATGGCAAAAATAGTTTAAATAAATATATTTATATTTTAAATTATATTGGCCCAAAATTCAGCAATGCGAATACCGTTCACTGACGCAGCCATTAGGTCCTCACGTGTGCATGTGACGGGGCATGCGGTGCAAGATGGGAGGTGAGCCATTGTCTGTAGGGAGACGCCGCACACACATCGGAGATCTAAGCCATCCATGAACCCCCACTTATGGAGGTTGTCCTTACTGCGACCTACTTGGAGAGACGGACTCCTTATCAGAGTTTATCTCTACTTACATAGATGATTGGGCATTTTATAAGGAACTAGCTGCTCCTCGGTTTCACCCGCTGCTAGGCTCCTATTGGTTGTAGCGTGAAGTTACATAGCCTATAGCCTTCCTCGATAAATGAAATATACAACACAAAAAGAATCTTTCAATTCGGACCAGCAGTTCCAGAGATTAGCGCGTTCAAACAAACAAACAAACAAACTCTTCAGCTTTATAATATTAGTATAGATATTGAAGTGTCATATACTTAAATAACCTCTTAAAGATGAAAAGTTTTTCATGAAGTTTGCAGGTAGGTAAAATTGGCTTCGTGAAAATATATAAAATCTAGACATGTGTATTTTTAGATCGTACTAACGACCAGTTGACATTTCTGACTGAAAGGGGTGATTAAGCAGAATTACCTGTCGTAACTACATCACAGTGAGTCGTAAAGGTCATTTTAATAGCTATTACTTTCAGTTTTCTTTACTTTTTGACCCTAACGACTTTGAAAATAACTCGGAGATTTAATGACGCTCGTGGTTTGAAAAAGCGATGGCGTGGTTATACACGTTAGTGTAGTTTTAAGTTTTAGATTATTCTAAAATAAAGAAAATGTAAAATATCAAGCAACGCGTGTTACTTAGAGATTAGCTTTTACCCGCGGCTTCGCTCACGGGGATATCCTAAAGCGGGATACTTTACGGGAACAATTTCCCGGAATTAAAAGAATACTATGTGTTAAACCAGTTTAAAAACCAACTGTGTGACTAATTTTATCTTAAATTCGTTTAGCCATTTTAGCTCCAATCTGAAACATACATTCAGATAAACAGACAACGGAAAAACTGGAAAATTTTCAACATTTACAATTACAATTTACAAATGCTTTATTTTTCGTGTATTCAATGTACAGTTTTGACTTTACTATTTTATTAAACATATGTAGGTATAGATGACCAAACCCAAAATTGCCCTATCTTTGGTAGAAGGGTAAACCAAACTATTTTCAATATTATCTATCGGAACAATAAAAATATCTCAAGCATTCGGGGGAATATCCCTTGATTTTCTTAAACTAGAAAGAAATTCAGAAGTTGCGTTACATAGGAAGGTATGCAAATTTTATAAAGACTCCTGCCGTATCCTTTGAGGGTTCCGTATCCTAAGGGTGCAAAACGGAACCCTATTATTAAGCCTCCTCTGTCCGGCCGTCCGTCTGTCTGTCAGCGGGCTACGTCTCATAAACCGTAATAGGTAGACAGTTGACACAGATTGAGTATTTCTATTGCCTCTATAACAACAAATATAACGTGTTTTTAAAACTGAAGTTAATATTATTATAGCTATTCGGTGCGGTATTATAGTAAAATACTTAAGACAACTATTCATGTGATAAGGGTGATTATTATAACTTTAACTATTAATTAATTAAGTAACTTAAAGGAAATACCTAGGGATGGTTTCTTTACGTACTAAGTATGTATATTTATACGATAGCTTAACGATAAGTTTCAATATGAGTTGTATCAAGACTTAATATTATCACATTCGATCGGAGTTGTATGGAAAATCATCAATTGAAGGGGTCATTTCACGGTCCACCCGCTCTGGGGTAAACGGAAGGGAGTGTCAGACTTTTACTTACTTACCTTAGCCCCTTTATGTTCCGAGGTAGCGGTAACCCTTTCGGACAATCCAATATAATTCAATCAATGGTATACAAAGTTTTCAAACATAAGTACTGCTTTTTTACTTCCATTATTTACCTCGAAAGTACAATTACTCATTTTCGCAATATCTGCAAACCAAACAAAAAAACGGAAGTCGTGCGTGTGTCAAAAAAGTTTCCAACAAAATTAAAAAGTTTTTTAGCTGTAGGTATGAACTGCACTCACTTTTCATCATCTACCTAGCCTTTTCCCAACTATGTTGGGGTCGGCTCCCAGTCTTAACCGCAGCTGAATAGCACTCACTTTTATACACATTATTTTATTTGGTCGCATATTCAGTTGGTCAAAGAAAATTATTGACATACATATTTTGTTCATTCATTATATCAGACTTTGAAGTCAGCAAGAACAAAGGCATGTCGCGCTTCTAGATTATGTCACATGGTTGACCCGTGTCTTTAGGTAGTATTTAAGACAAATTGTAAGACAAGACATAATTTATCATGTCTTATCACAAACGTCTTGGATATGCCCGTGCTCGCCCCGCTGAGAGGAGTTACCCTTTTAAGGTGGTGTCATCGGGACGGTCGGTGAACAGAAAAGACAGATCATGGACCAGTTTGTCGAACAAAAATTATCTCAAAATTACCTCATGATCATCTGCCTAGCCTTTTCCCAACTATGTTGGGGTCGGCTTCCAGTCTAACTGGATGCAGCTGAATACCAGTATTTTACATGGAGCGACTGACCTCCACAACCCCTTGGTAAGACTGGCTGTCAGATTTTCTGCCTATCTGACCTCCACAACCCAATAACTAAGACTGGCTGGCAGATTTTCGGGCTTCGGCTGACGACCTGTAACGACTATCAAAGATGCACGAATGAAGGCCGGGACCAACGGCTTAACGTACTTTCCGAGGCACGGAGGAGTCTCGGTATATCAAGACGGTATGTATCGCAAGATTTCCTATTGTGACAAATCTCCAAGTGCGCGTCAACTGCTGTGATTGGTTAAATGATTCTTTTAACAACAGCCAATCACAGTGGTTTGCGCGTGTTTGATAATAGGCTATTTGACACGGTCAAAAATAAAATCACATTAAAAAAAAGACCGCTCGTCTTAAAAACTTCCATCACCGTGCAGAAATTAAATACTATTCGAGGATATAATTGTAAAATTGAATTTAATGTTAATAAGTATTCCATTTGATTCCAAAAATCTGTGACGTCACATTGCAATATATCATACAAATCACGTACAAATTCAGCGTTTGGACAGTTAATAAAAAGTAACGTTATTGACCACCCTTTCAAATACCCTATTTGTCTAATAATTTTGTGATATGACGGTATGAGTACTGGCTGTTAGTCACTTTTCATAGTGATTTCGTTAGCTCCTATTAAAGCCACCGGCCAGATAAGCTGCGCTGCGCTATAAAAGTTAGTATTTTAAAATACCTTTTTTATTTTCATTCAATACTACCTGCACTCCGCGGGTTCATCCGCATAAGTCTTCATCCCATGGGAATATAAGCATAGAAGTATCTTATACCTTGACCTAAGTCATGGTCTACCCATGTGCCAAATTTCATCCAAATCCGTTCAGCCGTTTGGATTTAATTGGTGCAAGCCCGTTACCATGTATTCAGAACACAATTGAGTATTTGAATCGGTCAAAAATAAAATATGAAATTATATAGAAAAAAGCCCGCTCGTCATAAAAACTTCCATCACCGTGCAGAAATTAAATATAATGCGACGATATAATTATTGTTAAAATGCATTTAATGCTAATAAGTATTCCATTTGAGTCTAAAAATCTGTGACGTCAAAATGTTATATTTCATACAAATCACGTACAAATGCCGCATTTTGACAGTTCATAAAAAGTAACGTTATTGACTACCCTTTCAAATACCCAATTCTAAACCCCCTTGGTCGGTTATAAAAAAAAAACCATCAACTGTTTCATACAAACGTGCAATACGTACGAAAATGTTTGGAACAGTATTTTTTTTTTAAATAACCGAGCAATTATTTCTACGCAAAGAGATTTGGAATCATCAACTGAACCCATGGTAACCTTCCATGCTGTATTGATCCCCTCAGGGCCAAGCCTGCCGGGTAAGCGGGATTGTCCGAAAGGGTTACCGCTACCCCGGAACATAAAGGGCTACGGAAGGAACATGGATGGGTTTTAGTCAGTAAGAGTCTGACACTCCCTTCCGCTCCACCCAGAGCGGGAGCAGTCATTGGATGATTTCCCAGCCTTAAAAAAAAAAAAAAAAATGCTGTATTGATGTGTTTATGGTAACCCAACGCCACAACGAGTCCTAAAAAGAAAAAGTAAAGGTAAACCCTTGGTCCCAAAACATTACCCACGTTTCGGGTTTATGAAGCAATTCTATGGGGTTTCCCACCATGTTTTCCTTTACTGGTTTGGCAGTATTACTTATTTTTCTTTTACTTGTTTATGGCAAAGAGGAAATAAACGGTCGGGAGTAAGTGAGGCGGAGTATTTCAACTATCTCTTAAGCATTTGTTTTATGTAGATTCTAACAAAACTTTGGTTATTTTTCTACCTCGTAAAGCAATTTAGGGCCAATCTCACCAATGACACTGAACGCGGTCAGCACTTAAACCCCGCTGGGCTGTGAGTGTCTTTATAGTAGTATATCAGCTATCTCGTCACAAGCATTAGGTTGCTTAGCTTGGGACGATATAGCGTTGTGTGAAATGTCCAAGGATATTATTATTAATATTATTATTATTAATAATATTTTCTGTGGAATATTGACACTGACAGGTCTTAGCGGTTTAGATATGCTGATCGCGATCAGTTTCATTGGTTAAATTGGCACTTAAGCTTTGGTTTGTCAGTAAAACCGCTTTCGTCATACTATAGTACAACATGAAAATCTGTCATTTTACTAGTTCAAATACAGAGTGTTTTGTGTATTTGGACAGCCGTTATTATGTGACCACTCCGCCTGTGTCGATGCAAGAAGTTATACCAAGGGAACGTTCTACCCGGATAAAAGTATCTTATGTGTTAATACAGGTTATAAATTATCTGTGTGCCGAATTTCTTCCAGACTCATTCAGTCGTTCTGACGTGATTGAGTAAAAACATCCATTCATCAAAATTTTCGCATTTATAGTAATAAGATTAATCTGCAATTATCAATCCGTCTGTTAGACTGTTGCTCTCATGACAGTATGACAGTATACTCGTGATGTTCGGTATGCTAATGTTAAAAGCACGCATAATTTACAGTTAAATCTCTCACCAAATACTGCCTAAATTAAATTCTGTCCGAAAATCAAATCATCTAAAATGATAACACGAAAACGTATGGTCATGTCGAACGATCTGCTTACATAGGTACCAGCACATCAAGCTATCCCTAACTGTCAAATTTTTCCAATTAAAAATGAACCGTGAGCTTTTGTCATAAAGTTTAAAAACTATCAAAGAAATTTGGCAGATTGGGGTAATTTTATGTGCTGGCATAATTCCTCAATTAATTTCGAATCAAATTTGAAACTGTACATTGAACTTTCAATGCAGTTCTTGGTACTTTAATGTTTGTATAGCTCGAACATTGCCTTAACTAAGATAGGGTGGGCAGTTTGGGCAGTCCATTAGTGATGCTTAAGCCGACGGGTAACAAGACTTTATAGTAAGCTCCGGATCTCAATTAGAGTACCTAGGAGATGTGTGGGATACCGCCACTCAGAGGACGGATGGAGTTCTGAGTGGGAAGTGTGAGACTAGAGAGTAATTTATTTATCTATCTACATATATAATTATATGAAAATGAGTTCGTTAGTCTAGCTAATACTCAGAAACTGCTTGACCGCTTTGAATTGTTTTATTAAGGAAAAAATAGGTAGGTAGGTGGGTAGGTAGAGTGAGTAGGTTGGATAGAGTAGGTAGGGTAAATATATAGGTAGGGTAGGTAGGCAGGTGCGCCATAGATCAGTACATCTACCAGTCCTAAATAGGCCGGGTAAAGCTAGTAGTTTATTTTGTTTGAAATATGTATTAAGTATTTTACTTGTATTGGTTATAAATGCAACTGGCAAACGACAAGCTTTAGGCCTACTAAAGTAAAGGTGGATGCCAGAATATTTATCACCAATAAATCATAATCAGCCTATATTCCCACTGCTGGAACACAGGCTTCTTCTCTGTGAAAGTGTGTGGGCTACCTTCTATCATCTACCATCAAGGCTCAGGCCGAGCTGGTTGATGTCACAATAGCGTCGAATTTTCAGTTTCGAAATTTAAGGTGGTTTTACGAGTGAGGAAGTCCAAAAGTCGTTTTTTGTGTGATTTGTGCTATTTCAAGATAAATAAGGCATAAGGTCACTACTTAATTAACTAGCGTAGAGGTTCTGTCTACCCTTTTTGGTATTACAAACGTGATCGTAACGTGGTGCGCGCATGAAACGTCAAAGTTGTTATGAATTTAATCTAACATAGGTAGTAAACATTTTGTGTGAGCAATTCACTCTTTAAACTTTCTCATTTAGCGACAAACGAGTCTGAAAGTTTAATGTAGGGGACCGCTTTCAAATGACTGCCATACAATATGAATACGATGAATGTTAGTGCATTTTAAAGAGGAAATAGTTGTTAAAAATGATTTCAAAAAATTAAAATAAAACTATTTATTGAATTAAAATGAAATAAAACAAATTGGAAAAGTGTTGCAATACAATCTACCTAGCCTTTTCCCAACTACGTTGGCGTCGCTTTCCAGTCTAACCAGATGCAGCTGAATTCCGTATTTTACATGGAGCAACTGCTTATCTGACCTCCAGAGTCCAGTCAGTAACTGGCTTCTGACTACCTGTAACGACTGTCAAAGATCCACGAATGACAGTCGGCACCAACGGCTTAACGTGCTTTCACCCATCCACGGACTAACCCCGGCAAGCCTAGCTTAACCTGGTGGATCGATCCGTGCGACTGTTATTACTTAACCACAAGCTCCTCTTAAATGAAAAAGAGTTTATTCACGGTAAAACATTTAAACAATATAAATATTTCCTCTGCCAAACTGCAAAGCAGTTTGTTGCTTGATCTTACAGAGACATACATACCTCTTTTTCTCAAGCAGGAGGAATGAAGAGTGTTGGTGTGGTGAGTCAAGTTACTGCGTACGTGTGTATAATTAATAATTTTTGGCATGCAATAAAGTTTATTTTCTGTGATAGTTTCATTGTCTTACTGTAAGAAAGAGTAATGGTGTCCCAGTGCGCTTTACTTTTCTATACTAATATTATAAAGAGGAAAACTTTGTTTGTTTGTTTGGTTGTAATGAATAGGCTCAAAAACTACTGGACCGATTTTAAAAATTCTTTCACCGTTGGAAAGCTTAGTTTTCTAGGAGTAACATAGGCTACTTTTTATCCCGGGAAAAATAACGGGTCCCACGGGAAAGACCACGGGAGCGAAGCCGCGGGCAAAGTGCTAGTTGTTAATAATTTCATTACCCCTATTCTCAAAACGGTGAAGGAAAACATCGTGAGGCCGTAAGGGCATGTCCTAGAACCTAAAATTCGACGGCATGTGCCATGTACCAACCCACACTGGGCTGGCGTGGTAGATTAACCCATTAGATTTCGCCTATTAGAAGCCGTTTGCTTATAGAGCTCAACGATGTATACGGTTGTATTGTTTATTGTCGTTTCGAAAGAATTTTCTTATGAACCTATGGGGTTCATACAATAAAACCATTATAAACCCCCCTGTTTAGGAATCGTGGTACTAAACCAATACATATTTCAATATCAAAATAAGCTAAGGACTTATTGACATAAGACCTAATTACGTTCGATGTACCACACGAACCTTCGTCACGACCAAATAACCCTTTTTATGTCAGCTAACGATTCAATAAAATGTTTCAGAGCATACGGGGTCAACTTTCGGGTCATTACTGACTTATTTGCCATTGAACCCTTCAGTATGTTAGGAATATGTTTCCGTATTTCTTAGTTGAGATTATTTGGAGGAACTTTTTTGAATGCGTGGTTTAAAAATATTTGGTTATGTTTTGAATTGGCATTGGCCGTAATTTTTTGGTAAAAATCGCTGATTTGATGTGATTTATCAATACTCCATCTAAAATACTGGTATTTAGCTGCATCTGTTTAGACTGAAAGCTGAAAACCAACATAGTTAGGAAAAAAGGCTGGCAGATGACGTAATACTGTCAAGATAAATAAACGATTTATTATTATTATTAAATACAGCATAATGAGCCTATAATGTTCCCACTGCTGGGACGCAGGCTTCCTCTTTATGTTAGGGAGTGGGCCGTAATCTACCACGTGGGCTCAGTGCGGGTTGGTAGACAACGAAAAATTCAAAGACATGTGACGTTTTTGAATTTTTCGTTCTAGGACATTTCAGTTTCCTACGATGTTTTCCTTTAGGCGATTTACACACGGCAACGCGCTCCGCCGCGGTAGGCGGTGAAGTGGATCTCATGTCGCATTGGTCTCTAAGAAATCCGTTGATGCCTAACACACGTACACCGCCCGACCACGCGGTCGAGCGGTGGTCGTTTTTACCGCAAACTGCTCCTACCGCGCGGTCGAGCGGTGCCGTGTGTTAATCGCCTTAAGTTTTGATGGCAGTGGGATGGGTAATTTGATGATTCCCTACCCTCAAAAAAAAGAGGTCTTAGTATATGGTCACCCATCCACGGACCAACCGCGGCAAGATAAGTTTAACCTAATCGATCGACCGCTGCAGCTGATATTACTTAAACCCCTTCAAGAAAATAGTACTTGCCTCAAAATAAACTCCTTACTAACTTATCTCGATACCAAGATACTTATAGTGCTTTACGAAGCATTATAACAACGTGTTAAAGTGTACATATCCCACGTAGGCACTTGATAACAGTAGTTTAACTCTGCAACATTAGATGATTGGTACAAGGTAAATAGCTCACTTGCCATACCGACACGCTTGGGATTCCGTGCAACTGGTTAACTAGTTTATTGGAGCTTAGGTTATGTTGTGTAGTAGGTTTTAATCATGGCGGAAAATTAATTAGTTATTATTATAATTATGTAAAAAAAAATGAGGTAACTGGCTCGCCTTACATGGGACTCAAATATAACTGGCGAAATGTGGGTATATTTAAGGTACAGACGTCAGCACATCAAGCTATCCCTAACTGTCAAATTTTCTCAATTAAAAATGAACCTTCTGTCTTTGCAATAAAGTTGAAATACTATCAAAGAAATTTGACAGATTGTGGTAACTGGATGTGCTGGCCTGTGTACATCTCTGCCTTACCCTTCAGGGGGAATACAGTAGTGATATTGTTGTTTTTTTATTAAAAAAATATTTTAAAGAAAAATAGGTCTATTCCGTGGCGTAATTTTTTTATAGTGGCGAAATTTTTGGGTAATACAGGTAAGGAATGCAGGCGTAATATATTTTCTAATTTTATTTAAATAGCTGTTCCATACATTTTATTGAGTTACGTGTGCATAAATGTATGGAACAGCTCGTATTTTTTTGGCGATTTCAGGGTTCATCCCGTAAAAATTACAGTACAATGCACCCAAGAAATTCTTACAGTTAATTTTTTAACACCTTATGTATATCATTGAATATGTTTTATAATATAATTTAAAATATAACAAGTACGGTAAGTAGGGATAAAGTAGTTTATACAAAATGAATTTGTTGGTTACGTATTTTTAGTGCGATAATAGGTAAACATAAACAGTAATACGTAAAGGGTTTTATCGAAAATGTGATCTTGGCTGTAGATAGGACTTTAACTCCTAAATATGTCCCTTTTATATCCCCAAGAAGATGTAGAACGGTCTGTGACCACACATGGCTTTTCTTTCCTTTTGTCTTTGTTTTATTTTATATTTGAATATAAATTAAACTGACTATTTCTTTTGTGTGTGATCTGTTTTGTTTTTATTCTAAATATTTTACTTATATTTTTATGTACGCGTGTTTCTGTGACAAACAAACCTATTTTTTTTTTAAGTCATAATCTTATTAGAAGTAGAGAAGTATTCAAAATTAAGCTTACCCTTTTTAACGCCATTATAACATATACCTGACAAGCAAGCGCATGCGCTGTATGCCAACGACACAAATATGTGACAATACAATACGAAATAAACAATTAAATCATTACTTTTGTGTGTTTGTATAAATATCTTAAGAATTGAAGCTCTCGTAAGTATTTAATAACATGAAACTAATAAAAGACACTATGGATATTGGGAAATTCATGATAACAAGAAGAAATAAATTTGTAGCTTGGCGTGGAGGACATTCGCGTGCGTTTATGCTCTGGCGTTCAAAAGAAACGGCTCGTCAAACGTCAGTTCGAACGTTGTATTGTCAGTGACTGCCAACAGATGTCAGTATGATGTGACGTGGACTGAACTTAGTTAGTTGCTGGACAAGACGCCTTCGTCTAGTGACGATTGAATGAGTTGATTGACGTTGATATATGAGGCCGTATCATAAAGAAAACGTCCCTGTCAACAAGCTTCCTTAGTGATCCGTACAACACGGACGATGGTTCAATACGGATGTTAAAATACTGCAAATAAGCCACGTTTGTGTACAAAGGGTCTTTTGATGGGAAATCATCAAATGACTCCTCCCGCTGTGGGTGGAGTGGAAGGAAGTGTCAGACTCTTACTGACAAAACTTATCAATCGCACGAACAAACCCGCTGAAAAAAAAATCTGTCCGTAGTCAATTTTTAAAGGGAATCTTACTCCGTGTCTTGGTTCACTCGAATTCATAACTAAAACACTTCTTTTTATTTCGATTTTGCTATATAACCGAACTCCACGCGGACGGGGTCGCGGGCAAAAGCTAGTTGTAAATAACTGTCTAGAAACAAATGAAAAACACAAATATCCAAAGTCATTAAATAAAAAAAAAGAATGCCTTTAGTTACACAAGGCGAGGCAAAAGTTTTATTTAAGAATAAACAATTTTGGTTGTGCTTGCGGAATAAATCTGTCAAGCTTTTCCCAGCTATGGTAGGGTCGGGTTCCAGTCTAACCGGATGCAGCTGAATACTAGTGTTTTACATGGAGCGACAGCCTGTCTGACCTGCACAACCCAGATTTTTTTCTGCTTGTGGATCATGTTTATTTAATTAATTAGAACTTTTCCCATCAAGTTGAGACAATCTTCCTTGCCTAGGGTTCGAACTCGAGACCTAAGACTTGGCAGTCCGACAGTCACACCACTAGACTATCACTGCTGTCGAGTTGAGACAATACCTTGTAAATGAGTAAAAATTTTGATTTATCATTCCTTTCGTTTCCAACAAAAAATCAAATTTACAAAACCACAATTTTATTCGTCCGTTTTCAAAGAAGAAATATAGCACAAACGGGATCCGAACCCGGTGCTTTATTGCAGCCCATGAATGATGCATGACGCACACAAGTTGAATCAGAGATATTTGATTAATATAAATATATTTATTCATTGTATATTTTACGGTATCAGAATCTATGCTTACTGTGGACTTTGCATTGTGATATGAGGTTTGGCGTTGAGATATCAAACGTGGGTTTGGTTGAATCAATGTGCGTGTGAATATTCAATGAAAATGTCGTGTGTATATGTATGTTTTTTTTTTGAGGGTGGGAAATCATTAAATGAGCCCTCCCGCTTTGTGTGGAGTGGAAGGAGTGTCAGACTCTTACTGACTAATACCCACCCATGTTCCTTCCTTAACTTGTTAAGGAAGGCGGTAGCGGTAACCCTTTTGGCCAATCCCGCTGAATGTGTATGTATGCTGTCTAGTATAACTACATAAAACTATGTTTGTTGATGTTAAAATGGAATTATGGTTTTTAAGTCGAAAATAATATCAGTCAGGTGCCATAACCTTTTCAAAGTCCTAAATAACCAGTTAACTTTAGCCACTCAAACCCATAATGAGATGAGAGAGGTGTATAAGCCAGACCTCTCTCGTCTCAGAACGGGACCATAGCAGCCAGATTCTGATATGTATACCATAAAAATTATATGGGGTGCCGCTATGGGTGGTTTATTCGTTTACAGTCTTCTTTTCGTGTGGTTAGTAACTAACCTGGTGTCAGAGTTTTAATGCTGCCCATGGGCCTCTGACTTAGCATCACATGCTGTTGAGAAATATCTTTCAGGCATGCCGGTTTCCTCACGATGTTTTCCTTCACCGATTTTAAGCAAGTGATAATTATACAATACGCACATGAATCCGAAAAATCAGAGGTGCGTGCCTTGGGTTCGAACTCGAGACCTATGACTTGGCAGTCCGTTCGTTTACAGTGACCTTCAGCCACCCAAACTTTAGCCTAACTGCATAACGCGTAAATATATTCTCTTATGAACTATGGGACTTTATGTAGGTACGTAAAAATATTTTAATTCTAAAATTATTACATAAAAAACTGTTTCATAAAGTACATAAATTATGCTAGCTATTCTTTGCAGCGAAATACTAATTACTTACTTGATGAGCGGCTCCCATGTGGGCATTACTCGTAAGGTAGGTATGGAAATATTGACATAAGCTTACCCTAATTAGCGTAACACTGTAACTTATTACAGACTAACAAATCCAGAGGGTATAATAGAGAGAATAAATCAGAGTAGCTAATGCCCTCGACTCAACCTGTTGATTTTTTACCTCCCCCCCATCCGGAAAAGAAATTGTATCATCATGTATATCGGTCTTTTTTATTCTTGTTCATTATTTTTAAGAAAATCAATTAATACTCTATTCATTCCATTAATGTAATTATGCTGAGAAGCTCGTAGCTAAGTAATAACAACCACACGGGTTGATCAATCAGGTAAAGCTACGCTTGCCGGGGTTGTTCCGTGGATGGGTGACCGTATTTGCATACTCCTCCGTGCCTCGGAAAGCACGTTAAGCCATCGGTCCGGGCTGTCATTAATGCATCTTTGATAGTCGTTACGGGTCACTCGGGTGTCCTGCCTTTTCGCAGAAAATTGTTTGCCAAATTTTCACTTCCCAACCAACGCTTCGCCGATGTTTCACTGTGACAACTAATGATTACCAAATTTTTGTATGACAACGTTTCATTTGGTAGAATTATTGTTAAGCCGATTATTATACTGACACAAAACGTTTGGGACATTTATCATTTGTCAACCATTTCACTAGGCCACACAACTATTAGACGAATGACGTTTTGTCAGTGTAACAATTCCCTTATCAAATAATGGAAAAAATAAACATATATACAATATACAACAGAAGTGTAAGGTTGTTAGCGACGTTACGATAGGTTAGGTTAGGTTAGAGTATGACAAACAATGCACGAGCCGAGCGAGCGAAGCGAGCGTGCCGCGGCAGCGGCCGGCGATGTGCCAGAAGCGAATCGCTTTTGTAAAAAGAAACCGTTAAGTTAGGTTAGGTTAGAGTATGATAAACAACGCACGAGCCGAGCGAGCGAAGCGAGCGTGCCGCGGTTGCGGCCGGCGATGTGCCAGAAGCGAATCGCTTTTGTACAAAGAAACAGTTAAGTTAGGTTAGGTTAGGTTAGAGTATGACAAACAACGCACGAGCCGAGCGAGCGAAGCGAGCGTGCCGCGGCAGCGGCCGGCGATGTGCCAGAAGCGAATCGCTTTTGTAAAAGGAAACAGTTAGGTTAGGTCATATATTGTTAAAGTAAAAAAAAAAAATTACAATAACTACCTGTATATAATTTGTCCCAAATGAAAATGGCATCCTTGTAAATAAATTTCTTCAAAATTTGATCGAAGACTCAGAATTGCAGCTTTTTCGAAATCTAACACACATACTTTTGGTGCAAGATTAATACCGTGTTCTATTATTAGAATATTACGCAAACAAAAAATTCTGCTAAATGAAAGTTGGCATTTTAAAAAGTGTCATTATGAAAAGCAGACCAAACGTACAGTTGGTAACTGTGAGGTTGGGAAATAAAACAAAATTATATGATAAGTTGGCAAATGATTATTCGGCGGAAGAAAATTCTGCGAATCGTTGGTTGGCAAGTGAAAATTTGGCAAACAATTTTCGGCGAACAGGCAGAGAACCGGTCACTCGAAAATCTGACAGCCAGTCTTACCAACTGGTATTACCCAGTTACTGGGTTGTAGAGGTCAGATAGGCAGTCGCGCCATGTAAAATACTGGTACTCAGCTGCATCCAGTAAGACTGGAAGCCGACCCCAACATAGTTGGGAAAAGGCAAGGCAGATGACTTACATTTGTTTCTATGGTTATCAACAAAAATAAAGAGGGTTAAAGTTTTAATTATTTACCGGCCACTAAAACAAACCTGGATTGTAGTTTCACATAGCCTTCTCCAAATATAACGTGTAATAGAATATATTATTTGAGTTGGAAATTATCCAATTTGAAGTTTACACAGCAGGTAAAACTATCGCGTGGTTGGACTGGTAGGCAACATACTATGTACTTACATAATACAGTGTGGTGTGTGTATGCACAAGACAAATTATTTACTCTATGTTTCTGCTCAAGGTTCTATTACTATTTAGCGTTTAGTTAATTTGTTTGACTGCACCGTTGGTCTAGTGGTCGCAAGCGTTGCTGCTGTGCTTGAAGTCCTGGGTTCGATTCCCAGGTCGGGCAAAGTATTATTGGGTTTTTCCATCTGATGGCGATAATGCTGATGGCACTATTGCCATCAGCTATGCTCGCTCCCTATTAAATGGCACTCAAACATTACTGGCGTGATTTAGTTTTAATATAGGTGCCATTTTGGTATTATGCAAGTGTTTTATTTGTAAAAATTAATATTATTTAACAGTCATACTTACTTTCATTCGTTTCTTCACAGCTTTTGTTTCGTCAAATTCCAACTCCTGCTTCGCCTAAGACAATACTCTTTTCTATATGAATCCAACTCGAAACACCACATCTACTACATGTTGCATAACACAATACGCCATCTCATATTATGAACCATAAACATCCCGGGCGTATGTAAACTTGTGGACATTGTCATACAAATCCAATAAAAACTAAATTGTGATATAACGTCTAACCCCGTGGCCTCGTGCTACACGCTCAAGCGACTCATGCTACTGCGGAGAAAACAAAAGAAAAAGTTGTTTTGAGCATGCTACCAGCCTGTCCCTTACTGCCCTTCCCCAGAGAAGCCTTAAGCCGAGGTTCGTACTACTAATGGGGTGCGCTTAGAATGTAGTCACTTTGTCTATGAATTAAAAATAATAATTTAAGTTTATTCATCAAAATATAAAGGTAAAGGTACAATACTACATTTTCAGAGAGCCACAAACTAAGCATCGCTTGTAACTTGTGGCTCAAGAGATGTCCTGTCTGGATTAATTTATTAAGGAATCCAAATGATAGTCCTGTCAATCACCCAACAGCCCGCTAGGTAGACTTATGAGTGCCAAGCATGCTGGGTAAGCGGGATTGTCCGAAAAGGTTACCGCTACCCCGGAACATAAAGGGCTACGGAAGGAACATGGATCGGTTTTAGTCAGTAAGAGTCTGACACTCCCTTCCGCTCCACCCAGAGCGGGAGCAGTCATTGGATGATTTCCCAGCCTTAATTAAAAAAAAAAATAGGTAGACTTATGAGTGGCCATTAACAAAAAAAAAATGTGTCATGGCAACGCTTCGGAGAAAAACAAAAGACGTGCGCGCGTGTCGCGTCTCAAGTTGCATCGCTCGAAGCCGTGAACGGGGCCTGTGGGATGTCTCCTGACAGGCGTGCATAGTGATGCAACAACGTGCTCCATAAAGCGGGACAGACGCCCACGCGAATGCAAACAGTGCAATATGTCTTTGAGATACTAAATATATGATAAAATGGAATTATAGTCTTTTCAGAAAATGATACGTTCAAATGCTTATTTTAGATCTATTGTATGACAAAATCCAATGTTGGTTTTCGATAATATTTTGTGTAGCTTATATTATTGTAAAGAAAAGTATAGGGTGTGTATGTGAGTGTGTGATTCGTTAGTCACGCCAACCGATAAAATATATTTATTTTAATTTTTTTAGATGTGGAAGGCATGGTGGGTAGGTTGCTACCACTTTTTGTTTTAAGATATTATAATAACAACGTGGATTAATAACATGTTTTTGAAGCTAACTTATTAAGTATGCAAGCAAAGTTAATAATTTTTAACGCCGAATGCAAAACCTCCTTTTTTAAAGTCGGTAAATGAACAGAGTATGCATGCATTGTGTATTCTGTTGTACACGTCACGTTTGGTGTTTAAGTGCCAGTTAGGGTGTTAAGTCCCCCATATCGCGGCAGTGTAGTGCTTTGAAAATTGTGCAGATAATAACTGCACTTCAACCTGACACAATAGTAATACACGTCAATTGTATAATATAACAAATGGGTTTTATATTATTTTAGGGTTGCAGATTAAAAAAAATTAAAACACTCATACTCGCCTTGATTTTTGTAAGTAATAATTCCAGCTACACAAAAATTACTTTTCTCAACACATCAATAGTTACAGAAATAAAACGTGTATTATTTAGATACATCAACACAAAGAAGTGACTAGCGTTAGTTGCTCGTAGCGAAATGCTACGGCGTAGCGCTACGGCTACGGTCCGCCACCTCACGCGTAGCCGGGGGGCACAGAATATTGTGTAGATTTCGACAGGCCGTACGGCATTATGGATGAATGACGATTCTTGTATATTTCTATCCTTTATACTTTTATTGTTTTAGACATAATCAGAAGACCCATTTAATGTTTAACTTGTGCTAGAAATCGCCATTATTATTAAATTAATTACTCTTGTATCGATATTCTTCGAAAAAAGGCCATCTAACTTAATCTCAAACAGATATTTCATTTCTAAAATACAAACTGTCTTCTTGCTCAGAAAGCAAACAAAAACCTAATCAAATCATAATTTAAATAATGTATGCAGCACTACTCTCATAACAAAATCTGACTCATACATCAGCATATACAGTGTGATTAATTAATGCATATGCATGCATTCATCTCTCATACTACAACTAAGCCGAGCAAGGAAACAGCACTCGCTAAAACAACCACCTGCTTATAATTGATTAACTGCGACAATATACTTGTCCTAAATAAACTCCTGAAGTTACAGTCCCCACATACAGAGGTACAATCGAGGACATAAATACACAGTCAGTATTTATAATGCCGCGGTGTGTTTGTGCACCTGTACTCGGACAAACATCGGCGATTTTTGAACACAGTGGTCTCGTTTGAAACGCTTTTATGTCCGACTGTACGGTGTTGTCCTAAACAGAGCTGTGAGCGTTATGTGAGTGACTGTACGGCCTGTTTGAGTTTCCATTTATTTGTTTTGTTTGTGGAAAGTTGGAGGCAGCTTATTAATAATTGTTTATTGGATTTAAGTGTTGGTTTTTACTTATTATACCGCTTAGTAAAGCTTAAATGTCTAGATAGTCAATAAAAAATATGATGTGATATGATTTCACAATATATGCAATATATGTGCAATTTACCTTTTTGTTGCTTTCTGTGAAACCCACGTTATATGAAAAATTAAGTCTCTTTATTATATAATTAAAATCTAAAACCCCCGTTTCTCAAACAATTAAAAACACGCTTAAAGTAAAATAACACCCTTTGCACAATAAAATATCACTTTTGGCGCGAAACTCGACGCCGCTGTAAACTTTTGATGCCCGTACGATTCGCCGAATTAACCCTGTCGATGGCTTAGCTCGGGTCTGTGCTATATAAAATGTAAGTTAACTGTTGCGTCTGACTCTTACGCTTTATTATCAGTTTTATTGACTTTATGCGCCTATTTTGACTGAATTTAGTTAAGATGGGAGGCTGTGGAAGACTTTTTTTTTGTAAAATATAGATGATTAGATTTTGCCGGCGACATCGCCCGCGTGTACGTAGGAAATTATCGCACGGGAACTGCACATTTTGCCGTAAAGCGTAGCTAATATGCTATGCCAGATTATAATCTATCTTTGTGCCAAGTTTTATCCAGACCCGTTAAGTAGTTTTTGAGTTTATTCGTTGCAAACATACATACAAATCTTTCCTCTAATATTAGTACAGATAAAAAAAAACTGAGTAATAAAACTACAAATAGCTCTGAGAAGAAAGCGCTGGATTTGACACTTTTTATTTAACAGGACGATAAACAGACAAAAAAAGATTATGGTTGAAGAAATTTTACTACGCCTAGGTACACAAAAATACGTCGAGGCATAAAAATCTGAAATAAAAGATACAACAAGAACAAGACTAAGTGTACAAAATTCTTATCTCGGTAATTCACAGCAAACCGCTCCCGATCCAACCATGACACCGGCCACTAAACAGCAATGAAATCAGACGACCGAAAAAAAAAACATACCATAACTCCCACAAGATTCGCGAAACGGAAGGGACTAATGTTCGGAATAACCCTTCACCTGCACACGAAAAAAAAACCTCACCGAAACATATATTTAAATAAGTACCATTGTGTCTCTTTTGCACATTTATAAAAGGGTTGAATCATAATGAAAGTGTACACTGCTGTCATTTTGGTTTTTTTTTTAGGTAAGGGTTAAGCTATTTTGACGGTACTGTTCGTTTCGTCTCTATTTAATAATGCGGAACAAAACGACCTGTATGTTGTGTTTCAAAAGTTTCTATCTGATGTAAACAAACAAATCTGACAACATACCTTTTTTTTTTAAGGTTGGCAAATCATCAAATGATCCCTCTCGCTCTGGGTGGAGCGGAAGGGAGTGTCAGTCTCTTACTGACTAAAACCCATCTATGTTCTTTCCTTAGCTTTTTATGTTTCGGGGTAGCGGTAACCTTTTCGGACAATCTATCTATATCAAGATGACAACGTCACTGTGGATGCTAATTTGTAGTGCCACTTACGAATTGAGTGCTTCGATTGGATTTTTAAATAATCATACTCTCACCTTAAATTCTAATTTTAAATCACTGAAACGACATATTGAATTTGACAATTTTAAAAATACCCTCATAAACTCAACTTTCGTCAATGATTTTTCATTTTCGTGTCTCATATAAAGTAAGAACCATGTAACTGTAGAACTATGTAGTTCTCTTTAGCGTAAGAATCAATTCAAGATCAATTCTATTTCTTGTTCATTTTGACGTTCAAAAGTGCCTTTCTTGTGCCTATTTGAAATAAATGATTTGACTTTGACCTTGAATCACATAATATAGACTTCAGTGTGTGAAAGAGATGAAGCTATACAGGAGGTATCGCTACATTTCTTTTCCATGGAAAGTAATCTTAAAATAATACTGCTATAAGAGTCATTGGTTGTCCCCATGAACAGAGCTTGTTTACACTTCCATGAGATAATTTTGGAACAGATTATGGGAGGCTGGATAAGTAGGTTCAGTATGGGACTTAATTCAAAGTGTTGTTTAGTTAAATAATTGCTTTAAAATCTTGCCTTTTCGTTTGCAAACTTAGTTAAGTGTTTGTAAGAGTTTGGTTTGGGTGTAAGTTTAAGTGCTTGTTTGGGACGTTGTTCATAATTTATAAGGATTAAGATTCGTCCCGTCTTTTGGGCTGCTGGGTCCCTGCGCTCGAGCCCGTATCTGTTGCTTCTGTTTTGTTACAAAACAAAGGGGTGTTGCTTATCAAATTTGTCTTTTCTACTTGATGAGCTACCATTTTGGGAGTAATGACGTCGTTCAGCAGTGTAATTTGAAAATCCTTGCGCGAATCAGTATTTGTTTTGTTCGAAAAAAAAAGATAATTTAAAAGCAACTTGTAATTTCATACAAAAATATTTTATGCAGAGCGTAAGAACATTTTGAAGGAGGCTTTAATTTTTTTTTAGTTTTTAAATACATCGAAAGATAAAACTGATTATAACAGTTCCAGAATTGTAATAAAAACAATGTTATACTTGGTAATCGTTGACCATCCACATTCTGGTTTTACCACAGCTGAGCATAGCCTCTCTTTTCACGTGTCAATCCTCACGGTCCTGCCAACCTCGTTGTACCCGAGTTGGTTACTGTGTCGTCCGCCCATCTCGCCGAACGACCGACATTTCGTCTTTCAGTTCTTTACGATTCGAGTGATATTCGTTTCGATGCGTAGTTGGTCTAGTGATCGCAAGCCCTAATACAGAGCATGAAGTCCTGGTTTCGTTTCCCATGTCAGGCAAAGCGATATTAGGTTTATTCATCAGGATTAAGTAGCAGCCTATTTTTTTTTTTGACGCTGGGAAATCGTCCAATGACTTCTCCCGCTCCGGGTGGAGCGGAAGGGAGTGTCAGACTCTTATTGACTAAAACCCATCCATGTTCCTTCCTTAGCCCTTTATGTTCCGGTGTAGCGGTAACCCTTGCGGACAATTCCGCTTAAAGTAGCAGCCTTGTTTTTTCTTTTTTTTTTTTAAGGCTGGGAAATCATCCAATGACTGCTCCCGCTCTGGGTGGAGCGGGAGGGAGAGTCAGACTCTTACTGACTAATGAAGCTGGATTTATGAAATAGGCTCGCCCCCTATTACATGGGACTTAGACATAACTGGCGAAATGTGGGTGTACAACAGGTACATCTCTGCCTATACCTTCAGAGATTACTGTCGTAAAGTTACGTTATTAAAAATTTATCACGCAGTAGGACCAAAACGGCTTAGTTAAAATATCTGGATTAATTTAAATAAATTTCATTATTCGAGACAATTAATTTCATCGCCTAAGATTATGTCGTGATTAATTAATTAAATTCATCAAGATTTAAGTACACCGAGCAAGGAATATTGTTTGAGAGATTGTTTCAAAGTTATAGATTGAAAATTATTTAATTTTATTGACTTGCCTCGACGTGGCCGAAATAGACCCGATCGAAATATAAGAACATTAATTTGTAATTGTTTAAAGTTTATTGTTAATAGATTTGAATTGGTTTTAGAGAAGGTAGACTAACGAGGTCAAATATTGCCATTGTTTAATACCTAGCAGCTTTAGTAGGGCAATTATAAAATTAGAACATCAAGAGCTCTCGGTACAAAATGAAAGAGCCATTAATTGTAGAATAGCTACATTTGTGTAATTTATGGTAGCTAAAATGTAAGGGTTTACTTCAGTAAAAAATACGTTTTACATGTTTCTACATTTCAAAACAACCGTTTCACGTGTAATTTTTAAAATACTCTAAATGTTCTTTTTAATGTACATGCTGATTTTAAAATAATGTTACCAAATGGAAAATTATAAAATTATTTTACATAACGTAAGCTGTTTTTTGGTTGTAAATGGAACAAACATGTAAGTTAAATTATTATATTGTGCTAAAAGCGTGTTAGGTATGTCATTTTAATAAACAGGTACAGACGCCAGCACATCAAGCTATCCCTAACTGTCAAATTTTCTTAATTAAAAATGAACCTTATGTCTTTGCAATAAAGTTGAAATACTGTCAAAGAAATTTGACAGATTGTGGTAACTTGATGTGCTGGCCTCTGTACATACAAAAAAACTTTTACCGTTTTATTTTTCTTTGTCTCAGTTCAAAACGGATGAAAACAATAAATACCTCCGTACGTTTATGAATATGCTGAACAAGATTCTTTTACAAATGTTAAAGTCCTTAAATCTACATAGCCCTGCCATAAAAAGTAAGTTATAATTTATTCCTGTCTCCACAATAAAAAACCTAAACATATTATGTTGTAGACGCCTTCAATTTACCTAATGAGATGAGACTATTATCCCTTAGTACTCTAAACTCACGCTTTATTCTCAAGGGGGTAGACAGACACTAAAGAACGCCACCTGCTACAAAAAAGAAGCTAAAGGAGTACCTTTTTGTTTCGTTTATCGCTTATTACGTAGAAGAAAACATTTCTCAGCTCCGATACCCTGCAGCGACAACGTCTTCTTCAAATTATCGAAAATGGTTAGTTCGGAGTTCGGACGCAATAAAACGGACAAAGGTTGAGGATTTATATATGTTGTTATTTTCTAAATACATTCTGCGGATTCCACGAAGATTTGTTGTAGCCGCAAGAATGGGGTACCTTAGTACCTAGGACGTAAAATATAGTGCTAATGTTTTACTTGCACGGCGTAAAGGCACTTCTGATCCCGCCTTTTGTTGAAGCGAGTTAATTTTCTTTTCAGTAATTACTTCTGTTTTCTCTTGTGTTTTATTACGTAGTGGATATTAAGATGGTGTACCTAGAAACCTCTATTTTAATTTTGTAATATAAAGTACCTATGTATTGTTAAAACTATTTAGCTTAATAGCTACGATGTGAAATATTATGAATAAAACAAAATAAAAATAATAATTAAACGTTTTGTCGTGATGACCCAGTGGTCTTCTTCTTCTTCGTGTGGTTAGTGACTAACCTGGTGTCAGAGTTTTTATGCTGCCCATGGGCCTCTGACTTAGCATCCACATGCTGTTGAGAAATATATCTCAGACATGCCGGTTTACTCACAATGTTTTCCTTCACCGATTTTAAGCAAGTGATAATTATACAATACGCACATGAATCCGAATAATCAGAGGTGCGTGCCTTAGGTTCGAACTCGAGACCTATGGCTTGGCCGTCTGGCGGTCACACCACTAGGCATATCACTGCTTTACCATCCCAGTGGATAGGTCTCGCCTCGCCGTCATGAAGGGGTGAGGGTTCATACCGAGATGTTGTTTTACCGAAGTTGTGGGTGGTAAAGATAAACTACGATAACATAGTGCATTTTTAGTCACATCCTTACTAAAGAGTTTGTATTTATGTAGTTTTAAGTATTTGTCTTCAGCACGATGCGTTTTAAAGTAATTACAAAGCACCACCAAGATTGAGTCTTGGTGGTGCTTTGTAATTACTTTAAAACGTTTTGAATCTTGGAGGGGTGGGCCATGTTATCGTAGTTTATCTCTACTAAAGTGACTTTTTTAGTTCATATATTTTACTTTCTCAGTTTAGCTTGGATCTAACTGACGTCTGGACTGGATAGCTGATTAAAGTCTGAACGCCAACTCGTTTTGAGCAAGCGTGGTGTTCGATACTCGTTCCTTCTCTATACGAGAAGAGCCCTTTGCCCTACAGTGGGACAATTCCCACTGTAGGGTAAAGGGCTCTTCTCGTATTTTCTTTTTAATAATAATAGCCTTATAGGTATTGACTTACAAGGCTATTATTATTAAACTCATATTGTGAGTTTTTTTTACGTATTCTACAATTTCGTATACGCCGAATATTTTCGCAGCGTTAACGGTAATTGCATCAGCATCGCTTAAGCAGCGGTTATTCATAATTAGAGGCTTAATTAAATGAATTAACTCAACCGTATCGTTAGTCAGGGGTCGCCAAGCGGTTTCTAAGCATAAACTTGGTTTTCACCAGAGCATCCTCAAAAGTAACTGCTTTATGTCAGTTTTATTTTGTCAGTATTTTATTATATTAACCGTCCCGAAAATTTTAAATAGAATAAAGTGGATCACCTTTTTTTTTTTTTTTTTTTTTTTTTAAGGCTGGGAAATCATCCAATGACTGCTCCCGCTCTGGGTGGAGCGGAAGGGAGTGTCAGACTCTTACTGACTAAAACCCATCCATGTTCCTTCCGTAGCCCTTTATGTTCCGGGGTAGCGGTAACCCTTTCGGACAATCCCGCTTACCCGGCAGGCTTGGCCCTGAGGGGCCCCTTCATATGCTGACATCTCTTTGAGGCGCGCGTGGAACATATACGCGCCGTACGGCACGGGTCTGTTGCTGATCGGACGGTGAGTCACCCATTACTCACCGTCCGCAGGCCCGCGCCTACGGTGGCCGGGAGTCGTCACGTGGCTCCCGACGCCCGGGGCGTCTCCTGCGGCGGCTGGGACGGGAGGACCTTTCTCTCTCCCATCCCGCCACCTCCTTCGCGAGCATGACTTTTTCGCAGAAGGAGGTGACTGCCTCCCACTCCCTCTCGCCCCGGACCATGGCTTGCACCAGGGCCGGGCGCGAGAGGTCGCCGCCGCCGATCGCCTCTACGAGGACACGGCGGTGCTCTGCCCATGCGGGGCAGGTTTGCACCGTGTGCTCTACCGTGTCCTCTGGGCGATCCTCGCAGTGGTGACACCCGGGCGTTTCCTCCCGCCTGATGATGTGCAGGAACCTCCCGAAACATCCATGTCCGGTGAGGACCTGCGTCAGGCGGAAGGTGAGGGCGCCGTGACGCCTCTCTAGCCACTCCTCAAAGAGGGGCCTTACCGCCACTATCGTGGCGTGCCCTGCGCTGGGTTGCGACAGTCGCTGCTTCCAGGCCGCCATGAGATCGCGCCGGAGGTCCGTCCGCTCCGCCGCAATTTGCTGCGGAAACGGAGTTTCCCCCCGGCTTAGTGCCTCCGCGCGCCACTCGAACAGGCGCGCGAGGACTATCGCCTCCAAAAGTGGATCACCTAATACTATGCTTCTTATAACATAAAACACCTGAAAAATCTAATTTAATACTTATAATAGTATTTTAAAGGGGTAAAATTTTTCAGTTTGTTTGTAAGGGTGTAATCTTCAGAACTAATGATCCGAATCCAAAAATTTTTTCACAAATGGAAATCTACAGTATTGCCAAGTCTCATGTCTTCTTTGATAAAAACGAAGAAGTCATGGGCAGAAGCTAATTCTCATAAAAACTTAAAAAAATGATATTTTTTACACATAAATTAAGTTCCGAATTGATCAATTTGTCTTTCAATAATAATGTCAAGGATATTGAGTTATGTTCCGTGGGGCAGTTGATAGTTTTGAAAGATGGTGTAAATTAACCCCCGGGCCTGAACATTGTGAGATATGGGACTTGTTGAACGATAAGCGGTTACTGGTCAATTAGTTTCACTAACTACAATTATTTGGAATTATCATCTTAGAGGTAGAAATAGTCTAAACTTTTGAATGAAAGCTGATTGATTAGGCAGACTGTAACAACTATAATCATTACGATTTATTATTCGGCTATAAAATGAATCTACAAATATAAGAACAAATATAAGACTTATATTTCTAAGGTTCGTTAAATGCAATTTAGAAATCATACAACGTGTTTTTTTATATAACAATCATATTCTTTGTAAAAATAATAAAAAAGTCCTAGAATATGTTTCAAAGATAACATCAATCATGATTAATGTATCTCGATGTGTGTAGGTATTTAAGATTCATTTATAAATACGAATTATTCATTTTCATTCATACTTATCATTCATAGTTAAAGTTAGGAAAAAGCGATGTCAAATTTTACGTAAGGGTGTTTTACATTAATAATCGTTTTCCGTACACTTTCCAAAATTCGATCCCTATTAGCGACACTATCGATTGATGTAATAAAATTTAATAAAAAAAAGCATTTACTATATAAATTCTTCAAAATCAACGGGTTCGATGCCGGGCTAGAAATATTAATTTATCAAAGATCCTATGATGCAGTATTAGTTTTCTTCAAAATGAAGCACGAGACTACTTTGAGTACTTTTCGCTATTTTTCATAGTTTCGATTTTGGCCATCCATTTGAAAAATTCAGCCAGTATGGTTATTATGGCTAAATTTTTGCGGAATAATTATTTCGTGAAATCATGACATTTGAGGGGAATTCAGAGTTGTTTTGATGATAGTTATGAATACACTTTATTTCTTAAATACGTACTTGCTTTGACCGCGAATCATATTTTGATCAACATACAACATATTACTGACCTGCAAATTGCAAAAAACTTATGAAAATATGAAATTTGCGTGCTTCCCTGGCGGATCCTGTAACTACTTACTTGTTTTAAATTGGTCGGCGACCAAGCAAAAACCGGCCTATTAAAGCTGGTACAAGGTTGTAAATTGAGGAGCAATACAGATCGTTGTAACAGTTCAGCCCGTAGTACCATTTACAACAGGTTTACGCAGTAGTTAACAAAGTTTAGGAGACATAAACACCCACACGTGTATGTGTTCCGTGTCAACTGCGTGGGACACTCTTTGATAGAACAATGTAGGTAGGGCCTGCAACTAAAATTGATAAACTGTTCATTTTCTAGAACGTTCACTGTTTTTGAGTAATATATTGAAAAAAAAAACAGAAATGAAATAACATTGTTTTGTTCTGTAAATCAATTGATACGGAATCACTTTTACACTTCATATATTATATACATTTTTTAAACAGGCGAGTGATATCGGCGTTTCCTATCTGACTACTCTGAAAAGAAAGGGCCGAACCAAACTAATAGAAAACCTATAAAGAATTGCTACTTATTTATATTACAAACATTCAAACGCCATACATTAAATACATCAACGTAGCGAAAACTTACATCTTCTATTATTCATTCATTTAAATAAACAGTCAGAGGCAGTTGATTTAACCATTTTGTGACAATTTTGTTAACACATAAAAGTGATAATGTAAGAATTTCGTTGCTGACTGTACACGGTAGCCAGTTTATATAGTAAAAATAATTCCGGTTTTATGGACTCACGCGCATTTTCCAGGATAACTTGACAATCGTTTTTAGTCTGTTTTATCTGCGTTTTGTTTTATTTGACGATAATCAGTTGTAGGTATTTTAGTGATTTGTCTGGCTGGCCGGTGGCTCGTTTCCGCCGAGCCTTAGGGTTCTAAAAGTAATTAATATCGGGTTGATGAGGATCATTTTATATACACCTTTATCATAATGTACCGCGCGTGTCTATATATAAAATATGTAGAGATTTTCCTAGAAGATTCGTGAGAAAAGCATAGGTACTTAATTTATTATGCACCACACTTTGCACTGTGGCGGAATCTCCGCCCATTGTGCATTTGCTAAATACTTCATAATACGACTCCTGTTCTCAGAAATCTATGCTAAGATTATGTCTAATAGTCTGTGCATCTGTTTAGATATTCACCGACATGACGGCAAATGGCTGATCGCTCGATCGCGTGCGTTTGCACGGCCATTTCTATGCTAAGTTATGATTTGATTGAGCTTAACAATATAGATAGCTGAAACTACCACTATTATCCATACACAGTTTCAAAATAATGTCAGTGCCTTTTTTTTTTTTTTTTTAAGGCTGGGAAATCATCCAATGACTGCTCCCGCTCTGGGTGGAGCGGAAGGGAGTGTCAGACTCTTACTGACTAAAACCCATCCATGTTCCTTCCGTAGCCCTTTATGTTCCGGGGTAGCGGTAACCCTTTCGGACAATCCCGCTTACCCGGCAGGCTTGGCCCTGAGGGGCCCCTTCATATGCTGACATCTCTTTGAGGCGCGCGTGGAACATATACGCGCCGTACGGCACGGGTCTGGTGCTGATCGGACGGTGAGTCACCCATTACTCACCGTCCGCAGGCCCACGCCTACGGTGGCCGGGAGTCGTCACGTGGCTCCCGACGCCCGGGGCGTCTCCCGCGGCGGCTGGGACGGGAGGACCTTTCTCTCTCCCATCCCGCCACCTCCTTCGCGAGCATAACTTTTTCGCAGAAGGAGGTGACTGCCTCCCACTCCCTCTCACCCCGGACCATGGCTTGCACCAGGGCCGGGCGCGAGAGGTCGCCGCCGCCGATCGCCTCTACGAGGACACGGCGGTGCTCCGCCCAAGCGGGGCAGGTTTGCACCGTGTGCTCTACCGTGTCCTCTGGGCGATCCTCGCAGTGGTGACACCCGGGCGTTTCCTCCCGCCTGATGATGTGCAGGAACCTCCCGAAACATCCATGTCCGGTGAGGACCTGCGTCAGGCGGAAGGTGAGGGCGCCGTGACGCCTCTCTAGCCACTCCTCAAAGAGGGGCCTTACCGCCATTATCGTGGCGTGCCCACCATTTCTATGCTAAGTTATGATTTGATTGAGCTTAACAATATAGATAGCTGAAACTACCACTATTATCCATACACAGTTTCAAAATAATGTCAGTGCCTTAATGTTCATAATGTTCGTCAGTTATGATGACAAACATTATCATAAATTAATCATAGTCACCTGAAAAAAGGATGACAAATGTCTTCGTGTACTTTCATCTTTCGTCTTAAGTAATATTATGACTTACTAGCTGCTCTCGCGCGCTTTTACCCGCTGCTCAGCTCCTTTTGGTCGTAGCGTGATGTTCCTATAGCCTTCCTCGATAAATGGACTATCCAACACAAAAATAATTTTTCGATTTGGACCAGTAGTTCCTGAGATTATCGTGTTCAAACAATTAAACTCTTCAGCTTTATAATATTAGTATAGATCACATAATTATTTTAATTAAAATATACGATTAAAAGTCCTCGGTCTGGCATTTCTAGAAAACCATACAATATGGTGAACGTCATACCAAACGTGACGTCGTATATCTCACTCATGAGTGTCCCTATGTTATGACGTAATGTTATTTTGTTGTTCGTCAACATGACTTAAAATTAAAGCCCAATATTGACATGTTTAGTTTACGACGCCATGTTTGTGACGTCACTTATACACAGGTGGTACTGTGTCATTGTGTAAACGTCTTGCATGGAAGCAGGAAGTGTTATTGATACGACAACAATAAGACGTTTTATTATTATACTAGCAGCTGCTAGCGGCTTCGCCCGCGTTGATGTCAGAAATGATCCCAAGGGAACGTACTACCGGGATAAATAGTATCCTATGTGTTAATCCAGGTCATAAACTACCTCTGTGCCAAGTTTAATCCAGACCCGTTCAGCCGTTTGAGCGTGAAGGACGGACAAACATACAAACACACACACACACTCACAAACTTACGCCTTAATACTATTATTATATACTTAGTGTGATTCAGTTACCTACTCTTATTTATTTTAGGCACCTATAAAATAAAATGTTAGTTTGTTTTAATTCAATCGACGTGAGCACATTAAGGATTGTCTGTGTTAAATGAAATTCAATGAAAAATAATTTATCGATAAATTAATCTCTTAATAAAATGGAATTGGTTAGAATGGATTTAGTTAGAATTTAATTTCATAATAATTTTCGATTGTCCGAAAAGCGTTTTTTTTTTGTTGTATTTTTAAAATAAATTGTTGTCGAAAATCCACTTTCATTTTTATTCACTTGCTTAAATCGTGAGGAAACCAGCATGTCTAAGAGATATTTCTCAACAACATGTGAAGCTAAGTCAGAGGCCCATGGGCAGCATAAAAACTCTGACACCAGGTTAGTCACTGACCAAACGAAAAGAAGAAAGAAGAAGGAGACTCTTATTTCATTACCTTAATAGCCAAATAACTCTTAAAACATTTCATCACCAAATTATACAACAATGAGTCTATATACAGCAGGTACGCAAGTTCACAATTCCATACAATAAATTGAGATGTTAGCATTTTACGTGTTTTTTATTACCATGAATAAATATTGCGACTTTCTTCCCACCGTGAGTAAGCGATGGTACTTTTGTATTAAGGACATGATATATTCATTGTTTTTAGGGTTCCGTATCAAAAGGGTGTGGACGGGACCCTATTAATAAGGCTCCGCTGCTGTCCGTCTGTAACAGAGTTGAATCTTTTGAACGGTATATACATTCAGTCAAAAAAGTATCGGGAATGGATGATTTGTTTATGGTTCAAAATTAAAATTTTTGTTTTTTTTGTAGTTGTTAGATTGGCACAACTGTTTTCCATTTTGGCGCGGAGTTTGAGTTGCATCTGTTATTTATATTAAATACAGTGCTGGTTTTAGTAATATCATATATAGTGTGTATTGCGAATTTCATAATGGACAAAAATATCGAACAAAGAGTTTGTCTTAAATTTTGCATCGCCAATGAAATTTCGTGTTCGGAGTCACTGAAACTGTTACAGAAGGCTTACGGTGAATCGACTTTACCAAAAACTCGTGCTTATGAGTGGTTCAAAGCGTTCAAAAGCGGTCGAGATGTGATGGAAGATTTGCCTCGCTCTGGTAGGCCGTCAACGTCTGCAACTGAAGTTAACATCGCAAAAGTGAAGAAAATATCGCGGTGTTGTGCACTCTGAATTCTTACCGGAAGGTCTAACGGTAAATAAAGAATATTATTTGAGCGTTATGCGGCGTTTAAGAGAGCAAATTCGACGAAAAAGGCCAGATTTGTGGAAAGTAAATTCTTGGATTTTGCACCACGACAATGCGCCTTCGCACAAGGCTATCATTGTGAACGAATTTTTTACCAAACACTCAACAAATACCATCCAGCAACCACCATATTCACCAGATATGGCTCCTGCTGACTTTTTTCTTTTTCCTAAACTCAAATTACCACTTCGTGGCACCCGTTTTCAATCGATAGAAGACATAAAGGAGAATTCGCGGCGAGAACTGAACTCAATTCCGGAAGCAGCGTTTAAAAAATGTTTTGATGAATGGATTATTCGTTGGCGCAAGTGTATCGTTTCTAAAGGAGCATACTTTGAAGGTGATAAAATAAATTTGGATGAATAACAGACATTTTGTGTATTATTGATCTTTTCCCGGTACTTTCTTGACAGAGTAGTATATAGGAATAGGTGGACGCATGTACTTGAAATTTTTTACGAAGTGTGTACTACTGTAGCCGCTATATATTTTTTTTTTGTTTAGCCTATACTGTTCCACTGCTTAGCAAAGGCCTCCCCCAAATCCTTCCAGAAATCTTTCTCTTAAGCCTCCTCGATCTATACCTTGCGACCCGCCGCCGCTATATCGACTAATAATAAAAATAAATAAAGTTATAATTTATAAACGTCCATTTTAGAAACATGTTTTTTTCGGCGTTTTTTGTCTATGCACTGCACCTAAAATATTGTGCGGTAGTGCGGAACATTTTGTAAGCGAATCCGACTCGCACTTGGCCGCTTTTTTGTACTATCTAGGGGAGATTTATTTGTGTGAATGGGACTGTGATTGCTGTTGGGTTTCTGTTGTTATTGATGAAAATGTATGGGAAGGTTCGCGGTCTTTGTAATGGATTATGTGTTATTGTATGTTTGTATCTTGCTAATTAAAATAATTCCATTGAATGTTACGCAATTTAACTTTAGAAGTGTTTATATACATAACATACCAAATTCCCCGAGTGTTGTGGTGTTGTTGGCAGTGATGAACCCATAGTATATCCCATTTCGCCAGTTGTGTTTATGACCCATGTAAAAAGAGTGAGCTTATTGCCATTAATCGGGCACCAAATAGAAAAACCCAAAAACACTGCTCTATCTGGGAATTGAACCCAGGACCTCGTGATCTGCATTAGCGCCTACACCTAAATACAAAAACTCTTGAAAGTCTAAAAAAACACATTGTCTAAATTAATCACCGCGTCTATCCAAAGATTAGTTTTTTGCTTCAGGAAAAACTAAAGAGAGAGTGATCAACTTTTTCCTGTAAAACTTTTCAGGCAATCTTGCGAAAGAAGCCTTTGAGCTGAAACTATTTGAAACTTAACGCCTAGATTAATTATTTTCTTTGCCCACAAAAACAAAATACTTTATATTCAGCCCTAATAGTTTTCATTCATACTTCTACACAGACAACTTTTAACGCGAAAAAAGTGAGTCGGTAGTTCCCCTTTCTCCAAACAATTCAAAAACTTCATTGCATTTTCCAATTAGACTGAACCAAAAGTTTCTGAACATTCCTGAATTCTCAGAGATAAACTAATTTTTATTATTCATGGCACTGAATTTCAGTGGGAATCCCGGAGTTCCTGTTGACATAATCCCGGATACCGGGTGGAATAGCTACTACTTCGGTGAATAAATTTAAAATGTCGAAAGAATTATTTATCTTCTTTCTCTCTGGGGAGACTTAAGTGAGCGTCTCTCTGTTCCTTTTGTGAAACTTCGTAACAATAGTATTTGTTTAACTTGTTTTTATGATTGTTTTTTGTTGACTTGAGTGTAAAGGGTTGAGTTGAGTAAATAAATGGTGGTCTTTGGTTTCTGTTGGCTCTTGTGGGATAGAGGCGTGAGTTGATGTTGTTTAAGTATATTTGAGAATGGACGGCGCCGTCGAGGCTGGCCCAGGAAGAGGTGGCGAGACTACCTAGAGGCATACCGCAAAGGATAGATGATATAGCTCAAGAGAAAGATTTCTGGAACGATTTGGGGGAGGCCTTTGTTCAGCAGTGGGACAGTGCAGGCTAAGTAAAAAAGAAAGTTATATTTACGAAAAGTTTCTTGTTTCTTCGATAGTAATTTTTTAAATAATATTCTGAGACATTCTTTAACAAGATACATTCAATAGGCAGATAGATGATTTATAACAAAGTCAAAGTTTCAATTAAAAAATTCAAAAAACTTTTCTTGAAAGCCAAGAAGGCTGAACGTCGCGATTATCTTTAATTTGTATAACTCCATCCTACTAAAATAAAATTGACGTAGGTAATCCCTGAAGGAATTATTACTTTAGTAGTTTGTAAGCCGTCAAGGACTCAAGGATTACGTCAACGAAGGCCTAAATCCTTTACGAGCAGCCTGAATTCCTAGTACAAAACACGACACATGTCTTGTCTGCAAATCGGTTTGCGTCAACGCCTGAAAATCCTGAGTAATGCTAGGATTTGTCACAGTTATGTGAACTTTGAACGAGGCTAATATTATATCGCCGATATTGCGAGTTTTGAGACGGGAGAGTTTTAGTTCTTTTTAGTGTAACTAGATGGCGTTAGTAGTTCATTAAAGTGTTGAACTTTTTCAAACAAATTGAACAGTAATATATTGTTCAATGCTTGTTTTCAATGGTAATTATTCGTACAACCCCATCTGTTTCAAGAAGGTACATCTACCTACTTAAATTGTATGTTTTCTGTGAGCTTTCATGAAAGAGACTCAACTGTTTGGTAATAATTTATTTTAATTTAATCTAATACCTCATTACTATCTGTAATTTTATGGTTTCTCTCACTATTCATAGTTTTCATTAACAAGAATGGATTAGACACACAATCCTCAAGTATTTAATTGTCGATTTCATCAAAATTTAAGTTACATTCGCTTTTCGGATTACGTGCGACTTAGTGTAATCCTTTAAACCCAAATAAGTTTTTACTCGCCCGCGTCGAATCTGACGGGTTTATGTGGAATGTATTTCTGTATGTGTCGTGAGAATTTGTGAGGTTTAGCTTATGTGGTGTGATGAAGATAAGACACGTATTTTCTTGATAGAGCTCTTTGACTTGTTGTAGGATTTGTAGAGCCTAGCGTAAGGGACTAGAGGTAGGGACTTATAACAAACTCAAAATATTAAAATCGAGGTTATTATTATTAATTTATTTATTTAAATTAAATAATAAATAAATAATTTTATTTGAACACAAGGATAGTACGGAATTGTGTCTTAAAACTAAGTTGTACAACAGAGATAAAAATTCAACGTCGAACTTCTGACTTCTAAACTAGGCAATAAGCCTGTAACTTAAAAGCCAGATAATTAAAATTCATATAATTAAATGTTAGTTAATAATATTAGAATAAATTAGTACCTATAACATATGAAATACACAAACATTACATAATATTAAATAAAAATCAATTTGTACAATACTTTTTTTATGCTCTTGTTAACGTATCCCTAAATATGGCTTAACTACTCAAAAGAAATATTATAAGTACCTATATAGAAAAGAACTTTTGATGCTCTTTGATAATATACTTATTATTTCTGTATATATTACTATGAATATTTAGCTTTTAAATGTAAATATGATTAAATTAGTGTTAGATTATAAACTATTGATTAATTAGTAATTATGATGAAATAATTGAAACTGAAATATGTTGAAGTACAAAAAGGTGTTATTTATACATTTTAGAAAAGAATATAAATTTTATATCAAACAAAAATGCAAATAAAACTTAACATCCTTGTCTATTTCCCGAAAGGGTTAGTCCGAGGTGTACCATAACACCCACATTCCATCAGTTATGTTTGAGTCCCAGTAGCAGAGGCGAGCCTATTGCCATGAACCGGGCACAAATCCAGACTCCGGGTTCAAACTCAAACTCAACTCAAACTCAAAGTATTTATTTCAAATAAACCAATTACAGGCACTTTTGAATTGTCAAGGTGTCGGTCAGTCAGAGAGATGAAGCTAGTTGCCCATTCCAAAGCAGTAGGTACCTATGGAGAAGAACGCGCAAGAAACTCCATGGACACTCTTTTAAACAAAATATGTTTACAAAATATTGGTTACATAGTTCATATTAATATTATACATGTGAGAACGATGCAGAACGTTAAAAGCATCCTCCCTCATCATTCATCAAAGTTTTATTAGGTTTTTCTATCTCGAATGTCTTCCTTCTGAGACATTCGAGATAGAAAAACCTAATAAAACTTTGCACGACCCGGGCATCGAACCCAGGACCATTAGGTCCTCCAGGAGCATTCGCTCATCAGTAGCGATTGCGAGCAATACACCAACGAAGCAGTCTAAAGTACAAATATCTACGTGTCATCACTACATAGTATAAAACAAAGTCGCTTTCTCTGTCCCTATATCCCTATGTATGCTTAAATCTTTAAAACTACGCAATGGATTTTGATGCGGTTTTTTTTAATAGATAGAGTGATTGAAGAGGAAGTTTTATATGTATAATTGGTCGACATATTATGCGGGCGAAGCCGCGGGCGGAAGCTAGTTTTCATAATAAACATGAGAGGAGACACTTCTGATCAAGGTACTGTAGAGCCTAGGTGAAACCTTATGTGGGACCTAGCTGGTTGGGTAGAAAATACGGCAGCATTCGAGCCTTCAAAATACCTGGCAGCATTCGAGCCTTCAAAATACCTGGCAGCATTCGAGCCTTCAAAATACCTGGCAGCATTCGAGCCTTCAAAATACCTGGCAGCATTCGAGCCTTCAAAATACCTGGCAGCATTCGAGCCTTCAAAATACCTGGCAGCATTCGAGCCTTCAAAATACCTGGCAGCATTCGAGCCTTCAAAATACCTGGCAGCATTCGAGCCTTCAAAATGATAAATTAATTTTAATTGTTTATATATAAAAGACTAGCTGCTTCCGCGCGGTTTCAGCCGCTGCTCAGCTACTATTGGTCGTAGCGTGATGTTACATATAGCCTTCCTCGATAAATGTACCTACTATCCAACACAAAAATAATTTTTCAATTCGGACCAGTAGTTCCAGAGATTAGCGCGTTCAAACAAAACAAACTCTTCAGCTTTAATTTATAATATTAGTATAGATTCGAATGTGGACTCTGTCAGTAGGCGTGCTACTGAACGGATGTTTTCTGAAAGTAATAAATTCATTAGCTGCTGCAATTCATTAACTCAGGGTCACCCTTCACAAATACATACACACGAGGTCTCCACCTCTGTGTGAGGTGGTGGAGGCGCCGGAACCAGTTCTCAACCAAAACTGATAAGACTCTCAAGTCTATGTTTTTTTTTAAATCTTGTCGAATCATAACATTAGGTCACCCCGAAGGTTCTATATTACCGTGATCCGTATAACGTTAGGTTAACTCGATAATCTGCTCCAATTACTGCGACAGCAGGCTGTGGTTGGTGCCACCTTCCGCCAATTACGTAATTCTCAGATCCTTGGGTGGACTTAGATGAACTTGGGTGAACTTGTATTAAAACCAAGTGCGATGTGTGTAAACAGGATAAGGAACGGAGTGCAGTGTGTTGTATTGTTGCTTTTTTACGATTCAATTTTCTTTCGGCAAATAGAATTAGTGGGTATGTTTGGTTCTTAAACTAGTTGGTATTAAATTAGTCTAAATAATGTATTTATTTGCGTAAGCTATCGACTTCTTATAATTGATAGAAATGTTTATTAAAATACCGAATTACAACAAGGTGTTATTTTTTTAAATAAATAATATATGTCATTACTATAGGGTATGAATGAGACCATATCAAAGAATCAACTGGCATATGAATTATTTTTCAATTATATTTTTTTATGTTTTCGTTTGACATACAAAATAATTCGACAAAGTCACGAATATTTATGTAAAACACTCTTACGAGAAATATGCCAACGTCACTTTTTCAAAGCTTTGATATTTACACATCGAGATAAATTAATTAAGAATTGATGATATCTTCAAAACTATGGACCACAATCATATTCTCGGACTTTTCGTATTATTTTTATTTACAAAATATAACCCATATACAAAAAACCACGTTGTATACCTATGTAAAGATTTCACAAAAATAAATGGGGAGCGAAATCATCGTTTATTTTATTAAATGTTAATGTAGCCCGCAAAAAGCTCTATAACCATTCAAACATTGTAAAAACGTCCTCCCTTGAAAAGAAATGGAAAGTATAATACTTTTACGTGCCTAATATAAAAATAAATGGAGTAATTCCCACGGTGTCTCTTTACTTACAACAGCAGGTGATTACTGTTCGCATTGTTTAAATCTTTTACTTTTATGACAGGTATTATGACAAGATGCAATATTTACCTCCATCATCATCATCATCATCCGCCTAAGCCTTTACTTAAGTTGAGGTCAGCTTCCGGTCTGACCAAGTCCAGCTTAGTTAAAGTCGAATCATTTAATTCACTTTTGAACGTCAAAATGAACAAGAAATAGAATTGATTCTAGTCGCCCCTTTCAAAAGGTAGTTTTGTAAGGAGAAGAATGGGCAAGAAACTCCACAGTACTACACTCTTTAAAAATGTTTTACAATATTTTGTATACATGAATTATATGTAAAGACCATGTACCTAGAATAAAAATACTACAGCACAAAATGTGAAAAGAAAAACACATTTAACAATGGCAGGTAAAATTAATTGTGTCATAAATACATGGTGCTCATATATTTACAAACATTCTAAAATACAATAACAAATCAATCAACGTGTGATTTAAAGTTAAAGCTTCAAACTAATATTTAAACTGGTGCAACTGCATATCTGACCTCCACAACCCAGTTACTGGGTAAGACTGGTTGTTAGATTAATTGAATGCAACAGGATAATATAATAAAAAATAACGTTTACCGATTTCCTTATTTTTATTTCAAAACGAGTCCGATTACAGTAAACCCGTCTATTTGGCACAAGATTCGAATGAGGGTTAACACAGTAGCCGAAGGTATAACACAGACCTCTTGGCCCTTTTTATTATTCATGAATATTAAACGTGAGCATAACGGCCCTCGACTTTCTTAAATGACACCCTAAACTTTTTCAACTGATTATAAAATTTAAAAAAGTTTTATCAAAAGACTGAACCGTTTTTGTGTGTGAGGGTATAATAAGGATCACTTTTACAAAAGAGTAGCTTTTACCAGCGGCTTCGCTCGCGTGTATGTGGGAAATTATCACACGGGAACCGTACATTTTTCCGGGATAAAAAGCTTATATGCTATTCGAGACTATATTATATCTTTGTGCCAAGTTTCATCCAGATTCGTTAAGTAGTTTTTGAGTTTATTCGTTACAAAACATACATACAAATCTTTCCTTTTTATAATATTATCTATCTATTTATAATATCTTTTTTTCTTCTTTCTAACCCCTTATGCACACACCTATTAACAGACAAGAAGAAAGCAACAGAGAAATACATACAAAGGTGATGCTTATTTCTAAAGAAATCTCTTCCAGCATACGTGCGATAGGAAAGTAGATAAAAAGAGATGAAGACAACGTTTGTAAGAGTAGAAGAGAAAACAAAAAGAAACAATTCGTCATTTGTTTTTTATCGTACCTAGCTTTCCTTTTTTAGCAATTCAAATGTTGGTATCTCCACTTTAGATAGCTTGAATCTCACTAAGATTACAGTTTGCATTCGATGTGATGTGTGAGAGCGCTGCAAACGCCCCGTGTTAATTACTCAAACGAACCTGTTTACTCTTGGAGCTTAGCGACCCAACAAGGTATTAGGGAATAAGCTGGACTGATAACACGCTCAGTATTTAAGCTAGGCACTCCAATCTAGCCATGTTGTCAATTGAATAACCTCAAAAGTAGTTTTACTATCAAAGCCCACATGTACAGCCAGCACATCAAGTTACCACAAACTGTAAAATTTTCACAATCGATTTTGAACTTAACAATTTACGCTTTAAGGTTTAAAATAATTTGGAAAAAATTGACAGTTAGATATAACTTGGTGCGCTCGCGACAGTACCACAAATCACTGCTAAACGAACTAATCATCGTAATATTTCTGTCTATCGTTTGAAGATGATAAAGACAGCGATAGGTTTTCATATTATGTTTATTGTTGAACGAGTTAATTAGTGAGTTATTGTGCAAGCGGGTTCTCTAACAGCTGGCCTAACATAGTACGAAGTTACAGTCAAATAAAAAGGCAGCTTATACAGGGTGTAACCGAAAGGGTATATACATAAAAAAGGATATACAGACCACCAAACTGAACAACTTTTACTATGGGACCAACATCGAAATGGTGAAAAAAAATCAGCCGTGTCCCTACATTTCGACGAGTCACGTGACCAAAAAATGTAATAAAAATGTATAGAATAGCTGATTTTTTATCATCACTAACGTGCGGACTACTGTACCAATAAAGGACCAGGTAAAGCAACAGCATCCACAGAGTGACCTGACTACTAAACTCAAAGAGACCATATCCCCAACATCAATTACCTACCCCAAATTCACACCGTCCAGGTGAGGACAATGTGGCAGCCTGCTAATCACGAGATTAACAGTATAATTATGTACGTGACGAGGTATTCCTACGCCGTATCAAATTTATGAGTTTGTACGCACAGCATTAGCTGGTAACCCTTCGTTAAGGTAACGCAAACAATCACAATTGTTTCTGCCATTTGAAGGGTTAACGTTTTCAGGTTATGAATTGGGAATTTTAATCAAGATTTGTTTTTATTTTTTTGAAATAAGAATGCTTTGTACGTTTTCCCATTCATGAATAAAAATTTGCTTAATTAATTGTAAAATTGTGCATTTTCATAATTATGTGCCCAGCGGAAAGAAAGTCGTACAATCGGAAATATTCTTTATACTTAAAAATATTTATTTATTTACATTGGTTTTATTAATGTGTGTGTAAGTGTGTCAGGAGTTCCTGGCTAAGTAATAACAGCCGGGCGGGCTTATACATCAAGTTTAACAACGCTTACCAGGGTTGATCGTGGATGGGGGACCATCTTTACATAACGAGACTTCTCCGTGTCTCGGGAATCATATAATCATGAAAACGCAAAACAAAACTGACATTAGTTCGGTGTGAAAGAAAGGCAGTGTAGGAAGGTAGATTGCACAAAGATCACCCATTTTGTAATTAAATCTTATTTTATGTTCCCACAGTCTAAGAAACTACTACACTGACTCACCGTATGATTAACATTTATAATTTATCGATGAATTATTAGTAGTTTAGTCGCAAATGATTTTTTAAGTTTTTGCCCCGTTCGAACACGATGTACCTATCTTTACTAACAGCGCTCCGGCGCGCGCGCGTCGGTGCCACTTTTTTACAAGGTCAGTTTTTATTTACAAAGGATGGTTGCGTTTTACTCTGATTTGTAAGCTATTTAGTTTGTTTGAAAAAATATAAACCTCATTTTGGTGCTTTTTATTTTTATACCGTATCGAGTTAATACTAAACACGTATAGTATACGTAGTGTAATTTAATGCCCCTCTGTCATATCAACTCTGTATATTATGTAGAAGTAGTAAAAAAAGGGAAGAGCTCATAGCGCGTCAAAAAATTCATCCCCATCGCTGTCAGCGGGAAATGTGCCCAAAAGGCTGGCAGCGATGCCACGTTGGATGGCAATGCTGACACTTTGACCTAAAAATTGAACAGCCCTCGGTCACGTGTAGAGTAATACTATTCATAGTTTTAATTAAAACTATTAGAAATATTATTCGACCAGGATCTTTAGCTGTTCGATTAACAGCAAACTAAATTGCAAGGCATTAATGAGTCTCTTAAAAGGAAGTACTGCAAAACTTACCTATCAAGCCTAGATAATATTAGGTAAAGAAGCAATAAAACAAAAATACACATTAAACCAAGTCTAAAATATAAACATGAAACCCTTTATTTCTGACCATAATTTATAATAATCACCGCTACTTTTCTTGACCTCGCCGACCACATTTTCAAGTCTTAAAATAGCTGTAAAAATGAGGCGGAATGTGTATCTGCAATATTTCAAGGGCTTTATTTTGTTCCACATTTTGTCCCCAGATAATAGGCGGGGATTTTCATGGTGCTACTGTTTTGTATAAGATTCTCTGGTTCCCCTTTCAACGAATATAATTACTGCTATGTTTTGCATTGTATATTTTGGTAAAAACTGTTTCGGGATTTTGGTTTCGTTTGTTCAGCGAAATTATTGTTTGGATTTGCTGCTTCCTTTACATTAAAATTCAATTCTGTACAGATGTTTGGGGTCAAACTTGGTATAACTTTGGTGCCTTATCAAAGTGGTGGATGGTCACACAATAACGGCTATCCAAATACAGAGCCTTTTATGACACTATAATATCACGCCTTGTTTTCTCGTAGGGTTAGGCTGAGGTATACACGGCAGATACACCCATATTTCGCCAGTAATGTTTAAGTCCTATGTAATAGGAGGTGAGCCTATTGCCTAATGAAAAGACTCGATAACACATTTCCCAATCTGGGAATCAAATCTAGCACCTTGTGTTTAGCAGTAGCGCTTGCAACTACTCGAACCAACGAGGCAGTGTTGCTGCCTCGTTGGTTGCCTTAGTGTCAAATACTGGAAAATAGCAGATTTTCATGACTGAACTGACTGACTGAAAACAAATGCATTTCGAAAATTCTTTTACCTGAAGAAAAAAATGATCTACTTGGGAATTCCCAAGTAGATCATTTTTTTCTTCAGTAATTTTCACTAGTTTTTCTTCTGAGTAATTACCAATGCCTCGCCATCGCATCGTCGCACCTTAAACAAAACTAACTACGTCATAAAATACTCATTCACTAAACAATAGTAATATGGCAACGAATGCTAATTAACGATATACTCGTAATTGTAGAAGAATACGGACGTGTGAGAAGTAGGCACACTTAATTTGTAACGTTACTCAGTAAGTCAGTACGAAATTAACACTCTTCTACTAACACATTTTTAATGAAACACTTCCAGAAATTCACACGCGTTTCAAAATAATTCGGTATGATTGTGTTAGCGTGAATTGGCGTCATTGTTCGTTAACGCGATTCCAATTAAAAGACCTGATAATCATTTAATTTTCATATCATAATTAGATTAAGGAAACTTGTGGCTAAGTAAAAACAGCCACACGGGTCGACCGATTAGGTTAAGCTACGCTTGCCGCGGTTGGTTAGTGGATGGAATCCGGCGTTGACGGTGTCTTGAAACGTATGTTAGCGGTTGGTTCCGGCTGTCATTCGTGGATCTTTTTCAGTCGTCTGGCAACTAGTCTTACGATAGGGAAATCGAATTACCCAGTGACTGGGTTGTGGAGGTACCAGACTGTAATTAAGTTACATCCAGTTGAGAAAAAGCTAGGCAGACGATGATGATGAGTTAGATTTAGGGCCGTGAAGGTTCATGGCTGGAAATGGGGTTTATTTATCTCGAGGAAGCCTGAATATGAGCTTACTGTATGGCACAACGGCTTGGATGGGATTCAAAACACAAAAACAAAAGATCCTGAGATATTGGTGTGCCTATTTACGAATTACGAGCTGTTGTTCGTTTGCGTGTGTTTTAAAATTCATATTTATTCATTCAAATATCCAGGATAAAACCCCTATTTCCTTCTCCAGGTACAACGCTACCAATCTGTCATAATGGTTGGTAGACTGACTTAGGGTCCAAACACACAACCACACAACAACAAAAACACATGTGGTTGAAAGCTAATGCGTTCGGAAAATGAATAGTTTATTCACACGGACCACATTTTGCCGTCAGAATCAACCGGGCGATGCGGGCATATCGCAGCCGCAACGCAACTACCAGCGAGACCGCGCACATCGTAAACACAACGTTACGTCATTCAACCATTTGATTTGACTTTGTCGTTACCACAATGCCAATTCAAGAAGCTGCAGCGTAACTATTCACATGTAACCACTGCTGGCCCAGTTTTGTGGCTGCGAAATGGTGTGGTTGTGGTACGTGTACCGGGCCCTAAAGACAGACAGAGTTTTCGCATTTATTATATTTTAAGAAACAATTTTCTTTTACAGTCGTGTACTTACCCCAAAAAGAAAATCTGGCGTGATAATATATTATCGTTTATCGATGTCGAGATAGTTTTCGTCGAATGTCGAAGTCGAAAATCAAGGTTTTACGAGACGTTGATACTCCAATGTTATTCGTAATATCGTTTGTATTACACTTTGGATGTCTTGTCTCTGACAGTTTTGTTTTATTGCCGCAGACGAAGGAAAGAACAGAGAAATTCTGAAGAACAATGATTTGTTTTTACTGATGTAAAAGCTGGTGTTAGGAATTCAGTTTAAATTCGATGAAGATTGGTACGATGTGTTAAATGACATCTATTCATGTTTAATTGTCTTTTATTTTTTATTATTTTGGAATGAGCCTGCTCTTGACCTCGATCACACCTGGTGGAAAGCGATGGTTAAAGTCTGTGATGGAGCGAGCAAAAAAAATATGAGCTATGGAACAGCTCATATGTCATTTGTGCACACGTAACTCAATAAAATGTATGAAACAGCTCATATGGAGTCGTATTGGGGAGCTCAGTAACAATGAGTACAATGCTCCCACGAAATTCTAAGAGTTAATTTTTTAACACCTTATATTAAAAGATAATTTGTTTTTCAGTTTTAATATTAGGATATTTGTCGGCTTGTTGCTATTTGTTGTAAAATATTATATTTATTTTACTACCTCAATTCTCTACATTCCCGTTTTTTCTCAGCTAGATGAAAATAAACTTGCAGCAATTGCGAACATTAACTTGCTGGCTTAATAATTTACAGGAAACTTTAAGCAGAGCCTTTTCGTGAAACTAAAACATTGCTCTGTGGCAAACGTGAAGTGCTTCGTAGGTACTTGTACCTACGGCCTTCCTACGCTGCTAACGAAAGTCAAACATACCGAGTTTTCGCGTAGGAACTCGGTAAATCATACATTGACCAGTTTTGATACTTTTTTTTTTTTTTAAGTCTGGGAAATCATCCAATGACTGCTCCCGCTCTGGGTGGAGCGGAAGGGAGTGTCAGACTCTTACTGACTAAAACCCATCCATGTTCCTTCCGTAGCCCTTTATGTTCCGGGGTAGCGGTAACCCTTTCGGACAATCCCGCTTACCCGGCAGGCTTGGCCCTGAGGGGCCCCTTCATATGCTGACATCTCTTTGAGGCGCGCGTGGAACATATACGCGCCGTACGGCACGGGTCTGGTGCTGATCGGACGGTGAGTCACCCATTACTCACCGCCCGCAGGCCCGCGCCTACGGTGGCCGGGAGTCGTCACGTGGCTAGTTTTGATACTTCACAATGTATTTTTTTCGAAATAATTGGGATGATGACTAAAATATATTTTTTAGTCCGACAGCTAGAATATAAAAAAATAAATTCAAATTCAAATTATTTATTGCAATCCATAATGTACATTATAGGTGGTAAAATACAATTAAAGAAACAATCATGGACCCTGTCGGGCACAGCAAAATTAGAGAGTAGGTAGGAGAGAGGATGAGCGCCTTTATCAATTTTCCATATTATTTAAAGAATTAAAAGCTAGGTAGATTATTATTTTATTGTAATTAGATTTTTGTTTTGAATAGAAATTAATTGCATATTATTTACTTTATTTTATTATTGCATTTATTAGTTCAATCTTTTTATAATTTGTATTAATTATTTATTATTATATAATTTATCGACACGCTAAAAAGATCATTTATGTGCATATTAGTTATCTTAAAATACATTTTCATCATCAAATTATGTCTTATATAAAAATATAAATAGTGGACACTTCTTTTTTCTTTTTTTACGTAATCCAAAGATTATGTTGATGTATATTATTGTAATAATGTACTTGTGACGTAGCGAGCCCCCCACTTCCGAACTTTAATGCGTTTATCTCAGTAATTGTTTGTTAATATGATAAAGCGAAAAATACGTGTCTAATATATTTTTTTATTATATATCTGACTGACGGACGAAATATAATTTCTATTTTTTACTAGTCATCATCCCTACTGTAATGAAGTGTGTGAAAGGTCGCCGAGTCGATCAATCTACCAAGCCGTTTCCCAACTATATTGGGGTCGGATTCCGGCATATCCGGGTGCAGTGGAATACTAGTATTATACATGCAGTGACTGCCTATTTGAACTCCACAACTCAGTTACTGGGTAAAACTGTACTCCATGATAAGACTGGTTGTCAGAATTTCGGTCTTATGACGACCCGTAACCACTGTCAAAGATCTAGAAATGACAGCCGGGACTAACAATTATCCTGCTTTTAGAGGCACAGATATGAGTATGTTGAGTATGTAACATCCGCGGCAAGCGTAGCTTAACCTGTTTGATCGAGCCGTGCGGTTCTTTATTCATTAATTTATTATTATTTATCAGCAGATTTTTCGAATCAACATCAACATCAGGTCCGTGTGTCTGCAAGCATTTTGTGACTAGACAATTCGGTTTTAGTTGTTTGTTTTTGAGCATAACTCACGTAATGTAACAAAATCAAAAGTTATTTATTCAATCCAGGCTGAATATCAGCACTTTTTGAAGGCCAAAATTACATTTTATAATCCCCCAAAATGCCTGCCTTTCACCACTTTCTGGTGCTTTAGCTGGGAAGAAGAAGTAGCGCAAAAACTCTTCAGCAGTTCAGCAACAGCAGAAGGTATACCTCTGCACAATCCTTGGGAAAAACAGGCGTCATGTTATGTTATGTTTCTTAACACCAACGAAAAGCTTCAAATAATAATTTTCGATCTAATGAGGTGCTAAAATGTTTGGTAAAATTTTCGACAAAACGTATCCTGGATTAGCACATATTATGGATACCAGGAAACTCTGTAATAATACCAAAAAGTTTTTGAAATTCACAAAAGCTGCTGAATATCTTGAATTTGTAAAGACTGATTTAAAATTATAATAGTTATTTGCTTACCATATTTTAATGCTCAACTTTTTCTTCCTTTTAACTAAAACTTTGTTAAATACCGTTTAACATATATTTTGCTGCTGGCAATGATTATTATGTGTATAAGGACTGTGAGATATAAAAGGCGGTTTAATACTTTCGACATAAAGGAAAAAACTCCTTTTTAAGTTTTCTTCTTTTCGTGTGGTTAGTGACTAACCTGGTGTCAGAGTTCTTATGCTGCCCATGGGCCTCTGACTTAGCTACACAAGTTGAGAAATATCTCTCAGACAAGCTGGTTTCCTCACGATGTTTTCCTTCACCGATTTTTAATCAAGTAGTAATTATACAATACGCACATGAAGCCGTAAAATCAGAGGTACAGAGCCTTGGGTTCGAACTGGAGACCTATGACTTGGCAGTCCGACAGTCACACCACTAGGCCATCAGCTTCCTTTTTAATTAGTTTTAAAAGACTTGGACTCCATTTAACGAAATGTGGAAAAAAAAATCTGGCACAACTAAGACTATTTAAAAACCGAAAATGTTTTGGTCATGTTGTGTAACAAGAAAAATAGACTTAGTAAGCGAAGCTAGAACAATACGGGTGGTTTAAGAGCCACCAATTAGTCAATAGTCTAGCCCAGGATTAGGACTAATTTAGCCACTGCTAACAAGTAATGAATTCCGGGACAAAACCTGCAACATTCAACCTAAACGATCAACGTTTTAAGTTGAATTCGCATTGCATCAGAATTTATTGTTAATTTTCCTCTTTTTACAAAAGCAATGAAATCGTACGAGTTCCCATGGGTTCTGAATAAAAAAGCGCACGTTTTGTAATGCGAAACCAATTTCTTTTTCTAAAAAGAAAGTGACAGTTCATTGAACGAAAATAAAGTAAATCTCTGACAGATATTGAAAAGCGCGAATCAACATCCAATGAGGAATGTCGATAAACTTTTGATGCAAACACGAGAAATGCTTCCATATGGTAATGAGTAATAAAGAAGAAAATCCTTTGAAATCTCGGATAAGATAAATTGACAATCCCCAAAAAAACAATTGATATTCTCTGATGATGCTTACAAACATGTTAAGTGAACCGCTCATCCTCCGCATCCATTTAACACTGACAGCATCTGTATGTCGTAGCAGTAAGGGTGGTTTTTGAAGTGCCAGTTTTACCACTGCTGTGTGGTTGACCATACGTTGACATTATTAGTAAGATTGTAAAGTGTTAGCCTTTAGAAAAGGAAAAAAATATGGTTTGTATGTTCGCACTTCGACCAGTACCCGCGGCGAGTCGCGGTTTGTTTGCGCTTCTACCATAGCCAGAGATAATATACCAATTGCTTAAGAATCATCAGCATTTTAACCAGCCTATTATGTTTCCACTGCTGGGACAAAGGACTTCTTTCTGCGAGAGGGTGTGTGCTTTTGACCACACCATTGGAGCCGAGTTTTCAATTCAGCATCGAGTGTAGGATGTACTATGTAGCACCGCATTTGCACTGGGTTTTGTGTGGGTCAGTAATCCCCCATTTGGACAAATTGTGCCTGCAGCGGCCGACTTGGGTACGCAGTCGATTGAGAGCTTTCCATAATTATAGTGCACTGCAGTAGCATCACTGTGGTCAGCTGTTTTTTTTTTGAGGGTAGGAATCATCAAATTACCCCTCCCGCTCTGGGTGGAGCGGAAGGGAGTGTCAGACTCTGACTGATTAAAAGCCATCTATATTCTTTTCTTAGCCCTTTATGTTCTGGGGAAGCGGTAACGCTTTCACAATCCCGCTGAACTGTGGTAACCTACTGGGCTCTTTCAATAAGTACAATATCATCAGGAAAGACTACTATCGTCACGAAAAGAAAAAGCACCGAGTGTGCGCGATTCAACGTCCCCGATCAGCTGGGGCCAAGTATACTATATACGATTCAACGTTACCAACCGACTGGAGCTGAAGATACCCGATTCAGCGTCACCGTTCACTGTATATAAAGACCGAAAAATTAAATTGTGTCTAAAGAAGGTTTCGTTAAATTTCGCTATCGTTCCAGCCTCGTGTCGATTTCGGCAAACATGATTTGATATTCATTCTCCATCGATCACAGAACGTGGTTCGTCAACTCCTCGATCTAATTTTGGTAGACGTGGCAATCAAATTCGCCTATTTTGATGGATATCACGGTGTTACCATTATACACGGACTAAAACAACACTATAGCAATTAATTTTAATAACTGTACGTATTTAATTTCAGGGATTTAGGAATTACTTTAATGAGGGTGGAAATATAATTGTAGGTTTGTTAAAGAAATGAAAGCGTTCTAAAACAAGTTATAATTTAAACTTCAGTTGCTTCCAAAAGCACATATTTGTTGACATTTTTGGAAACTTAATCGTGAACAAAGAATAGTAAGCAATGTTATTGTAACGACATAGTAATAATAATAATAATAATATCCTTGGACATTTCACACAGCGCCATATCGTCCCAAGCTAAGCAACCCAATGATAGTGATTGAGTTTACTTCAGCCCCGCCGCGTTGTCCACATAGGCCATGGCTTATGCACGTCCTACTAATCCGAAGATCCGAAGATCCCCACATCCGGACAGATGCGGTTGCAGCGACGGAACCGGATTAAAAATGTTGCTATTGTATTACAATCGAAAGACGTCTAGATTTCGTATTAAGATTTAATGTTTTTTATTTATCCCTAACAGTCCGGTCAATTTAGACATCCGAGGCTACAATAATTCGCACCCAGCCGAAAGTTCGTAGGATTGTTCAAAACAACTTCATGAATGAAATCTAAAATGTCTTCATGGATCTGATACCGGTCTGGAGAAAAAAATACTCAGGTCACAAAAAACAGTTTTTCGCGATTGCCAGCTAAAAGTTTTATCATAAAATTAGTTCAGACAAAAACTATAGATCAGATAATAAATTATCTATACCAATGGCTTAAAGACGATTTCAAAACATAATCAGATTTTCTGTTGATAAAATGTATTTATAAAAGAACTAGCCGCTGCCCGCGGCTTCGCCCGCGAAATTTTTGAAATGTTTCATACTCTTTTGTCATTATCGTCGCCGCATCAGCATCGTTTTCAACCGAATCTTGATCGAAACGGCACATCTTGTCGCTAATGTTCTAAATTTCATTGCATTCCAATTAAATATGACATGCTTCTGTCTGCGGTTTCACCCCACATGGCAAAGCAAAGCCCTGCATCCGTGAACAGTTTGATAATTATAATATGACGCTGGTAAACAATGTCTTAATCTAGTCCAGTCGGTCGATTCTGTAAAAACCTGACCCTGAAATCTTAGATGAAGTCAGCTTGAAGTGAGGTGTCGTTCCACCTAATGCTAGCGATTGACACAATTGTCAGCACACTAAACTAACTTCACGTACGTTATCACGGTGAGATTTTTACAGAATACCGCTACTGGCATTCAAATTCAGTACATAGATAGCTAGGTACAGAGGCCAGCACATCAAGTTACCACAATCTGTCAAATTTCTTTGATAGTATTTCAACTTTATTGCAAAGACATAAGGTTCATTTTTAATTGAGAAAATTTGACAGTTAGGGATAGCTTGATGTTGCGTCTGTAGGTATGTAGCTATTTAAATGAACGTCCGGTGCGACTTAAGCAGTCAACCTCGCTGCTTGTAGCTGTCAGGCTCATACTTTTACAAGTTATGAGGTATTCTTATAATTCATGCCGATATCGGAGAAAAAGAAGAATCCCTGGTAATAATCCTCATTTAAACTTCGAAAAGTACATTTTGAAGTTGAATATGATAAAATGGGCGATTGTATACAGTACCATAAAATATAAGAAAAAGTTTGCCGAATTTGCATACAAATGTAAGGTATGTCTTTTAAATCTTTTATCATAATTTGGATGGAAGTCCCTTAACTTTTAAAGTAACCGCGTTTAAAACTCTGGAACCCACACTTTGGGATATAATGATACTATTGAGGAGATTACGAAAGTTTTAAGAAGATGAGATGGATAAATAAGGATCTAAGACCGACGTCCTTTGTGGGTCACCGAAGTTTGACATACAGCTTGTAGTGGCTTGGTTTCATCTGTTTTTTTTTTGTAGTATTATAAACAAGCTCTGGAACATGTCGTGAGGAAAGTTTTGAGTATGAATGTGAATATAAGGGTAGGGGAAGACCAAAGAAACGATGGATGGACTGTGTGAATAAAGATTTGGCTAGAAAGGGAAAGATATACCGAGATGATGACTGATAGAGAAGTATGGAGGAAAAAGACATGTTGGGCTGACTACAAATAAATAGGGACAAGGCAGTTGTATGGTGATGACGTAAGCAAGTTCTGATGCTGCCATTACTTGAGCAATAGAGTTAAAATTTGGTTTCAATTGGTTCTACTATAAGTAACCATCTTTACATAGCGTGACTCCTCCGTGCCTCATAAAGCACGTTAAGCCGTAGGTCCCGGCTGCCATTTGTGCATCTTTGACAGTCGTTACGGGTAGTCAGAAGCCCGAAAATCTGACAGCCAGTCTTACCAAGGGGTATCATAATACCCAGTTACTGAATTGTGGATACTGGGATTCAGCTACTACCGGTTAGTCTGGAAGCCGACCCATTCTAATAGTTTATATCTCTATCTGATAGCAAGAACATAACTTCCCTTCCATGTTGGAAATAAAACAAACTACCAAACAGATGCATTAAAAACTTTTGAAGAGACTTAGCGATTTAACGAGAACTCAGCGTAGAGAGGTTCCACCTCGCGGTTTACGAATGTGGTGAAGTTGCAGTTTGGTGCTAATGGTTCACAGATGGAGTTGCTAGATAGCTTATCTTTAGGAAAACATTGTATTGTTGATGTTACTTCGATTTCTCTTTGGCCTGTATTAGTCGTCTTACCAATGTTATAATTAGTGTGTTTTTGCAGGCAACTGTTGATTTCTGCAGAATATCTGTACATTCTCGTGACTGTTTACGAGCAAAAATATTTATAAAGCTAGCTTATTTCAAAAAGTGGGGTTGTCCAAAAGGGTTACCGCTACCCCGGAACATAAAGGGCTAAGGAAGACACATGGATGAGTTTTAGTTAGTAAGAGTTTGACTCTCCCTTCCGCTACACCCAGAGCACTTGATGATTTCCCACCCTCAAAAAAAAAAGGAATTCTAAAACCGGTTTTCTCTTTAAGTATTGAATGAAATTGTCACACACTTTGGGTTTTTGAATCCGTTATTGTTATTTTATAATTTCGAAATAGTCATTTTACGAGTAAATCGCTTATGACTAGTGCTACAAGTAGGTGTAGAAATATTAGGGCTCATGACTGTACAGATATTCTTAAGTGTACCTTTTTTTACTTCGTGTGGTTAGAATAATGCTGTTAAATTTGCTTGGCAAAATATATACATATAAGTAGGTAAATCATATCTTTTTCCAAAACATGGAATTGCATTATCATTGAAATAGGTATTAATGTGGTATTAGGTACTAGTGTGTTCGTGGACACAAATACATTAAGCAATGTGTTATGTGTGGGTTTTTTATTCATTTCGCCTTATTTAAGTTTCAGGTGAAAAAAGAATGTGTTGAAAATATCAAAATGCACAAACGTTGTTTAATTGCGGTTTCCTTTTAACAAATCCTCAGTTTGTTTTGTTGGCATTGTGCCAAACACATGAAGACAGTTTAGCTCCCCGTACAGGGATCTAAAGTCGTCACCTGGATTCTGGCAGTCTGTGTATTCCTTAGGGAGTATCAGACGAGTTTCAAGTTAATGACATTTATTATATGACGTCATTTGCATTTGATTAAATCAATCTTGCAAATAAATTCACGCTTCGTTGCCCGGAAGGATTGAGCGGAGTAGTACCTTTAGTACATCTACAATTCACCAGTAATGTTTAAGTTAGTGACGTGTGTTTATTATCAAACTTTAGAGTAAATAAAAATAAATCGTTTCCATGAACATAGGTAGCTAAGTTGTTAGATAGGTAACGTTTGATATATTACGTCGAGAGTTTTTGCCGTATATTAAAACTAGCCTTTTTCGTTCGCGTTAATTAAGAATCAAAGAATTTGACAATTTATTCAGGCTGGACGCTGCTTGTAGTGTCTTCCACCTCCACAGTAAATAAAAGTTGAAGTCAAAGTCAAAGCATTGAAATCAAAGATTTGACACTAAACTTTGACAGAAATATTCAGCACTAAAAAAATACTTCGACAAAAGATTTTCTTCTTGTGTAGACTGTCCAGAATTAAAATATTTCGAAGCGGGAACTTCATGAAAAGAAAGTATAAACATAGGAAGTTTATTTGTCAAATTTTCAGTAGGACCGTTAGTCTTTATAATATGATATGAGTTACACAACTTCGTATCGAATATTTGTTCGAATAATGTTTGTGAAAATATTTTGGGATTTATTACATTTTTGTTGGCAGATTGATTTTTTTATTTGATTTGTGACAGATTTTTGTCGAGTGCTCACCTAGAATATCTCGCAGGTCGCGCGCGCGGGCGTGAAAAATATGTGGTTGTAATTTTACGCTTATCAAACCATCTACATACAGAGTTGATATGACAGAGGGGCATTAAATTAAACTACGTATACTATACGTGTTTAGTATTAACTCGGTACGGTATAAAAATAAAAAGCACCAAAAATTTGGTTTTTATTTTTTCAAACAAACTAAATAGCTTACAAATCAGAGTAAAACGCAACCACCCTTTGTAAATAAAAACTGACTTGTGTGTTCAAACGGGGCAAAAACTTAAAAAAACATTTGCGACTAAACTACTGCTCCTATTTAATTGATTTTTGGTACAGAGCTTGAAAATGGTCCCTAGTATAAGCTGTTTAAAGGAAAGCCCCTCTGTCGTATCAACTCTGTATAACTCATGTTTAGGGGCAATGTAGAGGAAATAGGCACTTGTCCAGATATACATTTATAAACCAAACTATGTAGGACAGTTTTGACTTTTAAAATCCTATGTTTGTGATTTGTTACCAGAATTAAATCTTTTTATTTCTGTCCCCTGGCAAGAAGTCCACACAACATTATCACACAGATTATTTTTTAAATATCTTATCAGTACCTTAAACATTGATAAAGCGCACAGGAAACGTACACCCATACACTATTAATAGCCCTAAAGATAGTAGTTACATACAATATTCAGAGGCTATCACGGTTTTCACGTTATTGCCTTTAAAAGAGCCAAACGAAAGGTGCGGGTAGCCGTTAGATCAGGTTGTAGCCTTAACTGGTAACATTACATAAAGAATTGATGAAGTCTGCGTGGCTCGTACTATTCAATATTCTGGATATTATTTCTTATTTTTCATCATATTTCGTTTCGGAATTTACGGAAAAATAACACATGGGTACTTTACAAAACTCCAGAGATCGCTGGTTTTCATCCGGCTCGAAGGACCATTTAATTTAAGGTCTAGTATTTGTAGGACGTTACATTTGCAGTACAAATGAGAAGTTGTAAGTTAGTTTGGGAGAGGTAAATTGACGTAAGCATAAGATACAGATAGCCCTAAAGTTTGTTATAAATACCGGTCAAAAGTTAGTTGATTCGTAATCAAGAGTATTCTAATATCAAGAAAATCATAAACTAAACATTATTATAAATACAAACCGTACCGATGATGAGATGTTGAGTCCTGAAAACTAATACCTAAACGGTTATCAAGTCTAATCCATTCAAAAAGAGCAAATAATATTTAAAAAATAAAAAGCAATTCTAATAATTCTATTCACCCACGACATTGGCTAGGTTCCAAACTCCAACTATACAATGTCATAAAACGACCTTTATGTCACTCGTAGCGACAATAATGCTACTAGATTTATGTTATGTGTTTAGGAGAACATTACCCAATCTGGTTGCGACAGACAGATAAACAGTTTTTCATATAAACGACACCTCAAGAGTGTGCTGAAAGAAATGGTTGTATCGTAATAATAGTAAGTAAGAGCAAATGGTGGGTGTTTCAACAGACTGCGGTGTCTGTTTCTAACCTGTTTCGAATACATGATGAACAGTTTATTTGTTGACTTTAAGAGAATATCAGACTTTATAAATCAGTCTATAATTTACCTCATTTCGGTGAGAAGCCCAGTGCAAGTCGGTAGATATCACATAAAATCTGTTTTTTTTTTTCATTCCAGGACATGATGGTATCCTTGCTATCAAAAATCAAAAGTCATTTATTCAAACTAGGCTGCAATCAGCACTTTTTGAAGGTCAAAGTCCCCCAAAAACGCCCACCCTTCACCACTTCCTAGTGCTTTAGCTGGGAAGAAGTGGCGCAACAAACTCCCCAGCAGCACCCAGTCTGTCTGTTTAGTTGGAAGAATTTGACTCTAAACATTTATCGTATGAGAAGTAATTAACATTACGAAACATATCACATTAAAATCAATCATTTGCCACATGTCAGCTAGCACATACCAATTAGAATATTGTACTGACTGTACTCAAGCGTAAATAAACAAAAATTAAAGAAAAATAAGAGCCTCCAGTTAAAAGAGCGTGCCCGGTTACATGTGCAATGATGTACTATATCCATACAGCCGTAACTCGAAGTTACAAATGATAAACTAGGACCCTCGAAGTAAAATCAATCAATTAATTGATAATAAGTACTAATAATGATCAGGATAAAACAATATGATCAATTGTTGAGGTCGCTAGCTAACCACATATTGCAATACAACTCATTAAAAAAATATCTTATGTTATCCTTTATCCTTTTTGAGATCAGTAGTGATGAAATAGTTTACTCAAAGCGCCTATCTGGGTTTGAACCTACGGCCAACAAACTCTTAAGAAACAGCTCGTATGACTGGGCCACCCCTGACCTCTCTTAACAGACTTAACCTAGACTAATATTTCAAAGAGGCTTTGAGAGTTTCTTTCTAAGGAGTATTTTCGGAATTACTGATCCAATTACAAAAAAACATTTCAATAATAGGATGCTGCCTATTGCCTAGTGATATACGATATCACTACATAGTATAAAACAAAGTCTCTTTGTCTATCCCTATGTATGCTTAAATCTTTAAAACTACGCAACGGATTTTGATGCGGTTTTTTTATAGATAGAATGATTCAAGGGAAAGGTTTATGTGTATAATTTGTTGACATATTTTGCGGGCGAAGCCGCGGGCGGAAGCTAGTTTTAAATAAATAAATGTTTAATATTATAGTTGACTTCCACGCAAACGAATCTGCGAGTAGGAGCTTTAACGGTAATAGGGATGTTGATTGAACTTTTTTTTTAGTCAGCTAGATTATCAAAAATTATTGGTCACGTATTTTTTTTAATTTTTCACATAAACAAAAGATTACGTCGATACATTGTGTTAAAATGTGGCATGACGTTTTTTTTTTCATTTTATACTGAATTATGACGTAGCGCGCCCCAACTTTAATGCGTTTTACTAAGTAATTTTTTATTAATATGATAAAGCAGAAAGTACGAGTGTGATATTTTTTTATTATCTGACTGCCGGACTAAATATATATATTTTTTTACCTTGTCAACGGAAAGAAACACCGGAGAGTAGGTATACATTGCTTCCATATAGGACAGACGCGTTGAGCCTATGAAACGCCTTCAATCTTTTGCTTGAGTTTAACTGAAACTGACAGACACAGTGAAGTAACCGATTTTCCAGATAAACAGTAATCGAATGTAGGTAAATTAACGGCTCAAAATAGATAAATCCCTTGAGGTTACCCAAAACCTAGTCATCCGCTTACAATCAAATTCTCGACCACTTTCAGCCGGTTTAAATTATGCGTGAAGGACTATTCCAATTGGCTGATATCTCTAAAAGAACACTATGTAATCTCATTTCTGAACGAACGTAGGCATGACAATCCAAGTAATACCGTTCCATTAACATAATCCACCAGTTAATTAAGACCTTTCGTAAACAAGGTCTATTCTGAAACAAAACTTCGTGTGCTGACTCGGCCAAGCCTACCCTAGCGTCGCCCCGCGTCAGGAGGGCTCCACGTCAGAAGGCACCCGACGTCAGCATGACATTTAACGAGCGTCACATAATTACTATACCTACACGACATTAGTCAGCATTAGTCGTTATACGATTGTGACTCAATTACCATCATGTTGAGTCTTAATTATTTTATTTCAGAACGTATTAGGTTATAAATGTTTTATGACAGGATTTAGATAATGGCGCGATTTCTGATGTGTTTCTCTTTAATAAGATTGTTTAAGTGTGACGGGAAGATCGATACATCTACGATCGCTGCGTTAAGCGAACAACACTTTTTTTTTATTATTTGAAATCAACAGATGACGTCTCTCGCTGTGAGTGGAGCGAAATGGATCGTCAGACTTTTAATCCAGCCATGTTCCTTCATTAGCCCTATGTGTTCCGGGGCACCGGTCACCCCTTCGGACATTCCCATTGAAAGCGAGTAACACTTGGACAAGCAATTATTTTGGAGCATCCCATTCATTTCATAATTACTTCTCATGCCGTTTACTGTTTAGAATCAAGTCCTTATAACTGAACAGACAGCTGTGCTTTTTTTTTTTTTTTCTAAGGCTGGGAAATCATCCAATGACTGCTCCCGCTCTGGGTGGAGCGGAAGGGAGTGTAAGACTCTTACTGACTAAAACCCATCCATGTTCCTTCCGTAGCCCTTTATGTTCCGGGGTAGCGGTAACCCTTTCGGACAATCCCGCTTAAGACAGCTGTGCTGCTGGGCCGTTTGTTGCGCTACTTCTTCCCAGCTAAACCATTAGGAATAGGTGAAGGGGTTTTGGGAGCTGTCTTATGTAATTTTGACATTAAAAAAGGTGCCATTTTTCAGTCGAGTTTGAATAAAAGACATTTCATTTTGATTATGACATACTATAGGTGGTAGGTATATAAAATATAACTTTAAAACCAGCGTGCAAAATTGAAGCACACAAATACGTACCTACTTAGTTATCATGTTTAAGAAAGAACCAGACATGTAACGTTTTGTATATGACTCCAGTCGCTACTGACATCTGTTTAGTTTGGCCAGTATAATTGTGTCTACGCATAGACGGTGTCTAAATGATGTTAGCATAGTTGACGCAAGAATGTTAATATAATATAGCACGTTGCTTTACTTGTAGATCAACTTTGTATGTAAACAATAATGGCTGGGAATGAAGTCGGCTGTCATTGTTATTACAGACAAGGAATGTACAGACGCCAGCACATCAAGTTATCCCTAACTGTCAAATTTTCCCAATTGAGAATGAAACATAAATCTTTGGAATAAAGTTGAAAGAAATTTGACAGATGGGGTAACTTGGTGTGCTGGCCTCTGTAGGTGTAGAGGGCAGTACATACAGGAGAGACAGAAAAGATTTGTATGAATAATTTGTAGGTAGAATCTGAACGATATTTGATTACGTGATGAATAGCACATTGTCTTCAAGAGGCGCTTCATCTAAATGGTTGGTTAATAAGGCTCAAACTCAAAGCATTTGTTTCAAACAAACCAATTATAGGCACTTTTGAAGTGTCAAGGGGTCGGTCAGTCAGAAAGATGAAGCTAGTTAAGCTAGAGATGCCCATTCGAAATCAGTAGGTACCTATGGAGAAGAACGGGCAAGAAACTCCACGGACACTCTTGTAAATCAAAATATGGTTACAAACAGAAACGCAAATGCTCGCAAACGAATTGCTATTGAACTTTCCGAATTTTAAGAAACTTCGTATTCTAATCACAAAATTGAAGTCTGAGAAAAATACCTCTAATTTAACTAGGTACAGTTTGTGACAATGATGGTCGCTAGGATGATATTGCGGCAAGTTTTTCAATGTGGCAAGAATTGGCATTCTAGTGGCGGACCACAACTTTTCAAACTCAAACTCAAAGCATTTATTTCAAATAAACCAATTACAGGCACTTTTGAATTGTGATAGGGTCGGTCAGTCAGAAAAATAAAGCTAGATACCCAATCCAAATCAGTAGGTACTTATGGAGAAGAATCGGGCAAGAAACTCCACTCCAATTTTAAACAAAATATGGTTTCAAAAAAGGCTTCACTAGCGTAAATTTAGAGTTTCACGATCAATTCGGGTCTATTATAACATAATTCAATCATCTACGGGCGCGGGTGAAGCCGCGGGCAGAACCTAGTTCTCTTATAACAAGATACTTATTTGATGTGTATGAAAATCAATTTGAAACTAGTTTTTGTTTTATCCCTACTCCAATATTCAATTTCCACAAGATGTTTGTCTAATTAACGAGGGTACGCTTTCGGAAATTGGACACAGCCCGTGAGATAGGTAATTATTTTTTTGTACCTACCATGTGTAGGTACACCAATTATCTACTGGAAATATTTGTTGTTCATCAATTTTGTGCGAGCGTTTCGTTAAGTAAATTAATTGTGTTTGTTCATACGATCATTATATTAATAATTATGGATTCTTTTATGTGTAATCCGGTCATGGAATGACGTTGGAATTTGAGAGAATACATTTCCTCATGTTTCGTATTTTTTTCTTCAGTCTTTTTAGGGTTTCTTAGGTACAGACGCCAGCACATCAAGCTATCCCTAACTGTCAAATTTTCTCAATTAAAAATGAACCTTATATTATCTTTGTAATAAAGTTGAAATACTATCAAAGAAATTTGACAGATTGTGGTAACTTGATGTGCTGGCCTCTGTACCTCAAATTAAAAAAATAAAACACTAACCGCCTTACTAATAAACGTATTAGGTATATCAGACGAATAGTTCCACACTGATTTCTCTCTTTCAGTCGTCAGAAATTTGACTTTTGAAAGAAGAACACAAAACGTTTTGTATCTATACACACGCTATACAACGTTTATTAGTAAGGGGGTTAGAGTAAAACACTTATAGGATCACTTCATTATCCGACCGTTCTGGACCCAATAACACTTGGTCCAACCCGAGAATCAAACCCACAGTGCTTGCGACTATTAAAACAACGAGGCACAATGATAACGTGTGTAATAAATCCTATAGGTAGGTAGGGTAGGTGATATATACAAAAGTTGTTCCCAAATATGTTGTTATGAACTTAGTCTAGTTGTTTCTTGCTTGAGATACGAGTGTTACAACTATAATACAGACACGCCACAGCCCGCACAGAAAGTTGGTCGACAAACAAGGCTCGCTTATTTTACGAAGTGCGTATAAGTCTGGCCATGTGGTGTCCTGTCTTAGCTTCAGAAGTGCTATAAAGCCAATAACTTGTTGTTACGAATAATGTGTGTGACAAGGTAGTAAAACAGCTGCAACGGCAACATTTTATTTCGTAGCAAAGTTTTGGTTTCTCATAATGAGTGGTTGAGATGGTTTCTCGACTAGGTTAGGACATACCGTTGTAGTTGGGTGAAACAATATAATCATTAGAGCAATTCGGTAATATATTAAATTTCAAAATGACGAATTAAAAAAAAATAAGTCCAAGTAAGGCCCTTATTTGGACTTATTTTTTAAGCAACGATTAATTTAACTTTAAGCAGTAATGTTTTTATTTGCCTATAAAATACGTATTGCATCTTCCGATACCTTTCGTTTAAAAGTTGGTGGAGCATTCTGTTTTTATTTTTAATTAAATGTTTTACATGCCAATAGGTACGGCATGGACGTTTATTTGTACTCTCACCCTGCTCGCCAGACGGACGAAAATATGTGCGAGCACGAAAAAAGAAACTTGACATGACTTTAGTTTTTGTTTTTTATTTATTGTGTTATAGTTCTGGCAACATTTTGATTTTATTTGTAAAAAGATGATTCTGTGTTTTCTTCACCGTAGTCACGTTTACATGTTATTAGACTAAAGCTTTGGTTCCTTAAAAAAAACGGCGGACGGTGACACAATGTCCAAATACAGAGCGTTTTTGATACATCAATGTCAAATACTGTTTAAAATCTCAGATTTACATCACGGCCGTTATTCTAATCGAGGGACAAACTTTCAGGAAGTATAGTACTCAAGAAAATGAACAACCTTGACTATGGGACTAACACTGAAATATAATAAAAAAATATCAGCTGTTCCATACATTTGGACGAACTAGGCGAACATAAACAGCTGATTTTATTCTTGTCTCTAACATTAAATGGTACGTAAGCAATTTATTTCATTCATGAGGAGAAAGATTCTATTTTTAGCTTGGTTCATATTTATTGTTCACCTCGATAAAACAAAACAAAAGCCGAAACAAAAAAACAAAAGAATATTTAATATCAAATCGCTCAAACTTCGAACAAAAGCTACATGTGCGTTATCTGAAAGGATCTAATTAATAACGAGAGGGCTCGTATGAGAGGCCTTTCACACCGCTCTTTAATCTCTTATCAGTCGTAATCAGTGGTTTGATGGAGATCAGAAACGTGGGCTATCTGAGATCGGGGATATTCCCCCAAATTGCTTAATGATACGTTGGCACTGTCTGGATTTCTGGAATGAAGATGTTTAGTGGCAAGTTTAGTTTTTTGGTATACGAGCAATGGTGATCCAGCGATTAGTGATGGCCCGGAGGTAAAACTGCAACATACGAACACTGTTGTTTGTGTTAATTATTTCGTCACCACTGCTCTCAAAACGGTGAAGGAAAATTTCGTGAGGAAACCGACATGAACAGACGCCAGCACATCAAGCTATCCCTAACTGTCAAATTTTCTCAATTAAAAATGAACCTTATGTCTTTGCAATAAAGTTGAAATACTATCAAAGAAATTTGACAGGTTGTGGTAACTTGATGTGCTGGCCTCTGTACTAAAACCAAATATTCGAAGACATGTAACATCTAGAAACCCTAACTGGAGTAGGTTACTTCCCGAGAGATGACCTGTGTCCCAGCAGTAAGAACATTAAAGGCTGGCTATGAAGCAGTCTGTTTTCGAAACTAAACGTTGATATATTCATACGTTAATCAATATATCAGAAAAAAAGTAAGTAATCTCAGTTTATCCTCGGCCAAATATTTGAATGGTAAACTAAGATGATAAAATGTTATCACGCAGGTACTTAATTTTCATTTCACAGGAAGTTTTCATTAGTACAATGATACTTTGCTTTGATATAATTATGTCTAGGAAATAATGTTATCATATATTCGAATGATTTATCCACTGGCTCTTGTGATACAGGAACTTCTAGTACAAGGCCAGGGCTACATAGATAGAAAACGTTCATGTTTTGAAGTGAAAATAATTATTATATTATATTTTTAAGTCTTCGACTGGAGGGGTCACCCCCAAGTGTGCAAGTCATTGCACACTCAATAATAGGACCCCGAAAACGGTCGCTAGCACATATATATCGTAGCGATAAAGGGGCAACATGTCCTGAGGTGCTTATAAGGAGTGGAGAGGTATTTCTGGGCAGTGTAGGGTATTGTAGTACATTAGCGTGGCATATTTACCGACATCCACGCGACGAAAGCCCCGAGCAAAAGTTAGTGTAGACCTAAACAGCGGATTAATTCCAAAATTATGTTACTGACTAGTTTTCCAAAATCAGTTCAGCGTCTTAACTGTAAATTCTAAGGAAAATAACCGACAAACTTTAAAATTAGTTAAAGTTTAAAGGCCTCGACCTTACAAACGAGCGAAAGCCTTTAAGCAAAGCGTAGCCCTAAAAGTTTAAAAGAAACATAAAAAATAACTTGTAGACATTTAAAATTATTCCGCTTCATTTTGCCCCAAGTCTAAACGTTCTCGTGTAAATAAAAATCAGGCAATCAGACTGAAAAATTGTCAGGTTTTTGTTCGTATAAAATTAAATTAATCCAGCCATTGGGTTGAAATGTACCGTGCCGCCAATTTAAAGCTTACAGTATCAATATTTTCTTTTTTCACTGACTGACTTTAATTCGCCATTTTACAATTAAATAGTTGCAATCGGCTTCGATAAAGGCTTTGTAAAGCTTCAGTAGAATAACAGTATTTGAGTTTGGTTTCGAACTTCTAAGTAAGCCTTGTTTTTGTCAGTATTTAAGAAGAGAAGGCGCGACTTGTAACTTTTTAAAAATACGGGACCTCAATGCCTATAAATAGATAGAAGTGAAAATGGACTTTTCGCCTTGAATTGGAGGAATATACGCTTTTACATACCTTCACGAACTCACGCCTGCTCCCATGGGGAAAGGCAGAAATGAACGACAGTAGTTCCCATTTGAAGCTACTGACCGTATTCACGTTTATAAAGAACCTCTCATTAGTAAGTTTGAGATGAGCTTCTGTTATTCTATGCGAACTTAACTCAGTGATTGAATAAAAAATATTTTCACCTCACAGGCTCGGAAAGAGTCTGTTTGTCATTCGAAATCTGAGCCCAAAATCGCTTTTTGCTCTCTAGCGTGGAAAGAGTTTTTAAAATTCCTGAACCTTTCTATTTAATAATTTTCTATACTGCCAGTCCACTGAAAATGCAAGACACGGTCTAAAATAAAATATTAAATAATACCGCTCACCTTAAAAACTTCCATCACAGTACAGAAATTATATATTTTGCGAGGATATAATTGTAAAATTGGAATTAATGTTAATAAGTATTCCATTTGATAAAAAAAATCTGTGACGTCACATATAAATATGCCATAAGAATACTACCGGGGTAGCGGTAACCCTTTCGGACAATCCCGCTTAAACTTGCATATAACAAATAACTATTTATATTTTTACCAGTCGTTACAGGTAGTCCGAAGTCTAAAAGTCTGACAACCAGTTTTACCAAGGGCGGCTTCTGGAGGTCAGATCATGGCTGTCGCTCCATGTCTTTTAGTTCTATCCGGTCAGACTGGAAGCCGTCTCAATATAGTTTGACAAAGGCTCAGGAGATTGATTGAAACTAAGATCAGGAAGCGAACATAGAACGCTTTTAAAATACAGGAATTGCCTCTTAGGCTAGGAATTGTCCGAAAGGGTTACCACTGCCCTGGACCGCAAAGGACTAAGGAAGGAACATGGGTAGGTTTTAGTCAGTAAGAGTCTGACATTCCCTTCCGCTCCACCCAGAGCGGGAGGAGTCATTTGATGATTTCCCACCCTAAAAAAATATAAACGTTACGGTTTTCCAGATTATTGGTGGCTGCCACTTTGCGTCTTCATTTGACCCGCGAGTAACATCACTTTTCCTTCTGAGCGTGTCGATGGCAATATATAATATATGTTCTCAGTCAAAATTCGGCTATGTGTTTAACGCGTCACTTATTTTTAACCGCCCTCAAAAAAGGAAGTTTCTCAAATCGACTGTATGTTTTTTTTTTAATTGTTACGCGATTAATCCGCCAAATATGAATTGCTGTTGATGATTCTTTTATTGTTTGGTAGGTTATACTTCAGAGGAGGTCCCGTATCATTTTTATTAATTTCATTTGAACGAGCTTCGATATAATACGTATTTAATCCGCGCTTTTTATTTTGATAATATACACTTATATTACCTAACTACTACAGGTCACTGTTGTTTACAAAGCAAAAACCGAAAATACAAAACCCAAGACAGCGTCTTCGGTAAGAAAATAGTTTTTCACTTTGTAGTGTTTTATCGGAAGTCACTTGCTTTTTTTTTTCTAAAATAGTTTTTTATAAGTCAAAGAAAGAAGCATGGATAATGAGACTGATTTTAACTGTGCTATAAATAAAGCGTAGTCGGAGAATATCAAAACAGTTTCGCCACAGTAATGTTTGTTCAAATATTATTTAAGTAGGTGTACGTAGAACAAATAGCAGTTGTCATGTGATTTGAGCCCGCGATACTTTTGTGGACAAAGCGTGAGTTTAAGAGCCATTATTTTTAATATTATGCAAACATAATGTTAAAATACGATATCTACTATGAGTTGTGGTGACTAAATTGTACCATGTGGGGTGCCCGTGCTGATAAGGGGATGCTGTTTTCAACTCAGACTCAAACTCAAAGCATTTGATTCAAAAAAACTATTTACAGGCACGTTAGAATTGTCAAAGGGTCGGTCAGTCTGAAACGTGAAGCTAGGTGCCCAATCCACTGCCGGGTAAGCGGGATCTGCCGGGTAAGCGGGATCTGCCGGGTAAGCGGGATTGTCTGCCGGGTAAGCGGGATTGTCCGAAAGGGTTACCGCTACCCCGGAACATAAAGGGCTAAGGAAGGAACATGGTTGGGTTTTAGTCAGTAAGAGTCTGACACTCCCTTCCGCTCCACCCAAAGCGGGAGAAGTCATTGGATGATTTCCCAGCCTTAAAAAAAAGGTGCCCAATCCAAAGCAGAGGTACCTATGGAGAAGAACGGGCAAGAAACTTCACAGACACTCTTTTAAACAAAATATGGTACAAAATATTGGTTACATCATTAATGTTATTACTATACATGTGACAACGATGCAACACGCATGAAATAAATAATATCATAACCTATTATAGTCAACTCACGCCAGTAATGTTTAAGTGTCATGTTATATGGGGTGAGCCTATGTTCATCAACTGGTTACAAATCATATAAACTTGCACAAACTATTAAAAAACACGTTATAATCAAATATATATTTCTTTAAATGGCCCATACATATCATTAATGCCGCTAATTTCAATATACAACTCCTGATATTAATTTCTCTATCGAATCTAATTTAGGTAGTTCAAAACAATGTTATGCAAACGCCTGCTTCGTAATACATTACTCGTAAATTAGATCGGTATCATCAGAGCCTCAGCGGGTAAGGATCGATGAATATTTATATCTTTAACCTTTGGAATATCGCTCGGCAGATATTAATTACGTTGTGGCCTACTGCGGCTAATTAATGTCTTGTTGGTGCTTGAAGATAACTTAACACGTTTGCTGTCCAATGACCCACATATTATGGTCCATATTGATTTTTAGCTATTGTGTCAACTTACTGCAGTGTTTTTTTTTTCATATGGCGCAATATGGCATATGGCATGCCCCTTTGGCCCTTTTTGGCCTCAAACGGGACTCTTTTAAATACTTTTTTTTGTGTTATTTTCAATGCGGGTCCCGAATAAAATATTTTTCTTTCTATCTCTCTTACTTTATGACCAGGGAACGTGATAAAATAGCTCGCGTTTGTTATAGCGGCAACAGAAATACATCATTCTCCTGCCCTTATCCCAATTTATTTGGGCTCGGCGCAACATGTCTCTTTCTTCCATACTTCTCTATTAGTCGTCATCTCGGTAGTTACTCCCTTCCTAGCCATATCATCTTTCACACAATCCGTCCATCGTTTCTTTGGTCTCCCTCTACTTCTATAGCCATCAACAACATTTTCCTCATTCCTCCGCATAACATGCCCATATCATGACAACCGATTTCCACACAACTTTTCAGTCACCGGTGTCACTGGTGTCACTTTCAGACGTCCTGGGCAACAGAAATACATCATCGTATAAATTTCAACTGTCTATCACGGTTCATGAGATACAGGCTGGTGACAGACGGACGGACAGACGGACGGACGGACTGACAGTGGAGTCTTAGTAATAGGGTCCCGTTTTACCCTTGGGGTACGGAACCTAAAAAACCAGCTTCTTACTTCTGGACTCAACGGTGATTATTAACGCAACATATTTTTTTAGAGTTGAACACAGAGCACATCAGCGAGTTGTAAATACGCTGTTGGAATTTCAACTCTCAAGCTATACAGTGCCTTGAAATATTAAGTCCGAGATAAAAAGTCGTCTGTGGGTACAAGGGCTTAGGTGGGTACTTGGGATATTCTCACTCAATTACATTATAAGTCTTTGACTATAGAAAAGTAGAACTCTAGGTACATACAACAAATTATAATATTTTTTTCGTCCTTTTTCAAAAAAAAACACTGTTATAGAAAAATTATAGATTTAGGACAAATTTTTAGACTGACACAAAAATTTGGGACGAATTGGGGCGATAGCGTCCCAATTTTAGTTTCAGTTTCCACGGTCTAGCATATCGAAAAGCTAATAGAATTTATGAAGCCTATTCGCAAGGGGAAACGTTAAAAGCTTCGTTCATATCCAAAAGCAATGTAGGTACTTACTTTTCTGATAAAAAAATATGCATAAAAAAATCGACTATATCTACCAAATACAGCAACGCTTATACTAACTATATTCGGAGTATAACGTATAATATATTCTTGTATCGTTATCTATAGTTCAAGTATTCGTAATATAAATATCACGTATGTACCTAATGCTGCGGAATCCCTTCTTGAAATAACTACGTTTTATCTATAAAGTACGTTGGCCTCTCCATGTGAAAACTCACAAATTGATAACGAAAACAACATAGAAAAAAAACTTCAAAGCATACTGACAGACAGCCGTCAATCCCTCTTGAATCGACGCAAACAGAATTCAAAAAGGGAACGGTCCCTATTGGCATAGCAAACATTCTTCCAAAAAACCTTTAAACGTCACTTTTCCACTCAAAGTGATAAAATTATGTCCAATTTCTCGTGTACACAGGCCGGTCTCTGGCCGCACGGAGCGCTGCCTTTGCACGCACGATTAACTTTTTTATTAATACCCATCGGCTATGGAACTAAAGCTTTGACGCGATATCACTCACAGGGAGATGAACGCGCTAATCCACTTTGGTAACTTGATATTGTTACTACGTATATATTAGGTATTTTCCTTGGAGTGTGTTCGTGAAAATGATGAAGGCTGAGAAAGGGTGGCAAGCGAGCTTATTCCCAACTATTAAACGCGGCAGTAAGGAGTTGAGCACCGTCTGGTATTATTAAGACTACAGTAATCATTTTCAAGGAACTAAAGCAGACCTTGAAGCAGTAATAAACTTTGAAAACGTAATAAAGATACAAAACAACGTTTTAATTTGGCAACGGAGTTCTAAAATCAACGACAAAATTTTTAATTTGAATTATTGTAATTGGCTCCGAGCTAGAACTTTGGAGATGCGCCATAAAGCCTACCCTTTTGCGATTCAGAACAACAGCCTCCCAGCATCAGGATTAACATTAAAGATCTTAAGATATCTGAACACTGTAAACAGGATAATCAAAAAGTTTCGCAAAGTCTTTCGGCCCAATAAGTGGCTTTTAAGAGAAGCCTTAACAAATTATACGAAGTTTTCGCTCCACAAATATTAGTTTGGTATAATACGTATTATCATAATTTCCAATGGGAAAAAGTTTGCGGATTAAATGGGGATTATCATGAAACGGTTTTGGAAACATGAATAAGTCAAGAAAATGGATAATAATTCTGTTGTGTGAGGTAGGTCACGATCGCTTGCGTAAACTTGGAAAAGTATTGGCTCTCGTGTTGAATATCAAATGGTTTCAGACGTTTTCTTTCGTGTTTTTCCGGATTTTCTCGGCATTTATTTCCCCTTCCAATTCCAATTTCCTCGTTGATCTAGTGCTATTGCTGAGAATGTGGTCCTGGGTTCAATTCCCAGGTTGGGCAAAGTGGGATTTTGTATCTAAAATTTCTCAGTAAGAGCCCGGAGTCTGGATTTAAAGTTCTCCTCAATTACATGGGATTTTAATATAACTGGAAAAATGTAGAGGTACTATAGGTCATCTATCTATGCCTTTGGAGATTCAATGCATGATGTTTGTGTGTTATTGGTATTAATAAAAGTTTAAATTACAATTGCACATATTTTATAACTCTCTTAATAATTACTATTGCTAATTTGTAATTATTGCATCAAGATAATACGTTCAGATGTTTGGTATTAACTGCTTAGACAAGTAATAAAGTGTAATGATTATGTGTGACCACTTAATTCATGTCGTTACAATTCGTGTGGAAGTACCGACTGAATAAAAATATATACAAGTATAAAGCAGGTTGCGGACTCTGAAAGAAGGAATGTTTGGGGTATTTTAATTAGCAAAATTATTAGGTGTAGTTATGGAGATACGCTTTCTGTATGCTTCATCAATGTTTAAGGTATGCATAAGCTATTAAATAAATAACAAAAATAAACGTAATATCAAGCCAGTAATTACAGTAATTACTGATTTTGCCTGTAGGTACACTTAGGTACACGAAGTGACTTATTATAAGATAGTGTTACACATCAGCCTACTTTTCAGTAGGTATTCACCATTTTTTTTGTCTATACCATTCATGCCATTGATTTTGTCATTCTTCTTCTTTTCGTGTCGTTAGTGACTAACCTGGTGTCAGAGTTTTTATGCTGCCCATGGGCCTCTGACTTAGCTTCACATGGTGTTGAGAATATCTCTCAGATATTTTATTATTAAAAGTGATGAAAAATATTAACTTCATAAAATCTTTTTAATTGTTTAGCAAATAAAAATACTGTTGAGATAAATATTACACGGTCCATAGCAATTGTACGAACAATTAGCCCTGGCAAGTTTTAATCTAGCCTTTTTTTGCTGTCGTTCCGTTCAGTTCCGCACAACAGCGGGTGGCGAACTGGCAAATGAGTTCATTGTTTGTCCTGCCACTATTTTTTGCGACCCACGCGACTAACAGGGTGTTTTGTCATTGTGTAAATATATTATTGCACGTTTAACACGGGGAAACTGGCGATTAACTGTGACCTACGTTCTATTGGATAGGAAGTTAGTACCTTAACCATGTTGGTAGTCCATAAAAAGTAACAGTTGTAATGGTGTAAATGTGAGCCTATGAGCTAAACAAAATTACTACTGATTCCTTTTTTTAACCTACCCCCGTCTCTACCAAAAGCAATGGACCTGCGTAGAGATATACTACAATAACATGGCGCGCCCCTCCTAATAACTGTTTCAATGTTACTAGTTACATCCTCACGAAAGAGTTATATGTAGTTGTAAGTATTCGTCTTCAGAAGCAGGCCGGCAGCGACATGCGTTGTGAGTCTTGGTGGCGCTTTATTATTACTTTCACAAATACTTTCAAACGTTTTGAATTTTAGAGGGGCGGGCCATGTTATTGTACTAAGTATACTTATATCTCTACGCACGGCGATTGCTTTTAGTTGTATGAATTTTGACATACAAACGCGAGTGCATGGATCGCGTGAATATAATAAGTATATTATATTCATATAAAAGAGCGCGAAGATGGTGTATGTGCACACGACGGAAATAAAAAAAAACTGAAAGATTCTCAAACTTTTCCTGCATCATATTAAGGACCGAGTTTTCAATCGCTTGATTTCTTTTATCTGAAGAATAAAAATGGCCGTTTGATATTATATTATTATACATACACATTTTATTTTTATTATTATTATACATATTTTCTACGCAAAAGCGTTCAAACGGTCACATTCCTCCAATAAAACGTATCTGACGATTGAGAAATCAGCTCTAAATTACAGTTGCATGGAGCCAAATATTAGATAAACAGAAAAGAACTAGGCAGTCACAATTTAGATATATGTATACCTATACATCCACATTTTATCAGTTACATTTTACCATCAACCCGGCGCAAATCCAGAGTCCGGGCTGTTACTGAGAAATCCCAAGTGGAAAACCTAATATGAACCCAGGACCTCATACTCAACGGTAGCGCTCACTACCACTAGGCCAACGAGGCAGTCAATCTAGACGTAAACGATCATAAATCAAAGCTAACACATAATTAATAAGTTTACTTAGCAAAACTGTTTAAATAGTTAACACAAGGTTGGACGTTGGACATAAACATAATATTTTCGGGGAATTTTTGATTCAGTATATTTACTAACTATACGCGTGACTGCTCTAGATGTGGTTACCGATAGCTGTTTTGATAGTGCCATGCTGTATCTGATACGGTTACTATTTGCTACATAATCTGTGCAATATTTAACAAATGAGGTCTGTGGCAATAAACATTAGGCCACGTGGACATGATGCAGTTCTAAATTTAAACTGTTGTATACGACGCTCGCGCTGTCGACTCTGGCGTTGTCGTGCATAAATGCGAACCCGTTGCCGATAAAGTGTGCATAGGGCATCACGTGAGGCTCTAGGCACTGTTCCACGTACCGATGACAGTTCAAAGCAGGTAGACGTGGCCCAGACACGAAGGCAAGCTCTGTCTTACCGTCGGCGCTGATTCCTCCCCAAACCGTCCACGAACCACCACCATAACTGACCCTTTCTTCAATGCAGCATTGTGCAAAGCATTCTCCATCTCTTTTTAGACTTTGTTCCTTCCGTCATTACCATAGAGCATGATTTTACATTCATCAGAGAAGAGAACTTTGCTCCATTGGAGGTATGATCAATTTAGGTACTCGCGTGCAAAGTCAAGGCGCGCTCTTCGATGGTCTGCAGTTAATTTCGGTCCATTTGCTGGCTTGTGTGGTACCAGTCCACGTTCCTTCAACCTTCTTCTAATTGTAGAGTCACTTACAGCGACCCTTCGTACAACTTGAAGCTGCTGCTGCAGTTGAAATGCATTAAGGCGCCGGTTTCGCAAAGAAGTTGTTACAGTAAATCGATCGTCTCTCTCAGAAGTGACCCAATTCCTGCCAGATTCAGAACGGCGCGTGAACATACCAGTCTCTCGATAGCGGTTGTAGACTCTATGAACAGATAACAGGCTTAGATGCAATGTTCGAGCCACAACACGCTGACTAAGTCCAGAATCCAGCAATGCCACCACTTGGGCGGCTTCTGTGGGCGAAGTATCCATATGTTTTAGAAAATAAAACTTTTTTCAGACGTCTTAAAGTCACTGTAAACAAATTAAAAACAAAAACGTTAAAGATAAACGTAAATTTTTAGTTTTTGAACGTGAAATGTTCTCCAACTGTAGACGCACATTTGTCTCAAAATAGTGATTCATTTCATTTAGAGGATAGACAAATGAAATTCTAATTTCGAATTTTAAATTTTCGCTAACCATTGTAATTGCCAGATTGCCAGCTATACAATAACGTTTTTTTTTTCATGGAATGAAAACTCTTTTGTATTAAATTAGGTGTTTCAATTTTTTAACAAATTAAAACGAAGGTGTTTCGATTTTTTTGATGAGAAGTGTATCTATGGGTAACTTATGTCAGGCAACCGAAAACGATTTTAAATGCTGTTAGGAGTAGTTTAAGTCCCAAAATTCATTATGGTTTAACCCATTAATTGCTGGAACGCAGATCCACCCGAGACACATAATTATGTACAATGGCTTTTTAATTGTGTCTGTGATTACGGATTACGAAAGGTTAAGTAGGTATCCAAATAACGCTTATTTCGTTAAATTAATTAATAAATTTTGTTAAAGAGAGACTCTCAAATGAAATTCATGATTAAAATTAGTAACAAAGAAAAAATTCGTGTCTTTAGTCAACAAACAGGCAAAATTAAAGCTTCGTCCAAATATGGAGATGTTTACTTTCTACGTCTTCCAGTCAACTGATCATGACGTCACTCTAGAACAGATCCGTGAGGAATTATCACATGCTAACAAAATGGTTGGGTGCGGATAACAGTGGGAGCATGACTTTATACAAATATTGTAAGTAGCAACACATGACTTGATTACACTGTATTTGGTTACCCGATTGTGCAGTTTGTGCTCGCATTAGCTCTATTTGCTTTTAATGTAGTTTCGATTGACTTTTGTTTTTGTTTTGTTTGTAAAAAGAAGCTGATTGGAATTCCCGGTTATTCATAAAAATGATTGTTTTAATAACATTGCGATTAACCCATCAGATGTTTGCCTGTTAGAAGCCGTTTGTTTTGAACGGTTATATTTATAGTCGTTTCGAGGCTTTTTTCTTATGAACCTATGGGGTATATGAATATTATGAACCTATGTATGATAATTGAGGGGTTAAGTCCGGAACATGGATGGGTTTTAGTCAGTAAGAGTCTGACACTCCCTTCCGCTTCACCCAGAGCGGGAGATGTCATTGGATGATTTCCCAGCCTGAAAAAAAAAAATTAAAAAAAAGTCCGCTTATTAGAGGGGGTCATGTGTGGGTCTACTTTGTTGCTATAAGACTAATTGCTCATATACACGAGGGGCACGCATTAACGGCAGAGCCTTAATGCAGTTGTGGACACTAGTCGGCACACCCGTTTTGGTTTAGTTTATCATAGTGGAAAATTCATTTTGTTAGTACTTATCTAACAGGTTAGGTCATAATAAAGGATGAACCTAAAATTTAGAATCAAATAGAATACTCTGTAATAGGAAAATCATTTAAATTGCAGATATGAATGTGAAAAAATACTATGGCCAGGCTTCTTGCAAAAAATGATCTTTTAAAGATAACCATTCCATTGATGGGAGAAGTAGAGACAATGCTGGCGGTACCTGGTGAAACATTTACTTAATCAATAAATATATAAAACTTAAACTTATCTACATAATAATATATAAGTAGGTATCTACATAAAATATAGTTTGGAGTTTACGTTTGGCTCCATAGCCATGCTATCCCACTAATATTATAAAAGCGAAAGTTTGTGAGTGCGTGTGTGTGTGAGTTTTGTATGTTTGTCCGTCCTTCACGCTCAAACGGCTGAACGGATCTGGATGAAAATTGGCACAGAGGGAGTTTATGACCTGGATTAACACATAGGATACTTTTTATCCCGGCAGTACGTTCCCTTGGGACTATTTCCGACTCCCACGCGGGCGAAGCCGCTAATCTAAACTAATATTTAATATATATTATATTATAAAGAGGTAAAATTTGTAAGTTTGTATGTAGGGGGTAATCTCCGGAACTAATGATCCAATTTCAAAAATTTTTTCACTGATAGAAAGCTACATTATTCCTGAGTGCTATAGGCTATAAATTATATTTATATCATACATATTAGCAGAGCTATCGCAATTTTCGTCTAGCTAGTCGGAAAGAAATATCGCGGGCAGAACCTAGTAAATGATAAAATTAGCAAAAACTTTACCTATTATTACTTACAATAATGTATACCAAAGCCTAGGATATTAATATCACCGAGAGAAGGTCAGTAAAATACGATTGTTCTCCATTCAATCCAATGTTAACATAAGCCATTGAGTATATATTTATAAACATAGTAAGTAGCATGTAATGTAAATATTTTCATAACAACCGCATGATGAGAGCCGGCGAGAACGGTGTTGTGTTTCATATTAACATTTATGTATTTATTCAAGTATTAATGATTATTCTGATTCACATCACTACATAGTATAAAGCAAAGTCGCTTCCCGCGTCTGTCCTAATGTCTGTATGTATATGGTTAGATCTTTAAAACTATACAACGGTTTTTGATGCAGTTTCTTTTTAATAGATAGTGATTCAAGAGGAAGGCTTATATGTATAATAACATGCTTAATATATTAGAGAACGCGTGCGAAGCCGCGGGCAAATGCTAGTTTCTTAATAAATTCTGATTTTTATATATTTCTACCGGATGCTTTTGATGGATGACGTTCTGCATCGTTCTCACATGTATAGTAATGATAATTATATAATAATAATAATAATTTATTTCAAATAAAACGTTTACAAAAAGTGTACATGTAGCCAACAGTAATAAGTTTTCCATACAATTAAAGTAACTAAAACTAAGATTTTATTATAGGTGCAAGTAATGGTTGTTCGGAATTGCAATTTTATGTAGCGACCAGCCCGATCTAGGTTAATTTAAACCTGTGTTTCAGGCCATCACTTTACAATCCAACTACTTTGGTCTAGTACAATTTAAAGTTAAGCTGTATAAAAATAAAGAATATTATAAGAGTATGAACGATGTAAATAATATTTTGTTTTTATAAAAGAGTGTCCATGGAGTTTCTTGCTCGTTCTTCTCCATAGGTACCTACTGCTTTGGAATGGGCGACTAGCTTAATCTTTCTGACTGACCGAACCTTTTTTTTTTTTTTTAAAGCTGGGAAATCATCCAATGACTGCTCCCGCTCTGGGTGGAGCGGAAGGGAGTGTCAGACTCTTACTGACTAAAACCCATCCATGTTCCTTCCGTAGCCCCTTATGTTCCGGGGTAGCGGTAACCCTTTCGGACAATCCCGCTTACCCGGCAGGCTTGGCCCTGAGGGGCCCCTTCATATGCTGACGTCTCTTTGAGGCGCGCGTGGAACACATACGCGCCGTACGACACGGGTCTGGTGCTGATCGGACGGTGAGTCACCCATTACTCACCGTCCGCAGGCCCGCGCCTACGGTGGCCGGGAGTCGCCACGTGGCTCCCGACGCCCGGGGCGTCTCCTGCGGCGGCTGGGACGGGAGGACCTTTCTCTCTCCCATCCCGCCACCTCCTTCGCGAGCATTACTTTTTCGCAGAAGGAGGTGACTGCTTCCCACTCCCTCTCGCCCCGGACCATTGCTTGCACCAGGGCCGGGCGCGAGAGGTCGCCGCCGCCGATCGCCTCTACGAGGACACGGCGGTGCTCCGCCCATGCGGGGCAGGTTTGCACCGTGTGCTCTACCGTGTCCTCTGGGCGATCCTCGCAGTGGTGACACCCGGGCGTTTCCTCCCGCCTGATGATGTGCAGGAACCTCCCGAAACATCCATGTCCGGTGAGGACCTGCGTCAGGCGGTTGGTGAGGGCGCCGTGACGCCTCTCTAGCCACTCCTCAAAGAGGGGCCTTACCGCCACTATCGTGGCGTGCCCTGCGCTGGTTTGCGACAGTCGCTAATTCCAGGCCGCCATGAGATCGCGCCGGAGGTCCGTCCGCTCAGCCGCAATTTGCTGCGGAAACGGAGTTTCTCCCCGGCTTAGTACCTCCGCGCGCCCCTCGTACAGGCGCGCGAGGACTATCGCCTCCTGATCCCACGGCGGCAGTCCGGCAAGGAGGCTTGCCGCCTCGTGACCGACCCTTTGACAATTCAAAAATGCCGGTTTTTATATGGTTTATTTGAAATAAATGCTTTGAGTTTAAAAAAAAAAAAAAAAATTACATTTGTTATCGACATAGGTTAATTGTCAATAGTGAATGTTAATTGACAGAGCTCGAAAAATTGCTAAATTTAAGTGGCAGTGGGCAGGGCACATAGCTTGCAGAACAGACTGCCGATGGGGCCGAATGGTTCTGGAGTGAAGACCGCGTACTGGAAGACGTGGCGTTGAAAGGCCACCTACAAGGTGGATTGATGGCCTTGTAGAGGCCGCAGGAATCTGCTGGATACGGGAACCAGTCGATGTGGTGGTGCTTGAGGGCCTATGTCCAATAGTGGACGTTTTTCAGCTAAAAACTTTGCCCGACCCGGGAATCCAACCTCACGCTCGGCAGTTGCGGGACCAACGGGGTAGTTACAATTATGTATACTACATAACTATGACAAAAAGACACTTGGGCATCGAAAGAAACGACCGCATAGCTGTCATCCGGCAAATATGCGGCTTCTTGGCACTTTATTGAATATTAAGAATATAAATATTTAAATAAAATAATTATAAATACCTAGTTATTTCAAAAGCTCGTAACCTAAAATAGTACCTATGTACCTTACACTCGATATACAAAAGTTTTTAATGAAATAACCTGAACGAACCCAGGGTCTGAGAGGTCTCCAACTCTAAGCTTTAAACTGTAGATAGGTCTACAGTTTAACCTTGGAACCTTGGTTTTAGTTTATTAACCTTGGAACTTATATTCTAGGGAATATAAGTTCCAAGGTTAATACAACTTCATGAAGTTCAGTCAAGGCTGTATTCACTCCAACTAATTTGCTCTTTGCTCTTATCCTCTGAAAATCCTATTTGATTTGGGTCAACTACTAAAATATCCTCGACGAGTGCGGAAACTTAAATGCAAAGTTTGTCGCTCCTAGGGCAGGCTTAGCACTACCTGAATTACCAGAGCCACCAACCACTACCGCACCGCCTTTAACCACCCATTATGACATGTATTACACATTTTACAAAAAAAAACTATTCTATTCTATTCTATAAGTCGCCGGCGCCGCCACTTTACCACCTTGCTGACTGAGTGCCTAATGTTTAATCACAACATTTAAAATGATTCCCTTATTAAACATTGATCCTGACGATACGATACAAGATGTGGATTGGAATTAAAGTAATAACGTGTATCTGTGGAGCCTAGGATGATAACAAAAATCGGCTAAACACAGTCGTTAGCTGTCATGGGATTTAGGTTCTTAAGTGTCAGAAATTACAGTAGTATTACCTGTGTCAGTTGTTAAAACAATCGCTTGTAGAAAGAATCATTAATTAATGTGTTAGAATTTTCAACTAACTGTCCTGCTGATTTCACCAATAAAACTGAACACGATCAGTACTTCTAAAGCGCGATCATGAGCTGTCAGTGTCTTTGGCATTGACGGCGCTTGAACGTTGTTCAGATATATTGAACGCGTTCAGTTTCATTGGTAAAATTGGCCATAGAATCACCCAAATTAACTTCACAAAAATGCTACGCCCCTCAAAGATAGACGCGTAACTAGCGCGTAGACGAGTAGAACTCATGTCAGCTAAGCTGAGTAGGCTTTACAAGTAACGTCAAAATTTAAGCCGTGTCACGACGCGGGTAAATACTTAAAACCACTGTCGCATAGTCGCATTAGATAAAACACTTATAAATACAACAGTGAGACCTACCACCGACTAGTGCCGTCGCGTAACGCGTGTGCCTCATTCATTAAAACAATCTGAACCGAAGAAGAATTATTAATAACAATGGCTCCCGGTGTTGCTCAAAATTCTGAGACAATAATTAATGATTTGACCATCGCGAACGGTAAAGACGTTAATGAATTGGCCATCGACATTGGAAATTTGACTGTCGCGAATGGGAATTTGACTGTTGCGAATGGGAATTTGACCGTCGCGAATGGTAAAGACTTTAATGATTCGGCCATCGCAAAAGGGAATTTGACGGTCGCGAATGGGAATTTGACTGCCGCAAATGGGAATTTAACCATCGCAAATGGTAACGGGAGTGTTGTTAAGGAGTTAGTGGAAACTGTGAAGGCGTGTCCTGTGAAGGTACCATGCTCGAAGCCTGTCAGGAGGGTGATCAGGCCTAAAGTGTTGAAGAATTTGGAGAGTCATGACTACCTGTATGATCGGCTTTATGATACGACCTGTCCTAGGGTGGTGAGTGGATTTCAGTTGTTTTTTTTTTTTTTGTAAAAGAAATTTTGTTCTTTCGCATCATCTTCTTTATAAAGTATTTTTGGGGCCCTACGTGTTGACTACGTTTTTATTTTATTTTTGCATCGGAAGCGGGAGCTGCGTAGAATTTAATTTTGTAACAAATAAAGTTATTCTGCCCCTAAGACGACCCACTGACCCACTATGCTGACATTACAAAAAAAAATTAAATAACACAAAATATCATAAATGGATTGTTTAAAGACCCAGGGTCTGTAAAATTAAGGCTTTCAATAACCTAAAATATATAAAAATGTAAAAATGATTTTCTACAAATGATCGACACAGAAACATCGCCTATTTCATTAGATTCATTAATTACCTTTATTTTAATTTTAATCAGAATAATAGTAAAATTTCTATACGTATTTGTAAATTGTACAGAGGCCAGCACATCAAGTTACCACAATCTGTCAAATTTCTTTAATAGTATTTCAAGTTTATTGCAAAGACATAAGGTTCATTTTTAATTGAGAAAATTTGACAGTTAGGGATAGCTTGATGTGCTGGCGTCTGTACAAGCACATATTCATTTTAATCGTCTTTAAATTGACTAAAAGATCACAGCGCCGACAAAGTGAATAATTTTCTTAGAGTATACTTACTCTTAGATAACAGAGTGCAGGAATTGAAAAGCAAATTTTAACTAATTTTATTAAGATTATCTCTCTGTTTTCTTCGTTTTTCTGTTGGTTTTTGTTAATTGTGATTTTACTGCAAATTATTGAAGTTTTTATTTATGAAATACTTGCACCTATACAAGCAATTTGGGTTTAAACCTAAAATAAAAACTCTCAGCAAAGACCAATCATTCACAGTGTGCAGTTTTCGTGTATTACTACTTATATTCGTTATTTCGAAGACTGTCCAAAAATCTGACAAAAACACTCAAGACTTCCTTTAAGTCATTATTTTAGTGTTTGAATTAATTTATATTTACGACCAACTTTATGTCCACAATACATTTCTTATCCTGTAATTGATTGATTCATATACTTGTTAAATATGTACTGACACAAATATCAAATAGCGTGACGAGGTTTCTGATTTTATTACCCGACAATTTGGTGCGTTCCGCGCATAAAGTAATGTGTACACTTACACCCACTGGCATACACTGTACGTGTATAGACGCCAGCACATCAAACTTCCCCAGAATGTCAAATTTTCCCAATTGAAAATGAACCTTATGCTTTTGTAACAAAGTTGAAAGTCTATCAAAGAACTTTGACAGATTGGGGTAGCCAGATGTGCTGCCCTCTGTACATTTTCACCCACAAACGTACACAGAGTGTCCATAAAAGACACACCAACGTTCCATTGGAAATCAAAGATGAAAACAAATACGATACTTCAGTGAATTTTCACGGTAAATTATAAGTGTTTGTTTTAAAAACACAGATTTTATTTTATTACTTGACGTAGGAGGTATGTTTCAGTGATAAATAATTGAAAAGTGTTGTTCTATATTTTGTTTTTAACTATCCATGCCTCCGTTTCGCCGTATCTAAAGTAAGTATCTATAGTGCTGATCGGAGATAAATTATTTGACTTGATTTTAACTATAACAATTTGCACGTATTCGGGTTTTTCTAGTCATTGTTAGTTGAGTATTATTCATTAGTTGATACTTTTGTAAGTGATAATAAAAAAGAAACAAAATTTGAGAGTAACAAAACAATAAAAATACTTATTGTGAAAAAAGTGTCGTGACGGAAACAATTGACACTTTTTTTTTGGTTTAGCTCTTATTCGTCAAGTGTGCAGAATTTAACATGCGATAAGGAATTCCGTTCCAAAACACCAAATTTTTTTACTCGACTAAATTTAGAGATTCCTGTGGTAATAAGAAAATTCCTTAATTTTGCTTAATAATTCAATGAGACGGACGCTGATTACCATTTTCCCGTTAATATCATATAATTAGGACGGTTTCGAGAAAAACGACACATAAAGAATTAAAATATTTTATTCAAACTCTCATTAGTAGCTCTTATTATGAATATTCCATAAAATCAGACTAAAGGAAAAACAAATGTTAAATACAGACAAAGTTTCGTCATATCCGAGTGCGTATTACTAACTTTTTGTTTTGTTTTTGTTGTTTTCTATTAAAACTTATTTCGACAGCAACTCATAACAATACCGCTTCCATATTTAAAAGGCAGAAAGCTTAGCAGCGATGCATGTTCCAAACTTAAAAATCCACGTCACAGAAACGCAAGTTTTTACCAACTCGTGCATTCGTAAAAATGATACAATATTTATTTCTTGTATCCGTCGAGCGCTGAAACTTGGCCGGTGGTAGAATGGTGCCGCTGGGTGCGCCGCCGTTCCCAAGTTACTGCGCCTGAACTTTGCTTCTCATGTAGGTTGTGGGCCCAAGATAACGCGTAATGTATGTAGTTTGAAAATAGAATGCTTTTAAGTAGTTGTAGAGATGTGTTTGCATTTTAAAATATTTTTTTAAATTATGTGATCAATCTAGTATGAGGTATGTATACCTTTTGTCGAGCACGTTTTGGAGTTGGATTTCGTAAGTTTATGCTTAACTGGAGCTTAATGGATATCTATCAGAGTTTTTGTTAAATATACCCAATCGATATACTTAGTAATAATTAACTTAGGTAGGTATAATATCTCGTTATTATAAAATTCGTTTATTAATAAATACATTTTAATGAGACAATGGAATGGATAACAAGTTAAGTAATATTACTTATAAATATTAATTCGCTATTATGGAAAATAACTTATACTTCTTACTCATTTAAATCTAAAAACAGCACCCAGGTGCGAGTCGGATTCGAAGGGTTCCGTTTCACCGTACAATACCTATATAAAAAAAAAACTTCAGTTTAAAAACAAATTTCTTGTATGTTAATTTTTTTTTAAATTATTATTATTTGTTGTGCCAGCGGCAATACAAATACACAATCTGTGAACATTTCAACGATATAACTATTAAAGTTCATGAGATACAGCCCGCTGACAGACAGACGGACGGACAGCAGAGGCTTAGTAAGTAGAAGGGTACCGTTCCGCACCTTTCGGGTACGGAACCCTAAAATTAATGCCTTTGGCTCTTACCATCATCAGATACCAATAGACCTTTGCCATTATACAGGGTTATTTGTAAAACACCAGAAACCTCTTAAGAGGTCATTGTACTCATCATTATGAACAACTTTTACTATGGGACCAAACCTGAAATCGCGAAAAAAAATTCAGCTGTTCCCTTTTTTTATTTTTATTTTTAAGGCTGGGAAATCATCCAATGACTGCTTCCGCTCTGGGTGGAGCGGAAGGGAGTGTCAGACTCTTGCTGACTAAAACCCATCCATGTTCCTTCCGTAGCCCTTTATGTTCCGGGGTAGCGGTAACCCTTTCGGACAATCCCGCTTACCCGGCAAATGTTGTGAACTTTTGAGTTTGAAAAATTCAGCTGTTCCCTACATTTATGTTCGAGTAACTCGTCAAAATGTAAGGAACAGCAACATCGTAAAAGTTGTTCATAATGATGAGTACAATGACCTCTTAAGAGGTTTCTGGTGTTTTACAAATAACCCTGTATATTTTGGTGATAATGACCCGTAGTATCCAAGTAAGTATAATAATATCTTCGGTCATTAAGCATTATATTCTAGCTTAGTAGATTATGCCTTGTCACGTGTGCCGGCGACGGCTGTGTCAGCATAATGAGAAAATAATTAGAATGCTAGGTTTCTGCAGGCGAAAGAAAAACTACAATGTTTCAGGGTCTTTTTAGTGTCGGAATGAGAAATAGGTAGGAAAATAGCCCTTGTCATGGGAAGTTATGCCGATATAATCTTTCACTTTTCGTTAATTTTTGCGTTTAACTCGAAGTGAAAAAATGTTGAGGACCTTAAAATGAATGACATTTGAAAAAAGAATTCAGTATTGAACCGATCCAAATATGTTGAATTTTGTCACTGCGTCTTTTACTCGCCTATCGAATAATCTAAAAAGACAATGAAAAAAGCGGATGAACGTTCATTTACACGTCACTCATTCACACATTCTCTCCCAATTCATTCCTCACAATGCACGCACTCATACTCTACATATTATAATATTGCATAATAAGACGTGTTCAATAGTAACAGTAGTGGTTAATTATCTTGTAAAAGTAATCTTAATGCCTACGATAAAAAAAATGCTGTCAGCATAGCCAATTTTTTAAATATTTTTTTTTAGTGTGGGAAATCATTAAATACCGCTCTGGGTGGAGCGGAAGGGAGTGCTAGACTCTTACTAACTAAAACCCATCCATGTTCCTTCCTTAGCCCTTTATGTTCCGGGGTAGCGGTAACGTATTCGGACAATACCGCTTACCCAGCATGATAGTCTAAATGCAGGTTTTGCCTAGTTCGGCTACAGATGCTGACCTTATTTTGTATTCAAAACTATCCTATACTTAATTTGTGAAATATGATTAAGTTTTTTTGAATAAAACATAAAATTATGATTATATTATACACTCACTCACTGATTAAACACGAAAAAAAAAAAAAAAAAAATAAAGAAAAATTAACCAATGAAGATGAAATTTAGCACAGAGGTAGATTATGAGCAGGAGACGTCAGCTAAGGATTTTAGGAAACTCCCCCCGTAAAGGGGTGAAATAGGAAGTGGAAGTTTGTTTGAAAAAATTTAAAATTGTCGTGATCGGAGCCGTGGGCAACAGATTGTTCCTATATAATTATATCGGAATCGTCTGATCGTCGAATGAAACAATATAATACTAATATCCTTGGACATTTCACACAACGCCATATAGTCCCAAGCTAAGCAACCTAATGCTTGTGTTATGGTAACGAGATGGCTGATAAACTACTTATATATATTTTTTTTGTAAATATATTTATATAATATATTATAGATAGAAAAACACCCAGAAGTGGAACAATTACTTGTAGGTCGCACAAATATTTGTTCCGTACGGGAATTGAACCCGCGACATGCTGCGCAGCAGTCAATCGCTCAACCACTGCGCCAACCGTGACAAATGAACCTTTTTTCTGAATGAGCCATTCACTCGAGTGAATCGTCTGTTAACAGCTTAAGTAGATAAGTTGGCTGTCTATGTTCACCGGAAGTAATTGAGTATCATCTGATTTGGAGGCAAATTATCGTTACCTAAACATAAACACTCCAATTAAATTAAGTTTCTCATTTCACTGTTATTACTTTGCACAAACAATATAATAGCATCTTTGCATTAAATTAAAATAACAGTATTATAAATTACAATAACAGTGTCTATTTACTTTATAATAAAATGCTAATATACACGATCTATTAATAGATAACGCAGGTAAACAGAAGCCTATAATTATGCACACGTTATCTAAGTGCATTCACCTCCTCTTGACGTAAGACTACAATCAATGTAGTAACCACTTATATTCATTAATAAAAAGATAATGAAGGAGACACAACAGTTAAACAAATTGCTGAAAATTTCACAGGACTGCAAAAGTATTGACATTTTTTAATAATTTAATTTTCACGGCCCGGATCCCTAATTCTTGTTCACTAAAAGTAGCATTTTTTTTGTGAGGTTCAAAAATCATCCAATGATCCCTTCCGATCTAGGTGGATCGGAATGGAGTGTCAGACTCTTACTGACTAAAACCCATCCATGTTCCTTCCTTAGCCCTTCATGTTCCGGAGTAGCGGTAACCCTTTCGGACAATACCGCTGACCCGGCAGGCTTCGGCCCTCACGGGCCTTGAGTTATTGCATAAAACACCAGCCATATGCCAGGGAAAATCTTGTCAAAATCCGTCCAGCAGTTTAGGAGCAAAAAATTTATAAATTGTTTTATTTTTGTTATAATTATCGCATATACTTTTTTATATATTTTGGCGTCATTACAAACACTTAGTTTATTCATAGTGAAAAAATCTATCCCGGTAAAAATAGATACAATCATTTTATTCTGCCTAGCCTTTTTCCAACTCTGAAAATAGATAGTATCAGACAGTCAATTAACCCATTAGATGTTCACCTATTAGAAGCCGTTTGCTTATAAGAGCTCAACGATGTATTTGATTATTTATTGTGGTTATGAGAGAATTTTTCTTACGAACCTATGGGGTTCACGCGACATTTGAGGGGTTAAAATCCTACTTACCTGCAGCTCTAAACGAAGATTAATCAAAGTTGATCGAACAACCGTCGCTTAGACGAAAAAGCTAAAACCTTAAAGTGTCGCGAGTCAACTTCTTACTATTCACCGAGGTCGGCGAAATTGGTACAAGATTGTTTACGAACTATCCTCAACCAGAAAATACCGTTGGGAAAATAAAATACCTACTCTGAGCGGTTTTCATGGCTATATTTTTATCCTGGCAATACATTCATAAAATCTGGCCTGTAATCCCTGAAGAGTTAGGTAGAAGTGTACCTATAGTACACACCCACATTTAGCTAATTATTTTTGAGTCCAATAAAATAGGGGCGGGTCTATTATTGACGACACGGATGGCGCAGTGGTTGAGCGATTGACTGCTGCGCAGTATGTTGCGGGTTCGATTCCCGCACGGAACAAATATTTGTACGACCTGCAAGTATTCGTTAAGGGTCTAGGTGTTTTTCTATCTATAATATGTATGTATTTACAAAAAAAAAACGATATAAGTAGTTTATCAGCCATCTCGTTACCATAACAAGTATTAGGTTGCTTAGCTTGGGACTATATGGCGTTGTGTGAAATGTCCATGGATATTATTATTATTATTATCATCAACTAGGCACGAACCCAGAACAAGGGCTTTTACTGACAAATTCCGGATAGAAAAACTTTTTACAAAAAATAAAACCGACTTCCAAAAAAAACAATACAAAGTGAAAAATAATTTTTGTTTTTATTTTTCACTTTTTTAGTTGTGGTACCTACACAACCCAGAAAAATTTTTAATACCACTACCTGGTATGTAAATTACAGTGACAGGAACTTATTAGAACATCGTCCACATATATTAAGTAGGATTTTTTTTAGATTTTTGTTGATTTTTCAAAAACCGCTTATCCGATTTCGATAAAATTTTTATGGGACCATTTGGGAAGTATACCCTTTCCAACAAAAAAAGAATGTTTCAAATCGGTTGGCAAGCAACGGAGTTATGCGCGAACAAACATAAAAAAAATATATATATACAGTCGAATTGAGAACCTCCTCCTTTTTTAGAAGTCGGTTAAAAACCCAATTGCCCAACCCGGGAATCGAACTCAATACCTCATCCTCAGCAGTAGCGCTGGGGACTACAAAGTAAGTAAAAAAAACACTATAAGCAGTTCCTATTTTATCACTTCCAAAGCCGTGCCAATATCAAGCACCTTTTTACCAGTTATAAACATCATGGGAATTTGTATCGCGAAATGATTGAAACACCATAAAAATCCCATCATGTTTTATAGGCTTTTCTCTTTTATGGTGAACACAGCGTGAAAATATTGCTTTTACTCGTAAAATATGGGAGGTAAAATATTTGAGATATAGTTAGGAACTTAATAAAATATAGGAAGGTGTTAAAATTGAGAGTATATGAACGTTATTCTTATCGTCTGACTTATTATTTATTTTATTTAACAGAAAGCTTACAAAGTAATAATACAACTAAAAATCATTTCACTGCAGGGAAATTAGTGCAATAAGTGGTATACATTTTTACATCGCAATCAACTCAGCCTATTGCACTACACTGTATGACATAGGCATCTCCCAGGCTGCGCCAAAAATTAAATCAAAATCAAAAGTCATTTATACAAACTAAGCTGAAAATCAGCAAAATAACATAAGAGAGTCCCCCAAAACGTCCACCCTTCACAACACCCTGTCCTCCGCCTTCCGCATCTAATTTGTCCTAGCCACCTTCTTAAAGTCCATCGGTCCATGTAGCTGGAGGGCGTGCCACACTACTCTTGCCGATACCCGGTCGCCATTCCAGGACTCGTCTGATCCACCGGCAATCGGTTCATAATAAAAATGGCCAGCCCAGGCCATCTTGACTTTGCTTACTCTGCAAGCTGTGTTTGTTACCCCAGTTCTTTTCTGGACAATTTCATACATATGTATACTTCTAGCTGCAAGGAGTTGCGTTGACTAAATAAACGTTAAAAGAGAATTGCAAACTAGGGAATAAACAAAATTTAGTTTGGTAATTAATGGTTATGGGGATGGTCCTCCGATAGTAATCCCTAACGTCATCGCAAAACAACTGAATGTAGTTCGACCAACTTTTTTTTTGTTTGTCACCGTCCAAAGCTTGTTTTCATTATTATCTGCCTTACCTCTACCATCTTTGTTGGAGTCGGCTTCCAGGCTAACCAGGTGCAGCTCAATACCAATATTGATCATATAAGAAAACATAATGTTAAAAGTCTTAAAATTAATAACATATAACAAAAAATACGCATTTTATTTTCCATACCAAAAGCCTGTAAAAGCGACACACCAATAGATCAACAAGACTACGTGTTTCACACATCCAATACAAAAATCGAGACAAACTTTAAAGGGATAATGCAAAAAACTTCGAGAGTAAACAAGCTCTTCGGAACGCGACCGTTTTGACGTAATGAAGTTGTCAAGCACGCAGTTTGCGGCATACGTCAAAGAGTATAAAGCTTTCCACAAACGAGCCACTTCTTAAAGGCACTGCGCGTGGCTGCCATCGGCCTCTCGGCCAAGATACTACGAGACATGAATAATGTAGTCCACAGCTTGTCGCTGACTCGAGTGGTTCGTATACAACCAGCTTACTCACTCAATATTCACATCACGAAGAAAAATTATTTACCTACCGACCTCTTGACGTAAGACTACAATCAATGTAGTAACCACTTATATTCATTAATAAAAAGATAATGAAGGAGACACAACAGTTAAAAAATTGCTGAAAATTTCACAGGACTGCAAAAGTATTGACATTTTTTAATAATTTAATTTTCACGGCCCGGATCCCTAATTCTTGTTCACTAAAAGTAGCATTTTTTTTGTGAGGTTCAAAAATCATCCAAATGAATGATCCCTTCCGATCTAGGTGGATCGGAATGGAGTGTCAGACTCTTACTGACTAAAACCCATCCATGTTCCTTCCATAGCCCTTCATGTTCCGGAGTAGCGGTAACCCTTTCGGACAATACCGCTGACCCGGCAGGCTTCGGCCCTCACGGGCCTTGAGTTATTGCATAAAACACCAGCCATATGCCAGGGAAAATCTTGTCAAAATCCGTCCAGCAGTTTAGGAGCAAAAAATTTATAAATTGTTTTATTTTTGTTATAATTATCGCATATACTTTTTTATATATTTTGGCGTCATTACAAACACTTAGTTTATTCATAGTGAAAAAATCTATCCCGGTAAAAATAGATACAATCATTTTATTCTGCCTAGCCTTTTTCCAACTCTGAAAATAGATAGTATCAGACAGTCAATTAACCCATTAGATGTTCACCTATTAGAAGCCGTTTGCTTATAAGAGCTCAACGATGTATTTGATTATTTATTGTGGTTATGAGAGAATTTTTCTTACGAACCTATGGGGTTCACGCGACATTTGAGGGGTTAAAATCCTACTTACCTGCAGCTCTAAACGAAGATTAATCAAAGTTGATCGAACAACCGTCGCTTAGACGAAAAAGCTAAAACCTTAAAGTGTCGCGAGTCAACTTCTTACTATTCACCGAGGTCGGCGAAATTGGTACAAGATTGTTTACGAACTATCCTCAACCAGAAAATACCGTTGGGAAAATAAAATACCTACTCTGAGCGGTTTTCATGGCTATATTTTTATCCTGGCAATACATTCATAAAATCTGGCCTGTAATCCCTGAAGAGTTAGGTAGAAGTGTACCTATAGTACACACCCACATTTAGCTAATTATTTTTGAGTCCAATAAAATAGGGGCGGGTCTATTATTGACGACACGGATGGCGCAGTGGTTGAGCGATTGACTGCTGCGCAGTATGTTGCGGGTTCGATTCCCGCACGGAACAAATATTTGTACGACCTGCAAGTATTCGTTAAGGGTCTAGGTGTTTTTCTATCTATAATATGTATGTATTTACAAAAAAAAAACGATATAAGTAGTTTATCAGCCATCTCGTTACCATAACAAGTATTAGGTTGCTTAGCTTGGGACTATATGGCGTTGTGTGAAATGTCCATGGATATTATTATTATTATTATCATCAACTAGGCACGAACCCAGAACAAGGGCTTTTACTGACAAATTCCGGATAGAAAAACTTTTTACAAAAAATAAAACCGACTTCCAAAAAAAACAATACAAAGTGAAAAATAATTTTTGTTTTTATTTTTCACTTTTTTAGTTGTGGTACCTACACAACCCAGAAAAATTTTTAATACCACTACCTGGTATGTAAATTACAGTGACAGGAACTTATTAGAACATCGTCCACATATATTAAGTAGGATTTTTTTTAGATTTTTGTTGATTTTTCAAAAACCGCTTATCCGATTTCGATAAAATTTTTATGGGACCATTTGGGAAGTATACCCTTTCCAACAAAAAAAGAATGTTTCAAATCGGTTGGCAAGCAACGGAGTTATGCGCGAACAAACATAAAAAAAATATATATATACAGTCGAATTGAGAACCTCCTCCTTTTTTAGAAGTCGGTTAAAAACCCAATTGCCCAACCCGGGAATCGAACTCAATACCTCATCCTCAGCAGTAGCGCTGGGGACTACAAAGTAAGTAAAAAAAACACTATAAGCAGTTCCTATTTTATCACTTCCAAAGCCGTGCCAATATCAAGCACCTTTTTACCAGTTATAAACATCATGGGAATTTGTATCGCGAAATGATTGAAACACCATAAAAATCCCATCATGTTTTATAGGCTTTTCTCTTTTATGGTGAACACAGCGTGAAAATATTGCTTTTACTCGTAAAATATGGGAGGTAAAATATTTGAGATATAGTTAGGAACTTAATAAAATATAGGAAGGTGTTAAAATTGAGAGTATATGAACGTTATTCTTATCGTCTGACTTATTATTTATTTTATTTAACAGAAAGCTTACAAAGTAATAATACAACTAAAAATCATTTCACTGCAGGGAAATTAGTGCAATAAGTGGTATACATTTTTACATCGCAATCAACTCAGCCTATTGCACTACACTGTATGACATAGGCATCTCCCAGGCTGCGCCAAAAATTAAATCAAAATCAAAAGTCATTTATACAAACTAAGCTGAAAATCAGCAAAATAACATAAGAGAGTCCCCCAAAACGTCCACCCTTCACAACACCCTGTCCTCCGCCTTCCGCATCTAATTTGTCCTAGCCACCTTCTTAAAGTCCATCGGTCCATGTAGCTGGAGGGCGTGCCACACTACTCTTGCCGATACCCGGTCGCCATTCCAGGACTCGTCTGATCCACCGGCAATCGGTTCATAATAAAAATGGCCAGCCCAGGCCATCTTGACTTTGCTTACTCTGCAAGCTGTGTTTGTTACCCCAGTTCTTTTCTGGACAATTTCATACATATGTATACTTCTAGCTGCAAGGAGTTGCGTTGACTAAATAAACGTTAAAAGAGAATTGCAAACTAGGGAATAAACAAAATTTAGTTTGGTAATTAATGGTTATGGGGATGGTCCTCCGATAGTAATCCCTAACGTCATCGCAAAACAACTGAATGTAGTTCGACCAACTTTTTTTTTGTTTGTCACCGTCCAAAGCTTGTTTTCATTATTATCTGCCTTACCTCTACCATCTTTGTTGGAGTCGGCTTCCAGGCTAACCAGGTGCAGCTCAATACCAATATTGATCATATAAGAAAACATAATGTTAAAAGTCTTAAAATTAATAACATATAACAAAAAATACGCATTTTATTTTCCATACCAAAAGCCTGTAAAAGCGACACACCAATAGATCAACAAGACTACGTGTTTCACACATCCAATACAAAAATCGAGACAAACTTTAAAGGGATAATGCAAAAAACTTCGAGAGTAAACAAGCTCTTCGGAACGCGACCGTTTTGACGTAATGAAGTTGTCAAGCACGCAGTTTGCGGCATACGTCAAAGAGTATAAAGCTTTCCACAAACGAGCCACTTCTTAAAGGCACTGCGCGTGGCTGCCATCGGCCTCTCGGCCAAGATACTACGAGACATGAATAATGTAGTCCACAGCTTGTCGCTGACTCGAGTGGTTCGTATACAACCAGCTTACTCACTCAATATTCACATCACGAAGAAAAATTATTTACCTACCGAGCTAGAACGATTTGTGATCCTTGCTCTTTACGTAATTGAGGCCGATGTTATTAAACTTTATTTTTATGTGAAAAACATGTTTTAGGTAAAGAAGGGTACTTATTTTATGGGACGTTTATGGGATGTTTTGTTAGCATCCATTTTTATTGGGTGTTTTTGGCGATTCGGAGAAAAAATTGCGTCTTTTTAACCGACTTCTAAAAAAGGAGGAGGTTCTCAATTCGACTGTATATATTTTTTTTATGTTTGTTCGCGCATAACTCCGTTGCTTGCCAACCGATTTGAAAAATTATTTTTTTGTTGGAAAGGGTATACTTCCCAAATGGTCCCATAAATTTTTTATCGAAATCGGATAAGCGGTTTTTGAAAAATCAACAAAAATCTAAAAAAATCCTACTTAATGCATGTGGATGATGTTCTAATATGTTCCTGTCACTGTAATTTACATACCAGGTAGTGGTATTAAAATTTGGGGGGGGGGGGGGGGGGTGGGTTGTGTAGGTACCACAACTAAAAAGTGAAAAATAAAAACTTTTTTACAAAAAATAAAACCGACTTCCAAAAAAAACAATACAAAGTGAAAAATAATTTTGATTTCGGAAGTCGGTGGCAAAAAATTAAATTACATAACCGAAGACACCGACTTCCGAAATCTGTTAACTTCCGAAAAGTGATAGTGCATTATTTTATAACGAAGACTTACATTTGACGTGATATTATAATCAATTTATTACAGTATGTTTACTGTATGCGGGTATAAAAACAACAAAGCTTTATTACTAATTGCTGTATTTTGTTCTGTTTAGAAGAATTATGAAGCATCTTCGAAATTCTAGAAAATGCAGCAATTAAAAATGAAGCTTTGTTTTTTTTCTTCTTTAATATTTGATTTGACATGTCGTTTTCAATGCACGGGTTTCTGTTACAAATAAACCTATTTTTATTTTTTTCTAAAGTGAGTTTTTCTACTGCAAAGGTTTATTGTAAACTAGCTTCCGCCCGCGGCTTCGCCCGCAAAATATGTCGACAAATTATACGCATAAACCTTCCTCTTGAATCACTCTACCTATTACAAAAAACCGCATCAAAATCCGTTGCGTAATTTTAAAGATTTAAGCATACAGACAAACAAACAGACAAAAATAGCGACTTTGTTTTATACTATGTAGTGAAGCATCACAACATTCTTATTCAGACAAGAGTATCTTATTTCTAGACTATTCACATTTTAATGAAAACAAATGAAAATAAACAGTTCACTCGCGCAGTCGCCTAGATTTCCATTGCATTTTCTTCAAGAAAATAGCGTATCCATTGTCCTTACTAATAAGATTCGAACCTATCCAGTCAGATCTAGTACTTACAACAGAA